>CAWUFW010002424.1:1320000-1920000 GCA_963921515.1 Calotriton arnoldi | reverse complement strand
GGGCTCGGCGGCCATCATAGGAAACCTACCAAACCCACACATTTCTGAAAAGTAGACACCCGGGGGCTTCCAGGGAGGTATGGCTTGCGTGGATCCCCCAACGTTTCCTTACCCAGAATCCCCTGCAAACCTCAATTTTAGCTGAAAAAATCACTTTTTTCACACATTTTTGTGTGGGAAAGTGTGGCATCACTGGCCTCACACAAATTTCCTACCACCCAGCGTTCCCCCAGGTCTCCCGATAAAAATGGTGCCTCACTTGTGTGGGAGGCCCAAGTACCCGCGACAGGCAAGGGCCCACAACGTATTGAGGCGACCTCAAAATGGCCTTTCACAAAACCACCTGGTTTTGCAAGGGAGTCACCTGGGTTTTGGCCCGTGCTCGGCGGCCATCTAGGGAAACCTACCAAACCCACACATTTCTGAAAAGTAGACACCCGGGTGCTTCCAGGGAGGTATGGCTTGCGTGGATCCCCCAACGTTTCCTTACCCAGAATCCCCTGCAAACCTCAATTTTAGCTGAAAAAATCACTTTTTCACACATTTTTGTGTGGGAAAGTGTGGCATCACTGGCCTCACACAAATTTCCTACCACCCAGCGTTCCCCCAGGTCTCCCGATAAAAATGGTGCCTCACTTGTGTGGGAGGCCCAAGTACCCGCGACAGGCAAGGGCCCACAACGTAGTGAGGCGACCTCAAAATGGCCTTTCACAAAACCACCTGGTTTTGCAAGGAAGTCACCTGGGTTTTGGCCCCGTGCTCGGCGGCCATCTAGGAAAGCTACCAAACCCACACATTTCTGAAAAGTAGACACCCGGGGGCTTCCAGGGAGGTATGGCTTGCGTGGATCCCCCAACGTTTCCTTACCCAGAATCCCTGCAAACCTCAATTTTAGCTGAAAAAATCACTTTTTCACACATTTTTGTGTGGGAAAGTGTGGCATCACTGGCCTCACACAAATTTCCTACCACCCAGCGTTCCCCAGGTCTCCCGATAAAAATGGTGCCTCACTTGTGTGGGAGGCCCAAGTACCCGCGACAGGCAAGGGCCCACAACGTAGTGAGGCGACCTCAAAATGGCCTTTCACAAAACCACCTGGTTTTGCAAGAGAGTCACCTGGGTTTTTGGCCCCGTGCTCGGCGGCCATCTAGGGAAACCTACCAAACCCACACATTTCTGAAAAGTAGACACCCGGGGCTTCCAGGGAGGTATGGCTTGCGTGGATCCCCCAACGTTTCCTTACCCAGAATCCCCTGCAAACCTCAATTTTAGCTGAACAAATCACTTTTTTCACACATTTTTGTGTGGGAAAGTGTGGCATCACTGGCCTCACACAAATTTCCTACCACCCAGCGTTCCCCAGGTCTCCCGATAAAAATGGTGCTTCACTTGTGTGGGAGGCCCAAGTACCCACGACAGGCAAGGGCCCAAAACATTTTTTGATAGGCAATGTTGATGTTGCCTCAAAACGTTTTGTGTCCTTGCATGTCGCGGGTACTTGGGCCTCCCACACAAGTGATGCACCATTTTATCGGGAGACCTGGGGAACGCTGGGTGGTAGGAAATTTGTGTGAGGCCAGTGATGCCACACTTTCCACACAAAAATGTGTGAAAAAAGTGATTTTTCAGCTAAAATTGAGGTTTGCAGGGGATTCTGGGTAAGGAAACGTTGGGAGATCCACGCAAGCCATACCTCCCTGGAAGCCCCGGGTGTCTACTTTTCAGAAATGTGTGGGTTTGGTAGGTTTCCCTAGATGGCCGCTGAGCACGGGGCCAAAACCCCAGGTGACTCCCTTGCAAAACCAGGTGGTTTGTGAAAGGCCATTTTGAGGTCGCCTCACTACGTTGTGGGCCCTTGCCTGTCGCGGGTACTTGGGCCTCCCACACAAGTGAGGCACCATTTTTATCGGGAGACCTGGGGAACGCTGGGTGGTAGGAAATTTGTGTGAGGCCAGTGATGCCACACTTTCCCACACAAAAATGTGTGAAAAAAGTGATTTTTTTCAGCTAAAATTGAGGTTTGCAGGGATTCTGGGTAAGGAAACGTTGGGGGATCCACGCAAGCCATACCTCCCTGGAAGCCCCCGGGTGTCTATTTTTCAGAAATGTGTGGGTTTGGTAGGTTTCCCTAGATGGCCGCCGAGCACAGGGCCAAAAACCCAGGTGACCCCTTGCAAAACCAGGTGGTTTTGTGAAAGGCCATTTTGAGGTCGCCTGAATACGTTGTGGGCCCTTGCCTGTCGCGGGTACTTGGGCCTCCCACACAAGTGAGGCACCATTTTTATCGGGAGACCTGGGGGAACGCTGGGTGGTAGGAAATTTGTGTGAGGCCAGTGATGCCACACTTTCCCACACAAAAATGTGTGAAAAAGTGATTTTTTCAGCTAAAATTGAGGTTTGCAGGGGATTCTGGGTAAGGAAACGTTGGGGGATCCACGCAAGCCATACCTCCCTGGAAGCCCCCGGGTGTCTACTTTTCAGAAATGTGTGGGTTTGGTAGGTTTCCCTAGATGGCCGCCGAGCATAGGGCTCAAAAACCCAGGTAGACCTCCTTGCAAAACCAGGTGGTTTTGTGAAAGGCCATTTTGAGGTCGCCTGAATACGTTGTGGGCCCTTGCCTGTCGCGGGTACTTGGGCCTCCCACACAAGTGAGGCACCATTTTTATCGGGAGACCTGGGGGAACGCTGGGTGGTAGGAAATTTGTGTGAGGCCAGTGATGCCACACTTTCCCACACAGAAATGTGTGAAAAATGTGATTTTTTCAGCTAAAATTGAGGTTTGCAGGGGATTCTGGGTAAGGAAACGTTGGGGGATCCACGTCAAGCCATACCATCCCTGGAAGCCCCCGGGTGTCTACTTTTCAGAAATGTGTGGGTTTGGTAGGTTTCCCTAGATGGCCGCCGAGCACGGGTCCAAAAACCCAGGTGACCCCTTGCCAAAACCAGGTGGTTTTGAGATAGGCAATTTTGAGGTCGCCTCACTACGTTGTGGGCCCTTGCCTGTCGCGGGTACTTGGGCCTCCCACACAAGTGAGGCACCATTTTTCTCGGGAGACCTGGGGGAACGCTGGGTGGTAGGAAATTTGTGTGAGGCCAGTGATGCCACACTTTCCACACACAAAAATGTGTGAAAAAAGTGATTTTTTCAGCTAAAATTGAGGTTTGCAGGGGATTCTGGGTAAGGAAACGTTGGGGGATCCACGTCAAGCCATACATCCCTGGAAGCCCCCGGGTGTCTACTTTTCAGAAATGTGTGGGTTTGGTAGGTTTCCCTAGATGGCCGCCGAGCACAGGGCCAAAAACCCAGGTGACCCTCTTGCCAAAACCAGGTGGTTTTGTGAAAGGCCATTTTGAGGTCGCCTCAATACGTTGTGGGCCCTTGCCTGTCGCGGGTACTTGGGCCTCCCACACAAGTGAGGCACCATTTTTATCGGGAGACCTTGGGGAACGCTGGGTGGGTAGGAAATTTGTGTGAGGCCAGTGATGCCACACTTTCCACCACAGAAATGTGTGGAAAAAGTGATTTTTTTCAGCTAAAATTGAGGTTTGCAGGGGATTCTGGGTAACGGAAACGCTGGTGGGATCCACGTCAAGCCATACCTCCTGGAAGCCCCTGGGTGTCTACTTTTCAGAAATGTGTGGGTTTGGTAGGTTTCCCTAGATGGCCGCCAGAGCACAGGGCCAAAAACCCAGGTGACCCCCTTGCAAAACCAGGTGGTTTTGTGAAAGGCCATTTTGAGGTCGCCTCAATACGTTGTGGGCCCTTGCCTGTCGCGGGTACTTGGGCCTCCCACACAAGTGAGGCACCATTTTTCTCGGGAGACCTTGGGGAACGCTGGGTGGGTAGGAAATTTGTGTGAGGCCACGTGATGCCACAACTTTCCACACACAGAAATGTGTGGAAAAAGTGATTTTTTCAGCTAAAATTGAGGTTTGCAGGGGATTCTGGGTAACGGAAACGTTGGGGGATCCAAGCAAGCCATACCTCCCTGAAAGCCCCTGGCGTGTCTACTTTTCACAAATGTGTGTGTTTGGTAGGTTTCCCTAGGTGCCGGCAGAGCTAGGGTTCACAAACTACAGCTAGGCACTTTGCCAAAAAAGGGTAATTTTTCACTGCGAAATTGAGGTGTGACCACGTTGCGTTTTGCGCCGTTTCCTGTCGCAGGCACTAGGCCGACCCAGACAAGTGAGGTACCATTTTTCTCGTAAGACTTTGGGGAACGCGGGGTGGGTGGAAATTTGTGGATCCACGCAGATTCCAGAACTTTCCACCACAAAAATGTGGGGAAAATGTGGTTTTTTTGACAATTTTTTATGTTTGCAAGGGATTCTGGGTAACAGAACCTGGTGGGAGGCAGTCAAGTCACCCCATCCTGGATTCCCCTGGGTGTCTAGTTTTCAAAAATGTATAGGTTTGCTAGGTTTCCCTAGGTGCCGGCAGAGGTAGGGTTAAAAAACTACAGCTAGGCACTTTGCCAAAAAAGGGTCATTTTTCACTGCGAAATTGAGGTGTGACCACGTTGCGTTTTGCGCCGTTTCCTGTCGCAGGCACTAGGCCGACCCACACAAGTGAGGTACCATTTTTCTCGTAAGACTTTGGGGAACGCGGGGTGGGTGGAAATTTGTGGATCCACACAGATTCCAGAACTTTCCACCACAGAAATGTGGGGAAAATGTGTTTTTTTTGACAATTGTTTATGTTTGCAAGGGATTCTGGGTAACAGAACCTGGTGGGAGGCAGTCAAGTCACCCCATCCTGGATTCCCCTGGGTGTCTAGTTTTCAAAAATGTATAGGTTTGCTAGGTTTTCCTAGGTGCCGGCAGAGGTAGGGTTAAAAAACTACAGCTAGGCACTTTGCCAAAAAAGGGTCATTTTTCATTGCGAAATTGGAGGTGTGACCACGTTGCGTTTTGTGCCGTTTCCTGTCGCAGGCACTAGGCCGACCCACACAAGTGAGGTACCATTTTTCTCGTAAGACTTTGGGGAACGCGGGGTGGGTGGAAATTTGTGGATCCACGCAGATTCCAGAACTTTCCACCACAGAAATGTGGGGAAAATGTGTTTTTTTTGACAATTGTTTATGTTTGCAAGGGATTCTGGGTAACAGAACCTGGTGGGAGGCAGTCAAGTCACCCCATCCTGGATTCCCCTGGGTGTCTAGTTTTCAAAAATGTATAGGTTTGCTAGGTTTCCCTAGGTGCCGGCAGAGGTAGGGTTAAAAAACTACAGCTAGGCACTTTGCCAAAAAAGGGTCATTTTTCACTGCGAAATTGAGGTGTGACCACGTTGCGTTTTGCGCCGTTTCCTGTCGCAGGCACTAGGCCGACCCACACAAGTGAGGTACCATTTTTCTCGTAAGACTTTGGGGAACGCGGGGTGGGTGGAAATTTGTGGATCCACGCAGATTCCAGAACTTTCCACCACAGAAATGTGGGAAAAATGTGGTTTTTTTGACAATTTTTTATGTTTGCAAGGGATTCTGGGTAACAGAACCTGGTGGGAGGCAGTCCAGTCACCCCATCCTGGATTCCCCTGGGTGTCTAGTTTTCAAAAATGTATAGGTTTGCTAGGTTTCCCTAGGTGCCGGCAGAGGTAGGGTTAAAACACTACAGCTAGGCACTTTGCCAAAAAAGGGTCATTTTTCACTGCGAAATTGAGGTGTGACCACGTTGCGTTTTGCACCGTTTCCTGTCGCAGGCACTAGGCCGACCCACACAAGTGAGGTACCATTTTTCTCGTAAGACTTTGGGGAACGCGGGGTGGGTGGAA
Source organism: Calotriton arnoldi (assembly GCA_963921515.1). Taxonomy (NCBI): domain Eukaryota; kingdom Metazoa; phylum Chordata; class Amphibia; order Caudata; family Salamandridae; genus Calotriton; species Calotriton arnoldi. Next base: position 1,914,230 of record CAWUFW010002424.1, on the reverse strand, counting down.
ATTTGTGGATCCACGCAGATTCCAGAACTTTCCACCACAGAAATGTGGGGAAAATGTGTTTTATTTGACAATTTTTTATGTTTGCAAGGGATTCTGGGTAACAGAACCTGGTGGGAGGCAGTCAAGTCACCCCATCCTGGATTCCCCTGGGTGTCTAGTTTTCAAAAATGTATAGGTTTGCTAGGTTTCCCTAGGTGCCGGCAGAGGTAGGGTTCAAAAACTACAGCTAGGCACTTTGCCAAAAAAGGGTCATTTTTCACTGCGAAATTGAGGTGTGACCACGTTGCGTTTTGCGCCGTTTCCTGTCGCAGGCACTAGGCCGACCCACACAAGTGAGGTACCATTTTTCTCGTAAGACTTTGGGGAACGCGGGGTGGGTGGAAATTTGTGGATCCACGCAGATTCCAGAACTTTCCACCACAGAAATGTGGGGAAAATGTGGTTTTTTGACAATTTTTTATGTTTGCAAGGGATTCTGGGTAACAGAACCTGGTGGGAGGCAGTCCAGGCACCCCATCCTGGATTCCCCTGGGTGTCTAGTTTTCAAAAATGTATAGGTTTGCTAGGTTTCCCTAGGTGCCGGCAGAGGTAGGGTTAAAAAACTACAGCTAGGCACTTTGCCAAAAAAGGGTCATTTTTCACTGCGAAATTGAGGTGTGACCACGTTGCGTTTTGCGCCGTTTCCTGTCGCAGGCACTAGGCCGACCCACACAAGTGAGGTACCATTTTTCTCAGTAAGACTTTGGGGAACGCGGGGTGGGTGGAAATTTGTGGATCCACGCAGATTCTAGAACTTTCCACCACAGAAATGTGGGGAAAATGTGGTTTTTTTGACAATTTTTTATGTTTGCAAGGGATTCTGGGTAACAGAACCTGGTGGGAGACAGTCCAGTCACCCCATCCTGGATTCCCCTGGGTGTCTAGTTTTCAAAAATGTATAGGTTTGCTAGGTTTCCCTAGGTGCCGGCAGAGGTAGGGTTAAAAAACTACAGCTAGGCACTTTGCCAAAAAAGGGTCATTTTTCACTGCGAAATTGAGGTGTGACCACGTTGCGTTTTGCGCCGTTTCCTGTCGCAGGCACTAGGCCGACCCACACAAGTGAGGTACCATTTTTCTCGTAAGACTTTGGGGAACGCGGGGTGGGTGGAAATTTGTGGATCCACGCAGATTCCAGAACTTTCCACCACAGAAATGTGGGGAAAATGTGTTTTTTGGGACAATGTTTTATGTTTGCAAGGGATTCTGGGTAACAGAACCTGGTGGGAGGCAGTCAAGTCACCCCATCCTGGATTCCCCTGGTTGTCTAGTTTTCAAAAATGTATAGGTTTGCTAGGTTTCCCTAGGTGCCGGCAGAGGTAGGGTTCAAAAACTACAGCTAGGCACTTTGCCAAAAAAGGGTCATTTTTCACTGCGAAATTGAGGTGTGACCACGTTGCGTTTTGCGCCGTTTCCTGTCGCAGGCACTAGGCCGACCCACACAAGTGAGGTACCATTTTTCTCAGTAAGACTTTGGGGAACGCGGGGTGGGTGGAAATTTGTGGATCCACGCAGATTCCAGAACTTTCCACCACAGAAATGTGGGGAAAATGTGTTTTTTGACAATGTTTTATGTTTGCAAGGGATTCTGGGTAACAGAACCTGGTGGGAGGCAGTCAAGTCACCCCATCCTGGATTCCCCTGGGTGTCTAGTTTTCAAAAATGTATAGGTTTGCTAGGTTTCCCTAGGTGCCGGCAGAGGTAGGGTTCAAAAACTACAGCTAGGCACTTTGAAAAAAAGGGTAATTTTTCACTGCGAAATTGAGGTGTGACCACGTTGTGTTTTGCGCAGTTTCCTGTCGCAGGCACTAGGCCGACCCACACAAGTGAGGTACCATTTTTCTCGTAAGACTTTGGGGAACGCGGGGTGGGTGGAAATTTGTGGATCCACGCAGATTCCAGAACTTTCCACCACAGAAATGTGGGGAAAATGTGGTTTTTTTGACAATTTTTTATGTTTGCAAGGGATTCTGAGTAACAGAACCTGGTGGGAGGCAGTCAAGTCACCCCATCCTGGATTCCCCTGGGTGTCTAGTTTTCAAAAATGTATAGGTTTGCTAGGTTTCCCTAGGTGCCGGCAGAGGTAGGGTTAAAAAACTACAGCTAGGCACTTTGCCAAAAAAGGGTCATTTTTCACTGCGAAATTGGAGGTGTGACCACGTTGCGTTTTGCGCCGTTTCCTGTCGCAGGCACTAGGCCGACCCACACAAGTGAGGTACCATTTTTCTCGTAAGACTTTGGGGAACGCGGGGTGGGTGGAAATTTGTGGATCCACGCAGATTCCAGAACTTTCCACCACAGAAATGTGGGGAAAATGTGTTTTTTTGACAATTGTTTTATGTTTGCAAGGGATTCTGGGTAACAGAACCTGGTGGGAGGCAGTCAAGTCACCCCATCCTGGATTCCCCTGGGTGTCTAGTTTTCAAAAATGTATAGGTTTGCTAGGTTTCCCTAGGTGCCGGCAGAGGTAGGGTTCAAAAACTACAGCTAGGCACTTTGCCAAAAAAGGGTCATTTTTCACTGCGAAATTGAGGTGTGACCACGTTGCGTTTTGCGCCGTTTCCTGTCGCAGGCACTAGGCCGACCCACACAAGTGAGGTACCATTTTTCTCGTAAGACTTTGGGGAACGCGGGGTGGGTGGAAATTTGTGGATCCACGCAGATTCCAGAACTTTCCACCACAGAAATGTGGGGAAAATGTGGTTTTTTTGGACAATTTGTTATGTTTGCAAGGGATTCTGGGTAACAGAACCTGGTGGGAGGCAGTCCAGTCACCCCATCCTGGATTCCCCTGGGTGTCTAGTTTTCAAAAATGTATAGGTTTGCTAGGTTTCCCTAGGTGCCGGCAGAGGTAGGGTTAAAAAACTACAGCTAGGCACTTTGCCAAAAAAGGGTCATTTTTCACTGCGAAATTGAGGTGTGACCACGTTGCGTTTTGCACCGTTTCCTGTCGCAGGCACTAGGCCGACCCACACAAGTGAGGTACCATTTTTCTCGTAAGACTTTGGGGAACGCGGGGTGGGTGGAAATTTGTGGATCCACGCAGATTCCAGAACTTTCCACCACAGAAATGTGGGGAAAATGTGTTTTTTTTGACAATTTTTTATGTTTGCAAGGGATTCTGGGTAACAGAACCTGGTGGGAGGCAGTCAAGTCACCCCATCCTGGATTCCCCTGGGTGTCTAGTTTTCAAAAATGTATAGGTTTGCTAGGTTTCCCTAGGTGCCGGCAGAGGTAGGGTTCAAAAACTACAGCTAGGCACTTTGCCAAAAAAGGGTCATTTTTCACTGCGAAATTGAGGTGTGACCACGTTGCGTTTTGCGCCGTTTCCTGTCGCAGGCACTAGGCCGACCCACACAAGTGAGGTACCATTTTTCTCGTAAGACTTTGGGGAACGCGGGGTGGGGGGAAATTTGTGGATCCACGCAGATTCCAGATCTTTCCACCACAGAAATGTGGGGAAAATGTGGTTTTTTGGACAATTTTTTATGTTTGTAAGGGATTCTGGGTAACAGAACCTGGTGGGAGGCAGTCCAGTCACCCCATCCTGGATTCCCCTGGGTGTCCAGTTTTCAAAAATGTATAGGTTTGCTAGGTTTCCCTAGGTGCCGGCAGAGGTAGGGTTAAAAACTACAGCTAGGCACTTTGCCAAAAAAGGGTCATTTTTCACTGCGAAATTGAGGTGTGACCACGTTGCGTTTTGCACCGTTTCCTGTCGCAGGCACTAGGCCGACCCACACAAGTGAGGTACCATTTTTCTCGTAAGACTTTGGGGAACGCGGGGTGGGTGGAAATTTGTGGATCCACGCAGATTCCAGAACTTTCCACCACAGAAATGTGGGGAAAATGTGTTTTATTTGACAATTTTTTATGTTTGCAAGGGATTCTGGGTAACAGAACCTGGTGGGAGGCAGTCAAGTCACCCCATCCTGGATTCCCCTGGGTGTCTAGTTTTCAAAAATGTATAGGTTTGCTAGGTTTCCCTAGGTGCCGGCAGAGGTAGGGTTCAAAAACTACAGCTAGGCACTTTGCCAAAAAAGGGTCATTTTTCACTGCGAAATTGAGGTGTGACCACGTTGCGTTTTGCGCCGTTTCCTGTCGCAGGCACTAGGCCGACCCACACAAGTGAGGTACCATTTTTCTCGTAAGACTTTGGGGAACGCGGGGTGGGTGGAAATTTGTGGATCCACGCAGATTCCAGAACTTTCCACCACAGAAATGTGGGGAAAATGTGGTTTTTTTGACAATTTTTTATGTTTGCAAGGGATTCTGGGTAACAGAACCTGGTGGGAGGCAGTCCAGGTCACCCCATCCTGGATTCCCCTGGGTGTCTAGTTTTCAAAAATGTATAGGTTTGCTAGGTTTCCCTAGGTGCCGGCAGAGGTAGGGTTAAAAAACTACAGCTAGGCACTTTGCCAAAAAAGGGTCATTTTTCACTGCGAAATTGAGGTGTGACCACGTTGCGTTTTGCGCCGTTTCCTGTCGCAGGCACTAGGCCGACCCACACAAGTGAGGTACCATTTTTCTCAGTAAGACTTTGGGGAACGCGGGGTGGGTGGAAATTTGTGGATCCACGCAGATTCTAGAACTTTCCACCACAGAAATGTGGGGAAAATGTGGTTTTTTTGACAATTTTTTATGTTTGCAAGGGATTCTGGGTAACAGAACCTGGTGGGAGACAGTCCAGTCACCCCATCCTGGATTCCCCTGGGTGTCTAGTTTTCAAAAATGTATAGGTTTGCTAGGTTTCCCTAGGTGCCGGCAGAGGTAGGGTTAAAAAACTACAGCTAGGCACTTTGCCAAAAAAGGGTAATTTTTCACTGCGAAATTGAGGTGTGACCACGTTGCGTTTTGCGCCGTTTCCTGTCGCAGGCACTAGGCCGACCCACACAAGTGAGGTACCATTTTTCTCGTAAGACTTTGGGGAACGCGGGGTGGGTGGAAATTTGTGGATCCACACAGATTCCAGAACTTTCCACCACAGAAATGTGGGGAAAATGTGTTTTTTGGGACAATTTTTTATGTTTGCAAGGGATTCTGGGTAACAGAACCTGGTGGGAGGCAGTCAAGTCACCCCATCCTGGATTCCCCTAGTTGTCTAGTTTTCAAAAATGTACAGGTTTGCTAGGTTTCCCTAGGTGCCGGCAGAGGTAGGGTTCAAAAACTACAGCTAGGCACTTTGAAAAAAAGGGTCATTTTTCACTGCGAAATTGAGGTGTGACCATGTTGCGTTTTGCGCCGTTTCCTGTCGCAGGCACTAGGCCGACCCACACAAGTGAGGTACCATTTTTCTCAGTAAGACTTTGGGGAACGCGGGGTGGGTGGAAATTTGTGGATCCACGCAGATTCTAGAACTTTCCACCACAGAAATGTGGGGAAAATGTGTTTTTTTGACAATGTTTTATGTTTGCAAGGGATTCTGGGTAACAGAACCTGGTGGGAGGCAGTCAAGTCACCCCATCCTGGATTCCCCTGGGTGTCTAGTTTTCAAAAATGTATAGGTTTGCTAGGTTTCCCTAGGTGCCGGCAGAGGTAGGGTTCAAAAACTACAGCTAGGCACTTTGCCAAAAAAGGGTCATTTTTCACTGCGAAATTGAGGTGTGACCACGTTGCGTTTTGCGCCGTTTCCTGTCGCAGGCACTAGGCCGACCCACACAAGTGAGGTACCATTTTTCTCGTAAGACTTTGGGGAACGCGGGGTGGGGGGAAATTTGTGGATCCACGCAGATTCCAGAACTTTCCACCACAGAAATGTGGGGAAAATGTGGTTTTTTTGACAATTTTTTATGTTTGCAAGGGATTCTGGGTAACAGAACCTGGTGGGAGGCAGTCCAGTCACCCCATCCTGGATTCCCCTGGGTGTCTAGTTTTCAAAAATGTATAGGTTTGCTAGGTTTCCCTAGGTGCCGGCAGAGGTAGGGTTAAAAAACTACAGCTAGGCACTTTGCCAAAAAAGGGTAATTTTTCACTGCGAAATTGAGGTGTGACCACGTTGCGTTTTGCGCCGTTTCCTGTCGCAGGCACTAGGCCGACCCACACAAGTGAGGTACCATTTTTCTCGTAAGACTTTGGGGAACGCGGGGTGGGTGGAAATTTGTGGATCCACGCAGATTCCAGAACTTTCCACCACAGAAATGTGGGGAAAATGTGGTTTTTTTGACAATTTTTTATGTTTGCAAGGGATTCTGAGTAACAGAACCTGGTGGGAGGCAGTCAAGTCACCCCATCCTGGATTCCCCTGGGTGTCTAGTTTTCAAAAATGTATAGGTTTGCTAGGTTTTCCTAGGTGCCGGCAGAGGTAGGGTTAAAAAACTACAGCTAGGCACTTTGCCAAAAAAGGGTCATTTTTCACTGCGAAATTGGAGGTGTGACCACGTTGCGTTTTGCGCCGTTTCCTGTCGCAGGCACTAGGCCGACCCACACAAGTGAGGTACCATTTTTCTCGTAAGACTTTGGGGAACGCGGGGTGGGTGGAAATTTGTGAATCCACGCAGATTCCAGAACTTTCCACCACAGAAATGTGGGGAAAATGTGGTTTTTTGACAATTGTTTATGTTTGCAAGGGATTCTGGGTAACAGAACCTGGTGGGAGGCAGTCCAGTCACCCCATCCTGGATTCCCCTGGGTGTCTAGTTTTCAAAAATGTATAGGTTTGCTAGGTTTCCCTAGGTGCCGGCAGAGGTAGGGTTAAAAAACTACAGCTAGGCACTTTGCCAAAAAAGGGTCATTTTTCACTGCGAAATTGAGGTGTGACCACGTTGCGTTTTGCACCGTTTCCTGTCGCAGGCACTAGGCCGACCCACACAAGTGAGGTACCATTTTTCTCGTAAGACTTTGGGGAACGCGGGGTGGGTGGAAATTTGTGGATCCACGCAGATTCCAGAACTTTCCACCACAGAAATGTGGGGAAAATGTGTTTTTTTTGACAATGTTTTATGTTTGCAAGGGATTCTGGGTAACAGAACCTGGTGGGAGGCAGTCAAGTCACCCCATCCTGGATTCCCCTGGGTGTCTAGTTTTCAAAAATGTATACGTTTGCTAGGTTTCCCTAGGTGCCGGCAGAGGTAGGGTTAAAAAACTACAGCTAGGCACTTTGCCAAAAAAGGGTCATTTTTCACTGCGAAATTGAGGTGTGACCACGTTGCGTTTTGCGCCGTTTCCTGTCGCAGGCACTAGGCCGACCCACACAAGTGAGGTACCATTTTTCTCGTAAGACTTTGGGGAACGCGGGGTGGGTGGAAATTTGTGGATCCACGCAGATTCCAGAACTTTCCACCACAGAAATGTGGGGAAAATGTGTTTTTTGGACAATTTTTTATGTTTGCAAGGGATTCTGGGTAACAGAATCTGGTGGGAGGCAGTCAAGTCACCCCATCCTGGATTCCCCTAGTTGTCTAGTTTTCAAAAATGTATAGGTTTGCTAGGTTTCCCTAGGTGCCGGCAGAGGTAGGGTTCAAAAACTACAGCTAGGCACTTTGAAAAAAAGGGTCATTTTTCATTGCGAAATTGAGGTGTGACCACGTTGCGTTTTGCGCCGTTTCCTGTCGCAGGCACTAGGCCGACCCACACAAGTGAGGTACCATTTTTCTCAGTAAGACTTTGGGGAACGCGGGGTGGGTGGAAATTTGTGGATCCACGCAGATTCCAGAACTTTCCACCACAGAAATGTGGGGAAAATGTGGTTTTTTTGATAATGTTTTAGGTTTGCAAGGGATTCTGGGTAACAGAACCTGGTGGGAGGCAGTCCAGTCACCCCATCCTGGATGCCCCTGGGTGTCTAGTTTTCAAAAATGTATAGGTTTGCTAGGTTTCCCTAGGTGCCGGCAGAGCTAGGGTTCAAAAACTACAGCTAGGCACTTTGCCAAAAAAGGGTCATTTTTCACTGCGAAATTGAGGTGTGACCACGTTGCGTTTTGCGCAGTTTCCTGTCGCAGGCACTAGGCCGACCCACACAAGTGAGGTACCATTTGTCTCGTAAGACTTTGGGGAACGCGGGGTGGATGGAAATTTGTGGATCCACGCAGATTCCAGAACTTTCCACCACAGAAATGTGGGGAAAATGTGGTTTTTTTGACAATTTTTTATGTTTGCAAGGGATTCTGGGTAACAGAACCTGGTGGGAGGCAGTCAAGTCACCCCATCCTGGATTCCCCTGGGTGTCTAGTTTTCAAAAATGTATAGGTTTGCTAGGTTTCCCTAGGTGCCGGCAGAGCTAGGGTTCAAAAACTACAGCTAGGCACTTTGCCAAAAAAGGGTCATTTTTCACTGCGAAATTGAGGTGTGACCACGTTGCGTTTTGCGCCGTTTCCTGTCGCAGGCACTAGGCCGACCCACACAAGTGAGGTACCATTTTTCTCGTAAGACTTTGGGGAACGCGGGGTGGGTGGAAATTTGTGGATCCACGCAGATTCCAGAACTTTCCACCACAGAAATGTGGGGAAAATGTGGTTTTTTTGACAATTTTTTATGTTTGCAAGGGATTCTGGGTAACAGAACCTGGTGGGAGGCAGTCCAGTCACCCCATCCTGGATTCCCCTGGGTGTCTAGTTTTCAAAAATGTATAGGTTTGCTAGGTTTCCCTAGGTGCCGGCAGAGGTAGGGTTAAAAAACTACAGCTAGGCACTTTGCCAAAAAAGGGTCATTTTTCACTGCGAAATTGAGGTGTGACCACGTTGCGTTTTGCACCGTTTCCTGTCGCAGGCACTAGGCCGACCCACACAAGTGAGGTACCATTTTTCTCGTAAGACTTTGGGGAACGCGGGGTGGGTGGAAATTTGTGGATCCACGCAGATTCCAGAACTTTCCACCACAGAAATGTGGGGAAAATGTGTTTTTTTTGACAATTTTTTATGTTTGCAAGGGATTCTGGGTAACAGAACCTGGTGGGAGGCAGTCCAGTCACCCCATCCTGGATTCCCCTGGGTGTCTAGTTTTCAAAAATGTATAGGTTTGCTAGGTTTCCCTAGGTGCCGGCAGAGGTAGGGTTAAAAAACTACAGCTAGGCACTTTGCCAAAAAAGGGTCATTTTTCACTGCGAAATTGAGGTGTGACCACGTTGCGTTTTGCGCCGTTTCCTGTCGCAGGCACTAGGCCAACCCACACAAGTGAGGTACCATTTTTCTCGTAAGACTTTGGGGAACGCGGGGTGGGTGGAAATTTGTGGATCCACGCAGATTCCAGAACTTTCCACCACATAAATGTGGGGAAAATGTGTTTTTTTGGACAATATTTTATGTTTGCAAGGGATTCTGGGTAACAGAACGTGGTGGGAGGCAGTCAAGTCACCCCATCCTGGATTCCCCTGGTTGTCTAGTTTTCAAAAATGTATAGGTTTACTAGGTTTCCCTAGGTGCCGGCAGAGGTAGGGTTCAAAAACTACAGCTAGGCACTTTGCAAAAAAAGGGTCATTTTTCACTGCGAAATTGAGGTGTGACCACGTTGCGTTTTGCGCCGTTTCCTGTCGCAGGCACTAGGCCGACCCACACAAGTGAGGTACCATTTTTCTCAGAAGACTTTGGGGAACGCGGGGTGGGTGGAAATTTGTGGATCCACGCAGATTCCAGAACTTTCCACCACAGAAATGTGGGGAAAATGTGGTTTTTTTGACAATTTTTTATGTTTGCAAGGGATTCTGGGTAACAGAACCTGGTGGGAGGCAGTCAAGTCACCCCATCCTGGATTCCCCTGGGTGTCTAGTTTTCAAAAATGTATAGGTTTGCTAGGTTTCCCTAGGTGCCGGCAGAGGTAGGGTTCAAAAACTACAGCTAGGCACTTTGCCAAAAAAGGGTCATTTTTCACTGCGAAATTGAGGTGTGACCACGTTGCGTTTTGCGCCGTTTCCTGTCGCAGGCACTAGGCCGACCCACACAAGTGAGGTACCATTTTTCTCGTAAGACTTTGGGGAACGCGGGGTGGGGGGAAATTTGTGGATCCACGCAGATTCCAGAACTTTCCACCACAGAAATGAGGGGAAAATGTGTTTTTTTTGACAATTTTTTATGTTTGCAAGGGATTCTGGGTAACAGAACCTGGTGGGAGGCAGTCCAGGCACCCCATCCTGGATTCCCCTGGGTGTCTAGTTTTCAAAAATGTATAGGTTTGCTAGGTTTCCCTAGGTGCCGGCAGAGGTAGGGTTAAAAAACTACAGCTAGGCACTTTGCCAAAAAAGGGTAATTTTTCACTGCGAAATTGAGGTGTGACCACGTTGCGTTTTGCGCCGTTTCCTGTCGCAGGCACTAGGCCGACCCACACAAGTGAGGTACCATTTTTCTCAGAAGACTTTGGGGAACGCGGGGTGGGTGGAAATTTGTGGATCCACGCAGATTCTAGAACTTTCCACCACAGAAATGTGGGGAAAATGTGTTTTTTTGGACAATTTTTTATGTTTGCAAGGGATTCTGGGTAACAGAACCTGGTGGGAGACAGTCCAGTCACCCCATCCTGGATTCCCCTGGGTGTCTAGTTTTCAAAAATGTATAGGTTTGCTAGGTTTCCCTAGGTGCCGGCAGAGGTAGGGTTAAAAACTACAGCTAGGCACTTTGCCAAAAAAGGGTAATTTTTCACTGCGAAATTGAGGTGTGACCACGTTGCGTTTTGCGCCGTTTCCTGTCGCAGGCACTAGGCCGACCCACACAAGTGAGGTACCATTTTTCTCGTAAGACTTTGGGGAACGCGGGGTGGGTGGAAATTTGTGGATCCACGCAGATTCCAGAACTTTCCACCACAGAAATGTGGGGGAAATGTGTTTTTTTTGACAATTTTTTATGTTTGCAAGGGATTCTGGGTAACAGAACCTGGTGGGAGGCAGTCAAGTCACCCCATCCTGGATTCCCCTAGTTGTCTAGTTTTCAAAAATGTACAGGTTTGCTAGGTTTCCCTAGGTGCCGGCAGAGGTAGGGTTCAAAAACTACAGCTAGGCACTTTGCAAAAAAGGGTCATTTTTCACTGCGAAATTGAGGTGTGACCACGTTGCGTTTTGCGCAGTTTCCTGTCGCAGGCACTAGGCCGACCCACACAAGTGAGGTACCATTTTTCTCGTAAGACTTTGGGGAACGCGGGGTGGGTGGAAATTTGTGGATCCACGCAGATTCCAGAACTTTCCACCACAGAAATGTGGGGAAAATGTGGTTTTTTTGACAATTTTTTATGTTTGCAAGGGATTCTGGGTAACAGAACCTGGTGGGAGGCAGTCCAGTCACCCCATCCTGGATTCCCCTGGGTCTCTAGTTTTGAAAAATGTATAGGTTTGCTAGGTTTCCCTAGGTGCCGGCAGAGGTAGGGTTAAAAAACTACAGCTAGGCACTTTGCCAAAAAAGGGTCATTTTTCACTGCGAAATTGAGGTGTGACCACGTTGCGTTTTGCGCCGTTTCCTGTCGCAGGCACTAAGCCGACCCACACAAGTGAGGTACCATTTTTCTCGTAAGACTTTGGGGAACGCGGGGTGGGTGGAAATTTGTGGATCCACGCAGATTCCAGAACTTTCCACCACAGAAATGTGGGGAAAATGTGGTTTTTTTGACAATTTTGTATGTTTGCAAGGGATTCTGAGTAACAGAACCTGGTGGGAGGCAGTCAAGTCACCCCATCCTGGATTCCCCTGGGTGTCTAGTTTTCAAAAATGTATAGGTTTGCTAGGTTTTCCTAGGTGCCGGCAGAGGTAAGGTTAAAAAACTACAGCTAGGCACTTTGCCAAAAAAGGGTCATTTTTCACTGCGAAATTGGAGGTGTGACCACGTTGCGTTTTGCGCCGTTTCCTGTCGCAGGCACTAGGCCGACCCACACAAGTGAGGTACCATTTTTCTCGTAAGACTTTGGGGAACGCGGGGTGGGTGGAAATTTGTGGATCCACGCAGATTCCAGAACTTTCCACCACAGAAATGTGGGGAAAATGTGGTTTTTTTGACAATTGTTTATGTTTGCAAGGGATTCTGGGTAACAGAACCTGGTGGGAGGCAGTCCAGTCACCCCATCCTGGATTCCCCTGGGTGTCTAGTTTTCAAAAATGTATAGGTTTGCTAGGTTTCCCTAGGTGCCGGCAGAGGTAGGGTTAAAAAACTACAGCTAGGCACTTTGCCAAAAAAGGGTCATTTTTCACTGCGAAATTGAGGTGTGACCACGTTGCGTTTTGCACCGTTTCCTGTCGCAGGCACTAGGCCGACCCACACAAGTGAGGTACCATTTTTCTCGTAAGACTTTGGGGAACGCGGGGTGGGTGGAAATTTGTGGATCCACGCAGATTCCAGAACTTTCCACCACAGAAATGTGGGGAAAATGTGGTTTTTTTGACAATTTTTTATGTTTGCAAGGGATTCTGGGTAACAGAACCTGGTGGGAGGCAGTCAAGTCACCCCATCCTGGATTCCCCTGGGTGTCTAGTTTTCAAAAATGTATAGGTTTGCTAGGTTTCCCTAGGTGCCGGCAGAGGTAGGGTTCAAAAACTACAGCTAGGCACTTTGCCAAAAAAGGGTCATTTTTCACTGCGAAATTGAGGTGTGACCACGTTGCGTTTTGCGCCGTTTCCTGTCGCAGGCACTAGGCCGACCCACACAAGTGAGGTACCATTTTTCTCGTAAGACTTTGGGGAACGCGGGGTGGAGGGAAATTTGTGGATCCACGCAGATTCCAGATCTTTCCACCACAGAAATGTGGGGAAAATGTGGTTTTTTTGACAATTTTTTATGTTTGCAAGGGATTCTGGGTAACAGAACCTGGTGGGAGGCAGTCCAGTCACCCCATCCTGGATTCCCCTGGGTGTCTAGTTTTCAAAAATGTATAGGTTTGCTAGGTTTCCCTAGGTGCCGGCAGAGGTAGGGTTAAAAAACTACAGCTAGGCACTTTGCCAAAAAAGGGTAATTTTTCACTGCGAAATTGAGGTGTGACCACGTTGCGTTTTGCGCCCTTTCCTGTCGCAGGCACTAGGCCGACCCACACAAGTGAGGTACCATTTTTCTCGTAAGACTTTGGGGAACGCGGGGTGGGTGGAAATTTGTGGATCCACGCAGATTCCAGAACTTTCCACCACAGAAATGTGGGAAAAATGTGTTTTTTTGGACAATTTTTTATGTTTGCAAGGGATTCTGGGTAACAGAATCTGGTGGGAGGCAGTCAAGTCACCCCATCCTGGATTCCCCTAGTTGTCTAGTTTTCAAAAATGTATAGGTTTGCTAGGTTTCCCTAGGTGCCGGCAGAGGTAGGGTTCAAAAACTACAGCTAGGCACTTTGCCAAAAAAGGGTCATTTTTCACTGCGAAATTGAGGTGTGACCACGTTGCGTTTTGCGCCGTTTCCTGTCGCAGGCACTAGGCCGACCCACACAAGTGAGGTACCATTTTTCTCAGAAGACTTTGGGGAACGCGGGGTGGGTGGAAATTTGTGGATCCACGCAGATTCCAGAACTTTCCACCACAGAAATGTGGGGAAAATGTGTTTTTTTTGATAATGTTTTAGGTTTGCAAGGGATTCTGGGTAACAGAACCTGGTGGGAGGCAGTCCAGTCACCCCATCCTGGATGCCCCTGGGTGTCTAGTTTTCAAAAATGTATAGGTTTGCTAGGTTTCCCTAGGTGCCGGCAGAGCTAGGGTTCAAAAACTACAGCTAGGCACTTTGCCAAAAAAGGGTCATTTTTCACTGCGAAATTGAGGTGTGACCACGTTGCGTTTTGCGCAGTTTCCTGTCGCAGGCACTAGGCCGACCCACACAAGTGAGGTACCATTTTTCTCGTAAGACTTTGGGGAACGCGGGGTGCATGGAAATTTGTGGATCCACGCAGATTCCAGAACTTTCCACCACAGAAATGTGGGGAAAATGTGGTTTTTTTGACAATTTTTTATGTTTGCAAGGGATTCTGGGTAACAGAACCTGGTGGGAGGCAGTCAAGTCACCCCATCCTGGATTCCCCTGGGTGTCTAGTTTTCCAAAATCTATAGGTTTGCTAGGTTTCCCTAGGTGCCGGCAGAGCTAGGGTTCAAAAACTACAGCTAGGCACTTTGCCAAAAAAGGGTCATTTTTCGCTGCGAAATTGAGGTGTGACCACGTTGCGTTTTGCGCCGTTTCCTGTCGCAGGCACTAGGCCGACCCACACAAGTGAGGTACCATTTTTCTCGTAAGACTTTGGGGAACGCGGGGTGGGTGGAAATTTGTGGATCCACGCAGATTCCAGAACTTTCCACCACAGAAATGTGGGGAAAATGTGGTTTTTTTGACAATTTTTTATGTTTGCAAGGGATTCTGGGTAACAGAACCTGGTGGGAGGCAGTCCAGTCACCCTATCCTGGATTCCCCTGGGTGTCTAGTTTTCAAAAATGTATAGGTTTGCTAGGTTTCCCTAGGTGCCGGCAGAGGTAGGGTTCAAAAACTACAGCTAGGCACTTTGCCAAAAAAGGGTCATTTTTCACTGCGAAATTGAGGTGTGACCACGTTGCGTTTTGCACCGTTTCCTGTCGCAGGCACTAGGCCGACCCACACAAGTGAGGTACCATTTTTCTCGTAAGACTTTGGGGAACGCGGGGTGGGGGGAAATTTGTGGATCCACGCAGATTCCAGAACTTTCCACCACAGAAATGTGGGGAAAATGTGGTTTTTTTGACAATTTTTTATGTTTGCAAGGGATTCTGGGTAACAGAACCTGGTGGGAGGCAGTCCAGTCACCCCATCCTGGATTCCCCTGGGTGTCTAGTTTTCAAAAATGTATAGGTTTGCTAGGTTTCCCTAGGTGCCGGCAGAGGTAGGGTTAAAAAACTACAGCTAGGCACTTTGCCAAAAAAGGGTAATTTTTCACTGCGAAATTGAGGTGTGACCACGTTGCGTTTTGCGCCGTTTCCTGTCGCAGGCACTAGGCCAACCCACACAAGTGAGGTACCATTTTTCTCGTAAGACTTTGGGGAACGCGGGGTGGGTGGAAATTTGTGGATCCACGCAGATTCCAGAACTTTCCACCACATAAATGTGGGGAAAATGTGTTTTTTTGGACAATTTTTTATGTTTGCAAGGGATTCTGGGTAACAGAACGTGGTGGGAGGCAGTCAAGTCACCCCATCCTGGATTCCCCTGGTTGTCTAGTTTTCAAAAATGTATAGGTTTGCTAGGTTTCCCTAGGTGCCGGCAGAGGTAGGGTTCAAAAACTACAGCTAGGCACTTTGAAAAAAAGGGTCATTTTTCACTGCGAAATTGAGGTGTGACCACGTTGCGTTTTGCACCGTTTCCTGTCGCAGGCACTAGGCCGACCCACACAAGTGAGGTACCATTTTTCTCAGAAGACTTTGGGGAACGCGGGGTGGGTGGAAATTTGTGGATCCACGCAGATTCCAGAACTTTCCACCACAGAAATGTGGGGAAAATGTGGTTTTTTTGACAATTTTTTATGTTTGCAAGGGATTTTGGGTAACAGAACCTGGTGGGAGGCAGTCAAGTCACCCCATCCTGGATTCCCCTGGGTGTCTAGTTTTCAAAAATGTATAGGTTTGCTAGGTTTCCCTAGGTGCCGGCAGAGGTAGGGTTCAAAAACTACAGCTAGGCACTTTGCCAAAAAAGGGTCATTTTTCACTGCGAAATTGAGGTGTGACCACGTTGCGTTTTGCGCCGTTTCCTGTCGCAGGCACTAGGCCGACCCACACAAGTGAGGTACCATTTTTCTCGTAAGACTTTGGGGAACGCGGGGTGGGGGGAAATTTGTGGATCCACGCAGATTCCAGAACTTTCCACCACAGAAATGTGGGGAAAATGTGGTTTTTTTAACAATTTGTTATGTTTGCAAGGGATTCTGGGTAACAGAACCTGGTGGGAGGCAGTCCAGTCACCCCATCCTGGATTCCCCTGGGTGTCTAGTTTTCAAAAATGTATAGGTTTGCTAGGTTTCCCTAGGTGCCGGCAGAGGTAGGGTTAAAAAACTACAGCTAGGCACTTTGCCAAAAAAGGGTAATTTTTCACTGCGAAATTGAGGTGTGACCACGTTGCGTTTTGCGCCGTTTCCTGTCGCAGGCACTAGGCCGACCCACACAAGTGAGGTACCATTTTTCTCGTAAGACTTTGGGGAACGCGGGGTGTGTGGAAATTTGTGGATCCACGCAGATTCCAGAACTTTCCACCACAGAAATGTGGGGAAAATGTGTTTTTTTGGACAATTTGTTATGTTTGCAAGGGATTCTGGGTAACAGAACCTGGTGGGAGGCAGTCAAGTCACCCCATCCTGGATTCCCCTAGTTGTCTAGTTTTCAAAAATGTATAGGTTTGCTAGGTTTCCCTAGGTGCCGGCAGAGGTAGGGTTCAAAAACTACAGCTAGGCACTTTGAAAAAAAGGGTCATTTTTCACTGCGAAATTGAGGTGTGACCACGTTGCGTTTTGCGCCGTTTCCTGTCGCAGGCACTAGGCCGACCCACACAAGTGAGGTACCATTTTTCTCAGAAGACTTTGGGGAACGCGGGGTGCATGGAAATTTGTGGATCCACGCAGATTCCAGAACTTTCCACCACAGAAATGTGGGGAAAATGTGGTTTTTTTGACAATTTTTTATGTTTGCAAGGGATTCTGGGTAACAGAACCTGGTGGGAGGCAGTCAAGTCACCCCATCCTGGATGCCCCTGGGTGTCTAGTTTTCCGAAATGTATAGGTTTGCTAGGTTTCCCTAGGTGCCGGCAGAGCTAGGGTTCAAAAACTACAGCTAGGCACTTTGCAAAAAAGGGTCATTTTTCACTGCGAAATTGAGGTGTGACCACGTTGCGTTTTGCGCCGTTTCCTGTCGCAGGCACTAGGCCGACCCACACAAGTGAGGTACCATTTTTCTCGTAAGACTTTGGGGAACGCGGGGTGGGTGGAAATTTGTGGATCCACGCAGATTCCAGAACTTTCCACCACAAAAATGTGGGGGAAATGTGTTTTTTTTGACAAATTTTTTATGTTTGCAAGGCATTCTGGGTAACAGAACCTGGTGGGAGGCAGTCAAGTCACCCCATCCTGGATTCCCCTCGGTGTCTAGTTTTCAAAAATGTATAGGTTTGCTAGGTTTCCCTAGGTGCCGGCAGAGCTAGGGTTCAAAAACTACACCTAGGCACTTTGCAAAAAAAGGGTAATTTTTCATTGTGAAAATGTGGTACGTCCACGTTGCATTTTGAGCCATTTCCTGTTGTGGGCACAAGGGCTACCCACACAAGTGAGGTACCATTTTTATCGGGAGACTTAGGGTAACACAGAATTGTAGAGCAACTGTTATTACCTATTGACTTTCGATGCATTTCTGCCTTCCAAATGAAAGACAATGTGTAAAAAATAAGTCATTTTGAAAAATGACCTATAATTCTTATGCTAGTATGGGTACTCCCAATTTCGGAAATGTGCAAATATCTACTGTTTCTAAAATCTACATTTTGTTCCCATTTCAGAAATACATAGGTGTCTTTCATAACAATTTTTCCATGTATACATTTTCCCAAAATAATTGCTATATACCCGGTACTTAAAAAAAAATCATTGCAAGATGTTGCTCAATTATTGGCTCTGGGTTCGTCGGGTTCTTGGTGAACCTACAAGTCCTATATATCCCCACAACCAGAAAGGTCCAGCGGATATAACGGTATATTGCCTTCAAATAGCTGTCATAATTAGAAGAAGTTACAGGTTAAAACGTTGACACAAATGGCTGTTTTTTTCAACTAATTTTCAATTTTTCCTTTATTTAACTGTTAGTTTCTATAAGGAAAATTTTAAGGATCTACACAAATGACCCCTTGCTGAATTCAGAATTTTGTCTACTTTTCAGAAATGTATGGCTTTCCAGGATCCATTATTGGTTTCATACCCATTTCTACCATTAACTGGAAGGAGGTTGAAAGCACAAAAAATAGCAAAAATAGGCTATGTCCCAGAAAAATGCCAAAACTGTGTAAAAAAAGTTGGTTTTCTGACAAAAGTCTGCTTGTCCCTGAAAGCTGGGAAGATGGTGATTTCATCCCCACAACCCCTTTTTGATGCCATTTGCAGGGAAAAATCAAGACGCTTTCATCTGTAGCCCTTTTTTCGCAATTTTCCCCCCAAAAAAAAAATAGCTGTATTTTGACTAATTTCTGGGTCCCCTCCAGGGGAATCCACAAACCCTGGGTACCTTTACAATCCCCATGATGTTAGAAAAAAAGGACGTAAATTTGGCATGGATACCTTATGTGGTCAAAAAGTTACAAGGGCCTAAGCGCGCACTACCCCAAATAGCCAAAAAAAGGCTTAGCACAGGAGGGGAAAAGGCCTAGCAGCGAAGGGGTTAAATATCTGGAAATAAACTGTGCAAATGTTTCAAAACATATCAGCAGTTAGGAAACCACAAATGGACCACTTGTTTGTAATTCAGAAGTGTGCTGGAAACAGAGTTTTAATAGCATCAAAACAATCAAGAAACTTTACTTGGTGATGTTCAAATGATACATATTTTCTGAAACCACATTTCCACACATTAGTATTTGGAAGCCATATAGATTTATCAATAAAACTGCATGATGACATTTTGCTTCCATTTCAATAGAAAATGTTCTGTATGTAAAAGACAGTGCTTCCTTCTGCCCTACAATAATGCCTCAACAGCGTATACAGTTTCTAGTTTGTAGCACACTTCTGTGCATCAATGAGAATCTGCAGTTTAAAGCTCACAGAAATGAAACGGCCCAATCAGTATACTATTTTCAATATACAGCTAAAATAAGGAGGGCTGATATATGGCTAGCCAGGGTATGATATAGTAATGTCAACTCCTAACTAACCACTCTGACCCACAATAATACCATAGCACGCAGCAGTGTGCAGCCAATTATAGCTCCTGCAGTCTGGTTTATAACTCTCTTTTCCGGCTTAATGGGCTTACCCTCATACAAGACCTCTCCGCTCTGGGTCTTATCCATCACTAAGTACTATACCAGGCCCTATACCAGTCATCACCAGCTGAACAGAAATGGAATGCTTGAAGCGATCTGACACATCAAGCTGGTCACTTGGAGGACTGCACTCTAGTCCAGCACGGCAGGTCTCTATTAGCTGCATCCTATGTGTGCTGCTTTACATCTCACAAGGTCTATCCGAGCAGATCTTCCTGAACATTTCTCTCACCAAACATGCCTGCTCAGGACCATGAATTGTAAACAAAATATCAGACTGAACAACCCAGTGCAGTCACCTTATAAATAGATCATTATCATATGAAATACCACAAAAAGACCTGCACAGTTGCTCAAAGCTGCGGGCATACTGAAAAACCGTGAAGTGCACGATTGTCTCAACCTAATATAAACTTATTTTGACTTGTACTTAAGTGGTTGTCTATTTACTTACTTATATTCCATTGCGCGACCTCCTCTGATGTGTCTGTAAAACTTACCTTTTGTCCCAAAGTTTTGTCCTGAATTTTGATCTCCTGTACTGAATTTTGACCCTTTGTCCTGAATTTTTACACTCACCGTCCTGAATTTGCACCCATGCCAGTTGGTCACCCTAAGTGTGGAGCCAGTTGGGATACATAAGCCTTGTACAGTTCCGCCGATAGACCATCTTATCTGGGGAACTTGCCAGTGGCCAAAGCTATGAGTGCATCTTTGATTTCCACCAGTGTAAGAGGGCCATCCAGCTCTGTTCTCTGGTCCGCAGTAATGTGGGGCAGTGTCAGGTTGGCAAAGAAGGGGTCATAGTCCTCCGGACCTGCGGCTGCAGTTGATTGATATACCTGTGTATAGTCTTGCGTGAGTTCCTCATGAATAGAGTGTTGTGTATAGCGGATGGAACCTGTTTCAGAGCGTAATGCCACTATGGGCTGCTGAAGTTGATCTTGCCAGATAAGCCAGGTCAAGAGCTGTCCAGCTCTGTCAGCCGTGGCATGCGTGTGAGACGAATTTGCGGCATAATTAAGGCAGCGCAATATTTCTAACAGTGTGACGTGTTCACTCCGTGCTTCTGCCAGCTCCCCAGCAGCCCCAGGATCACTAGCCACCCGAGTCTTCAGGTCTAGGAGGGTATGTTCTAACTTAGTAATGTCTGTATAATTATTTACCTCATATTTCTTTGTATGCTTAGACAGTGTCCCTGCAGAATCACCTTGAAGGCATCCCATTCTATCAATTTAGAAGAGGCCGAACCATCGCTGTGGCCAAAGTAGTCCTCAATCGCGCATCCCAAAGAAGCTCGGAATGGAGGATCTTCCAGCAATGCAGGCTGGAGTCGCTAGTTAGGGGTGGGAGGCAGCACATGCTCTCATTTTTGTTAAAATATGATGGCATGACCCTTGCATATTATGAAAGCATTCTGGGATATAATGCTAATAAACCAAAGATACGACTACATCATCTGTGTAATAGCAGTCATATAGCATACATTAACATCACACCAATGTATGATAAATCTACTGCTGGGGCCAACGCAAACTTCACACAGTTTCTGTTAGGTTTATCTGGTAAATCTTCAAAAGTGTTTGTTTCCCGCTGGGCTTCTCCTTGCTGCTGACATACAGGGCCCTATCATCATGATTACAACATGGTTTCATCCTATTCACATAGTAAGCACTGTGAACTTCTGTCTGCTGTGCAATCCACATCACAGTTGGCTTTGCTTGCATTCCTCACTTGGGAGGACCGATCCAAGTAGATTGCGTCCACTCTTGGACTGAGGACACAGTGAACCATAGGTATCTTGTGTATTGTATGCTTCCCTGACCACTAGGCTGATAGTGGTTGGGTGGCCCAAACTTAGAGTAGCCTAAATAGCTGGAACTTAGTTACTTTATGGGGCACATTCGAGGATGCCAAAAGAATGCATGGCAGGTACGTTTTCTACACCCACACACACAGAACAAATAGGCTTCAAAAACATGAACCCGACACAAACTGACAAAAAACAGGAATATACTTAAATATCTTGCTACATGTTTTTGCCTATTTTAAAATCCTAAATCTAACCAAACTCATTTCCAACCTACAGCAGTATCCTAGTCTCAGCATAATATGGGAGAATGATAATGATAATGAATTTCGGAGAATTTGCATTCATGGACGATCCTTACTTTGTGGCATTTATTTGTGCAAAATGTAGTGCACCTGAGAGATAAACTACCCGCATGAATTATTGTAATGTAGTGTTAGCTCACATGGAAATATCACTATTGAGAAGAGTCATCGGGGCATATCAGCAAGGGCCGGCGATAATTATCGCTAAGCGCACTTAGCGCTAGGATAATTATCGCTGTTTTCTATCGCGGAGATAGCGTGCTATCAGCAACGCTTATCTCCAAAGCGATAGAAATGCAAGCGATAGCTGGAAAACAGTGTGATTATCGCTGGGAAACCAGCGATACTTGCACTGTGACCGGCGATACCTTGCTGATAGGGCAGGGTGGTCTTAGCCATGTAATCCACCTCCCATTGGATTACATGGCTAAGTCAGAATTGTAGCAGGCGTAAGGAAAGTGGCGATAACCGTGGTTAGCGCTACTTTTCTCATCGCTATGCTTGTTAGCGATTCCCTTGATAATTGGAGAAATGTCGGTTAGCGACATTTCTCCAGTTATTTCGGGAAGGAACGCCCACTTTGCATCTCATTAGAGATGCAAAGCTGGGCGTTCAGTAAACAGGCGCTAAGGCATGGATTCACGCGTTAGCGTGTCCATGCTGATAGGGCGATAAAATTATCGCCGCTTTTCGTCCGAAAACGGACGCTAAAGTGGCGATAATTTTATCGCCTCGCCTTGCTGATATGCCCCATCGACTTTTAATGTAGGTTGATAGGAATATATTGCAGAGTCAAACCCAATATCTTTTTTTGTTAGTAAGACGGTATTGTCTGTTTAATATTTGTGTCTTACAAGTACTTTAACCTCAATAAACATATATTAAAAATATGGTAAATACTTTGCAAATTGATATGGTTGAGTCTATATTTTTTATAGTCTGTGTTTTTTCAGTCTATGTTTTCATATTCTAACACATGTAGTAACTTTTGTAAATTACATTCAACATGAGGTTTGAAATGCTAAATAACATGTTTCACATATATACATTACAGGCTTCATAAAGAACAAAAGATTCCCAGCACACCTGAGAAGTAATGTTTATAGAACCCAGTCCTTTCAGATGAAACCTAGCCCTCCATTTACTATCACATCCCTTCACCCTTTAGGCAAGATCAATATTTTTTATGGATGTTGACAGATGGCAATTTTACTCAAGTAAGTCAAATGCATTTACGTCAATTTATTATTGATAATTTAAAAAGCAAATAAAAAAGAAAATGATATTCTGGAATTATGTGCTTTCGTGGCTTGCAGGTCATGATTTAAGTCAGAGTATTGTGTTTCTACTAGTATTCACGATATTGTGTTTCGTTTGGAATTCATCTTGTTTTCTCATGCGTTCTTAATAGAGATGGCTTACTTTCCCCTGAGAATGATCTATTAAGGAGCAGGGGGGGGGGGGCTCCTCCGCTAAGGTGGAGGAGCGTCGCTCCACTGCTCTTTGAGCAGGAAAATAAAATGATAATAACATAGTTATCATTATTTTATTTTTCGCAGTTTTGGGACTGGGTTAGGGTAGGGAGGGGCTGGAGGCACAGGGGGAGGTGTGGTTTGCACACTCCAGGTGCACATGACTGCTTCGCTGGCCGTCTTGGCCCGGCCAAACAGTCATGTGCACTTTGCATGTTCCCCACCAGGCTGCATTACACAGCCTGGTGGGGAACATGCCCAGGCCCCCAGTACCCATCTGAGCACCGATCCAGGGCGCTCAGACCAATCACAATGCTGCATTGCAGCGTAGTGACTGGCTATGGGGAGCCTGGGTGCTTTCTGGTTCCAGGACTCGTAGGAGAAGCAGGAGGAGAGACGCGGCTGGTGGAAGAGGTAAGTGGTATTTTTTCCCCCTCTCTTCTTCTTGTACTGTCTATCTCGGCCCCTCTTTCTCTGCCACTCCCCTGGTCTCTTTCACCCCATCTTTGTTTCTCTCTCTCTGTCCAACCTTAGCTCTCTGTATTTTTCCTCCCCCCTCTCACCACCCGCTCACGGTACCTAGGGATTGAATCCAGATAGGCGAATAAAACTACTCTGGCTAGACGAGCCCGAGACCAGCCTTTGAAGATTTTAGTGTTTCAATTTGCTCGCTTTTAAACTGTACTTTGCCTGCAGTCACATTTCTCGGTTAGACATGCATTTTTCAGCATTTGAGCTGTAAAAGTGGTAAAGTGTTCTGAATTCAGGTAGTATAACAAATAGTGGGAGAGAGAAAGAAAGAAAACAAGAAGTGCATAAATCAGGTAGTGTATTTTCAAAATAGATTTCACTTTAGGGGGAAGCAAAGCCTATTGACTCCCACTGGCCGTTCATACCGAAAGATTCCAGACAAGCATGAAGCCCTGGTTCCCTCACCCGTGCGTAGTCAGACAGTATCAAAATATTGTGTCAAGAAAGTCCTCTTTCATAACATGTGACTATAGACCTCTCACTTTGAGGGTCTGTCTGTTTGTTGTGCCGGTTCTAAACCTTTTTAGATTTCTTTTTAGAGCCACACTATAAGTTTTACGGAGGGAGTACATATGGCACAGTTTTGGAGACATTGGCCCATGATGTAGCATCCAGACTCAGGCTGACTCATTATTCTCGTGACACCCCAGACCATCTATCATTGGTTGTCAACACAAATGTCACAGAACTACCTATTGCACAAGCATTTGTTACTATGAACACTTGCATGTGTTATGGCTGTTTGTAGATGCGCCTTAGGCTGGACTGCAGATTTCTCAGCAATTATTAGTTTTTCTCAACCCCGGCGACATTCAGGTTCTGCTGCTATTTTATTTATTTATTTTATGTAATTTTATATAGCACAAACTTGGACAAAGGCCATAAGAGCACTTTACATGGGCTCCAGATTACATTTCACATGTCAGGTTTTTTTAGGCACCTGGAGATTTCGTGATTTGCCCAGAATCGCAGGACGTTGAGTTAAGCCGGGACTCACGTTTCCAAGTCTTGTAGCTTTGGCAGTTAGGTCACATGTGCTAAAAGAGGGGCAGCAGTGTGAGCTTAAATTTGTGTTATTTTGCCGGTCTTTCTGTCTGTCTGAGGTCCCCTCCCACCCCCACCTCAGCCTCACCACTCCCAAACCTCACCAGCCGCCACTGTTAAGGAGTGAATCAAAGTGGAAGATGTAGTACATATTGATTGCAATTTCCACCAGGACTATTATTTTTTGGATACTTCCTGTGCAGGGTAATGACATACAACTGCTGCATGGTCTGGTGAGAAAGTCAATCTCTACAAACACATATAAAGAAAATGAACATCATAAACAAGTGAATGATTTAAGTCCCTTTTCTAAACATCAGAATAGGCTGGGTGAGTGTTTACGCTTTTCTAATATCTCAGATCACCACCATCCTGACAGAACTCCATTGGCTCCCCTCACCAGCCTGCACCATCTTCAAAACCAGCTGCATCATTACAAAGTCATTACGACCAGCATCCAAGCTTATCTTGCAGAAAAGCTCACCATCTCTTGTGGCTCTCTGCACATCCCCAGCCAGAACCCCATCAAACTGCAGACTAAATAATTTTAAAAAGAAAAAACAAGGCAACAGGCCTTTTTCGTCTATGCAGATAGGATCTAGAACAACATCCGTGTACCCTTTAGGACCACCCCAGCGCTGCTCCAGTTTCGGCAGGAGTTGAAGACACATCTCCTTAAAGAATCCTACATCACAATGCATTAACAGGCCTCAAACCAGGTACCTCCCCTAGCACTCGCTGAGTTTATGCTCATCTTTGACCATGTACAGAGCTCTGCTGCCGTTTGGCTAGTGTCGCGCTATAGAAATACCATAGACATACATACATTACTAATTAATTAATTTTGGTAATTTCTCTTTTCGTATATATTCACTTACTAATGAATAGCCATGCACCAGAAAATTGACACATCACAATAAGAGAGATAACATTCCACTGATGATTCCTATCTTCGGAAAAATAGGATTCTCTGAGAATTTGGATTTGTATCTTTGTGCCCATCTGCTGGCAGTAATTGTTGTTTTTATTTGTTAAGCAACGCATGCAGGTTTTAACAAAGTTACTGAGTTGAAAGTAACCAAAAACGTTTACTTTACCCTTTCACATATAATATTGTAAGTCCGTCCTTGGATTCCATTCTAATAAACACTTCCACTGCAGCATAAAGTGTAGCGCTAGCCATCAGACTTCAAGCAAGTAGCATATAATGAAATGCACCAGTTTAATAGTATTTTCAATACTTTACAATACATAAAACATCCTACCGATAATGATGGACATAATGGATGGTCTTTAGCAGGAAAGTATCAAGGAAAGAGTATTCAAAGTACATGGTAATAGGGAAGGTAATGCTAGTTGCTATAGCTTCAGCAGGTCCTACTTAACAAATATTTATTTAAGCGTTTTCATTATCTGTTTGGTTCTTATAACGCTTCTTTTAAAAAACATGAACATCGCAACAAACAGAACATCGATCGGGTGACTTACATCAATGATAGAAGCAGTGATACAGCGTAATGAACAGCAAGCATGGACATTGTTGAGGACAGTTGTACAAAAATACACCCGAAACCAATTGGGTTCATGTCTACCTGCTATAGACACAGCGTTTAAAGTTAGTTGCAAGATACACTCACAATTTAAAACTAATGTATACCTTCAACAGCGCAAATCTCACACTCATACAATCACCCCAGAGGAGTTTATTTCTTTAATATGAAGTATACTTGTTTGCAGAAAATATAAAAAACATAGCTAAAATCAAACATGCAAAAAGACCATCAAACATTGTGCCACTGCTTTGAGAAGGGTGGACTTTTTCCTGTTGCTTTGAGCATCCCATCATGCACTATAATACGCCCATTGAAGAAGCTGTTCAGTTGAGTAGATTGTGTACTTTGAGCTCTGAATGGACACTTTTGGTGGACTCCTGAAACAGATTCTGTATTATCTGTATTTTGATGTAGATTATTGTTCATTTTTTTTTGTTTTTAAATGTTGCCAACACAGTGTTTCTTTTGATGTCATCTCACCCTCACTTCAGTGTGTTGAAATCTGGAAAAGCAGGTGTTTTCACATTTGGGGCAGGACACTCATCACGGATGGGCTAGACCTGCTCCATACACACAGATATGACACTAAGTAGGAAGTGTTTGAAGGACTGCCTTGCTTCTTGGGTTCTTTATATATATATATATATATATATACATATATATATATAATAGATACTCACTATTGCTCCATGTTGTATTTTAAATGCACACAAGCTTCAAATAATAAGGAGAGCATAAAGGACTAGAAGGATGCTTTCTGTTTTTTATGTCTCTCAAAGTTATTTTTTGTTGTTAAATAAAATACTCCTTTTTGCTATCGGTCAAGCCTTCCTGGAGAGAAGGATCATTTTTCAACGCGGCATCCGCAGTCTCTGCAAACTCTGTGCCCTTTGCCTCGTTGGTGCGATAGCTTCCCTTGTGCCGGTACATGTAACGCAGCAGCACGATCAGGAGACAGACTACAACCACCACCACTGCAGCAATGACACCTATCAGAGAAAACATTGTCAGTATGAAGTCACAAACCTCTGCTATGACCCTAACTGCTGAGAAATTTGCATTCATTATCATTTACTGATTGCATATTTTTTAAGAAATACAAAGGGCAAGGCATGCACTTCCTGCCAACCTTGGATATTTTCTTCTCCGTTGACATTCATAAATTAATGTACCTGATCTAGATGGCCTGATTCACAAAGAACTGTAAATTCTGGGATGTGTGGCGTATTACTAACCTTATGTGTGGAAAATCTCTGCATATCTTATACTCGAAGTGCATATTGTTTTGAAATAAGATATATTAAAAATATCTTTCAACTTGATTCCTTCCTCTCAATCACAAGGAAAATATTATTCATTAAATCTATTTAATACTTATATTCAACATTGAAAATTCGGAATATTAATGTATTTTCTGCTCCACTTAGACCTGGATCATTTAAGTCTGAGTTTAGAGTCATTAAATCACCATTATATTTCTGGATGTTTCAGTGACGCCAGTCAGCTCTACTGTGGTCACTACAAGCCACTGGGCTTTCTTTCTTTGGGTACTTCCTTCTTCTCCAAGGGTCAGTGGTTCAAGGGCTTGCTTAGTAGAGAAGAGCTCTGCTGTCTCTTCTTGAGCAACATTGGATGAGCTGGGAATGTTTCTCCTGCAATAGTCCTATCTGTACCGCAACCTGTATGGTTCAAGGAGGGCCGTTCATAAACGTTCCCCGTATATTACACATTGACATTGTTTATGATGTCTCAACCTTTCCCTGTATAACATCTTTTTATTGCACATACTTTTCATAGCTTCAGATGTCAAGCCAGTTTTGGGGTTAAAGTTTGAATAAATACTTGTTTGGGGGAAGTTCCTACAAGTCTCAGCCCTCAGCTTCAACTAATGTATAAAATCACCTGGAATTACTGGGTCCTGTTACGCATGTGGATTCTTTATTCTGTGGACAAATCCTCTCCTATTTACACCTACTCCCAGCAAGTGGCAAATGGAAGTGGTGGAGACTATGCAGGATGGGGTGGTTCTCAGATTCAGGATGGGGTGGTTCTCAGGGGATCGGCCAGGCTGTTGGCAGGTAGGGAAGAGTTTCTCTGCTTTCCCTGTGACATAGGAGGGGATCAGGTATTGACTGGGCAGCACTTGTGAAAATTGGTAAGGAGGATTCCTACTCCATCAGTATGATAGAGCAAGCTCATTTAGCAATTTTTACAACTTTTTGGCCTCCTTTTTAGCTGTGGAACTGTGACATATGTCACCTCAGATATGACAGTCAGGGTTAAGATGAAACAGTCCTATGCCTAATGAAATCTGCACAAGCAAAGTGCAGTATTGCTATGCAAAGGGAGAGTGTGTCCTCTTTACAGCAGTGAACATCTAATGTCAACTACTCCCCAATTTGCATGACTCTTTATAGATTCTCTTCAGACATTGTTTAAAATGATAATACAATTGACAAAAACTCACATTGCACAATCTGTTCCTGAGAAAAGTGCCAAAAGGCAATAGAAATGATACAATAAATCTAAACTTACAGTCATTTGAGAATCCTCGCTTAGCAGCACCAAACACAAGAGTGAGGCTGAATATCTCAGAACTGAAAGCAATACTGACTTGTGTATAACACATTGGGAAGCAAAATGGCAGTAAAAGATGCCATCAGCTAATACTGTGATTTCAAAGCAAAGTTTGTGCAATTTCACAATCACAACATTTCAGTAAAATGTTCCAGCTTGATTTCTCAGTGCGACTGGTCTGCATTCAGTGGAACACAGTTCCTTTTGTCTGTGGTCATCGTGCACGGTTAAATAAACAGGCTGAAAATACATGCTATTATTGCTTAATTGATAAAAAGGGGCGACTTGAACTATATTAGAGCTATACACACATTTTTAAAAGAGTTGTTGTCATGTTTTAATATTGTAATCATATGAAAAATCATGTGATCGAACAAAACCTTCACTTTTGTGCTTAGCAGGAGCGTTAGTGCATTACAAATGAACACAAATTAAAATATATTAACAATAAGGAATACTTTAAGCCATAGCATAGTTCATATTCAGTGTATATGGGTCAATATAGAAAAAAAGAGGCAAAATTATACTCAAAAGTAGATTTTTAAATCTATGTCTGAGCGTATTTTTACTTCTTGTAGAAATTCATGAACTCTTATTGGCGTCCACCTGCAAACCTGTTCCTGGTGCACACTGCCATGCTGATTCCTTTTGCAAATTACTTGATTTCCAAGTTTGGGATCCCGTTCTATTGTATTGTGTTCCTGTGGCAGAGAACACCACACAGGAGGAATGGATTTCCCCGTGCAAATGCACATTTTGTATTTCTTTTTTTGTCTGGCGGGAATTTTCTCCATGTAAAGAAATCCTCTTGTCCTACAGCCCTTACTATATTTAGTGAAGATTCATTTCACTTCCAATCCTGGAAAGAGATTTATGCTAGCACTTGGCTGTTGCAAATATGTTAGACCCCAAGCGTCATGCACTGTTAGTTGGAGCCCGTGAGAAAAGCGAGTGCCTGTTCTACAGAGATCAATAGCTCTTTTTAGAGAATCCCTTACTTGCTGAGAGAGGTGGAGTTTTGACACGCTCCCTTCATTTAATTACAGGTCAACCGAAGAAGCCGTTGCTTGGCTTTCGGTTCCTGACC
Organism: Calotriton arnoldi; assembly: GCA_963921515.1. NCBI lineage: Eukaryota > Metazoa > Chordata > Amphibia > Caudata > Salamandridae > Calotriton > Calotriton arnoldi. The sequence goes on along the minus strand of CAWUFW010002424.1, from coordinate 1,884,966 downwards.
TGATTCCACGCCCCCCTCCTTCCGATCTAGCGTTTGACTCCTCTCAGCGTTGGTGGTATCCTGTGTATCCCTCTCGAAGTGTCGGCGATAAGTTTACTGGCGTCACTGGACCCCTGGCTCACTGCATTACCCTGTCCCATTACTGCTGACATCCTGACTCGCGGCCGCGCTCTCTGGTGACAAGACTCGCGGCCGCGTTCTGACTCCCCGCTACCCTTCGCCTTTCATCCCCGCACAGACTCTCCCGGTTCTAATCCTTCAAGAGCAATTGACTCACGGCCGCGTTCTATTTTCTAGTTTATACGCGGCCGCGTTTACTTTCAAGTTCTGACGTCTGACGGATACATTGTATCAGACAACACGCGTGATGCGCGTTTGACTCAATTCCTTAACTTTCTTTTCTTACGTGCCGCGCATAGTGGAATACTTTGTTTCCTTGCATGCCTGGGGCCTGCTTGATGCAGCTATAGCCTAGGAATCTGTCAACGCTAATTAGACGGGTTTCTGAGCTGCCACTCCTGTTTTCTTTTATTTGTCCCTTCCTGAATTTAATCACTGCTGCCAGTGCGAGTAAAGGAGCATTTACCTGCAAGTCGTGTAAGCAGTTTGGATCCCCTACAAAGCATCAGGAGATGTCCAGCCGGTAAGGGATCAATTTGTTTCTGTGGAACAGGCACTGAGCAGACTTTTGTATTCTTGGTATCATTACATGGGGAGGGATATTTCTCATAACTGTTTGTAATTATCTTCCTGTAGGTTACCGCTCATCTGTTTCCTGTTCTACCCTGACTCTGTGGGAACCGGCTGGGGGATTGAGAAGTGGTTACGTCTTGGCATCTCATCCCCACATCTCCTTGGGTCAGTTTCATGATATGAGAGTATTTGTGACATCTTCATCTTGACACTGTCGTAGGGAGTGTGGGGAACCTCTCTTCGCTCCTGTGGATTGAGCCTTGTACTAGGTTAGTGGCATCGGCAACAAAAAATATGCCCCTTCTCAGGGTGAAAAGAAGAAGGATGGGAGTTTGTGAAAGCCCACAAAGGTCCATGTTTGTGAACGTTCGCATAATTATATGGCAAATCACGCCTAGGAACAAGTGGCAGCTGCCACATTAAAGTGGTGGGCAACAAGGGGGGGCAGCGTCGGGGGGAGAATTTTAAAAAATTTGTTTACCTGCCATCTGCTGCCTCTGTGCTCTTCTGCGACTCAACTCCCGGCAGTCCCCAGGCTCCCCAACGCCAATCCAGATGCTGCTTTCATGCTATACTGTTCTCCACCTGGGTGTACAGCATAGCTCGGATGGAGAGATCTAAGTGCGCATGTCGGTTTGGCCGTCCTAAGACGGCCGGCCAAACTGACATACGCACTTGCAGCAGTGCCACCAATCCTCCTCCTTCCTGCAGTTGTCCATTGGGATAGCCTGGGCCCGCCTCGGACCACTGAAGTGAGTGAAAATTAAATTACAATAACCTGCGTTATTCATTTTATTTTCCATATTTTCACTGCTGAAAAGAGCAATGAGGCGACGCTCCTCTGACTCAACGGAGGAGCTGCAGCTGCTTGGAACACCCAGGAACATTGTCGATCTCACCAACTGAGTGGGATTTACTTGATTTACTAGTGCAGAGAATTCTGCACTTGTGTCAGGGATCTCCACGTACAAAAAATCGTGTGTGCCTGCCAGGTATCCCTTTGTGAATTACTAGCAGGCATGATTCAGATAAATTTGGTGGTGAACTTATATTATTACTACATTTACCCAGTGGCATAGCAGGGGGGAGGGAGGCGGCACGATTCTTGGGAGCGGCGCCCTCCTCCCCACCCCCACTCGTACATTCAGCCGCAGCGGCCGCCACGGGCGGGCTAAGGCCTAGCTACACCACTGCATTTACCTTTGTGAATATACAGCATGGTCCATATCAATTTAAAAAGGTGGACATAACTGCAGTTGTTTTTTTTTTAAACTTTTTTTTTTTGCCTCTCCTTATGATTTATCAGTGTATTTCTCATTGAGGTTTACATTCTGAGAACCATTAAATCATGACAGTTTGTTGTTTCCCAGCGTTGTTCTTTGCTTGTGGCATTATATCCTCCTCTTTTAAAAAAAACATAATTTTGCATGCAATACAAAGAGAAATTAGTCATCTTCGCCTGGAAAGTCATATCACCACCTAATTAAACTATAGGTGGTGTATAAAATAAATATTTATTGTGCTGTGTTGTGATATTAATTGGCCAGTTATTATGGAACTTCAGCAATTAATGAATGAAACAAGCTTGTAAAGCGCAACAAGCTGCTCCCACTGGACCGTTCCGGTGCTAAGCTAATAAAGGGAAGCAAGAACCAGAGCCCCCCGCCAGAGCAGCAGGGTCTCTAAAAAGAACGGACGGCCTGGGTCATATTTCTTTGAAGAGGTGTGTCTTCAGAAGTGCCTTGAAGGTGGACTCTTAGGGAATACACCGAAGATGTTCTGGAATTGAATTTCACAAACTGGGAGCCAGATAAGAGAGGGATCTATTGCCAGCTCTTGCTTTATGCACCTTAGGAATACACAAACGTTTTTGGCTTGCACAGCGAAGAGTCCTAGAAGGCCGATAATTTTTAATCTTATTCTGGATATAGACTGGGCCCATCTGATGTAAAGCCCAGTAAGTGATCATGAGGGTTTGATCGTTATCCTTTGCCTGATTGGTAGCGAATGTAGTGCTATCAGACCATGCCAAATCAATTTTTGCTTAGGAATGTTCAATGCAAGTCGAGCAGCCGCATGTTGAACCCGTTATAGTCTATTGATCAGCTCCTGCAGTGCTCCAAGGAGGATATTGGCATAGTCTAATCTTGATGTAATTGGGGCATGGACAATATCTTTCCGAGTATTGTCTGGCAGAAACTTTAAGGTCTTCCTCAAAGATTTCAGTAAAGATAAACAGACACCCTGCAGTTGACTTAACCTGGGGTTTAAATGAAAGGGATGTGTCCATTCTTTCCTCAAGATTGTGTGGAAGTGTGGAAGAAGGAGGTTTGCCCAGCTCAGTAGGCCATATTCTGGTTTTGTCAATAGAAGAAGTGGTGCCAAAAACCAGTATCTCAGATTTGTCCGAGCTGAGGTAGAGGTAGCTCTTGTGCATCCACTCAGTCACTGCCAGAAGGCAGCCCTGGAAGTTAGCTGTAATTGAGTCATCCAGATGGTTGAAAGAGTACATCAGCTGAGTGTCATCTGCATAGGACACGACATTAAAAGCCCCAGTACTGTACAATGGAGGCGAGGGGGGCCATATAAATGTTAAATAGAATTAAGCTAAAGGCCGATCCTTGCGGGACACCACAGTTCACTTCCCTATAGCAAGAAGTATAATGAGGTAAGTAAACTACTTCTTTTCTATCGGAAGGAAAGGATTTTATCCAATTCCAGACAGTGCTGACTATGCCAGCCTTTTCCAACCGCTGCAGTAAGATGTCTTGAGACACTGTATCGAAAGCGGCAGACAGGTCAAGTAGTATAACTATCGATTTTTTTCCAAGATGAAGCCTAGTTTTAAGAAAATCTTGACCTCTAAAAGAGCTGATTCTGTACTGAAACCGGTACGAAAGCCGGATTGCGATGGGTGTAGAGAATTGGCGTTTATGATAAACCTAGTTATCTGGCGGTTGCCAAAGACTAACATTTTCCCTACGGCGGGGAGTAAAGAGATGGGCCTATAGTTGCCAGAGTTTAGCGGGCCAATCTTAGCTTTTTCTATAGGTGGCAACACCAGTGCATTTTTCCAGCTTGTGGGAGCAGAGCCAGAGTCTAGTGACAGATTAAGCAGAGAGTTCATCTGCAAGTTTAGAGAGTCGACGGCTCGTGCCAAAATGTGAAGAGGACGAACGTCCAATGGGGGACCAGATCTAACTTTTTGAATAATCATTTCTGAATCAGTTAGACATATCTTCTCAAAGATAGTTAGGGGGAGGGCATTACACTGAGATTCTGGTACGGGCGGTGACTTAAAAGAATCAGAGTTCTTAGAATTTATATACTTAGAATAAATATTGTCAACCTTTTCATCAAAAATGGTCAACAAGTTGTCAACAAGCTGCTGAGATGACAGGGTGGGTTGTTTACAGCATTGGGATTCAGGAAAGAGTTAACAATTTTGATAACAGTTTTAGGCACATTTTCTGCTTCTGCAATTTGGGTAGAGAATGTACAAGCTTTCGCTCTCTTGATATTTTTCCTAAACTGTTCAAGAGCAGATTTATAAGCAAGCTTGTTCTCAGTGGCAAAGGTGCATTGCCATTTCCTCTAACTTTTACATTTAAGGTTTTCTGCGGAGGAGACCCATAGGGCTGAGGCAACATTTCTTATCCTGCTAGTCTTTTTCATGGGAGTAACTTTGTCAAAAATCTCCTTGAGGTACGAATCAAAAGATTTGACTGCTATATCAATACCCCTGAAGGATCCACCATAACTTGTGAGCATATCTTGTGCAGGGCTAAATCTGAAATGGAATGCCAGAGCCGGTACATGACTACCTGTTTATTCTTAGATATCTGAGATGGGGAGGACTTTAAGAAAAAAGGAACTAGGAGGTGTTCTGACCAGACTAATGGTACTGGCTTCCTCACCTCTAAAAAGGGGGGATTGGAAAAGATAACATCTAAAGTATGTCCATCTTTATGCCTGGGGCCTTTCACTTTTTGTATTAGTTTAAAATCAGACTTAGCATCAGTCAGCTGTCCAGCCGCTCTGCACTGGGGAGTCATGAACATGCAAGTTGCAATCTCCCAGCACCATAAGAGAGAAGTAATGGCATTAGATAAAGCCTCACCAAACCGAAAGTCGCACTTAGGGGGATGGCAGATAAAAAGTCCAGAGAGGGAAAAATTATCCGAACTTTTGAGTGAAAAAGCAAGCCTCTCATTCTGTCCCAACCCATCTAGATGCTGAATGGAGGAAAGAAACTTAGAACGGTCGATGATAGCCACACCCCCGCCTACATTACCAACTCTAAGTGAAAAATTGAATAGTCATCAGCAATAGCAAATTCAAGATCTGGGCCTCAAGAAGTATTTAGACCCGTTTCGGTTAAATCATACATTTAAGATTTCCCATATCTCCAACTTGTCTTTAAATTCAACTGACCTTTAGGTAAACCTTGTTTACATAGCATGGGCCTGAATGAGACCGTTATTCTGCTGCCTGGGTTATGAGATCCTGCGCTCGAAGGCAATTTGAAACCACAACTGGGCTAGGTATTGGAGCTACATCCCTCTGAAACACACGAGAGGGAGTTACCACACTTGGGTGGCTGAAACTTTAGGAGGGTCTCCTTGCTTAGTATAATTCTCCTTGCCAAGTCTATAGAAAATTGGGTAGAATGACTGGCGCTGGACGCATTCTGGGCGCGGATTGGCACAGACGGGCTTGCCTTTGGCGCGCCACCTGCACACGTCTCATTAAATGGTTGAAGCGGTTAGAGTGACGTTCCGCCCAAGCATCAAAAACTAGAGGGTGGAGGCTTAAATTGGCGTCACCATAAGCAGTGCTATTTAGCTGACACCAAAAACATATTCAATCAACATTTAAGCAACATTTAAAATTCTATGCACAATTTAAAATCCATGAGCATTTAAAAACTCTGAAAAGCGCCCAGTGGTACAAACCATAAATTGTAACAAACACGCGTTTTAAAAATAAAAAAAGAAAAGCGAGAGAGAGTAATGTCAATTATTATGATGTCACCAGGGTTAAGGACTCATGTGACATCACTTTGTGGGAAGATTCAGGCTCCCAGGTCATACGATGCCATGTCCTGTGGTGACATTGAGGTCATAGGGTGTGATGCCATTTCCGCTAACCCTGGCAGTTTGGTAAATCAGCATCCATGTGTAAAAGTCCAATGCTGCTTTTTACATCCACGTATCTTCAGTCCCCACACACCTCCAGGAGAAATGCATTCTCAAAATTCAAAGTATCGGCTTTCAGGTCAAACCCAGTAAATGAGATACCGAGCATTACTCCTACTTACACATACACACACACAGACATCCAAGTCTAGAAATACCTTAACGAACAGAATATGCATTAGAATATCCAGTGTACAACATACAAAAATCAAATCACTATAAACAAGCTAAAACATTGCCTATGTCAATAATTGTTTGTATGTATTGCAATAAGCACATTGTCTTACCTCCTATAATTGCTACATCCATTGTACTGGCATTGTTGGCATCAGCTACAAAACAGTACACATATGGAAAAGTTAGTTTGAAACAAAGAGGGAGAAATGACAACATGATACTCAATACATTGTCCAGTACATATACTTATTTACATTATTCTGAATGAAACTATATATTATTCTCAATGAAAGAAAGGTTGCATTTGCGCACAATGGTAATCATATTCAGGGCACATTGATGAATGGCCCGGCATCTGTAGTAATGGTGTAATTTACTGCAAACATCATCACTGGGCACACCAGGCCGAGAATAGTACCAGACGGTGATAGCAGCGTTGCTTTCCAGTTTTCACCCGTAAAGGGGGTGCGGGAGGGTTCCCACCATCTTTCTAATGAATTTAGAAGATGCCGTGGTCTTAAAACATGATTTTTAGGTTATTTCCTAACGTTTTGTGCAGGTGCTCGTGTAGCGCAAAGTAAATTGCAAATGTACTTATACAGTGCTTACGACCCCTGACGAGGCGTGTGATTCAGAGCCCTGACAAATGCCCGGGCATGCAACGCACAATTGTGCTGTGCCTGCGCAACCTCTAGTAGTTCTAGGCCTTTGTGTTTTTGGGTAAACACTAGCTTGCAAGGAGAACTGAAGGATGTTTTCGTATAAATCTTTTTCTATTGGCACTTGCGAGATGAGGCGGCTTGTGTTCCTCTGAAGCTGTACTCTAACCAGCGACGGCTCCTGTACAAATCAGCCAGTAAATAGATATCTATTTGTTTTTCCTTCTGTTTGGCTTTGTTTTTACCTCTCAGTGCTTTCTTCTGCAGTGTTTAAATTATAGTGCGAACTCGACCGAAGGTACTGGAGCGTTTCACATGAGTCCCAGCTACATCAGACAAGGGCACATGGATTGTTCATAGGCATGGGGTGATTATGCGATTCTCACAGCATCACCGGACGTTGAGCGGATGCCGATACTCGACCCGGGTTCTCCTGTTCCAAAGTCTGCATCGCTGGCTGTAACCCCAGGCCCTCGAGCTGAGCCAGAGCCAGAACCAAGCTTCAGGCTTCAGCTTTCAGTGGCTCCCCCATATCTATGAAACATATACAGTGAGAGTGGGAAGTGCTTATTTAAAACATTGTTCTTGCTATTGCCCTGATAGGCGTCCTAAAAGGTGGAATAGTTAGATTGGCAGCACCTTTGGCAGTCGTAAATAGTCATTTTGCGCTGGAAATATAATGGAATTTACTGATATCGGCTGGAAATGTGGTAGCATTTGATATAGCCTGTAAAGGAACTATGTAACACAAAAGAGCACGATAACACAAAACAACACCAACACAGAAAAAAACATTATACAATACATTTTAACACAACAATGCAACAATCACAACAGAATGCAAAAAAAAAACCTAACATTAGCAACACAACCAAAATATAACACAATAACAAAACAACAATGCACAAGAACATAACACAATAATCCAACACAAAACAGCATATCTGTGAAGAAACAACATAACAAAATGTAATATTACCACAAAACATAATAGCACAAAGCAAACACACCACAACATTAGCAACAGAACACATAAACACAGTCTAACATGACAAATACCAAAATCAACACAATAGTGCATTACAATGCACTACCAACAAAGACAACAGTATAACACAATACAACAAAATACAACACAATAACATCAATCCAGTGCAATTGCAACATGAATTCACACACTACAAAATCAACAATTGTAATTGTAATTGTATTTATGTAGCGCTTACTACCCCAGATGAGGCATCAAAGAGCTTTACGGCGAGTAGCACACTACTCCGGAACCCTATAAGGATTAGTGGTGGATTAATATAGGGAAATATGAGCACGGCCAGACTGGGAACAGTAACCAGCCCTGGTAGAGTGCTGCTCGACCGGCCCAGGAGCGGGAAGCGGGGTGGGTGTGCTAGTGAGAAGCACCGCTCCCGCTTTTATTACAGGGGGCCGATATTACAGCACTGCTGCAAAACCAGCCCTCAGTAACAAAACCGGCCCCCACGGGGACAAACCGGCCCCACCCCTCTGGCCCACCAGGGAAAAGCTTGGTGTCCGCTACGGCCCTGAATATTAGTTCATTTTGAGTAGTGGACATACAAGTGTGTTATTTGGATTGAATGGGATAATGAAGGGATAGAAGAGGGAAGAGTCTAAAAAGTGTTATTTGGGAGATCATAGTAGTAAGATGAGGTTTGGCATGAGTAAAAGGAGAGATGGAGGAAGGAAGAGTCTCAATGCAACTTCACAAAACAACGTACAACATGAACAACACAACAAAATAACAGAGCACAGTAGCACAATAACACATCCCACTAACAAACAGACCACAACAAAATAACAGCATAACAAAGCAAAACACATCCTAACACAACAACACAAAATACAACATTAGTGTGTTGTTTTGCTGTCTATTGTTTTATATTTCTGTATTAGTGTGTTGTGTTGGTATAGATTATTGTATTGTGGTTGCTGTGTAGGGGTCTTTCGTTGGCATGTTGTGGCCTTGTGGTGTAATTATGTCATTGTGCTGTATTGTATATTGTTGGGAGTCCATTCAGGCTGAGGCACTCACCTGGGGGGAGCAGAGAATCAGCGCGCCTGCCACCATCACCCCCGCAGCCCACAGACGCAGCCCACCATCGCTACCATCGTCGCTGGGAGGCAGGAAACTACACCTCCCAGCGTGCTAAGTGGCAGGGACGCCGCGAGGGTGCAAAGGACGCGCCAGGAGGCGCTTGAAAAGCCACGCAGGGCTCCCACGGCGCGGGAGTACATTAAGGCTGAGGCACTCACCTGGGGGGAGCAGAGAATCAGCGCGCCTGCCACCATCACCCCCGCAGCCCACAGACGCAACCCACCATCGCAGCCCACCATCGCTACCATCGTCGCTGGGAGGCAGGAAACTACACCTCCCAGCGTGCTAAGTGGCAGGGATGCCGCGAGGGTGCAAAGGACGCGCCAGGAGGCGCTTGAAAAGCCACGCAGGGCTCCCGCGGCGCGGGACGCGCGCGGGCGAAGCCCGGGCCAAGGGCGGGCCCGTCTGCGCCCGTCAGAGGCTGTGCTGGGCCACTACTCTTGGTCTTTTTTCGGGGACCTCCGCAGCGCTTTGGATTCTGATTCCAGTTGAAACAGCTTGTAAGGTCAGTGATCCCTGTTCCAGGAATTTTCTATTCGGCCATTAGTTTAATCTGACTATAATCATGGGTAGGCGGATAGGTGTGGGGAAATCAAACATAGCACACCCACAACTGTCCTCTTCACTCCAACCAACTTCCATAGATAGAATGCTACAGAGAGCAATTGGAGTAGTTGCTACTGAGATCGAACTAACTGAAAGACGCTTGTCTTTGACCCCTGATCTTGCCCAACCTATTAGCTTACATGATGTATCAGGTTCCTCAGTATCTATCCCCCAGGAACTTCCAACCACCCCCCCTAGGACTCGTGCGGCGGGCAATGTGGATGTGCTTCATCGAGAGGGTGCCCGCCCAAAAGTCAAGAAAATCAAAAATGCTGCTCCATTGGGCCAAAAGCGCAAAAAACTACCTATGGTCCACGCAATTCCTGGTGATTCAAGGGAGGCTGGTTTGGAAACACCATTACAGACAGACCTGGAGCAGCCAGCCTGGGTTATGGATGTGATGGTGGACTTACAGGTTAAGTAAGGACCATTGTGAAGGATGAGCTAAAAAATTTGTGGGAAAGGGTGGATAAGCTTACCAACTTAGTCGAGCTATGGGCGGACAAGACTGATGCAGCCTTGAGGGTAAAGGAACCGGATAACCCTGCAATCACAAATCAGGCCCCCCTAGGTACAAACCCTGAACCCCTAGCGATTGACTGCACACCATCCCCCAATTTAGCAATCCATTCTAACCAGGAGGGTGGGGGAAACTGTTTAAACAATGCTGAGGGGCTAGGAAAAGGATCTAGTTTAAATCATCAGGTGTTCAAACAGGGGGCACAGGCAGGAAGAAAGAATGTCCAAACCTTAGTTGGACCTCAAGTAAGCAATGCTCGTAGCGAGAGGCCAGGGAATAAGTTGTTTCACATGAGGACAGACAAGTCCCAGGGTTAACTCTTCCATCTATAAACCTTCCCCCGGAGTCAACCCCCTATGTAGTTATACTAGCAGGTGTCCCGGAGTTGAAAAAGGGGGGTAGAGAGTCATATTCTGATTTAAAAAATAAATGTTCACATTGGCTAGCCAGCCATAAACCACTCCCTTATAGAGATATAAATAAATCATCATGGTTCGTAGGGTGGGCTGGGTAGGCTGTAGACCCAAAGACATTTCTGGTGATTGCGTTGTGATAAACTTTAAAAACACAGCGCTTGTGGAATCCCTTTTGGATCGTTTCCTCCAGAGGGACAGGGGAGGTACTATCTCTTTACCATTAGGCTACTTTTATCCCCCTGCCCTTATTCCACTGGCAAGAAGCAGACATGGTCATTGGAGGGGAGATTGGCCACAGGAAAACCATTTCTCTCCAATAGGACAGGGCCATCCATCCCCCCTATTTTTTAACATTCCGGTAGAAAATAGATACAACCCTCTGGAATCAGTAGATTGACTCACGAGTGAGGAGCCCCCATTAGAAGTATCCGATCAACTCAGAGAGGCGGGGACTCTGTGAAGGACCAGGGCACAGAGGAAAAGATCTTCAAAGCAGAACCTGGGGCTGGTACTGGAAAGTGAGGAAGGAAAGTTTAGGCTAATTAGGAGCACACACGAGACAGCTATCATTAATTTATCAACCCTTGATCCTTTACAACAGGATACACAGACCTCGATTACAGCTCAGAGGAATGTAGCATATACCCCACATACCCCAAAAGGCGCTTACGATCCAGTTAATGGAACCAGCACAGTACAGTGAATGGAGTACTGCCAACTCCCCTTGGGCAGTCAAGAGAATGAAGTCATAATCCCCCCCTGCTCAATAAACCAAATGGGCCCTGCTAGTTTGCAAATCCTCTCTTGGAACATAGCTGGACTACCCTCTAAACTGGATAGTCCGGTTTGGGGTTGCTTCATAGAGCAGCATGAAGTCTGCATGTTCCAAGAAACATGGGCCAAAGATGAAATACATAGAATGGGCTACGCATCGTTTAGCATTCCAGCTACTCATGTGGGGAAGGGCAGACCTTCTGGAGGCCTGTGTACTTGGGTCGCAGTACACCTGGGCTGTGAGGCAAAACAGCTAGAGAGTTTTTCTCGTGACATCCTTTGTGTACTCCTTACCTCTCATACGGGATTAAACATAGTTCTAATTAATGTATATTCCCGACCAGTACCTAGAGGGAAAGAGTCCTCTACACTCGACCAATTAACTACCTGTCTCACAACTATCCCCGTAAATTTCGGGGTAATCATTGGCGGCGACTTTAATTGCCAATTTGAACCCCTGAATGGCATGGTCCCCGGCACTCTCTGTGAAGAGGATCGCTATTGGTCCATCCCAGAGCCCAATATCCCTCCTATAAGGGCATGGACCCCATTAGCACTACAGATAAGCACCCTCACATTAAATTTTTCACTGAGAGCTTGTAATGGACGCACCACATCTGACTCGCCTGGGAATCATACCTTTAACAGACAGGGGCACACTTCCATTATTGACTACATTATGGTAGATGTGAAAGCATGGCACAAAGTGTTAGATTTTAAAATCAGTCCTCGCTATGACAGCGATCATAATGCTCTCATTCTAGCAATAACTACACCTTTTGCTAAGAATTCATCTGTTAAATTGCCAGCTTCAGATACAGGCCTGATCCAGTCCAATGGAGGGAGGAGAGTTCGCTGGGGCGAATTCTCCCAGTCAGAAGAAAAACTGGCCATGCTCTACCAACAAATCCTCCCATATTTTACGGTTGTACACCAAGCCGCAGAGACAAAGGGCACTTCTATTTATAATTCAACAATTTCTAAAAATCACCAAGAGCTGTTTACTTCTATGGCCGCTTTTTTCTACCAAAATAAAAAGCCTAGGGCGACCAAAAAATCCCAACACCCATGGTTTAATTCAAACTGCTGCGAGGCTAAAAATGGCCTTGTCACCGCCATCAAAAGCAAGGCCAGGCCAGCGATCAAAGATGCGAGGGCAAAATATAGGAATGCCATTGCCAAGGCCAAAAAAAACTGGGAATCGCAAAAGTGGGATGAGCTCAGAAGTGCCTTATCAAATCATGACCTGAGGACTTTCTGGAATATCATTAACTCAGGGTCTCAGGAGGGCAAATCAGCCATCGAACCCAATATCAGTGAAGAAGTGTGGAAGGCCCATTTTAAATCACTCTATACAAGGGTTGATGACGGGGAAGGACAAGTGCACAGATCCCTATCGTCCCCTTGCACGATATTTGCAGAAACTCCACCGATCTCGCTGAGAGAAGTTTCTGAGGCCCTGGGCATGATTAAACCAGCAAAAGCCGCAGGGCTGGATAAGATCCCTGGTGATCTTTTCCCCTCTGAGCCGACTGTCTGGGCCCCTTATCTATCTTCCCTGTTCAATGCAATTCTCCAAGGTATGGCGATTCCCACCACCTGGGCAGGGGCCGAAATAATACCAATCTACAAAAAGGGCTCCCCGCTTTTACCTGTCAACTATCGTCCGATTAGTTTGATAGATGTAAGCCAAAAAATGTTTGCACGTGTCCTACTGGGGCGACTCCAAAACTGGATGGAGGAACATAACATTCTTACTCCCCTCCAAGCCGGTTTTCGAGCAAGGATATCAACAACTGACCAGATCCTAAGGCTACAGATGATTTACTGGAAAACTGTTAGAATAGAGGGTGGCAGCCTCTACCTTATATTTGTAGATCTTAAGTCAGCTTTCGATCTGGTACCAAGGGACAAACTCTGGGTAACTCTATTAGACATGGGTGTCCCAGATTATCTTTGCCACCAGTTAAAAGGCTTACATGAGGGCAACTTTGCTCGAATTAGATTTGGTAAAAATGGCGAACTCTCATCTCCCCTGCCTGTCGAGAGAGGGGTCCGGCAAGGCTGTGTCCTGGCCCCAACTCTCTTCTGCCTTTTTATTAATGGCCTAATAGAATCATTGAATGCTGGGGTAAACATCGATGCTCCCAGGTTAGCGAAACGCACTATACCTGCCCTCATGTTTGCAGATGATACCCTTCTGCTTGCCAAATCCCCTATGGGAATCCAGAGAACCCTGGACAATTTTAGCACCTTCTGCAAACAACGGGGACTAGAAATTAACCTACAAAAAACAAAGTACATGGCTTTTAACGTAGGTAACACCACTCGCCCAAACCCTTCTCTGGATGGAAGTCCCCTAGAGAGGGTATCAATATTTGAGTACCTGGGAATCACATTGACAGAGAGAATGGATTGGGGAGCCCAAATAAGTAAAATAGGCTTAAAATTATCCCAGACTACGGGGGTATTTTAAAACTGTATAGGACATGCTCTGAAAAACTGGTGAGTCCTGCGGTGGAAATTTACAAGGTCCAGGCTAGGACGGCTGCTCTCTATGGAGCCGAACTATGGGGGCATTGTCCATCTGGCCAGTTAGCCCGCATTGAGAATTTATTCGCTAGACAACTTATGGGATTGCCACCCAGTACACCATTAATACCCCTACGTATGGATCTAGGGATCAGACCCATCGAGGAAGAAGCTGCTCTTAGATCTTTATTATACTGGCGGCGCCTGTGGTGCACCCCTGAATTAGCCTCTTATAGAGAAGAAATGATCGATGTCTTGGGGTTGCGAGGTGCAGGGAAGCTGCCTTGGCTGTTATATGTCAAGAAAACATGTGAGGACTTGGGCAGGGGCAGTTTGTGGCACAATGCAGAAGAAATCTCCCAAATAACTTCCAGAAAAGCTTTGGTTGAGAGTTATAGAGACCATAAACTCTCCCAGCTTGAGATGAGACCCTCAGTGGGGAGACTGACGGTTGAGTTTCTGGAAGTAAAAACCACATATATCTTAGAACCAGTGTTGGACGACATACAGCCGCTCCTGGCTAAGAAGCTTTATCTGCAATTTAGGCATGGAGTCCTTCCGCTGCGTTCATTCACAAAAAAGTGGGAGGGCCACACAAACGCAGAGTGCCCTGCGTGCCTTAACGTAGATGAGACTGATCTCCATGTGATATTTTTCTGCCAGGGATACAGGAAGGCCAGGTCGCGATGGCTACTACAACTTTGCAGGAACTTGGGGTCGAGACATTGTCATAGCGTGTATAGGATTTTAAAATCTGACACACGCATGCCCATTGTTTTTTCAATTTCACGCTTTTTATTTACCATGTGGTGCACGCGCAGAGCTATCTTGAATAAGTCTTTAAATATGAATGACAATTGTCTATGATATGTTTTAACAGATGTCCTTTCCACAAATTGTATTTAGTTGGTTGTTGTGGAGATAATTGAACTATTTTTAATGACTATTACGCCTGTCTCTGAATGTGCATAGACCATTCCTCCCGAATGTTTGTGGTTTTATTTATGCACTGTGTTGATAACTGGAGGCAAATATGCCGGCTGTGTAAATCTTTTCTTATTTTGCTTTTTTTAGTCACTATTTTTATGTGTAGCGTAATTTTTAAACTTGTAATACAAAATGGAGCAAATAATTACTTGGAACTAGCCTCTAAAAGCACATGCACATGCACTTTATGTCCTGTTCCATAAGATGGCTGATGCCTGGGAAAGTTCTCCCAGTGCGTGGAATGTAAATCCTTTTGTCTTGCTTTTTATCTATTGTATTTTACCCAATTTTTAATTATTACTTAAAAATTGTGCTTTTATGGCCAATTGTGCCGAAATAAAGTTTTATGAACTGGTATATTGTTGGTGTTTTGTGGTTTTGGTATGTGTGCAGTTTTGTTGTTGCATAGTTCCATTGCATTAGCGTAGGAATATGTTCTATTGTTGTGTTGTAATGTGGTGTTGTTGTGCTTTTACTGTTGGTTTGTTGCATCAATGTTGTGCCTCATCTGCAGTTTTTCTTTCCAAACATGAAGAAATATTTTGTCACATATCAGCACCACCACAAATCCACTTGCTTCATACAGTGGCAAAAGGTGTTTGCACTAAGCACTGTGGTATTTAACACCCAAGGGCATTCAATCATATCAACCAAAATGTGTGATTTGGCTGCATGTCATTGCTCAAAATGGAAAGCATTTACTCTGGGAACACACCGCCTTAGCAGGAAGTGGGCAAGGGTTTATCTACAGTGGTGTGTACTGGGCAGGGCCTATGTGTATCACCACTAAACCCCCTCAGGAGATGCTTACATTTCCCTAGCGATCACAGTTCCATTCAGTTCCATCCAACTGGATCACCTTCTCTGCTCTTGAAGACTGGCTCTAATGCTGTTGCCAGCCTTCCTCCAAGCCTTTCCCATTAGAATCTGTTGTCATTACCTCTTTGGTACGGGTTCTGTGGGAAGGTGGTTCCAAAATGAAAGATCACAACCACCCTTCGTCCCCATTTGTGTTGCTGGAAGCAACACAGTGCTTAGCAAATCCTGTTGTGGTGGTTCCAAGAACAAAAAGCAACATCTTTTAGCTATGGGTGTAATCTAGTCCACAGCATCAGGAAAAGTGATGCTAATATGTGCCTCTGGATTCTCAGTTAATCTTGAGTAGAGATGTGTATCTGACATCAAAGTTGATTTAAGAGGGAACGAAGAGTGTCTGCTCTTCTCACAGGAAGGAGCATAAACCTTGATTCAGGTGTCTCCAACCAGTCCATCGCGAGCTACCAGTAGCTTGCAGTAACCTTCAGAGTAGCTCCCTGCCTTGAGTTAATTTTTAACTAAGAAGTGTAACACATAAGTGTTGCTTTACCTTTTAAAGTTGAGGAAAGGCTATTTTTATTTTACATTATTATCAGGCTGCAGATAGCAGAGCCTGATAATGAGCAGTGCTCCACTTAGATTTATGACCCACGTGGGTGGTTCACAAAGGCTCTGAACTGAAGCACTGAGGTATTTAACTGTTAACTAGAAGTTATTCTCAACTCAATATTGGAGCATGTGAACAAAATGATATGATATTTCTGAATTCTTTTAAATGAGAGAATATTAAAATGAAGATTTAACTTGATGATTAAGTTAACTCTTCATTTTAATTTTCTTCCTTTTCAAAGTGTCAAATTTACAAACAGTAGGCATCTTGCTCCCAGTGGCTGGTAGACACAGTGCCATATTTATAATTGAAAAATACAGCCATTTTCTTTTAAATGGGAGAAATTTAAAATGCAGAAAAATGTTCCTTAATATGAACATTTTTGCAGAACATTTTATTGCACTTTAAATTCCTCCCATTTAAAAAAAAAAAAAATGGGTGTATGTTTGTGTTGAACATGTAACAGTCCTAATGCTTTATTAAGCATGTTTCTTCACTTTAAATTCCCCACATTTAAACAAATGACTGTATTTTCCTGTTATAAATAAGGCACCATGTCTACATGCCACTGGGAGTAATATGCCTGCTGTTTGTAAAGACACTTTGACATGGGAGAAAATTAAAATGACGAATTTTATGAAATGCATATAAACATGAAGCTAACTCTTCAGTTGAATTTTCTCCCATTTCAAAGTGGCTCATTATACAGCAGACATCTTGCTCCCAGTGGCTGGTAGACACACTGCCATATTTATAACTAAAAAATACAGCCTTTTTTTAAATAGAAGAAATTTAAATTGCAGAAAAATGTTCCTTAATATGAACATTTTTGCAGAACATTTTATTGCACTTTAAATTTCTCCCATTTAAAAAAAAAAATGGTTGTATGTTTGTGTTGAACATGTAACAGTGCTACATATGGCGAAAGGTATGTCCTGTGCCTCAAGTACATACGACACAGGCTCTCAGTCACCCATACACATATATCCCATTTATTCACGCATATGTTCATACATCCCCACAGACCATGCACTCACTGACACACATGGCAGCCCTATCATAGTACCCCTAGTCACAGTATTTTGTTCAAACCATAGTATCGGGCTCCAGGGACATTAGGTTTAAAGTCAATGAAGCTGGGTGAAGGGGATGTCTGGTAACATTGCGTGAGTTAGTTGGCCTTCAGTAGCTCACAACGATTTTCACTGATCAGAAGTAGCTCTCATTACAGAAAAAGTTGGAGATTCCTGCCTTAGTTCTCTCCGAATATGGGCCTCTATGTCTTCAGGTCATGGTAAAGAGTTGGATAGTTTTTTCATCCACCCTGATTCAGTAACTCGTATGACCATCAGATTCTTTAATGTCCTGCAGTGGTGCTATGGCTTTTAAAAATACTTTTCAGGATGACTTCAGGGTAAAGGGTAGACATGTTACTGCTGATCCAAATTCACAAAACAGAAAAATAACTAGCCTTCGTCATTGGTAAGTGCAGGTACACACATTGGGGATGAGGCAAAGCCAATAGGCTTTCAGGAATGGCCACAGGTAGGAACTTTTGTAATGTCTCCATTTTAAAAAGTTCTGTGGGAATGAAGGGGTTGGCCCCTTTTAAGTCGAGAAACAGCCTGCATTACTCTGTCAAGTCTTCCACCGTGAATTAGGGAAAGGTTGTGCTTGATTTGCAAGAATTGAGGGACCTGCATCAATTTATCTCCTGAACTAGTTTCCGGATCTCTTCATGCAATGCCACTTGAATGATACTTTTCGATGGAAAGGCATCTGAATTAATTCTTATGCTTTTTCAATACTACCTTCATGATCTATCTATGTATCACTGATTGCACCTCTGTGGTGAAAACCCTTTGGATCTGTCAAATAAAGGAAACCTCTATGTGCCCTTGACTTGGCATACTGAGTAACGTTGTATCTTTAGGCTTGAAGGCCTGACATCCCTTGTAGCATCTCCCCTAGATTGGTACTCCCTTTGCCTAACTTTTGAATACTAGCTGATTTGATGATTATAGGGATCATGTCTGTGAAAGTGGCCTAGGGTTTCTTCACAAGCAGAGTAACAGTTCTTCTTGAAGTCACCAACCCATCTATATTTCAAAAAGGTGCTGACCTAGAAGAAGTAGGATGAGTAAGGTGTTCCTGGCTGCTCTCCTGCAGCCAGTGGTCTTCAAGATTAAGACCAACTTCTGGACGTTGTTGAAGGCAACATCTGAAATAATCTTTTCTTATAGCTCCTTTATTTTTAGTAAGCCAGTATAGTGTTTCTCCCGTTGAATGGTTTCAAACGTCTTCTGGAGGTTCTTAGTTAAGAGCTGCAAGTAGCAGGGAGCATAGACACCCAAAATCATGACAATGTTCTGTTCTATCATATGCCTTCTTTTAAGACCCCTCCACTTTCCTATCCACCTGTTTGTGTGGGAATGCATCTCTGGATCTGACTTTACAGAGATGTGGCCATCACAGAACCCATTTGTAGCACCATCTGAAGCTTAGGTTCAGCCCCCTTCAAATAGTGTATCCTTACCATGAACATTAGCACCAAGATTTTTTCCGAGTTCTTCTATTCTTCTAACTGTGGCTCCTTCACCACCTGTTAGTTGGAATGTCTATCAATGATGCCATGGAGTGTATGACTATTATAGTGTTGTGGACAGAAAATATAATTTTCAAAGTTATTACTGACTTACTGCAACACGCAATATAGCTTGCACTGTAGCCGTTGTGCAGCTCAAGCCTGATATCATCAAGAGCACACATTGTCCTTCTAGCATGAAAAGCCTGCAATCGGCGACTGCATTCATCATCATAGACTTTCCTTTGATGTCATGTCGTCGCGTAGGGTCTTGTAATGAGACATTGCATGAGGGTTTTCTCAAGTGACCTGGGTTGGAAGCACAGCAGCACTGTCTGCACCCATTGACGTGTAGCAAAAGAATAGTGACTACAGCAGTAATAGATAAAAAAAAAAAAATTCTATTTCTGCAAGAAAGGTGCGTTTTGTGTTTTTTTTAAATTAAGTGTCCTGTTTTCCAGTTCTGGAATAAGTACTTTTGAGGGAAATGTATTAATATGAACATCGTGTTTTTCTATTCTGTTCCAACAAATCTCCTACTTGGATATTAGATTTACTTGATCATATGCTTCCTTGTTCTGATGATTCTGGGGTGCTATTTTGCTTGAACATACTTTAATTTTACAGTATATAATATCTTTTAATTAACTTCACACTGTGCTTTGTTGCGCTTGTTGTGCATTCAAGCAGTTAGTGTGGGCATATATCTAGTCAATTTTTAACATTAACATGAGCATTCAACAGAAAGCATTCTGGCCCACTGAAGGCAAACCATGATTTAGCGGTTATGGGTAAATGGTGACTAGGAGTTGAAGGACATTTTAGCAGTGGCATCTCTTCCGCTAAGGCGGAGGAGCATCGCCCCACAGCTTTTCGCTGTGTAAAAAAAGGAAAAAATAAAATGATAATAACTTGACATTATTATCATTCTATTTGTTCCTGCTGCGGCGTCTTGCAGGGCCAGGGCGGATCTGCTCTACTCTCAGAGCAGGGGGGAAGAGTCTCTATGCCGATGATGTCATCTTTTCAATGGCACATCCCGAGACCTCCCTACCGGCAATTGTGGAGGATCTACAGACCTTTAGCCAGGTTTGCCGGCTTTAAAATTAATTTGCAGAAATCTCAGGTACTCAACCTCACCGCTGCCCAGTCAACGGTTGATGCCCTTCGGGCCAACTTCGCCTTTGACTGGGTGACGGATGGTATCGCATATCTCGGACTGGTCCTCCACAAGAGTCTCGCAAAAACAGCGGAGGTGAACTACACGGCCCTTCTAACTTGCATCCGTGCAGACCTGGCCTGCTGGCGGCGCCTGCCTTTGTCATGGTTTGGTAGGCTGTCCGCTGTCAAAATGAATGTCCTTCCGCGGGCCCTGTATTTGTTTCAAACGCTCCCTTTGGAGCCTCCACCGTAGTCACTTCGCCATATTCAGACCGCGATCGAGCATTTTGTATGGGGCCCGATCTCTCCTCGCTTGCAGAGGACCTTGTTACAACGCCCTAAGAAAGAGGGCGGCTTCGCCTTCCCTAATATCGGTACCTGGTGGAGTGGAATCGCCCGATGACCGAGAAATATTGGGTCTTCATGGACCAGACGGTGGCAGGCCACCACATCTGGCGAGATGCCTGGCTGCCGCGCCCCAGCCGCGCCTGGGGGCTTTATTCCTCACCAGTCACCCGCCCCACAATGTTGGTTTGGGATAGGGTCTCTCTCCGGGCTGGCCTGACTACGTTCCCCTCGCCACTGACCCCAATCTTTTCCAACCCTGCCTTTCCACCTGGCATGGACCCACAGGTAGCAACGTGCTGGTTAGAGGGCGGCTGCAAACACCTTGGGCATCTGTTCGACATTCAGGGCCTCATCCCCTTTAAGGACCTGCAGGAGAGCTACGGTTTACGCGGCTCATATCTCTTCCTCCACTCCCAGATGATGCACTGGATTTCGGAAACCAAGACACGCCCCCTGGCACACCGCCCGATGCGACCGTTCGAGAAGTGGCTCACCCGCAAAAAGGACGATCGTGGACTTATATCTGAAATATACTCCCTTCTCACGTCAGGTATCCGAACCACCCGCTCGGCAGGACAGAGACGCTGGGAGGCGGAACTGGGGCCTGCATTATCTGATAAGGAATGGGAAGATATTTGCTATAGATCACACCACACAGCACACTCCATGGGTCATGCGGAAACTGTCTTTAAGATCACGTCCTATTGGTACTACACCCCAGCCCAACTCGCTAAATGGCACCCTAATTGTGATGGCCTTTGCTGGCGGGGGTGCGGTAGCCCTGGTACCCTCCTCCACCTGTTATGGCACTGCCCAAAGCTCATGCGATACTGGGAGAGGATACTAGACGACATCGATAAGGCCTTCCGTACTACTATTCCTAGGCTCCCGGCTTACACCCTACTAGACCTCCCTAACGCACTGACCTTTCCCCTGCGTTCTATTAGAGGGAGACAGATGGCGCTTGCGCTGAACGCGGCACACCGAGTGATTCTGGCTTGGTGGAAAACAGATAGAATACCGGACCACACGCAATGGTTGCACCAACTCTGGTATCTTCTGGGTATGGAAAGACTCTCGATGGCTACCCTTGGGAACTACGCAGGTTATGCCAAGATTTGGGCCCCATTCATAGCTATCCTTTCCACTGAATTTCGGGAACTCACATGCCCCAGCTATCTCCGGCTCCTGAAATTGATCCCTGGGGACATTCCCCCCACCTAATATGATGGCTCCTCGTGGGACCCACAGACCCCTCAGACTAATGGTGGTTACGCTCCCTACCAAGTCTACAGGCTGAACCCTTTCTTTTTCCTCTGTTTCCTGCTCACTGGGGAGGGCAGGAGGGGGTGGGAATGGAGTTGATAGGTTCCTTTTTTTTTGTCTTCTGTGAAAAGCAGCGCCACTATGCAGCTGTGTCCTGTCACAGGCCGCCAGCTATCACTGCTTGCACGACTGCCAGCACACTGGACCACATGGATACCCGTTCGCCGGGGAGGTGGATGTCGCCTCCCTCCTCTCCTTTTTACTTCGCGGCCGGCCCTCTTTGGGTTGTAGGCGACATGCTGTGTTATCTACCAGTCAGTATGCTCTAGTTCATTGTCTTGTTGCCATATTCTGCTCAGCCTTTAGCCGGCCCGCTGGGTTGTAGGCGCCAGTGTTCTGCTTTACCTTGCTTCATGCTCTGCCAATAAAATTGATTTAATACTAATAAAACATGCCCTGCGAGTAGACTAAACCGTACGGTATGTGGCATAGTCAATCATTTCCAAAACTATCTAGGTAGAAAGTTGGTTAGGGCAAAGTGTGTTGGGAAATGAGAAGTAGCAGATATCGAGTGAGAATGAAGTTTTTTTTTACTTTCTTTTTATTAAGGATTTGCACAGTATACAATATAACAGGATGGTGAGAATGAAGTTAACAAATGTGAGAATGTGATGAGCGTGAGAGAAAATCACATTTTAAACACTGCAAGTGGAGACTGTGAAAAAACAAACCAGTTTGCTAGATAAACTATTTGTGGGGTTGATGTACAAATGTATAACAACACTAGATCACCTTAAACAATTGTAGAGGAGGAAGAATTTTATTAATAGGATTGGCAGGGCACTATTTCCATCTGACATTCATCCTGAAGGTTACAGCAGGGAAGCAAATGATGTTAGGCTACCACAATTTGGCATTCAAATTTAAGAATAGAAAAATAGTAGGTAAACTATAAGTGGCTAGGAAGGGACCATCAGTATTGGGGTGGTTGGATCAGAAGAAGCTTCATAAAGTGTTGGATCCCAATAGCAAAGAACAGGTATTGATGATAGATGAAGGAGAGACTACAGATGTGTGTAAGTTAAACAAGCTCCCTTCTGGTTTTAAGGGTTTGGTTGGAAGGGTGAGTGGGTTTGAGCATAAGATTTCACTTAAGGAAGATGCATATCTTAAAATTCGTGAAGTTAGAAATGTACCACGGATGTTAAGGGAAGAGCTGTCTGGTGAGTTTGGGAAACTTGGGGAGGATGTGCCATTGAGGCTGTTGTATCGTCTGAATGTATTTCACCATTAGCTATATCACAAGGTATGAGAAATTGGTTTGCTGGTTGAGGGGGGTGTGAGCCCTTCTCAAGCAAGAGCCACAATCCTTGCCTGGATGAACCACAAAAGTCACTACGTTAACCTGTCTTTAACCCTCTGGTTGCTTGGCACAAAAGCATTCAGGCTTAACTTAGAAGCAATGTGCAAAGTAATTATGGAGGACTCAAGCAGTAGTAAAGTGAAAACACAACACAGGAAAACCCCCCCACCAATTTTGCAAAATAGAGTAAAATATAAATTATTCAACATCAAAAATCAATCAGTAGAACCTAAGATATGCAATTTAAAAAAATTAAGGTAAGTATAGAACCTAAAATCACAAAGCACCACTCGCGGTTATCTGGCCGTGCAAGACTGGGTGAAAGTCACAAGTTCAGGCTGACTGTGATGCAGCGCCGGCTGGATATAGTGACCAGGTTAGTCCTGCTGAAAAAGTTACCTTGTAAAGTCTTGAGTGAAAAGTTCTATTCATGGTGGAGGAGGCCGCGAGGAGCAGGGAGAGCATCACAGATGGTCATCAGTGTAGCATGAAGAACAGGCTTGGCATCACAGATGGTTGCTGGGGTGGCACGAAGATCCTGATGGGCATTGCGGACGGTCGTTAATGGAGATTTGCGTTGGCGGTCACCACGGTCTGACTATGTTGTAGCACGAATGCAGATCTTGCATTGCTGGTCGTCGCTGGCGGTCGCTGTAGTGCGAAGATTTGGGTTCACCAGAGCTATGCGTTGGCAGTCAGTGTGGGGCTAAGATCTTGGCACAAACTGGTCCATTTTCAGTTGTGAAGAGAACAAAACTTCAGGAATTCTCCCCTTCTTCAAGGAGGAACTCAACTGATGTCACATCAAGGGTTCGGGGCCTGGGAGGCACCTCTTGGGGATCAGGAACTCACTCCAGCAGGCCATCAGGCACATTCTGAGAACTCCTTTCTATTGACTATTCCTAAAGTCAAAAAGGCTAGGTTTGGTGGCTGTTCCTTTGCCTTTCTGGCTGCAATATTGTGGAATGCCCTCCCTGCTAATCTTAGAATGGGCGAGTCAAAAATCTCGTTTAGGAAACTTCTAAAGACTCATCTATTAAAATTTTGGCAGGACTGGCCAAGGTCTTGCAGGTGTGTCCGTATCAGCGCCGGGAGGCCTTTCAGGGTAGCTGTGCGCTATACAAGACATCTTCAATAGAATAGAATAGAATAGGCAGGTCCAGTTACATCAGGTCAGCTGGGCAGTTGCAGAGAGGCCTCTGGTGCTTGTTGTGTCCCTGTAGCTCGTAACAAGTCAGTCAGCTGACCCTTGGAATCACTTCAGCCTGGGATGAAGAGTGCAGGTCCAGGACGCTGCCTGTTTGTGCTGCCACTGTCTGCAAGGGGACTCCAAGCCCCAGAACTACTCGCGCTCCCAGGAGGGAGGAGCCTGCATCCGGCCAGCGCTTTAAACAGCGCCAACGACACCGCGGCGTGGGACGCTGCCTGTTTGTGCTGCCACTGTCTGCAAGGGGACTCCAAGCCCCAGAACTACTCGCGCTCCCAGGAGGAAGGAGCCTGCATCCGGCCAGCGCTTTAAATAGCGCCAACGACACCGCGGCACAGGATGCGCTCGGGCAAAGCCCGGGCCCGTCCCGCGCCCGTCAGCGACAGGAAGAGGTAGGGCAGGACCACCCCCCTTGGCTTGGTATACGAAATAAGGAAGTGACTCGTGCATATTTCGCCTGCAAGGGGACTCCAAGCCCCAGAACTACTCGCGCTCCCTGGAGGGAGGAGCCTGCATCCGGCCAGCGCTTTAAACAGCGCCAACGACACCGCAGCGCGGGACGCTGCCTGTTTGTGCTGCCACTGTCTGCAAGGGGACTCCAAGCCCCAGAACTACTCGCGCTCCCAGGAGGGAGGAGCCTGCATCCGGCCAGCGCTTTAAACAGCGCCAACGACACCGCGGCGCGGGACACTGCCTGTTTGTGCTGCCACTGTCTGCAAGGGGACTCCAAGCCCCAGAACTACTCGCGCTCCCAGGAGGAAGGAGCCTGCATCCGGCCAGCGCTTTAAATAGCGCCAACGACACCGCAGCACAGGATGCGCTCGGGCAAAGCCCGGGCCCGTCCCGCGCCCGTCAGCGACAGGAAGAGGCAGGGCAGGACCACCCCCCTTGGCTTGGTATACGAAATAAGGAAGTGACTCGTGCATATTTCGCCTGGCAGTTAAGGATCGTCCTTTTTGATCTGTCTCACCTGAACTTTTTGATATTTATACATAACATTGGGACAATTGACTTTTGATCTTGATATATTGATATTGGGGGACTTGTTGTGGGTCTGTAGTGGTCTATTTTTGCAGCATAATAGCTGTTAGTGCGACAAATTGGTTCTCCTATCTTTTCTGGACATGGGAAAAAGGAAACATCCAAGTGGGGCTGCTAAATTGTAGAGTAGCGCCCACCCTCCCTCTTCGATTCTGAATTATATTACAGGGGCAATGGGGGCTTTGGAGAAACAAATTATGAGTGTGGAGGAGTCACTAACAAATTGCACCAATAACATCTCGGGTTTAATTCCTACTGAAATAGGTATAACTGTTACTCCTAACCCCGCCTCTAGTCCTAGACCTGATAGAGCTGATAGTGCTGTGTGTTTGCAGGTAGTTGGACAGCAGGAAGATAAGGAAATAGAGAAGTGTCCCGAAAAATCCCCTAGTATAGCCTCTCCTGATATTCAATTTGCTAGTCAACCCCCAAGTAAACGTTTTAAAACCCCATCTACTGTAGTGTCCCAGGCCCCTACAGCGTTTTTATCGGCACCTAGTGGAGTAGGTGGAGCAGGTGAGGGTGGCCAACGTGCTAAGAACACTCAAAAGCAATTAGTGACCAAAAAACCTAAGAAAACAGGGGTAGAACAGTGGCAAGCGGATTACGTAGCCCTGACCGCCCTAGTACAATCCTTGTCTGAATCAGTTAGGGTTGCATTTAGTTCACTAACAGAACAACTAAAAGTGATAGAGAAGAATATTCTTTCCCAACTAGATTTGCGGGGTAATATTCAGTCATTATCAGTAAATCCCCAGCAAATTATAGAGAATAATGTTCTAGATCAACCCTGCTTATGCGTCGATTCTATTCCTATCACTCAAGGTATATACCAAAAAATATAGGTATATATAAAAAAAATATCATATTTTAATTAAGAAAACGAGGTGCGAGTTTTATACGGAAAAAATAGAAAGAGCGAGGAGTTCCTCCAAAGAAATGTTTTCTATACTAAAGTCGCTAAATCCTATGAAAACCAAAAGGGGGAAGGAACTCCCTCAGTAGAAAATTGCAATAAAATTGCCGAATATTTTGCAGAGAAGGTGGCAAAAATGGTTTTCCCAGCAGAAGCATGCCAGGGGAAGAGCTTAGAACCTAGGAAGGGGAAGAAATTTACAGGGGAAATGTTCAAGGAATTTAAAATGTTAGAACTAGATGAACTAAAAACTATAGCCAAAGGAATTAAATCTGGCTCCCCACGAGATCCTGCCCATCCAGAACAACTCCTGATGGGAGTAGATCTTATCATGCCTTATATTTCTGAGCTAATTACTACCTCCTTCCAGAAGGGAGAAGTTCCCATTAGCTGGAAACAAGCGATAGTGCGTCCGTTGAAAAAGAAAACATTAATAGACCAAGCAGTCCTAGAAAATTTACGCCCAATTTCACTGCTACCATTCGTCGCGAAGATCGCGGAAAAAATAGCAAATAAGCAACTAACTAACCATATTCAGGAAAATGATTTACTACACCCCTCCCAATCCGGCTTTAGAGCGGCCCACTCGACGGAGTCGGCTCTGCTCCTGGCTACTGACACAATGAGACGCTGTGCGGACGAGGGGCAGACAGCCTAAGTGCGGCTTTCGATACCGTCTCACATGGGCTACTTTTGCACAGACTAGAGGAATGTGGTATAGAAGGTACTGTATTACGTTGGATGGCTTCCTTCCTCTCGTCACGTAGTTTTCAAGTCCTACAGCAATCGCAACTATCTAAGAGTATCTTACTGCCCCAGAGAGTCCCACAGGGATCAATTCTGAGTCCCACGCTATTTAATCTATATGTGGGACCACTGGCAGAGCTAGTGGAAAAACATCATGTTACCATCGTATCGTACGCTGATGACACTCAGTTAATTGTGACATTATCAGGAAATAATAAACAGACAGCGATCAATTTTATTAGGTGTTTAGAAGAGGTAGCAAGATGGATGTCTAACCACTGCCTGAAATTGAACGGGAATAAAACAGAGGTAATGATAGTGGGCAATGCACCGAATATATGGTCCTCTGCATGGTGGCCAGAATCACTGGGACAAGTACCTACTCCCAAAATGGAAGTAAAAAATGTGGGAGTTTGGTTCGACCCTAAACTGTCTTTTGATGCCCAAATACGGAAAGTAGTGGGTAAATGTTTTGGCATTTTAAAAATTCTGAGAAAAATTCTGGACCTACTACCACATAATGCAAGGAAAACCATAGTGCATGCCCTGGTGACTGCCCAATTGGACTATGGGAACGTACTGTATCTGGGAATATCAAAAAAGGGGCTAGCCAAATTGCAGGTGGTGCAAAATGCGGCGGCACGGTTGGTACTGGGTCTTCCCAGAAGAGCTTCCACTAGGAAAGCCCTGCAGGACTTACATTGGCTGCCGGTGGAGAGGAGGGTTCTGTTTAAGTCAATGTGTTACTGCATAAAATTCTTGCAAAAAAAGGCCCGCGGTACCTGCATCCTTTAATAACACAATATATTCCAGGCCGCAATCTGCGATCAGAAGGAAGGGCGCTAGTGAAGGTTCCAAGAGTGCAAAGGGCAAGAATGGGGGCACGGTCCTTCAGATATCTTGCGGACAAATCTTGGAATGGGCTCCCGGAAACCCTAAGAATGGAACCATGCGAAACAAAATTTAGGAAACAGCTAAAAACATGGCTATTCTCCTCTACATCCTAAAGTGAATGATAGTGACAGGAGTGTGTCAGTAGGCAGTTCAAGTGACGTGTCTAGGGCCGTTTCTTGCTAAGCGAGTCCATTCAGCGCGGGGATACGCCAGTTGGCGTAACCATGCGCTTTAGAAATGGCTAAATAAATAAATAAATACCAACCTTACCACACAGTGACTGACAGGGCAGGGGATATGATCAGTGCTGATTCAAGCACCAACCGGTCACAGGGTGGTTTCCATTTTCCTCCTCTACTTTTACTACCCCGACCTGGTCCTAGTAACTGCCCCACCATCCCACATAACATTACATATAATTTAAATCGTACTGATCATGCAACTACTGACTCTATGCGTATTTTCCTGGTTTCAAAAATGGACTGTTTAGAGCTCCCACCTGCAGCTACACCTTATGTAGTAATTCTAGCAAATGTTCCGGGTGCTTCTAACTCTGTACATGAAACATGGGAATCTCTTAGGAATAAATCCTTAAATTGATTGAACGCGAGGGTAGGGCTTGGGGGGGCACTTTTTGCAGACTTGAAAATGATTAGGAGGGTTAAATGGGTGGGAACAGGTAGTAAAACTCTAGAGGGCGACTGTGTCGTGCTCTCATTTACTTCTCCCAATCTTGTAAAACTTATCTTTGAGAGAGCCAGTTTACCATCTTTGACCACAAAGCAGATTATGGTCTTACCGCTTGGCTTTTTCTATCAACCCCCCAACCCCCTTCAACGGCTGCCTGTAACAGTACACACCCATCATTTGGGGAATCGGCTAGAGTACCAACACCCAATTAAAACCTATAACAGGTTTGATTGTCTTTCCACACTTAACGGGTGGATTGACTAAAGACTATTGATAAACTAAGCAGGGAGAATCGGAGTGGCTCCGTGACTGTTTTGGCCCATGAGAGGGGGCCACATATTGAGATAGAAGAGGTGTCTGTGTCTTTAGACATTCCTGGGCTTTGCCGTGTGGATGACCCACTAGTGTCGCTGTTACCATCGGCGGGGGTTAAGTCTCCTGCAACAGCTCTTAACGTCCTTTATTGGAATGTTGCTGGTCTACGCCATAAATGTACTATGAACGAATGGGTTGATTTCACGTCCAAGTTTAACATTCTCTGTGTACAGGAAACTTGGGCAGTGGAGCCAATCCACTTAAATGGTTTTAAAACATGTCACAGTCCAGCGTTCGAGTCCAAGTATAAAGGGGGCCTGTGTATTTACGTGTCGAACATGTTAGATCCTCTAAATACTACAGTGATTGCAACAAGAGTATTCTACCAAATTGTGTCTTTCCAAATCTCTGCACATGCAACTCTGGCCATTGTTAGTTTTTATAATAACGCGTCTACATCAGAAATTATTACAGCTCTCCACCAACTAGAGCATGTTATGTTATGTTATGTTATAATGTACTTGTAAAGCGCTCGGCTACTCAAAAGAGTGTTCCGGCGCTAGACGGAGCCCTAAATTATCCTGCTAATACCAGGCTAACGTTTCTGCTGAAATAACCAGGTTTTAAGTTGTTTACGGAAAGTCAACAGATCGGGTACTTTTCTGAGATGCTGAGGCAGACTATTCCAGCTACGGGCAACCTGAACTTGAAAAGAGCGTCCCCCTCTGCACAAACGGGAGAATCTAGGGACCGCTAGAAGATACTGGTGAGAGAATCTTAAAGATCTCCCTGGTGCATAACGAAGTACTCTCTTCCTGATATAGTGGGCCCCCAAAACATGAAGCGCCTTAAAAGCCAGAACTAATGCCTTGAAAAGGATTCTGTTTCGAATAGGGAGCCAATGCAAAGCAATCAGGTGGGGGGAAATCCGGGTTCTGGGGCCAAGCCTGAGAACTGCCCTGGCTGCTGCATTTTGGACAACCTGAAGCTTGTTTATCAGAAACTCCGGAAGACCTAAGTATAGAACATTTACGTAGTCCAGCCTAGAGGCAATGAGGGCCTGAACCACGATCTTTCTATGAGAGAAAGATAACATGGGCAGGAATTTTCTGAGCATTTTAAGAAGACCGAAACAAGAACCTGCAACAGACTGAACCTGGGTTTTCATGGAAAGGGAATCATCCAATTTCACCCCCAAGTTCTTGACTGCCCTGACCGAAGACTGAGGAGGTGACATATCAGCTGGCCACCATTGTTTCCATACATCCTGGGGTGGTGATCCGAAAAAAATGATTTCGGATTTCTCAGGATTACATTTAAGTTCATTAAGTCTGAGCCAGGTAAAAACTTTTTTCAAGCAATTTTTGATCAGCTCTCCGTCGAAGTCTTCACCCTTCTCACACGTGAACAACAGCTGCGTATCATCAGCGTAAGAAATGATTGTTGCCTCACAAGCTTCGACCAAAGGGGCGAGAGGGGCCATATACAGATTGAACAAAGTTGGGCTCAAAATAGAGCCCTGTGGAACACCCACTTTCAGAGGCGGGATAGTAGCAGAAAAGGGGGGGGACCAGACCTCCTGGTTTCTGTCCTCTAAAAATGAAGAGAACCATTTCAGCACCGTGTTCCCAAGGCCGCACTCCCGCAGTCTCTGCAGGAGGCGGACATGGGGCACAGTGTCAAACGCTGCAGATAAATCCAGGAGGATCAGTACTGCTTTACCTCCTTTATCAAGTTTTCCTTTTATAGCCTCAGAGATTTCAAGTAAAGCGGTTTCTGTACTGAAGTTGGAGCGGAACCCGGACTGGCTCGGATGAAGAAGATTGCTAGATTCCGCGTACTCGGTAATCACTGAGTTTACATATTTCTCTAAGGTCTTTGCGAAAAACGGAAGGAGAGAAATTGGTCTGTAGTTGGTTAGAACTAGAGGATCAGCAGAGGGCTTTTTCAGCAGTGGGAGTATTTTAGCGCATTTCCATATCCGTGGAACCTGCCCATTACTTAATGATGAGTTAAGTACTGTGTTAGCCTTCGTATTGATAATCTCAGCCACGGAAGCCAATATTTTCGCGGGGCATGAATCAACAGGAGACCCTGACTTAAGGCCCTTCATAATCTCCAGGGATGTTGCTGGAAGAAGGGGGGGAAACTGTGTAAGGGAAGAACCATTTCCTAAACCATTGGAAAATGGCAGTATCGTATTTTTATCTTCCTCTGAAAGAGACACAGCAAAGGAGGTTTGGATGTTAATAATCTTCTCATGGAAAAAGGATGCTAGCTGATTAGTCCATTCTGATGTAGGGGTAAAAAGTCTAGCCACTGCATTTGGAGCAGAGAAATCTTTAATAATTTTGAAAATTTCTTTACATTTATTTCCGGAGGACTCAATTTTAGATGCGAAGAAAATCTTCTTTTCCTCAAGGATTTTAGTGTGATATGCATTTAAGGCAATTTCATAAATTTCTTTATTTTCCAGGCTAAAATCCTTCCTCCATGCTCTTTCCAGGCGTTTGCAAACACTTTTGCACTGCCTCAAAGCTTGATTGAACCAAGGGGAGGAATGCCTTGTAACCTTGCGGGACCGCGATGTTTGGGGGGCAAGTGCCCAGGTACTTTGCTTCAACCAATTCTCAAGCTTATTGGCATCACTCTCAGTGTTGCCACTGAGTGAAATGGCGTGTAGACAGAGCTAGCTCCTCACTCAATGCTTCAGAAATGACTCTATGAAAAGGTCTGGATGTAAAAAACTGTTTCTTTGCCGGGACATGGGGTTCTCTTATAAGTTTGCCTATCCTGAAGCTGATCAAATGGTGGTCTGTCCATATTAAAGGTACAGGGGCATCCGTTTCAATATTGACACTTGAAAAAATTTGATCCAGAGTATGGCCCTTATTGTGAGTAGGGTGGGACACATAGGGGAAAAGATTCATGCATTCAAGTGATTCAAACAGTGCAGTGGTATCCTGCATTTCCAAGTTGTCCATATGAATATTAAAATCCCCTAATACAAAAAAGTGGTTATACCTGGGGACTAATGGAGCTATAGAGTCACTCAGGGACTTAAGGAACTTCCCTGCAGGCCCCGGGGGACGGTAGATGAGAACTCCGGTCAGTGATTGATGGGGTGAAAGTATACACTGAAAGCCGAGACATTCCGCCCCTTCTACTTCTTCCATGGGGAGAGAAGAACAAGGATATTCTTTTTTGGTAATAATGGCAATGCCACCCCCCTTGCCACCAACACGGTCCCTCCTGAGAATCTGGTATCCAGGGGGAATAGCCATAGCAATAGAAGGGTTGGAGGATTCTGTAAGCCAGGTTTCCGTCAAAAACAGGAGATCAAGCTTGGAATTTTGTAACAAGTCAAAGATGTCAAGGGCATGTTCAGGAACAAGGACAAGGAACGCACATTCAGTAGAGAAGCACTGATGTTGCCTATCTGAGTGATCTCTGCGTTACGAATGAATGCTTTTGTCCCCTGTATCCCATCCCCTGAATTACGCCCGGTCGTCCAGTTACAATAGTTACAAGTGGGACTATTCCCAATCGTTTCCATAGCATGACTTGGAGAAAGCTTTTCCTACGAATTGCAGGGATCCAATTATCTTATGGGGCGGAGATTTTAACATACGTATAGCCCTGTGTCATCTAATAAGGTATGTGGTACGACATCCCCTGATAACTGCGAGATTAGCCATTTTCTTCATTCGGAGTATGGGGATACTCTAAATGAATTAATTTTTAAGCATAACCTGTGCTTTTGTAATGAACTAATCCGTATACCAGTTATAGTGAGGTGTACTTACAATGGAAGGGGTGATAACAGTGTGATAGACTTCCTACTGTTCCCCCAGCGTTATTCAACACTGGTCTAAGAGTTTTGCATTTATGAAATAGCGATTAGCGATCATTTCCCCAAAGTGTCGCCTTGAATCTTGATCTTTCTGGCCAGCCACAAGGAGCACAAAAAGTTACTGCACTAGAGGAAATTGCGATTTCCCGCCGTAATGGGTATGCGTTAAGATGGTCCCTGGTGGATCCATCTAACGTTCTAGCAAAATTGATTCAAAAAGAGAGGGAGGCTTTTGAAGTATGCCTAGATGATAATACAGAGGAGCAAGAGTTTATTTTAGCATTTAATCGCCTAAAAAAGGGCATTGGCGAGGGGCTCCATGCAAAGCAGAAAATAGCAAAGGCAGGTGCTTGCGGCTGGTTTGATTCAGCGTGTACAAAAACTTACAGAAATTTAAAACTAGCATTAGCTGAACAACCACAATCTGTTAGGAAGGTCCGGGAATGTAGACTAGCCTATAAACTGGCCATTAAACAGCGGAAAAGAAATCTGAAGGAGGAAACGTGGAAAAGATTACTTGATGCTAGTCTGTCCAATGACAATACTGCGTTTTGGCGTGTCATTAATTCTCCTTCCCACAACTCCTTAGACTGCCCCCGAGCAGAGATAGCCATCACAGAGGCCGCATGGATAGCACATTTTACTAATTTGTAATCCCCTAATGAAGATATTGTAGTCCCTACGCCTATTGTTTTGGACTATACTGGGCCCGCCCTTCTTACCAATGCTTCTAATTCCACTGGACCTGTAAGAGTCTCGAGATACCCAGAATTTTCCTTGGACGAAGTTGTGCTGGCACTGAAAGCAAGCAAGGGGGTAAAGCGCCGGGGCCTGACGGGATACCTATTGACTTGTTTAAATTTAACACTGATCTTTGGGGCCCCATCCTTACTTTGCTTTTCAGAGCCTGCCAGGACCAAGGTTTTTTACCCACCTGGCCTGAATCGCTTATTGTCCCTATATTTAAGAAGGGTGACCGCAACAACCCAGCGCAATACAGGCCTATTTCGCTTCTGGATTGCCTGGTTAAGGCGGCTGGTCGCATGCTTTTAGGCCGACTCCAGGACTGGGCCGAAACAAATAACATCCTCTCGGACCTACAGTATGGTTTTAGGGCTGGGCTTGGAACGGTAGAGCAGGCCATTAATCTGGATTTACTAATTGGCAAGTATGTGCATCTGAAAGGTGGCAATTTGTTTTTGGTTTTTGTAGACCTATCTTCTGCTTTTGATTTGGTAGCTCATGATAAGCTATGGGCAACCATGGCCAATATGGGCGTGGACTACACTATTGTGAACTTCTCAAGAGACTTGTACGCCCAAGGCAGAGGTAGAGTCTGTTATGGCCTTAACGGTTCCTGTACTGAGCCATTTAAAATAGGAAGAGGGGTACGCCAGGGATGCGTAATGGCCCCCTTCCTGTTTAATCTCTATATCAATAGTGTAGGCGACATATTGGCAAGTAAATGTGCAGACCTACCCCAGGTGGGACATCGGCCTATACCAGCTCTTTTTTATGCCGATGACGCGGTTTTAATGGTGCGCACTCCTATTGCCCTGCAGCGTCTAGTGGATGAGTTCGCTCAGTTCATGCAAAATCTTGGGCTAAAAATTAATATCAGCAAAACCTTCGCCATGAAGATCGGGAAGAAGGCCACTCGCTGTCGTGATATCTTTATTGATGGTTTCACAATCCAGTTCACAGAGTCATTCTCATATTTGGGCATTGTCTTTAATCAATCGGCGAATTGGCAAGGGGCGATTAAGTCTAGGCGACTCCACTTTATGAAAACGATAATGGCTCTACTAAGTTTTGCTAGACAGCTTGGCATTAAACATCCAAAGGAATTGATGACAATTTATAAGGCCAAATGCAGATCCTCTGCTATGTACGGGGCTGAGCTCTGGGGGCACGGAAAGATCGATATACTTCAGCTTGAAGAAAATGTTTTTTTAAGGTCTCTCCTTGCTCTCACGAAAAGTAGCCCAACCTATGTGTGTCACTCTGAACTAGGAGCCCCTTACATAGCAGATTTGATCAGGATCCAGCCAGTGCTATTATGGCACAAACTATGGTCATCTGAACATACAACCTTAAATCGAGCCATAATTGCTGACTGTCAAAAATCCTCAAATGCCCTTAACATCCCCTGGCTTAAATATGTGTACAATTTTCTGACAGATCTCGGCCATCCCGAGTACTTCAATCTCCCTGAGAGTTTGGCCAATGTCCAAAGAAAAGCCTTGAAATTGAAATACATTTCATTATTGGAGGAAACCAGATTAGCTTCTGAAATCTGTAAACCCACTGTGTTGAGGAACCAGATGATCCTGACTAGTCTTGATATGCAACCATATCTAGCCAATGTGTATAATCCGCGACACAGGTTTGTGTTGACCCGTTTCTGGTTGGATATTTTCCACCGTCTAATTAGTTTTCCTACTATTAACAACTGGTCACCTGACCTGGAGAATTGCACGTGTGATGCTACCTCACCACAGAATACTATGCACACTGTGCTTTTCTGTAAACATTTTTCAGGGCTGAGAAAAAACTTATGAAACCCTTGTTATTACAGTTGGGTTTTACACAATGTCGCCCGGCTTTTATTTTTCTGCAAACGCTACCGAACTTATATATATGTGCAGTAATGTCTCGATTTTTGCTGGCCATTATCAATTACAGGAAGCAGATGTAAATAGTAATTAAGTGAGTATGTAGTGATGACAGTCCTTTTTAATATTCATGTTTTTATATAGAATAATTTTTGTACACTGTTTTAAACTATTTTAAATGTTGTCATGGTTGTATTTATGTAGGTTTTATGATTCACATTGTGACTTCGAATAAAGCTTATTTTGATTTGATTTGACATCTTCAACAGAATAGAATAGAATAGGCAGGTCCAGTTACATCAGGTCAGCTGGGCAGTTGCAGAGAGGCCTCTGGTGCTTGTTGTGTCCCTGTAGCTCGTAACAAGTCAGTCAGCTGACCCTTGGAATCACTTCAGCCTGGGATGAAGAGTGCAGGTCCAGTCCTCCTTTGCAGACAGCAGGACATGCCTCAAGCAGCAGGGCAGTCCTTCTTCTGTAGTATCCACAGGTCAAGGAGTGTACTGAAGAAGGGGTCTGAGAGCCCGCCCAGTTTTATACTTAGTGCCCCCTTTGAAGTAGAAAAAGCTTTTGAAGTTTTTCCCCTTCAGAAGTGCCTGGAATTTCCTGTCTCTCTGCTGGTCCCAGTCTTCCTTAGGCACAATAGGCTAATGTGTAGTCCTTTGTGTGTGAGCTAAGTAGTGTCTTTGAAGTGCAAGTGTGGTCAGACCTCTCATTAGGTCAGGGTGGCCTATTCTGCCAACACCCAGACCCTCTATTGTTAAACTGTCTGGGAGGAATACCCAAAAGCCAACTGCCAACCATACCTACTCATGTGGCCAGGGATACAGGCTGCAGGCAGCAAATGCTCTAGACAAGAAAAAACCAACTTTCTAAAAATGGCATTTTTAGAACTGTTACTTAAAATCTGGCTTTACTATTAAAGAGGGTTGCTGATAAAGGTGGGAACCGAACTTGGTGCCTAAACACTGAGATCATAGAGAACGGAGCTGAGGTTATGGATCTCAATAACAAGATTGACTGTTTCTTTAGGGAAAATTAACACTCAGTCAACTTGCCGATAATATTATGGGATGCGTTTAAATGAGCTATGAGAGAGCAAATCCTTCAAAGAATGTCCAGGAAAAACAGTGAAATTAAGAGAACTCTTCAATCTCTTGGGGATGAAATAAAAGGAAAGAGGAATTGTACAGACACTCCAATAACATGTCCCTTTTGTAGGATATAAAACAGTTGAAGTACTCCTTTAATTCAATTGTCAGTAAAAGAGCCTACTTTGGTGTCCACGGCCAAAAATCTCGACAATTGCTATTACGCAACAGAGCTGGTAAACTATTAGTCTCTACTCTTGAATTCAGTAACCATAACACCCAAATTACCCACATCACGGACAAGGATGGTTCGCAAAAATTCCACAACCAAGAGATTCTTGAAGTCTTTAGAGAATTTTACAAAAGGTTGTACACCCCGCAAATGTCTTGCGATAAAGCAAAATGTCTAGCGTTTCTTAGCTCTCTTCCTATGACCAGTGGCGGCTGGTGACATTTGAATGTGGTGAGGCGTAAAATAATGCTCGTACTGCACTGTGGCGAGCGAGCGTAGCGAGCGAGCCCGAACAACCTACGGGGGGTTCGGGGTGGTTCTTCCCCTGAGAAAAGTTTGAAAAAAGAGTGGACAAATGGTGAATTTTCAAGCAAATTTGAGAAATTAAAATAATAATAATACATTTAAATGACCTAACACATGAAGTCAAGTTGGAATAAAATAATTAGAAGTAGCAATGAGAAGTAGACCTTAAAACATGTAAAATAAATTACAGCATGGGTTTTAGTGAAATGTAAGGTGTAATATAATGACTTTCTCAAGTAAATGTGCTGGAGATTAGACTCCCAAAAGAGTTGATCTCTTATTTAAATAAGTGCATGGCACACATACTTTGAGATGAGGAGGCATAGTTTAATTCTATAATTTTTCCCCGTGCCGAAGGGCTCATTATTTTTGCATTTTCTAGCATGTCAGAGATGCTACATGAGCTAACACAGAGTTCACTCATGTCAGACTTCTACGGTATTCTCGCCGGGGAATCATTCACAAGGAATAATTCATTAGTTGACATTTTTTCATCCGCTCCTGTCAGAGGTAAATCCCAGAGAAGAGCCTGTGTTGTCTCACCACGATGGCCCTGCTCCTCGCTTCTCTTCAGAGATTCAGTGATGAAGCCGGGCTCATAGCAGCAGCTCAGCGCCTATGGCCTCAGTTACTGACAGTGCATCGCAAAGTGACAGAGCAAAGTTTAACCAGATGATTTTTTTTAAAAAGAGGAGATATTTCTCATTAATATTGATTTGCAAGATTAAAGTTACAAATGCTCTCGCTGCCTATCCTCGATACACCATGCAATATGATGAATGGGAGGGACGACTTAGCGAACCTGTTCAAAATTATTTACTTGAAGGTCCTCAATCATCATGAGCTGTACCCTCCATTGTTTCTATCTGTCTCTTCCACTGTCACTGTCTGTCTCATCATTCCAATACCTTTATCTACCATCTCACTACCTGTCTCATCATCACATAAACAGTCTCCTCCATCTCCACCCTCTTTTCCAACATCAATACCGATCTGTTCCATTACCCCTTCTGGTCTTTTTCTGTCATCACTATTTGTCTCATTTTCCCTATCTTTTCCAACACCACTATCTTTTTTGGCTCTACCTGACTCTTCCACCATCACTTCCTCTCTCCTCCACGATCATTGCATGTTTCTTCCTCAAATACTAGCTGTCTCTTCCACTACCACTTCTTTGCTTCTTCGTCCATGCATGTCTCTTCCAAAATCACTGGCTAGCTCTTCCAACTTGGCATTGTATCTTTTCCACCTCTGCTACTATTTCCACCATCCCTCTAAAGAGTTTTCTTTTTTGAATTGGTAGGTCACAGTGTGTCACCTCATGCAATATGTGACTTCAGCGAGCCCCAAAGATAAATTAATTCCCAATGAAGTCTGATTTTGGGTTTAAAGAGTTACTAAAATATTGAACCCTACCACCTGCCTTCAAAATGGCTACTTATGCGCGTTCTGACTTTATTGGTTGGAGACCAAGGGTATCATGTGGAGTCCATACTATGGGATTAGTGCCTGCTGTGCTTAATTTGTGCCAGTGGTTGCTGGTGGTGGGCGCAGGCTTTATTTGTGGGGACTGCAACTTATTTATCATCAACAGGCTTGGCCCAGAGCAAGGGTGATAAAGTCAGAAAAGGGAGAAAGACGGAAGTAAAGCAAGGTAAGAAAAACCCATGAGTGAGTTAAACAGACAGGAAGTACTGGGTGGTGGAAGGGAGAGACATTAGGTGGAATCAAGAATAGGCAGCATTTGAAGTGGGCAACCCCAGCATGTGGGAGAGCTGGCAGCAGGTTTTTACAGGAACTTTTTTTTGTTTGTTTGTTTTTGCAGTTTTATATAGCGCGAACTCGACCAGAAGGTATCAGGGCGCTTTACATGATCACCAATTGTATTACAGATGGACACATTCATTTTGAGATTAAGTGACTTGTCCAGAATCACAGGAGACTGCGGCCAGACTCAACCTGGACCCATGGAACCGCGTGTCAGAGAGATGCAAAGATGCCAAGACAAAACTAACCCATATTCCACAAAATCACCACTGACCTGTTAAATCTGATCTTTCCCAACCTCAAATAGAAACAGACTTCGTAAAATGTATTTCAAGGCTTCAATTGCTGCTAACTAAGCCAGTCTTGGCATCAGAGCGCCGCACATATTTAAGTGATCAGACAACAGGCCCTGTACACACAAGCTGTGTAATAATAGTTTAAATCCGCTCATCTTCAATCAATACAAGTGTGAGAAACTGGCCTGCCTGTTCATGTCCCGCATGACATGCAGAACTTCGGCTGCAGCTCACAGGGAGGCGAGCGTGATACCCTGAGCCCCTCTCCGCTGCTCTCACACTCGAAGCCCCCCGTGCCTCTGTGAGAACCCCCTCCCCTAGAAACAGGGAGCATAGAGTGACGTTCCAGGCAAGGGCTCTGCGGGAGGGGCGGCAGAGAGAGTATTACCATTGGTGTTGAGTCTGCACATTTGACGTCATTATTATTGTTGTTGGTCTCTGTGGTAGTTGTGGTGTGGGTGACGTGTTGAAGGTACGAGTACACTGTGTACTGTAAGGGGTTCGGAGAAGACTGTCGCTCCCAGCTACCGTGCTCTCTAAAATGAAAATAAACGTGTTTATTATCTTTTCGGCCAGATATGTTTTTTTTTTGCTTTCTCAACATTAAAGCGTTTTGCTTGATATGATTTATTATGCCAGGCTGATGAGGAGTGTCCAACTTTAAAATGAACAAGCATTGGCATAGCCAATAGGTCTCGCTACAGGGACCTTATAAGTATTTAGTTATGCAGCACAATATCCTTGGTGCAACAACATCAACTGTTGCATGGCTAAACACTTATAAGGTCCCAACGGCGAGACCTATTGGCTATGCCAATGCTTGTCCTTGTTGGGGGCACACCGGACCAGTCCACTTTGCAGTATGCTTTACACTCTTTTTGATTTCTTCTGCTTACCTTGTACATCTGTGCATGAAATACTCGTGTAATTAGATAATACTGGTGTTCTGCCTGCTAGAGAATGCGCAAGGTCCTTGTCTGATAAACATGTTTTAGCATAACCGCTCAGCTTCTATCCACTTCACTGACAGGTCATACAGTCACACAGGGTATGGATGGAGCGAGCCCACTGGGGCACAATGCTATTTATGGCAGACTGTGCACGCAATACTAAGCTTGCAGTTCAGTTTGTCGCTTACTGCGATCATATTAATGGCACTCTGGATCGCGATTTAGAATGAGTTTTATATCATATTTTATATACAATGTGAGCCACTAAAATCTGTACGTTATGATGACCTAGGCACAGTACATGATGACTGATTTCAATGTCTACAGTTTCCTTGTATGCACACTTGAGTTTCTGCATGGTTTTCAGCCGTATTACAATATGGCCGCCTTGAAGTATGCAGTGTATCGCTGTGGAATTAGCCAGTCTCTGTTTTCTATGTGCAGCGTTCATTGATCTGTTCATGATGCTTTAAATATTGTAAGGGAGCGAAAACCACCCACCTGTGACCAAGGCGATGAGAACGCTGAAACGTGTCGGGTGTTACCTGGGCCTTCTGTTTACACTTCGCTTGGTGTTTATCAACTTTATTAAACTAGTGGCAAGCATTCTGCAGGGCGTGTTATTCCTTGCCGCATGGAAACTCATTACTGTTTGACTTGGTTCTCACACCGACCGCACACTGCTGCCGACTGGGCCTGGTGAGAACGAGGAGTATATTGGGGAGGGGGTCTTTTTAAGCCCCCTGACCTTGGGGGACCTTACCGAAGCATTGAGTTGGATGGAGATTATATATATATATATATATATATATATATGCACATACATATATATACACACACGTACATATACACACACATATATATATATATATATATATACATTTATACATACATATATCAAACAAGCACTGGTAAGGCCAAGGAGTTTGACATTTATGTTGGGTACGTACATACCATATCATTATTAAAACTATTGGGTATTCCAATGCATATTTGTATACTACGGAGCAGGCACAGACAAAAGAAACTAAACAATGATTGTGACAGAGAACAAACATAGGTAAAGCCAATAAGTTGTGGCTCCATGTTAATGAAAACCTATTCAAAGATGGTTGCCAATGTGTGCGTATGTGTCACGCCATAATGTAGAGCAGACATTTTTAATTTACCTTTCAAAACTGGTGGAAGACCATTTTAGCATGGCAAATTACAATTAAAAAAAACAAAAAACAGTAAAACAGGGACGCTAGTGCAAACAAGCATTGGCATAGCCAATAGGTCTCGCTTTTGGGACCTTATAAGTATTTAGTTATGCAGCACAATATCCTTGGTGCAACAACATTAACTTTTGCATGGTTAAACACTTATAAGGTCCCAAAGGCGAGACCTATTGGCTATGCCAATGCTTGTTACCAATTCTGTTCAGCATTACCAAAAAGCATTGGCAAAGCCAGTAGACCCCAAGGGTGAGACCTACTGGCTGTACCAATGCTTTGTTATTTATTTAGCATAGCGCGTTTAGTCAACTTTCATTTTACCTTTGTTTGGCATTCTTTTCTTTCATGCCACATTATTTTGCTCTTGAGATTAGCTAAGAGTGACACTGTGCTGTGAGGTGTCCTTAACATTTAACGCGGGAGAGGGTGCTCCAAGTCGCCACTGTCACTGAATGAATAAAATTGTGTATCATGGAATGCTGTGGGAATCTACTTCATGGAGTGAGAGTCTGATCTAATAAGTGAGCATGTGCTTCACAGAGCAACACACCAGGTGAGTGAGATTGTGCTTCATGGAGGGAGACGCACCCAGGTGAATAAAATTATGTGTCAAAGAATGAGACTCACACCTAATGAGTGGGATTGTGCATCACTGAGTAAGACTTCGGTCTAATGAGTGAGATTCTGCTTCATAAAGTGAGACACACTCAGAGGAGTGACATAATCCTTCACAGAGTGAGAATCTCTCTTAATGAGTGAGTGTGGTTAATGAAGTGAGACACACCAAATGAGTGGGATTGCGTGTCACTGAGTGAGACTCCGATCTAATGAGTGAGGTTCTGTTTCATAAAGTGAAATAAGTGAGCCTGGGCTCATAAAAGGGTAAAGCTAGCCACAATCCATTAGCTTGCTCCAAGGTGTGAGGTTCCTATCCGCGGAGAGAGAGACTATTCCAGTGTGACACCTGCTGATAGAGTGAGGGTGCTCCCCGGCAGTCTTGAGGTGTTTCCGGAAACTGTACAGTTTGACCGGCCCACTTACACAGCGTGGGGTTCAGGGTGAGGTGAAGCCCTGGGTGTGTCTCTAGTCGCCTCAACCCGTTTCCTCCCGTGTCCCCATGCCTCATCACCCCGCCCTTCCAGTGCTGCAAGGCCTGTCTTGTGAAAGAGGATGTTTGTGAGGAAGCAGACCTTGTGATAGTGTCAGGCGGTGGAAAGTAGAGATAGTGAGTCTGTGTGCTTGTGGGGCACAGTGCCCGCGGAGCTACACGGGTCGAGGCGCTGCCTCCATGCCATCACCGACAGCGCTGCCGCCCTGGCCTGAAGCACCTGCTGCCTCTCTAGTGTGGGAACCAGACCGAGCTCTGCCAATGCACCTCAGCCTGGACCTTCGTCAACCCTTGTAATTCAAGCGTGCCAGGCAACTCCACCAAGCCCTTTGGCATTCCCTGCGTTTCTAGTTCTGAGACCACACACTTTAATAAAACCCTTTAACGTCCCCACTTTATAGCACTGATACACAAAAGTGACACTACTCCAGCTGTACCAGTGTTGAGAACCACGCAGAGCCTCGCCTGGGAACCTGCACTCCTGCCACTCTGTTATTGAGCCACAGAAAGCCAGTGTCAGGGGGCACCGCAATCTCCGCTGCACAGGAACCCACATAGATCCTCCTCGGTGCCCCTGCCGCTGTTCTAGTTCTTTCGCACAGCTCTGTCGGTGCTCTTCACTAGTCCCTACTCTTGCACTACAAATACACCGAGACTGGCAATGCGTCTCAAACCTAACATTCGGTACTCCCAGAGCCCCAGCTCTGCCAGTGCACCTCCACCCTCACCTTCAGCCCCTCCTGCTGTTTCACCACGAGGCTGTCATTCACCAGCCCCTTACTCCAGCACTGGGGACTCAAGTAGCTCTGAGAGCGCACCTCAGTCATGCCCTTCAGCGACCCAGGACTGAAGCACGACGCACACATCTGACAGTGCACGTCACGGCTGCCACGCAGTTCTCGTGTGGTCCTCAGAGTACACGGTGCGTGCCGAGGGACGCTAGTTGCTTAGTTCTGTTGCAGTATCTGCACGTTGTGTGACGCTTGAGGTTCAGAGGGAGAGCCGAAAGGAGGGGGTGAAAGTCTGTTG
Organism: Calotriton arnoldi; assembly: GCA_963921515.1. Taxonomy (NCBI): domain Eukaryota; kingdom Metazoa; phylum Chordata; class Amphibia; order Caudata; family Salamandridae; genus Calotriton; species Calotriton arnoldi. Next base: position 1,841,857 of record CAWUFW010002424.1, on the reverse strand, counting down.
TCCTTGTTCTGGGCTGTTTGCTGCAGTGTTTTACCTCAGATGCTGCGCACAGAATACCCAATACAGAACGGAGCGGTAAGGGTTAACCCTGCAGTGCCGGCTTCCTCTCGCTGCTCCCATTGGACGTCAGTTTCCGGGGAGGGTTTAAATTGAGCAATCGGTTCTCACACTGCAGAGGGTGATGTAATGGGATGGGAACCCAGGACCCTGACATCATCACCGAGGAGCAGCACATGTGTCCCGAGCGGGGGCCGGGAGACCCTCGGGCTGCTGGGCAGATGGATGTAAACAGACTTATCGGGCGCACAGGGGAGCAGGCAGACGTACGCAGACAAATCAATAACGAACACGCATGCAAGCCCACTCTTTGTAGTCCCGTCTGCACATTTCTGCGTGTGTGCCTGTCTGTCCACCAGCCTGCCATGTACTTGGGTTAGTAGATGTTCTGCCAGATATGCCTGAATATTAAAATAGACGCAGCATGTCTACATCTAACCACATTAATTAAACCATTTTAACGCAGAGTAAGTACACTTAGTGCAAAAAAACAAGCACGGAGGAGCGGGGGCGAGCGAGCGCGGCAGCCTGCAAAGCAGTCCCAAAAACGCTCGTGCGTCGTGGCTGGCCTTTGGATGAGTACGCGCGGCAGACATGTGTTTCCACTTATCGCGCCCGCGTCTGGGCACGATAATTGGAAACACATGTTTGCCGCGCGTACCCATCTCAAAAAGGCCAGCCACGACGCACGAGCGTTTCTTGGACTGCTTTGAAAACTCACTTACATTAAGTCTTCGCCTCTAAGCAGCGCTTGCGCGCTACTCGAGGCTCGACCTAAAAACGGATGACGGTAATGTTTTTCCTGACCCAGAGTCAAAAGGTGAGTGACACGTTTAGTGACACCTAAACGGGTAAGATGCAGACCTGCCAATTAAAATAATTATATATTTTTATTTCACTGTGTGAATTTCTGTCAAAGAGGCATTAAACAAAGAAATGTGCAGTGCCGAGGCAGAGAAAAGCTCAATTAACATTTTCTAATACGAGAGTGGGGCCCGCTCTCCGTCCCACGGCTTGGCCAGCCTAATCAGTGTCAGGCAACACACCTGTGGGCCTGTTAGCCTCAAGCAAGCCTACCTCAGCCTGTATAAAAACGTGAAGCGGCGCTCGCAGCGCTACCTGCTGGAAAATTAAATTACTGGCCAATTGAAAGTTTTTGCTTTTATTACAAAACGAATTCAGCCAAGCAACAACTGTAACTAGCCTTCCCTACATTAAATATGTTCACAGCAGCACACTAAAGTTGGTCATGCAAAGCCCCTTTGAAAAAACAGCATCATATGACTGGCTGTAGAGAATAGCCGAGATATATATAAGAAATCAAAAAAACACCAAACCTTTTTGTGTTAATAAACTGTTCGATTACCTCCTCACAATGACGTGGCTGTTAAAAGTGAACTAAATGGCTTGTCGAGGATAAGACTCAACAATTGACAATAATTTACTTGTTAAAAGTAGCGCAGGTTGTTTTACTTTAACTAAACTACACCAAAAAACATTCTCATGGGATTTGGCTAATAAGTGAAAACAATTCTCTTTGAGGTCACAGAAACCCCTTTCGACTTATTTGCAAATGTCCACTTTCACCTCGCCAATGTTAAAACCAATGAGTGGCTGAACAAAGTGCTGCGCCTGACCTGCACAATGATGCCGTCAGACCAGGCATCCTGTCTTCCCGGCTTCCCGGCGCCCGGCTGGGGCACAGCGCCCCAGCCGGGCGCCTAATGGGAGGCCCTTTTCTCTATGTAGACCAAAGCAGTCAGGGCCCACAACAGTGGGCAAGCCACTCCCCCTGCCCTCGAGCAGGACCGCCCACCCGCCCGCCCACAACCAGGCACTTCTGCTTTCTCGCAGTGCGAGAAGCAGAAACATAAAATGGTAGTTTTACCATTTTATGTTTCTGCTTCTTGCACTGCGAGAAAGCAGTAGGGCGACGCCCCACGCCAAAAAGGAGGAGCCGCCACTGCCTATGACCACAGTTTCTGAAGAAAAAAGGTTGCTCTTGGATAAACCAATTGAAATAGAGAAGATTGTTAAAGTGATTAAAGCCATTCGTTCAGGCAAAGTACCCGGCCTGGATGGCTACCCTATCGCCTTCTATAAAACTTTCACACCCTCGATCATCAAGCACCTTAAAAACATTTTTGATCAATATGCTTTGTCGGGCAAGGTATGGCCGCTGAGGCTACCATAGTAGTCAAACCCAAGAAGGGTAAGGATCATTCTGATCCAAAAAACTTCTGTCCCATTTCTTTACTAAATATGGAAGCAAAAATCTTTGTGAAAATCCTAGCCAATAAGCTGGAAAGTTACATATCCAATGTTAGAAGGTGGTTCTGACCATCTGACCCGCCCGGATTTTTCGCTTTTTGAACACCTAATTGTTGAGCTTTTACTGTGGGAGAGCCTCATAAGTTGGGACTCACCCACAGTGAACTCATGATGAAAGAGACTGCATGTGGATTTTACCGGTGTCCCCCTGGTGAGAGTAGGCTGTTGCGCTACAGCCGGAGTAAAGGGCACCGGGCTGGTTACATGCAGACACGTGTGTACATGAGTGTGCACACGTGTAGGGGCTGTGCAGGGGAGATTCCTGGCATGCGCAGCCCAGGAGCAGGTGCAGATAGAATGGTGTGGCAGGAATTATGCAGAGCTGGGTGGTGGCATGGAATAGGCTTGATACTATGGGAAGAAACATGTAAGGGAAAGTCAGTGTGCTTTACTGTTTTTACTGAAGGAACACTCCATTATTCTCCTATGAAGATGGGGATCATATGGGGTAGTCTCACTTCCCTAGGGCTTACAAATTCCAGACACGCACCAAAGTACACTGTAACTTATGTGAGAAGAAGTATTCTGCTGAGTCCAAAGCCATATCTGTACTGCTTTTGGGTCATCCAGAAATGCCACATTCCTCTGACTCAGCTCATAACCAGAGCCTGGCTGGGTGTGACCCTGCCAGGCTGGATTAATGACCTTCCTCCCCAAGCTGTAGCATCAGAGACCTAGCCCTTCACTGCAAGCATTCCAAGGGTGAAGGTCTCCTCTCCAAGAGGGAGAGAAGGTGGGTGGAGCTGCAGGTTATCCATCAGCAGCTGTCACCTGGAGCCAGGCACCAAGCTGCTCTGGAGAGAAGGCAGCAAGGGGGGAAGGGGGCTTTTCAGAGACCATGTGGCATGAGACCCCTGGACGACGCCATTTTGAACTATCCCAGAGGCCTGGGCAGGAAGGAGGGACCAGGGGCAGAGAGGTGATGTGTCGCTCCCGGATAGGGCAGCGGAGCCTCCCTGCCAGCCCCCACCAAATTATTTTAAAAGGTCTTGGACAGGAAGAGGAGCTCTCTCTGGGGTGTGGTCTGCTGAGGACGACTGGGGCTGGAGCCTGGCGCCATGGGCAGTTGGAAGGAAGAACCCCCTGATTGTCCCAGGACCCTGAATTGCGCCAAAAGGGGAGTCCAGGACCAGTGAGCAGAAGCCTGGGCCTCTGCGCAAGGAGAGGAGAGGCCCAGGAGGAGAGCCAGGAGAAAGGCTGGCGCAGGGAACCAGAGAAGATAGTTCCCTGCTGAGTTCACCCTCCTGGGGACCAGGAGGGCGAAGGAAAGTGCTCCCAGTGGCTGGGGCGCGCCACCAGGAGCAAGAAGAGGCCAAGCTGGCGAGAATTGGTCCCCTAGGGGCTGAGATATGACCCCAGAAGGAAGGCGACCTTTGAACTCTGGCCAGACCAACGACGAAGCGCGTGGGGCTCCGCCGCCGGTTTTGACTGGGCCCCCGGGGTGGGTCAGGTCCCAGGGGCTGTCCCCACAAGAAGTTAAGTCGGGGAGAGCCGTCGCGCTCCCCGTGAAAATGCCCACGCGGGGTGCCAGGAGCCCACTCTGACCCCCGACGAAAATGGAGACAGGGGAGCGCCATCGCACCCCCCTGGGAATGGGGAGAGGGGCCCGGGATCCCCAACTCCGGGCCCCGCTGAAGTCGGGGAGCGCCGATGCACCCCCCGCGAAGAAGTAAAGTCAGGGAGCGCTGTCTCGCCCCCGCGAAGAAGCCAAATCGGGGAGTGCCGTCGCGCTCCCCGTGAAGATGCCCTGGGGCCCGGGATCCCAACTCCGGTCCCCGATGTGGACCGCGAGGTCGGGGGAGTACCACCGCACTCCCCCGTGGCAGGAGAAAGGCAGGTGGAGTGCCTTCGCATTCCCCTGAGGTCCCGTCGGACCGGTGGCAGCCTCGTATCTGCCCGCAGGAGCGGTCAGACCGGAACAGAGGGGCTGGCCAGATGGGGAGCCGACGGGAGACGCCGGGGGTGGGCTCCCCGAAAAGCTCCCCAACGATCCAGACAAGCGGGGGGCCCGGGTGGGACCGGGCTCCCGGAGAAGCAGCAGGAGCGGCCGGGGGTGGGCTCCCTGAGCCGCGCAAGACGTACCTGGGCGCAGGAGGGGTCCGGGTGGGACCGGGCCCCCCAACGAGGGGCTAATGCGGCGCAGGGCCGCATTCACGGGCAGCGCGGCTCTCCCCGGAGCAGCGGGAGAGCCGCTCATCAAAAATCCACACAATGGGGGAAGAGCGCCCCATAATGCTTTGCAGGCCCAGACCGGCCTGCAAGGAAAGCGGATTGTGCTCTGTGTAGGGTGGCCCCAGGAGGACGGGGTCACCGCCAAGTGCGTGACAAGGTGCAGGGGGAGCTGCAGGAGTAATGCAGTCTCCCCCAGCACGAAGAGGAAAGTCCCCCCCCAAAGTCTCTGTGGGACTTGAAAGAAATAACCCCTCATGGGCTCAGCCAGGCGTCAACAGCATTCTGTGGCTGGAACTTTTGTTCTTCAGCTGGGGGTGTGTTTGGGACTGCACCAAGGTATGAAAGGCTGAGCTGGGGATGTCTGGAGAAGGGCATCCCCTGGAGGTGGAAAGGTGCAATTGCACGAGAAGTGCATTTACCTAATGTTATTTCTTTTGAGGGACTGAAAGTCACATGTGTAATGTGAAGTCATAAGCAAAGTGGGGTTATGTTGCTGGACATTCCTGCTAGGGTGTCTGGCTGCATATGCTTAATCCTGTGATTATAACTGTGATGCCTTTTAGGGGCTTTAATTGCAATGCATTATAAGTGTTATCAGCCATGATAAGTACTGTCATTTTAAGTGATGCTTAAACATGTATTCTTGCTGCTGCGTTAGGTGAAGAACAACCCAGACTGTTAGCCCCTAAGATGTAGAGGTGTATACTGTATGGTCAGTATGAGATGCTCAGTCAGGGTTATGTGTCACCATGGCAGGTGTGCCCATTTTAAATGCTTGTTGAGATAAAGCGGGTGGGTCGCCACTGGGATGGTGCCAGTGAGCAAGGCCCTCACTCCAGGTTATGGTCAACCTACTGCATTGGGGGCAAGATGATGTGCATCCATGGGAGTGGTGGTACTAGACCCCACCCACCCTGCGGGAGGGGTGGGAATGTTATGCAATGTCACAAAGTAATTCCAACAGATTATGTATATTTGTAAATTGTTGAATAGTATTGAGTAGTGTGTGTGTTTCATAAATGTACTCTTCCTTTTATAAAGCAAAGTACAGACTGGACAATCAATTATTGAGTGTTATTTCTGCGTACTGGTAAATGGTGATTACTAGCCCACAACACCTCCCTTGAGTAAGCCTTACACTGCTCTGCAACGCTACCCTCTGAGAGTCAAGCTCTAAAATGGGGTGTTTGGTTCTCAGTGAAGGACAAATGTAGTCATGTTATTTGTGCAGGCCTCGCAGATACTGCCTCGTTTTCCAACACCCAAACTTATCCATAACTCCCAAACTGACTTTGTGAAAGGAAGGCTTGCAAGAGATAACATTCGCACTTTTTGCCACATTATAGAAAAGGCTAGACTTTCTTCGACTGTGGCGATTGCTCTTGACAAGGAGAATGCGTTTGATAAAGTATCTTGGCCTTTTTTATACGCGGTTCTGGAGTCTCACAACCTCAGTGACCCCTTCATTAACATTGCTTTATGCAAATCCCAAAGCAAATATTAGGATTAATGGCATGACCTCTTCATACTTTGAACTCCACCAAGGTACGAAACAAGGATGCCCTCTCTCACCCTTGCTCTTTCTACTATCTATCAAGCCATTACTTAGGTTACTTAAAGCGGACCCGAGAATCAAAGGCCTTGAATTTGAAACACACAAGTTTAAAACAGCTACATACGCAGACAACATCCTTATTTTCTCTGAGGACGTTGAATCAGCAATCCCTCCTATAATCCACAATATCCATGATAAAGATAAAACTGAGGTATCCCCCTTAAATCCACTTTGTCTCCCTTCCCACCTAGGCGATTCAGGTCTTAAGTGGCAATCCACAAGCCTTAAATATCTGGGGATCTGGTTCTGTAGGGATCTCACGGATACAGTACTTTTTAATGAATCTCACACAATCGCAAAAGTTAGGGATCTCCTAACGGCCTGGTCGCCCAAATATATCTCTTGGTGGGGTAGACTCCAAATACTCAAAATGATTATTACTCCGATAGTTAATTTTTTATCATCCATGCTCTCCCTAAAACTTCCCCACTCTTTCTTCCAAGAACTTGATAAACTCACCTCCAAATTCCTTTGGAACGATAAGAGAGAAAGGATTTCCTACAAATCTCTCAGGAAGCCATATACATTAGGGGGATGCAGTCTCCCGAATTGGAACTTATACCAATCAGAATTTCTAGCAGCCCAAGGGGCGGCCTGGTTTCTCCCAGACTCACAAAACACGCCACCATGGATGTATATTGAACACAAGCTTTGCTCCCCGTTTTGCACATCCTCCTTTATCACAATGTCGAAATTTACCACATCGCACTCTCACCGTATTTTCTATGATACGGCCAGTGCGTTAAAAACCTTAGACAAACGACTTTCGGAGTCCATCCATAAATCCAGATGGGCATCATTATGGTTCAACCCTAAATTCAATACAGATCTCGCAGCTGAGTGGGCCTCCAAAGGTATCAGGCTAATTAGAGACCTCTCTGATAATAATCATGATCCGCTCCCCTTTTCAGCCCTAGATAGGAAACACAATCTCACTAACTTGGACTTTTATACGTTTCTAAAAATCAAGGTAAGAATATATAGTCTTGTACTTTCTAGACAGTCTGTCCTACTCACACACCTTGCTCTCTGGCAACGCTCGGGGCATATAGCATCCAAAATCTACAAATTCCTATCTGACCCTCAATCTCCACAGACTCAATTACTTGTGCCAAATGGTCTAAACATTTGGACAATGGGGTTTTTCAGCACATTTCAGCTGATGCCTTGCATTTGATTGGAAAACTTTCTTTGTGTAATAAAATTGCCCCGTCTCTTAATCAATCAAAATTCTTCACAACGAATCTCTTACACTGGACCCCTGCTCGTCTACCCAAATTAAATTTACGGGATAATGATAAATGCTGGAACTATAACTTGGAGCCTGGCACATACCAGCACGTTTTTTTAGTGCAGGTTGTTAGACTCATACTGGGTAGTTATGTTGGGTCCCTGGGCCTCATCATCTACTTTGTCCCTAGATACTACTGATATGGCACTGCTGAACTTACTCCTAACCATTGAGTCAAAGTCATACTTACAGAATGGAAATCTTCCTACATCTATGACCCTGCAGTTAAGGTCAGTTCTAACATGACCCTCCTCCAGCCTAAAGTCAGGGTAGACTAATCACCTTGATGGGCTTCCCTGCCCACGCGACAGAACACAGACAACAGCCGTCTACTGCGGAGGTCCTTTCCAGTTCTATGCTGCTCTAAATTCAGTTGGATCACTCTGTCTACACTCTCCTGAGCCACTGAACTGACCCATGGGGAACCCTTCTCCTCACCTGTGGACCCCATCTGTGAAGCACCTAACCTTAACTTGCTCACAGATGCCTCCCTGTGGACAGACAGAAGCACGATGGCCAACAAAGTTGTGTGGCCGATTCTACCCCTTGGATCAGGCTTCAGTCCCCAACCCAAGGCAAACAGTGGCCAGACGGAATCAACCAACAGAGGCTACTGACAGCTGTCAGTGTCAATTGCCAGGCCCCAGGCAATCCAGGGTTATCTGACCGCTGAGGTTTCACAGAGTGGAGGGCATAAGCCCTGGGTGTTAGGCATCTTATTTCCACTCCTTTTCTCGCCAGTCCAAGAGTGGTATCCTGAGACTGGTTCTCAAGCTCAGGGTGTGTACCCTGAGACTGACCAGGAGTCAGCGGTTAACCTTTTCTCCCCACTACTTCTCCAACTGGGCCTCTGTACTCTCCCTGTGGGAGTAGTACCCACAGAAACCTGAGCCTTCAGGGTGCCATGGGCGGCCGCCACTTCCAGCTCAGCTAACACTGGTGATAATTCTTCACCCAGAATTGAGTCAATGGGCATCTGGGGACCACCTAACCCTGTGGAGCTCTCACCAGTGGGAGGTTTCTTAAGACAGAGAGAGTCCCTCTGCTTATGTACTAACTGGGAACACTCAAGCAGCAGGATTGGAAATGGGAAGTCCGAGACGACTGACCACCAAAACATCTCCTCCTACTTTTAGAAGGGGCATAGGTACCCTTTCCCCGATCATATTCTGGGGCATTTCTAGGTCACTTTGAACCTCCCCATCACTTTGTAGGGGGGAACTTGAACGACTCCCCTTGGGATCCACCACACAGTACCTTCTCAGACACTATGGTGCTAGTCTAGAGGTCTGCCTCCTTTGCAAGCTAACTAGGGTCAGTAAGCATGCGGTCAATCAGGTGTTGGCATAACTCTGGAAAGCAATGACTGAACATATGCTCTCTGACAACCAAATTGTACAGCCCCTCATAAGTGTTTACCCGACTATCCTTCACCCAACCATCCAGTGTTTTACAAAAGAAGTCCATGAAATTCACCCAGGACTGTTGGGGCAACTTCTGGCTGTCCTAAACATCTGCCTGTACTTTTCGGGTGTGCAACTATATTTCTTGATAAATGTGACTCATGGGTGGATACCTCATACTGTCCCCTTTCCCTATGGCTAGCAGTACATCCCTCCCTTCACTGGGAATGCACCCCCAGAGACTGACTCCCCTTTCCTCCTCATGGACCCTGTATATCTTGTGGGCAACCACATAGGCCTCATACCACTTATCTATATCATCTCCCCTACCAAAGTTAGGCACCAGGTCCTGGGGTATGTGGACCCTCTTGTCTCTATTGGACACTGTGCAGTAGCTGGCACCATTACTGCTTGACTCTGAGGCTTGTTTGAGCTTTAGATCCAGATCCTTTAATCTCCGTTCATGAGCCGACTATATTTTTCTTTCCTCCAAGGCTCTCTCTACCTCAGCCTTCTCTTTTGCCAAGCTTCTTTCTGCCTCAGCCTTTCTCTCCTCTGCTAATGCTTTTTCTGCCCCAGCTTTTCACTCTTCTGCAGCCAATCTGGCTAGCTGCAGCTTCAGGTCCCTCTCAGCCTGTCTGTCCTTCAACTCTTCAGGAGACAAGTTGTGAGAGAATGCACTGCTTCCAGCAGTGGACCCAATCTTCGTGGGCCCTCCTCTCTCTTTTGGAGCCATTGGCAAGTAATTTCCCTTCTTCTCCTCATTATTCTCAGGGTCAGCACCCTCTTGGTCACCTGTTGTAGGCTTTCACCAGCGCGCTACCTCAGAATCATACAGGGCTTCCAGGACGTTCTGCTTAGTTCTCCCCTTCTTCACAGGCAGCCCCCTCTCCTTGCAGAACTCCTTCAGCTCCCTCATACTGTAGTATGATAGGCAGTTAGAACCCATTTCCATTCTGGCAAGGTATCACAGGTACACCAGCAAAAAGTCCCAGTTGCATAAAGGGGAGGCAGGCATTACATTTGCAAAAATTACCAATTGAGAGAAAAAAGGAGAATTTAAAGTGGTTGAATCTGGTATCAAATTATTTATAATGGGATTCTAGTGTTTCTCAAAATCACTGAATGACACTGCACAAATACAAGTACTGTATCCCACCACTGAGCACCAATGTGACAAATTGGCTTGTTGGTTGTGGGGGGTGAAACCTTCTCAAGCAACAGCCGCAATCCTTGTCAGGGTGAACCACAAAAGTCACTAAATTAACCTGTGCTTAACCCTCTGGTAGCTTGGCACAAAAGAGGTCAGCCTTAACTTAGAGACAATGTGTAAAGTATTTATGCAGCAATCAAACAGTAATAAAGTAAAAACACTACACAAAAAAATCCCACACCAATTTAGAAATATAGAGTAAAATGTAATAAATTATTTGACACCAAAACAAAAATGCATTCAGGAGAACCAGAGATGTGCAATTTCAAAGATTTAAGGTAAGTGTAGTGCGTAAAAGCAAAAAGCATCGCTCAGGGTTATCGATTCATTCAAGACTGGGTAAAAGTCACAAATTCAGGCCAACCGGGATACAGCGCTGACCGGATACAGGGACTAGTTACTCCTGCAATAAAGGTTACCTTGTAAAGTCTGGCACAAAGAGTTCCATTTGCATGAAGGAGGCTGCGTGGAGCAGGGAGTGTATCATGGATACGGACAAAATGGCCGCCTGAGTGGGAGCCTCTCTGGATGCTCCTGGTTTGGGGATTGCCATCTTGCGAAAATCCCCGGAAAAACCACCTCGCCGACCAAATACTCTCCTGACCCCTGGACCGGACTGCGGACCCCGCCGAACCATCCCTCAACACCGGAGTTTCGCAGCCAACTTACCCGGATTTTCGACCTCTGCAGTGCAGATCGGCGCCATCGCTATCCGGACCCTGGCGCTGCTCTACTGCTGCCCAGTTTCCGGGCTGGCCTGCGCGCTGACCGGCTGCTGCTTGGACCGGTGGCTACATGAGGACGGATGTCATGTCGGTGTGCCCCTGATCGATGGTGTCGGCTCCCGGACCCCCGTGCCTGACCCGGTGAGTTTCGGAGCCATTGCCCCTGGTGCTGGGGGTCTTGCCCGGTGGAGCGGAGCCAGCGGTGGGAGCTCTCCTGCAGGCCTGGTGCTTAGAGGTGGGTTCCCTGCTTGCCGTTCGCTGCTGCAGTCCTTTGTCCCGGGAGTTGCCTGGCCCCGCACCGGGGCATTGGCCGGCTCCGGCTGCGCGGTGGGGCGCTGAGTGCCCGCCTTTTCCTGCGACTTCCCGGGAGCTTGTGCGAGGCTGTCGGGTGAGCCCTGCCTCCCCGTCTCTGGGAATCCACACCTGAAAAACAGAAGCAGGACGTCGCCAGTCTATTGCGCACCGTCCTATTAAATATTAATAAGGGATCAACGGCTGCCTGGAACCAAAATGGTGGCCCCTTAATCAACTCGGGGAACATTGCTCTTCCTGGTTTGCCCATGGGAACATCTTTTTAGTGGAACAATTAGCGCCCGTAATTCTGCACTCTTCATATTCCTTCAGAATTGTGAATCACTATCGGTACCTGCACATTAGCCACATCACCGATAAAGAATAAAGTCTGCTCTTTGCCTGACCCTAAAATGGCAACAGTATGAAGACACTCCATTCATCTTCCATTGCCTGGACCCAAAATGGCGGCCCCTAATCAACTCGGGGAACATTGCTCTTCCTGGTTTGCCCATGGGAATGTCATTTAAATGGAACAATTAGCGCCCGTAAATCCGCACTCCTCATAAAAATTTAGAACTGAAAATTACTGTCGGTATCTACACATTAGCCACATCACCGGCAGACTGCTCTTTGCCTGACCCTAAAATGGCGACTGTATGAAGACACTCCATTCATCTTCTATTGCCTGACCTTGAAATGCTTGAGCTCCCAATACAACGTGATTATCCTCACCTCCTGATTATGCCACCCAGGCTCCTTCAATAATAGTGTGTTCCCCGGTGGTACTGTCACAGTGCAATTCTGGTTCCTGCACGGTGGGCAGCCTACCTTGCTGCATAACTGTCTCTATTGCTGCTCGAGCAGCCCACCTGAGCCATCATGGTTAGGCCTGGCCTGTGCGATACGGGTGAAAATGCGTACACTCTAGTCTACCCCCTAACCTCTCCAAAACCGCCTCAAAATCCTTCAAGCATGCCACCCTGAAAAGACACCCTGAGACACTGATCTCTGACCTGCGTTACAACGCAGACAACGGCATAGTCATTAACGACCTCATCTTCTATTCCAGAAGAACTTCTGCCTGGCGCAAAACCTTCGCTCACCATCTCAATGTTCGTGCTACTAAGAACATTCCGTATGGCACTAAGTTAACTATAGCACCCTCCTCAACCCTGCGAGCTGACCTCACCATCACTCTCTACAAAAACGGCATCGTTCTGATCCAAGCCTCAACCAAAATCCTGAATAAATTTGCAGACCTATTCACCCTCCTCAGAAACCACGTACACGACACTGGTAGGGTAATTAACTCCTGCCTTGATGAGCCCTCGTCCAGCCTATCCAGCCCAACCAACAGGTCTAGCCACCCTCAAACCCTTCTAAGCTCTTCCAACACTGGCCACCCTAACCATTCCAGCACGTCTCCCGATCTTGTCAACAGAATCACCTCTAGACCTTTGGTCCCCTCCCTACCAACTTCCCAAGCAGACAATGTCACTGGTACATCCCCAGCGACCTACGATACAGGTCGCGCTTACCTTTCCCGCACCGTTGAGTCCTCAGCCAGCCCATCCTGCATGGCCAGCCACTCTCAAACCACCCCTAGGGCTCCCCTCACTGTCCACCCGATTGACCCCAGCACGCCTCCCGGCCCCGCCAACAGAATCACTCCTAGACCTTTGGTCCCCCCTCTACTAGCTCCCCAGGTAGACTATGTCACCAGTACGCCCCAATGACTTACGATTCAAGTCCCGCTTGCCCTTCCTGCACTCAATCCAACCTGCAAAGGGGCCCCAACATAGATCCTTTGGATTTCAACACAGGCTGTACTAGTCCTTCCCCCTAATCACCTATTCACGCTGTCAGAACTGCACCCGAACCACTGCCCCCCTGCCCGCTAGCACCCCCTTCTTATAGGGACATAGATTCTCTGCACGCCAGAGCCGCCAAACTAACCCAGAGCATTCATATTTCCATCCTAGAGCTAATGAACCTCCTCCACCTTGCTGAACTCTCCCTCGCCAACCTTATGCCCCTGCCAAACGCCACCCCCCACATTTGCCAGAGCTTACTAAACAACCTCTTCCGCTATCCCTGAGATATCGCCGCCCCCGCAAGCACCCATGCCACCTCTCAGAGGAAGAAACCCGTGCTCTTGTCCTTTCCTACAACCCCTCCTCCGTCACTCCAAGCCCACTAGATCTCACTGAAATTGAAATCCTTTCCATCCTCCGAGACTACAACTATACCCCAGCTATCCCTCATCCTTTAGACGCTAAGACCGAACACGCCATCTGCACGGTTACTATCAACCCCAACAGACCAGCTTCCCTCCGCAATAGAACTGTGGTCAAGAGTAATCTAGCACCTGTTCGCCTGTCCGCCCAGACTCCTGAACCTCCTGCCAAATCCTCTCTATCTGGTATCTTGATTAATTGCCGGTCGGCAGCTAAGCACGCTGCAGATATTGCTGATCTCATCCTTCGCAAACATTTTGACTTAGCGATCCTCACGGAATCATGGCTCAACGAATCCTCATCTCCATACCTGGACCTCCTAGTCCCTCCTAACTACATCATCACAAGGCTAGACAGACAATCTAACAAGAAAGGAGGAGGCATCGCCTGCATCTACCGCTCTAACCTTCTGGTCACGGAACTTTTGGCGGACACCACTGAATCCTGCGAATACCTCGCCCTCGCTATTCTCAGCAACTCCATCCCACTGTGCAACCTGCACATCTTTTACCACCCCCCAGGCATGAACGACTCCTTCACTGACCACCTCATGGAAATCATCACAGCTAAGAGTTCCAATAACGCCAATGATATCTTCCTCGGTGATTTTAACCTGCACTGGAACGATCCAAAGGACTCGCATGTCAATGCCATCAAGGACCTCCTGGCCGATCAAGCCCTGACCCAAGCCTGCTCACTACCAACTCACGCAAAAGGGGCCACTCTTGATTGGATTATCTCCAAAGAATCAACAGTCAAGCTTATCTCTAAAGACCCATGCGACTGGTCTGACCACCACGCCATCACCTTCCTCCTACCTGACACCCACAAGACATGGGCACCGCAACCGGTGATTCCGAAACGCTGGATCAGAGACACTAAGAATCTGGACCGCAGGGAACTCGAGGCTCGCTGCAAATCAGACCTCCCCCCCCTGCATATCACATCAGTCAGCGGCCTTAACGAACACCACTCTGCAACCATTTCGAACATCCTGGACGACCTAGCCCCACTAAAACTGAAAAGAACCCAAATCAAATACAGAAACCCCTGGTTCACTCGATCCCTCAACAACGAGAGGAGAACCCTCCGACAAGCAGAAAGATCCTGGAGGCAGCACCCTCTACCGCACATCTTAAACTCCTCCGCCAGGCCAGGAATGTCTACAACAGTAACATACTCAAGTCAAAAAAGAGTTCTTCAGAACTGCACTAGAGAAGGCCAAGAACAGACTCCCACAAGCTCTTCGAGCTGGTCAAACACCAATCTAATAAATTGGCCAAAACTTCAAAAGAAACCCCGAAGTCTCTTATATCCTCAGAGGAATTCTCCTCCTACTTTGCTGACAAAATCTCAGCCCTTGGAAACGAACTCAAATCCATCACATACCCTCAAACACCTCTTGACCCGCCTCCTCCAGCCACGTCGCCCCTACGGGTTTCACCCAAAAACCATGCTCACTGGTCTGACTTCAAACTCCGACGATGACTCAGTGTCCAAAATCCTATCCTCCCTAAAACCCAACAACCATTTTAATGACCAGATCCCTTCTAACTGCCTAGCTGTCGTCACCCAATCCATTATTCCTAGCTGGACTACAATAATTAACGCCTCTCTCCAGCAGGGCACGATGCCGGATCCTCTAAAAACCGGTCAAGTCCTTCCCATTCTGAAAAAGCAGTCGCTGGATCCTGCCTCCCCAGACAATTTCAGACCCATCTCCAACATCCCCCTCTTGGCCAAAGTGATGGAGAAATGTGTGCAGCAGCAGCTAAGTCAACACATCAACAACTTCCACCTACTCGATGACTTCCAATCTGGATTCAGACCAGGGCACAGCACCAAAACCACTATGCTCCACATCGTTGATGACGCTCTCCAAGCTCTTGACCAAGGCAAAACTTGTCTCCTCATCCTCCTGGACCTATCCTCGGCCTTCGACACAGTCAACCATGAAAAACTACTTGAACGCCTCAAACTCAGGATGGGCTTGGATGGCACCGTTCTAGATTGGTTCAGATCCTTCCTCCAAAACCGGTCCCAGAGATTCCTCGTCAACGGCATCCTATCGGCACCATCCCCGGTCACGGTTGGAGTCCCTCAAGGCTCAACACTGTCCCCCACCCTCTTCAACCTTTACCTGGAACCGCTTACCGAAGTACTACGCACTGCCAATATCTCCTATCATATGTACGCTGATGACACTCAGATCTACATCAAAACCTCATCACTTGAAGAGATCCTCTCCCTGAACGATGCTTTGGAACACACCGTCCAATGGCTCGGATCCAACCAACTCAAACTTAACGCAAACAAAACTGAATTTCTCCTGATCGCCCCGCCCAATACCAACCTTGAGATTAAATCATGGGTCAAAGCTATCACAGCCTTGAACTGCCCACCGACCATCGTGGATTCTTCCAAATCGCTGGGAATCACCCTTGACAGCAACCTGAACATGCGTGACCACATCAACTCAATGGCCAAATCAGCCAGATTCCACCTGAGCTACCTCAGGAAATTGAAACCCTTCCTCGACGCTCCCGACCTAAAAATGGCAGTCCAAGCACTTGTCATATCTAGACTGGAGTACGGCTGTTCTACCCTCTCGGGTCTACCCAAGATCTCCCTGGCACCTCTAAAAGCCTGCCTCAATGCAGCCGCCAGACTACTCACCGGCACGAGGAAATACGACCATATTTCCCCACACTTGAAAGCTCTCAACTGGCTTCCCCTGGAGGCAAGAATACAGCTCAAAGTAGCATGCATCATGCACAAAGCCTTATATTCGAACTCCCCTGTATATCTGAGGCAGAAACTTGTGATCTCCGGAGGAAACAGAAACTCCCGATCTGCCAGAGACCTCCTGCTCCAACCTGCACGCTTTCGAAAAAAAAAAACCTACAACCGAGCTTTCTCAGGGGCTGCTCCTAGAATATGGAACTTTCTCCCTCCTGACATCAGAAGAATCCCCTCTCTGTCTCACTTCAAAAAGGATGCCAAAACATTCCTTATGGGCAAATTTCTCGCTTAAAACTTGCCTCTACCTCCACAACAGCTTTGATCTACGGCCATCTACTGCCTCCTTCTGGATTATCTACCTCACCCCCTTCAGAAACATGGGGCCTTGTCAAGAACATTGACTAACGCAATCTATAAATATGTTATCTCGTCTTGAGTACTTGGATATTTTAATCTGTAAATACGTGCCCTACCTCCCTTCTAGATTCAGCACCATGCCTCTTTCATTCGTTCTGTAACTGATGATGCTATGCCTATTCTGTACATGCCTATGTCTCTCTGTAAAGCGCTCTGATACCCTAACGGGTCTGGTTCGCGCTCAATAAAACACATTAAATAAATAAATAAATAAATAATGGATGGTCATTGCTGTAGCGCAAAGAGCAGCCCGGGCGTCGTGAATGGTCGTCGCTGCAGCACGAAGATCCTGTTGGGCGTCGCGGATGGTCATTGCTGAAGAATCGCATTGGCTGTCACCAAGAGCTGTCAATGTTGTAGCGCGAAGTGCAGATCTTGTGTTGCTGTTCATCACTGGTGGTCGCTCCAGAGCGAAGAGTTGGGTTCACTGTAAATTTGCATTGGCAGTCATTGCGGGCAACGAGATCTTGAGGCAAATGGGCCCGTTCATGGTCGTGAAGAGCCCAAAACTTCAGGATTTCTCCTTTTCTTCAAGGAGGCGCTCAACTGATGCCACACCAAAGGTCCAGAACCTGTGACGCACCACTTGGGGATCAGGAACTCACTCCAGGAGAGGCCAGCAGGGCTCAGGCAGGTCCAGTTGCAGGTCCAGGCAAGTTCAGTTACAGCAAGTCAGCTGGGCAGTTGCAGAGAAGCCTCTGGAGCTTTTGGTGTCCCTGTAGATCAGAACAGGAGGTCAGTCGACTGAACCTTGGAGCCACTTCAGCCTGGATGAAGGGTGCAGGACCAATCTTCCTCCTTAGACAGCAGGTCAGGCTTCAAGCAGCAGGGCAGTCATCTGGCAGCAGGACAGTTCTTCTGTGGTATTCACATGCCCAGGAGTGTACTGGAGGGTGGGTCTGATATCTGGTGCCCTCTTTAAAGTGGAAGAAGCTGCTGGTGTTTTACCCCTTCAGATGTGTTTGGAAGTTCCTGCTTCCCTGCTCTGGTGCCAGTCTGTCTTCAAACACAATAGGCTAATATAAAGGCCTTTGTGTGTGAGCTGAGCAGTATCTTTTGAAGTGCAAGTGTGACAGGTGAAGCTTCGCCGCGCTCATCAAGTCAGGATGGCCCATCCTGCCAACAACCAGAATCTCTATTGTGATACTGACTGGGAGGAATACACAAAGGCTAACTGCCAACTACACCTAGTCATGTGACCCAGGATACAGGCTGCAGGCACCAAATGGTTAGGACACGAAAAAACAAACTTTCTAAAAATGGAATTTTTGAGAATTGTGACTTAAAATCTGACTTTACCATTAAAGAGGATTTTAAATTATAATTCCTCAGACACCAAACACGACATTCCTACCTGCTCCCAACCAAAAGTTATCACTTATTAAATGTACTAAGGTACTCCCAATGTTATCCTATGAGAGAAGTTGGCCTTGCAATAGTGAAAAACAAATTTGAGAGTTTTTGAATGAATGATTTGTAAAGCACTTGAATCACCTCCGAAGGAGTATCCCTGCGCTAAAGAGCAACAGCCCAGTGTTTCAGTTGCAGAACAGTTCAGTTTTCAGAAGTTTCCTAAAAGTAAGGAAATCAGTGCACTTATGGAGGTAAAGAGGCAAGTGATTCCAATATTGGGGTGCAAGATAAGAAAAGGTCTTGCCCCCGGTGCGGGACTTCCTAAAACGGGGGATGATGAGGAGAGATTTTTCCCCTGAGCGTAAGGATCTACTCGGCCGATAAGGGAAGAGTTTTTCTGTTAAATAACTACGTCCTTTGCCACTTAGCGCCTTATATACAATACAGCAGATCTTAAACTTAATTCTCTGGTGTATAGGAAGCCAGTGTAGCTGTTACAGAAGAGGCAGAGCGGTTGTTCTGGGTGGCATATTATGGACCAGACGGGCCGCAGTATTCTGAACCACTTGAAGTTTATTCAATAAAGCTTCATTTGTGGCAGCCAAAAGTGCATTACATTAGTCAATGTTTTACGCACCTCGAGTAGAAGGAACTGAAATACTCTACACAAAAGACTCATCATATGGAAGCAGGTACTGATGGTAGCTCTTACTTGATCTTTCATTGTGAGAGACTGATTCAACCAGATACCTACATTTTTACCAACGTCTTGGGAACCGGAGCTACACCCAAGTTTTAAGGCCACCACTCTGCAGACCAGAGCTTTTGGGCTTTTCCAAAAAGCATAATCGCTGTCCTTTCAGCATTCAGTTGGAGAAAAATTTCTGTCATCCAGTCTGAGACCGCTTTGATGCCTGCCAAGAAGCGGAATTTAGTGGCTGTATCACTGTTGTCAAAAGATAAAAGAAGTTGGGTGTCATCTGCATATGAGAAAGGGATGAACCCAAATTCTCTAACGATCTTGGCAAGGGGAGCCACATATACATTGAACAGGGTGGGACTATGACAGGAGCCCTGAGGCACTCCCTTGGTGAGCTCAATGGTACAAGAGCGGAAAGGACCCAAATTAATGGTCTGCGTGCGCTGACTTAAAAAACTCAAAAACCATTGTAGAGCGCGCCCACTGATTCCTATCTCCTCCAGTCTGTGGAGTAATCTATGATGTGACACAGTGTCAAAGGCTGCCGATAGATCTAATAGCACCAATAGTACAGCCTGACTGCTATCAAGGGATAGCCTGATGTAATCTGTGACCGCTATCAGTGCAGATTCCATGTTATGCATGGGTCTAAAGCTGGACTGAGAGGGAACCAGGCAGCTTCGGGACTCTATATGTTCCATAAGTATTTTGTTGATATGCCCTTCTAGGAGCTTGCTCATTAACCGGAGAAGAGAAATTGGTCGATAATTCGACAGATCGGATGGGGGAAGGCCTGCCTTTTTGCAAATCAGAAGTATCTTCCACGTGTTTTCCATACACGTGGAAGATGTCCTTCGTTCAAATATAAGTTTAGTATTGCGCAGATGGATGGGGCTAGTTGCGTAGCTAGTAGTGCGAAAATCTTTACTGGTAGAATAACAAGAGGTGACCCGGATTTAGCCACTTTCAGCATTTCCATCATGGTATGTATCTGGATAGGAGTAAAGTTTTCTAAAAGAGAAGCATTTCCCGTAGGAGATGAAATGAGAGTAGGTGTGTCTTTCGGGATGTCTGTGGCATTAGGGAATTTATCAATTTCAATTCAAAATAACTTTATTCGGCACCAAGACCACAAAAGTTTAGCAAACAGACAATACATTTTTAAGATGTTAAAAAGTCCTGATTAAAAGATAAAATCACAATTAAAAATAGATAAAAATGGACACCTCATCGACCATAAAATTTCATGTTTCTTAAGATGGAGCTATACCAGATATTTCTATTCCCCAACCGATTACTGTGCTTCATAGCGTTTCCTAATACTCATTGCAGATTTAATAAAATTTGACACTGCACTGCAAATAACGGAACTTGTCAGGGATTGCAGGTATCTAAACCCCTCAACATGTGTACATGGACGAATGTTCTTTAATAGGGGTACCAAAAATCTTCTCCTCGGTTCCTTATAAAGTGCACAAAATAGAATAAAGTGCAGGGTGCTCTGGGTTGCCATGTTGTCACAAGGGCAGGGAGTAAGATTGTCCATCCATCCAGATTGCCTGGGAAATGCCACTAAAAAGTGCAAAGTGCCTAAGCGGAGTCTTGTTAAAAAAAAACATGTCTGACTATTCGTAGTGAAGGATAGGTAAAATTGCAATTTAGGCATAAAAGGACAGCTAGGACCTGACACCTCCAATTGAGAATGACGCAAGGTTGCCCAGGTGTTATGCGCCTCTTTTATTGTACCCTTGGCATTTGTGGGGATACTCATCGGAGTGCCAAAATACTCGCCCAACCCAATCTCAAGTAACCTATCCCTCACAAAACTGAGACAGGGGATCTTCAATGACTTGTCCAAATTAATACAGTCTTCAATGATCTCCCTGGAGAACTGTAGCTCTTCAGACACCCATATTTTGGACCATAAGAGCAGGGGGGAAGAGCCTATCCGGTCTTCTATATATTCTATCCCCACTTCTTGGTGAGAGAGAGAAGTGGCAGAGCTGTTTGGAATCCTCAATAAGCGTTTTATAAACTTATTTTCCACCACTTGTAACAGATGATTTTTTTGGTAGCCCCACACCCCCGCCCCATAAGTTGCAACCGACAGGCATTTTGCTTTGTATAAAGTAACAAGCTCTGGCACTGGCTTATGGCCTAACTTACAGGCAAACCTAAACAGCCCATCCACAACTCTACTTGTTTGCTGAGCCCTTGCCGTGACCAAGGAATCCCATTTCAACTCCTTACTGAACATATTCCCCAGATGTGTAAAGGTTTCCACCTTTTTTATAATCTTGTCCCTTACGTTAAAACTCTGGGTTTTGGTCTTTCTTGGGCCACATGCCATTATATATGACTTTAAAAAATTGACCTTCAGGTCAAGGGCCGACATAAAATCCGTAAAAGCATCCAATGACGTTTGCAGACTGTTGGCCGTCAAGGCCATAAGTACAGTGTTGTCCGCATACGAAAGTAACGGGACTGGGTTACCTTTAATATGGGGAAAATCGATTTTCTTGCCCAATAAAAACGCTTCCAAACCATTTGTATAAATAAGGAAAAGAAAAGGGGCTAAAATGCACCCCTGCCGAACTCCTTCAGTGGAGGCAATGGGCTTCGTCCTTTCCCCTTGTGAGCCAAATCTTATGGAAACGGAGGTGTTAACGTGAAGTCTTTTTAGAAGTAGGATCAGAGCCAGTTCAAAGCCCATGTCTCCAATTAATGCCCACAGTTTCTCCCTGTTGACGGTATCGAATGCACTGGACAAGTCCATGAAGGCAAGGTGAATAGAGCCACCCTTTGCCTTCATGTACTTGCCCATAATCAGGGACAAATGTAAGCACTGCTCTGTGGTTCCCAGCCCCCTTCGGAAGCCATACTGGGTTTTCGAGATGATCCCCTTATTAGATGCCCAGGTCTCTAGTCGAGCCAGAATTACCCTACCCAGCACCTTGACGGTGGTGTCAATAAGGGAAATAGGCCTGTAGCAGGCAGGGTCGTTTCTATTCCCTTTTTTAAACACAGGTACAACTATGGACTCTTTCCAGGAGGCTGGGATTGGACCAATCGCCACTGATCTAAAAACATTGGTCAACAGGGGTGCCCAAAGATTGATATTTAGTTTGAACAGGTCTAATGGAACTCCATCTGGGCCTGGGGCCTTCTTACATATTCCTTTCCCTAAGGCTTCTTCCACTTCTGCCACCGTAAACGAGGCACTGAGCTCAGCTGCTTGTACTAAGTCTACGGGGTGCTCCTCATTGCTCACCATCAACTCCCTACCGCTTGGGTTAAAAATGGTCGCGAAATGGGATTCCCAAATGTCTCCCAGGATCATTGAGTCCATTATTTTTACTTCCTCACTAAATTGAGGTCGGTTAATAATGGCCCAAAAACTTTTGCTATCTTTGAGAGCACTTGCTCTCTCCAAATCCTCCCATGCTTGACGCCTCAACTCCTCTTTTCTTTTAGTGGTGGTACTTTTATATAAATGTCTAGCATTTTTTATTTGTTCACTGTTACGAGGGATAGAATGGAGGGCAATTTTTAGGTTCTTGTGGGCTCTAGGACATTCTGCATTGAACCATCGTGTCTCTGGATGCTGCTTGGGCCTGGACGGGCGTGTTAGCCTATTGACTACATTAATACAAAATCTTTCAAAATTTTGTACAATCATTACTGAGGGAGAGTCCTGCTGAGGGCAGTCCACGATCAAATCATGATTCGCTTTGACTATTTACCCCTCAAGTAGTAGCGGATTTATTTCACCCCAGTTTATTCTTATGCCTTTGTTACGGTTATAGTGGATCCGACGACCGTCCCCCCCCCCGTTGACCTGGCTATTACTTGGAGTGAGGCAATGAGTGGGTTGTGGTCACTAGAGAGTTTTGGTTCTACATAAAAATCACAAACAAATGATGAACACTCCCTTGAAATAAACATAAAATCAATAAAACTTTCCCTACCCCCTCCAACAAAAGTGGGGCACTGGATAGAGAAACTATTGGTCAAACTGTCCAAATCATTCTCAATAATGATGGAATTTAGAGCCTCACCCTGCGGGGTGTGGATAAAGTGCGACAAAGGCTGTCCATCTGTGTCCACAAAACCACAAACTCTTTCATTGCTATGCTCACATGACGTACAATTAAAATCGCCCACCCACAGAACACATAAAGGCTGCCACTTCCCAGAAACATTAGCGATTTCCAATTGCAGGGCTTCTATAGCATGACAGTTCTTTGGGTCAAAAATATTGTGGTACCAATTTACAAGTAGCACTCTAACCTGCATCATATTAACAATCATAATCAATTGAAACCACTGTGATGAAACTACACAATGTGCTTTTATGGACCCAAATGTCACTGTCAGTAGGGTTACCAGTCCTCCTTTTGCCCTCCCAGCTGAAGATGGTGTGGCAGGCACGTTAAAGGCATGATAGCCATCCATCACAATAATATCTTTAGCCCACGTTTCCTGCAAACAAATAACATCAAATTCCCTGATATATTCAAGCCAGACCTCATCCAATAATTTAGAACGGATGCCTGCAACATTCCAGGAGATTACTTTAACTGGGGGTAATGGATGGCCCAGGCCAGTATCCGGTAGTATAACCATTGGGGCAGATGGACTGGCCACTGGTATCTGGGACGGCCCATCATCCTGACACTTATCCTCAGTGGCTACATTTGTGACCAGAGAGCAGATTCTAAAATCATCCAAGTTCTCCTTATCAATTGAACCAGCATAGTTTGAGACAGGGTTTTTGGAGGGTTTTACATTGCCAAGTACCTCTTTAGTTGGTACTCCCCCTGAATCAACATATGTGTGACTCCTACTACCGTTATCTGGTTGACAACCGGATGGTCTTATTAGTCAATCAATTTTAGTTAGGCCTGAGAGTGCCTCATAACGGTTAGGGTGAAAGGAGGGAATTTATCATTTATTTTGTTAATTTTTTTTTCAAAATGATCGACAATGTTGTCACATAATGCTTGAGAGGGGGAGGTAGTGTTGGCACAGGCGGTAGCATTAGTAAAGGATTTAAGAACTTTATAAAGTTCTTTGGTGGAGTTACCTGCCTGGCTCAATTGGACGGCAATGTGAGCTTTCCGGGCTTTTTTTATATTCTTGTGATAAAGTGGTAGTCCATTTTTGAAGGATTCCTTCTTGTCCAGTTTATGAGACTGACGCCAATGTTTCACTGCCAGGACATGCAAAACTTAAAAGTATATGTCTAACTCTTTAATTACAGTGCACCCTGCCCTATGGGCTGTTTAGGACCCAACTTATAGTTGATGTATATGTATTAACATGCAATTGCAATGCATTCGGTCTCGCATTTACGAAACTCTCGTAAATGTGACACCAATTGCATTGCAAATGCTTGTTTGTAAAAGCGCCATGCCGCGGGAGTGATAGCAAAAAGAAAAAACATCGATTAACAAAACACCAATCTCAACAAGGAAGAAACTCTTGAATGTGTCAATTTGCTAATGTGAGGTGTCCCCTCTAGTGAAGTGAGAACTACCAGAAGTCCAGGGTGGCCCTCAAGGCAAAACAGGGAACCCTGTTAGCTGCACAGAGCGCATTATTCGTTTTCAGTAATAGGTGCTCAGCAGACACAGCCCCTTCTAGTCTCCTGCTTTATGCACGCTCATTGCCTTGCCAACAGGCCCATACCATAAGCAGTCCCCCTATGGAATTTGTTTCAGTGGGACAAAGGGGGTATTGCCCTGCTGGCCCAGCCCCCTCGGCAGCACCAAACCCCAGCAGGCCTTTGATGTGCCAGATAACAGAAGCACTTCCTCTGCCTCTGGTAATGGTCCTAGCCCTACTGCAGGCTGTGACACTTAAATAACACAACTGTCAGGCGAGGCAGGAGAGGCCAGCAGGCCCTATTCAGCAGGGGGGCCACTGAAGTAGGGAGTAGAAGGGGGCAATGCTAAATCATCTCATTTATGGCATCCTTTTCAAATTCAGCTTTCCACTATGGATTTCCTCTCAAACCTGCAGAAAGGAGTGCAAATGAAATTACTCCCTCCTTCCCCCATGGGCAAACAAAGCTTTTCATCAATGTACTATGCATATTCCCCAGATGGCCTGTTTTTTAGGTCGAGCCTCGAGTAGCGCGCAAGCGCTGATCTGGCAAGACTTTATGTTAGGGGTTTCAGAAAGCTGACCACACGCTCGTGCGTCATGGCCTTTTCCCTGCGGTTACCCGCAAGCAAAAGGCCATGGTGCACGAGCGTGTGGTCACGCCTGCTGCTTGCAAGCGTGCGCACCACTCGCGTGCTTTTTTTTTTTCCTTGACGATGCTGCAGCGGCTTGTTTTGCTTTGCTAGTGCCTTCCCTCTCCTCCTCCTCCGCTTGTATTCTGTTGCTCACCCCCGTCCTCGGTGCCCCCTCCTCTGTGCTCGGGCCTGGCTTCAGAGCCAGTGAAGGATGCTGTGCGTGCGCGGCGCTGCTCGGATCCGGCCTCCCCACGGCTGGAGCTGTGTCACACATCAATCGGGCCCGGCTGGGAGTTTGGGGCGCAGGAATAAACCGAAGGGCAGTGGTTGTTATCGAAATGATTAACTGGATGTGTGTTTGTTTTATGTGCCAGGAATAGGGACGAGGGCTGCGGGAAAATGGACGCCGCGAGGAAGGCAAAGCGGGGGCTCGTGGAGAGGGAGGTGCGGAGAGAGCCTCGCCGTTCTGAAGAGGGGGGAGGAGGTCTTAAAGCACATACTTACAAGGCGGGCGGCTGATAGGTAAGTGGACCAAATTACTGGGGGTGGAGGCGGCGGAAATCCCGCCCCCCCCACCCAGCTCACCTCTGCCGACAGACCTAAGAATTGGAGATATGCCCGGAGAGGTGTGAGAGCACGGGTGATGAGGGGGTGCATACACAGGGCCAAGGGAGAGATAGGCCTGCACGGAGAGGGCAAGAGGAGGTTGTGAGTGGAGAGAAGCGGTCACCTTGAGAAAGGCCAGCAGCTCACCATTTTGACAGAGAGGAAATAACGGAAAGAGGGGGAGATGGATGTAGAGGAGAGAGTCATCGACAAAGGGGAAAGAGGGGAAGACAACTGGGAGTGGGGGGCGGTTAAACAAAGAGCGTTGACGCAGATTAACGGACACGGGCGAGGGAAGGGGTCCTGGGACCATAGGCAACAGAAAAGAGGGAGATAGAAAATGGCAGATAGAATAAGGGAAAAGAGAGACGATAAGAGAAGATGTCAAAAGGGACAGCACAAGAAGAGAGCTCGTGTAAGACACAGAGGAAAGAGAATTAAAGGAGATAAGGAGAAAATTAAAGTAGGTCATTGAAAGAGGGGAGAGGCAGGGCGACTGGAAAGGGAAATAATAGACCAGAGAGAGAACAGTGGAGAGGATAAGAGGCAGCTGAGCAAGAAGGAGGTGAGTGAAGAGAGAAGATAAGCAATGGGCTGGGACTATGAGAAAGAAAGCCTCTGAGAAGAAAATTAAAATGACACTGAAAATGGGTAAAAATCACAAAAGGAAAAGGTACCCCTAATTACTAACAGGTCCGAGAGGAGGGGAAACTGCAAAAAATATAAGAAGAAGGACCTCTCAACTGACCTATATTGCTTTTTAATATGGCCTCCTGAGACTCATTAGCAGCAACCACCCCAATATCAGTGTCATACAACAGAATCAATTCAAAAATATATTTTTTATTTTTTCGTATAAAAATATTTTATGCATTTTTTAATATATTTTATAATTTTACTACTATTCGTAGTTTGTCAAAGAAATTCATCATTGTCTACACATACATCTGACACTTCGGCAAATAAACAAAGAGTTACCAGGATACCAACAAGGCCTCTCACATTTAAGTATACAATGGCCTTACAGTATTTTGAACATTTGGTATCAACACTTGAACAGTAAATTAATACTTGAACAGTGGATTACATTTACATTGCTTCAGATTCTACCAGTGTATTCATCAGTAGCTATGTTGGAAGCAAGGTAACCCACATTACAACTCTAAAATCGAAATACAATTGATAGGTATACAGATAACTCCACACTCAACCATCAACACTTCTCTCTCAACCATCAAACCATCTCATTCACACTAACACTCATACAAACAAGCATTGGCATAGCCAATAGGTCTCGCTTTTGGGACCTTATCTGTGTTTACCCATGCAACAGTTGATGTTGTTGCACCAAGGATATTGTGCTGCATAACTAAATACTTATAAGGTCCCAAAAGCGAGACCTATTGGCTATGGCAATGCTTGTTTGTTTTGTTATTGGCATCTTAAGAAGAGGTTTCCTTCTGCCATGCATCGACTCTGCGACAATATTTTGTGGCATATGCCCGGTCTTTGACAAGGGTTAGCTCAAGCCATAGACGCAGTTTTGTGCAAACCAGAACATCCGACCCGCAGATATGGTTTTTAAAAACAGAAAAACTGCACATTTCAAGTCAGATTTCGCTGCGTTTTATAAAGTTCTGAACCGCTGTAAACACAATTCCCGTCCCATCTTATAGCTGGTAATTGCTGCCTGTTAGTTTCAGATGGTATTTTTACTAAATCCGTGGAAAGTATGTTTTTTGTAAGCTGGACCTGTATTTTACTGTCCAATGTTTAACATCTATGTAACAATCACTACATCCAGCAGAAACGTTATGTAACCCATAAACTGGAATGTCCACTGGGGATAAGGACGGCCAAGCTTCATTCTTAGAGTGCATTTACATTTGGCTGTTGATCACCCACAATTGTTTCAAACCACTGTTTCACAGGAATGAGCACAAATTACTGCCTGACATTCACGAGAAATAAAATGTCTAAATTATATTTATATAAAGCGTTGTATGTGTATTTACTGAAAGGGGCATATTTTTGATTGTGAAGATCTCTGCCACGGTTTGTTTACCAGCACGTAATTTTACACAACTGCAGGGAAGTGGCAAAGGTTCGGCAAGCCAGCTTCCGTGCAGATCCATGCAGGGATAAACAAGCTGAGTCCAGAATCGATCATTTTGCCAGGAGAGGTCCACGTGAAAGCTCAGCTGCTCAGGCCGCTGCCTGTTATTGTACAAGCATTTGCAATGCAACGGTCTCGCATTTGTGAAAATTAGAGCTATTGGAGGTGTAAATTACAATGTTTTTTACTTTTGATTTTTGTTTGCAGTGGAGTGATTATATTTGCAGACTCAGAAAATGGGAAATTGGTTACGAAGGAGGGGAGGTGGAAAATAAATGACACCAATGGAAAAAGGAATTTAAAAAATAGGGAAGGAGTTGCTGTAAAGGGTTGGGGTTGATGCATGACTGGAGAGTGTGTGATACCAGAGCAGGATATGTGCAGATTTTTAACCCCCAAAAATCCTCTTGCTAATGCGAGTCACTTTGGGATAATTTTAAATACATATATTGTGGTAGAAAGAAAATATCAGTTATATATATGAACTTTTGTTCTGATTTTCTCTGATCTAAACAAAGCTAGCAACACAGAGGGAGCCAGAAAAGCTATTTTTTTAAACCTAAATCTTAGTAGCACATTATTTTAAACTCAACCACAGCCACAAATATGGAGTAATTTGAAATCTTCAATTGGATTCCCTTCGTTTATGTTTGAGAAGGTGGGCAAGGGTGTGCCTGGGTGGGATTTTTACTACCAACCGTCTGCTGTGAGAGACCAGGCACTGTACAGGCAGAGAACTTCTTAAATTTTAAAGGGCTTCAGATCACTGACTGCTCTTCAAAGTCTGTTATAAAAGGGACATTTGTGTGGCGGCAGCAGCTTTTAAGAACACAGCTTCAGCCTCTTCTGGTATGACGAAGTCTAGACAGAAGACAACACGTGGGAAGCTTTTATGATTTGAAATAACTATAAAAAAAATAAGTGTTGAGAATTTGCCACATTTACTAACTCGAAGTCGTGAGAGTAACTGGTGGGCTTAGAATTCTAGCTTATCCAATTTAAGACGCTTAGATTACAGATCTTATAAGTGGCAGGTCTGTGTCAATTAATCTCTCTGTAGAATGCAAAAAATTGATAAATCACACAAAGTTGGCCCACCTGAAGCACAAACAATAATTAACTCACCTGCTCAAGGATAAAGAACTTAACTTTGAAGCAACAAGCAACAGTTTTTTGAACATGTAGAGTCAGATTAAGACTGACTGCAACAAAACGAATTCAAACAGAAAAAATAAATGTTGCTAATGGAAACAGGATAGAAGAGTTCTACATGGACTTAAACCCAATAATGTACACTGTGGCACACATCTACTCCCTGCCAGATTAAACAAGCATTTGCAATGCAATAGGTCTCGCATTTACACAAGTTTAAGCTATTGGCATTGTAAATGACAATGCCTTGTATTTATGTTTTAAAAATGAAAACAAAAATAAAAGGCATTGTTATTTGCAATGTCAATAGCTCAGACTCGCGTAAATGCGAGACCTATTGCATTGCAAATGCTTGTTTATATAGTACTTGCCTCATCCGTTTTAATATATTGTAGCACTATAACCCTCTGTTTATTTATTTATTCATTTAGTAATTTAGAATTTTTGCAAAGCACTGGGTTGTTGCTTTGAGGTCACTACAGATCATAAAAAAGAAGATAACTCCACAAGGGCTTAGGACGGGCAGGTAGAGTCTAACCTAATGCGCGGTGAACCCCCTGATTGGGTATTGTCTTACATTTGTGTTTATTTGTTTTAGTCAGATAAGATTTCAAACAGAAATATGTTACAAAAGAACAGTGATGGCATCTCTTGCGGATGAATGATTTATCGAGTGCCTGGTTTCAGTACTTGCGC
This sequence comes from Calotriton arnoldi, assembly GCA_963921515.1. Taxonomy (NCBI): domain Eukaryota; kingdom Metazoa; phylum Chordata; class Amphibia; order Caudata; family Salamandridae; genus Calotriton; species Calotriton arnoldi. The sequence continues at coordinate 1,812,495 of CAWUFW010002424.1, read as the reverse complement.
CGTGTAATAATTTCTTCGGAATACAGACAGATATTACATGATTGCAAACAAAGAACAGATGCAAGACGTATACATATAGTGAAAAGAAGCAGCATGTATACATGAAGGTAAAGTAACACTGATGTACTTACTTACCATGTGTGAGGTCTGACAGGCTGACCTTTACCCCTTCCCTTCCAGGGCCTGTAGATGACCTCTGAGGTTTGTTTTTACTTCCTGGTAGGAGCGGCTGTTCTTGATGGTTTGGGACAGCGCCTTCCAGGGGATGTGGTCAGGTATGGGTTAATGGCCAGAATCACGATCTATTACGGGGTGGGTTGCGTGATACCAGAAATGTCTGCTGGGCAGAGTTGGGTTCAGAAAGGGTTACAGCAGGTGATCATGGAAGGAAGGTACTGGTGTGCTAAGCCATGACTAGCTTTACATACAAGTGTTAGAACCATGTAACACAGGTAGAAAGAGGCGGACGTGCGCCCAGGAAGGTCAAAGACTGTTCTTATGGCAAATGCCATAAGCAACTTCACGAAGGAACTCACCCCTATAGGAGGGTGTGTAGAACAGAATCCATGTCTTCCGAGCTGAGATGCAACAGACTGTTTAGATCGCAACCTGTGCTGTGCTGCCGTCGGACTAACCAAAAATTCAGCATGTTTGACTATCAGGCACAGCGGCATGCTGACAAAGAGCAAATACATAATTTAATAAATAAATGATAAATTAATATTAATATTATTAATACGTGCAATGATAATAATAATAACGTGTTTCATGTAGCACTCCTTTACAAACGTCTGACGTTTCTGAAAGCGCATGTGTTTACTCTTCATAAACGCAAAGAAAACCCGTTTCTTAGACTGATATGATTATGTTTAGGATATATTTTCTGTCGCTTGTGACGGTAGTTATTTAATTTGTCGATTTCCACTAAGATTTTCCTTATCGTTTGTCCTGTGATGAGTGATTAATTTCACAAACTCACTCTAAGATTAACAATCTGCGTGATAAGGACAATTACACTGTAGAATGTTTTATTTGTTCACTCTATTTATCTTGCCTTCCACCCAAACTCAATCACGAGAAACGGACAGCATAAGTCAGGTAATGACAGCAAGTGTCAAAGAAGAACAGAGACCAGCCAATGGAAGGACAAAAATAATGAATTTGCCTGACCCAGTCTCCTGTTCATGGCCTCATCAGACAAGTGTCACCTATCAATTTCCCAACAAGGCGATAAATATTAAAACGCCACCCGTTTCTCCTTTTAGCATGTTGTATATAAAATCTCTCCTGACATCAATTGTTCCGGCAAATGTTCCCCTCCTTCTAGAACAGAAATCCTCTTCATCAATCTTTCACCAGAAGCAATCTCGTTCTAATTTTTCTCGCTCGAAGCCCCCGTTTTTTTTTTTTTAATATTATTTTTTTCTTCTGTGTGCTGTCGTAAGGCACATGAATATCATTCCGCACTCTACAGTGCCTGCGCGCGCATCAATCGATCATGAAATAAAAGTACCTTTGAAGAATGGTTCGTGACCCTGCCAAGCTACAGATAACAGAAGCGCATCTAACGATCCCCCAGCTCCTGACACTCCTGACAAAGGGACCTTAAGCCCTACTGTGCTGTCACCGAGCATGCATTTTGTTAGTTGTTTGTGCGGATTAAGGCGGTTATAGGAGACGCGTGGGGCTGAGGGGGAGCTGTTATTGTTGATGCTTATTTCCAGACAATGCCTCAATTCAGGTGCTCTGAGGAGGAGCAAACATCCCGTCCCCTCCTATCTCCCTCCTTGACATGTGTATCAGGTTCCGGCGAGAGAGCACATTTATCAAACTCATCCGATGCGTGGGGAAAAGCGGACGAAAAAGCTGCTGCTTCCGGACTAAACGGAAGTGAGTATCGGATAAACAGCCAGTTAAAAGCCAGCTAACAAGACCAATGCCAACGTTAAACGAATGGCAAGCGGCAGGAGAAATTACCCGGAGTTTCACCCAACATACAGACTACTTGATGTCTCGGAGAGACAGCGCATGCACGCTGCCTAGGCGAGACCTAAAAACAAGACAACCAAACGCATAAAATCACTCAGACGACGGAAACCAACATGCGCGGACTGCACAATTGGGACAGGACTGTGTGCTCACTTTGCACCGCTACAGCAGATCTGTGTCCATTCTACCCTCCCACCCTCCATTAAGTTGTTCCCATGTATCTTAGAGCCCCCGCCGTCCGCACTCTCCCGGGGCATTGGGACAGCTGAATGCGAAACTGGCGCAGGCGAACGGAGAGAAAAAATGCAGACAGATGGCGGGTGAGGGCATAGATTGACAATAAGTGGCATTAAGGGGGTTAAAGGGTAGGCTGGGGAAAGAGGTGCATAGACGGTGAAAGCAGAGTGGGAAGAAGCGCGAGAGGGAGACGTGAACCTGAAGGGAGGAAAAAGTAAAAGGCACATTGTGTTCCAGAGGGTCGCTTGCGGGCAGTGGAGGAGCTGAATCCACAGTGAAGTCGAATGGCCGTGGAGGAGCAGCGGACCTGAGTGGCCGTGGAGGTCGAGCGGTGAGGGAGGGCGAGGGCCATACAAAACAAGTACGGTGGGGTACGCTACGCACAAAATGCACACAAGAACGCCACAAGTAATTTGTCGCCACTTTAACTCCACTGGTTTATACACTCTCACTTACAGGAAATGTATACCCATCTGTAGGATTTATTCCATTTTGCCACCCAAGTAGGACAGTCAATGGGTATAGTGGATGCCTCCTTAACTATACGATATCGCTCACCATAGGCCCACAACATCATAACAATCGAGGTACCTTCGCCCATTTCCATTGCTGCTGCTTTGTACAGACTCGTCCACTTTAGAAACTCCTGCATTATTGCACTTAAACCCCCCCCCCAAGTTACATTCTCCAGTATAAGTGCCCTGCTCCAATGCACCTACAAAAGGTTCACACACACACACACACACTAATCCACGGGATCGTACATTACACTTTTGTCATTAACCAGTAAACGTACCTGCCTCGAGGCGCTAATGGGGGGAAATTTAGTTGAAAAGGACTTTTCCAGAGCTCGAGTTTGTTGTATATCTGTGACATTGGAAACAGCTGTTGCGTCCTCCCCCTCTTTAGTTACTCACCAAACTTCCGTGCAAACCCTCCCCCACTCTCTAGATCGATCAGAATGTTACCTGCTCAAAGACCGGCACCACTTCCCCAGGGAGGATGAGCTTCTTGCGGGCTGATCTGTTGGCCTCCACGGGATGGGGGTCGCTGTCGGATTCTGGACAAGCTCGCTTCTTCCTGGTGGCTGAGGAGCGGGGGTGCACAAGGCGGGTGGGTCAGTGCCAGGCGGCGTACGGGGCAGGGAGAGCTCGACGCTCCGAGAGGGGCTGAGCGCGGCGGGTTGCTCGGCCAGCAGCTTGCGGCTCTTGCTTCCTCGGGGCCCGGAGCAGGGCGGGGTGCCGGCCTTGTTCTGGCCAAATAATCGGTCATCCGAAGCTAGGCCATTGCGGTTCACAATGGAAGGGATACACGGTGTTCTGAAAGAGAACCCAGGTTCACAATGGAAGGGATACACGGTGTTCTGAAAGAGAACCCAGGGAAGCGGTGACCAATGCACCCGGTCAGAGAACGTCTCTTATGGCAACGCCGGGTAAGATCACAAAAGAGAATGAACAAGCTGTCGGAAACATGATCCGGCACTACACGCCCCCTATAGATAAGAAATTGCTTCATGACAGCCGTGAAGCAGACGATCCAGTCCGGATGGGCCGGACGAAAAGGAGAAAGGGCGGTAACGAAAAAGCATCCTTTTCAATGGGAAGCCAGCGTTTAGCATAAACGCTGACGCGACCCAATGAAAATGATGGGCGGGGCTTAAGTCCCCTTCTGAAATCTCCTCATCCACAATATGACTCGCAGAGCGAGCAGCGCATGCGCGCTGCAACGCTAGGCAAGACCTAAAAAACACAGAGCTCCCTCTGCCCATGCACCCCTCCCCCTCTGGGTGGTATGGACATTCAGCTGATTACCTGCTGGTTGAGGTCAGCGGCGGCCGTATGCAGCTACCAGAGAAGGAAGAGGCCACCCACTCGCAGGCGGCCAGATGCATAGGAAGCTGCCCCAAGCAGTCCCCGGCAGAGTTCCCAGCACTGCCCTGCCCTGATCCCGGGCGCACTTCTCTCCGGCACAGAGCACTTTATTCATCCGAATTAGCTAATGTGCCGGGTTACTGTGTCACCACGGATTCGATTTTCACAGTTATTAATAAAAATAGAGGTGCATGAGTTGCGCCATGTTGAACAAAGAAAAGGCGCAACCCTTAACTTAAAGATAAAGTGCACGTGCACCAATTACAAAATGCGAGACCTATGCCATTGCAAACAAGCGGCCGCCATTGTCACGTGCTGAATATCGTCATCGTGCCTGAAGTAGGAGAAACGCAATGAAGAAAATAGTGCTTACAAGATTAAACAACACAGCCCGTGTAACAACCGAAGTAAAGGGGCCAGTCGCTTTGGGAGGTAACAAATGTAGACAAGGCGATACCAAGGAGGGACTAACAAGCCTATTAGGAAATCAGAAGCCTGTATTTACGAAGGGCAATGACACAAGCCAATGGCAAATATGGACGGAGAGTGGGTGGGACTTGTATTTGCTTACTCCACCACAAGAAGTCTCGCAGAGTAGCGAATGCGCGCTGGCTCTAGGCTCGACCTAAAAAGGAAGGTTTAGGCCTGGCAAAATATTTATATTGCCAGGTCGAAATGGCAGTTTAAACTGCACACACAGCCTGCAAAGGCAGGCCTGAGACATGTTTTAAAGGTCTACTTTAGTGGGTGGCACAGTAAGTGCTGCAGGCCCACTAGCATTTAACTTAAAGGCCCTGGGTGCCTGTAATACCACTTTATTAGGGTCCTAGAAGTAAGTTTAAATGTGCCAATTGCGTGTAAGCCAATGTTACCATGTTTAAGGAGAAAGCACATGCAGGAGGGGTGAAGGCAAAAAGTTTGGGGGTGACCCTACAGAGAGGGCCAGGTCCAACGCAACGAAACGACAGCTACAGGTTATGTGTTAGCCTTCATCACCTGAATAGCAACATATATAGGTTTCCTTTTTCCCGCATTGCTAAAATGTTAACTCTAGTTAAGGGTGCAAGATGCTTTTCAACTGTGGATTTATTATCTGCTTGCACTACACCTAGACAGCAAGAAATATACAGCTTTCATTACTCCCCATGAGTTTTTCCATTTCAAGCAGAAGGTGCTGTTTGACTTGGCATGAGCTACTGTCTTTCAAAGATTGATGTTTTAATATGCAATAGAGCACTGAATCAAATGTTCCCAACCAACACTACATACTAGTCTTTGGAAAAGATAAGGAAGAACATGACAAGAGGCTGGAAAGAGTGTTGAGGATTTTGGGGAAAGGAGGGCTCAAAATGTATATTTGCTGCCAAAAGTGCAATTTATTTAGCACATATAATTGGTCAAGTTGGTGTCAAATCTAAACCTTCTTTAGTTGCAACTATCAATAATGCTGCTCCACTGCCCAGTAAAGTTGACGTACAGCCAATATTTTCATTCAAAATATATTCCTTAGTTTGCAGAAAAGACAGGTAAAATATTTCCTCACACTGCTACCATGCAATGCTTAATAAATAGTATCTCAGTTTTAGCCCATCAGAGGACTGTATCAGTGCCGGCTTGTAAACATTTATATATTCATGCTACCCAGGACATTTACTATCTCATACTTTCATGAAGGCCAGTACAAGCATTTGTGCACCCATCAAGTCACACAATTAAATTCACGCTTGTGAGAGGAAAAATTAAGCTGGGCCTTTCTAGTGAACTTACTAACCATATGTTCTATCTTCAAAACAATAATCACATCATCACAGTATAAATGTCTTCTCATGCTTGAGTTTAAATGATAGTGACCCAATTTACAACGCATTCAGAAATTGGAAGGCTGAACATGACTGACAAAACTCCTTGGCATGAGCTAGGAAAATCTACAAATGTGGTAGATTTCCAGGATTACACTTCATAACACAAATCCTTCACTAGGTGGATTTCTCACAGGTGGACAATCCAGCGGTTTAGATTTAGGGTTTGCAGTTTTTGTAAACCTCTACCATCCACAGGGAAATCTGCAAAAAAACATTTTGCCTAAACCCCATGAACAAAGGACCTTCTGTGGGCTAGGTCACCTATCCCACTCTTGTGAATACAGGTAAGGTGTACATTTGATTGAGTTTGGTAAAATATATGGCAAATATGTGTGATCATAAGAGAATCCCTTCTACATGTTTGGCCTTTTCTGGTTGGAGGGCTCCAAGTACACCTACAATCAAGCTTCACTTGACATTTACAGTCCTTTTTATGTGGTCCCCCTCGTTTTTTACAAGCTTCCTAACCATGCACAGTAGAGAAAGGAGCACCATCACCCTGTTCACCAATATGTCTCCTCTTTTCCAGCAGTTGCTGACTGCGAAACATATGTACCGGGCACAATGGCTGTTCCATATCTCTTGCCAAGCAAGGGGAAACAGCTGGAGTAATTATGACCCTTCTGCTATACATGTTAAACTGGAATTACTGGGTGAGCTGTTGCATGGTCCTTGGTTATGCATGCAGCTTCCCCAAAGATGGGTAGCCTTCTTCTGCCAGCTTCCGAGCACCATCAGGCCAAGGCACAACATGGCAGGCTACAAAATGGGTCAGTATCCAAAGGGTTCCTTGCTGCTAGGCTGGTCAGTGGGACCACCAAAGCTGGAGCCCAGGCCACCAAAGTAAGGTGGCGCTAACATGCACAATGCCACTTTGAGAACAACTTGCCCAGTAGTTACCAGAGTTAGCTGGTGTGTACACTGCGCACCATTCAGCTTTTTAAACATTTGTTGTTATGCATTTGCATAGTGCTTACAAGCTTTTCTCAGTAATGTTTACAAATCAGTCTATTGAAAAGGAACACAGTGTTCACTTCTCTGGATTCAGTTAGTTGGAGCTTGAAAGTGCACCTGTGCAGCCCTTCTGAAGTAATCCTAGACTGCCAACAATCAGGAAGAAACCGACTTTTAAGAATACGGTATACATTTCAGAAATGTTATGCTTGCTGAGAAAGGCTAGCCAAATTAATCTACAGATGCCTTGCAACATCCCTACTTGCAGCATACTGTTTTTGTGTTGAAAGATGCTTTTTTTGTCCATGCACATGGCGTTCGTCCCTTTAGGGTTGTTTACCACCTGTGTGGGGTGTCTGATGTTGGGTTCTTGGAATTTCACACACTTGAAAATTCTCAGGGGCAGATCTACAAGGAAGTGCCGCAGCGCGGCAACGCAAGCCCTTTGGCTGCGCCACGCTGCGGAACTTCCGAAGCACAGGAATGCAACATATTTACAATAATATGTCGCATTCCTGTGCTCTCCCCTGCACTGGCGCACAAACTGCAGCCATGCGCCGGTGCAGGCACCCTTGCACCATGGTGCAAGGATGCCTGCATCATGGGGAGATTGTTGTTGTGCAGGAAGGGGCACCTTCCTGCACAAAAACAATCACTACAGGCATTTTCCTCTTTCAATGCGTGCTGTAGAATGCAGCACGCTTCGAAAGAGGAAAAACGAGGAGAAATGTTTTCATTTCTCCTCGTTGCGCTCGCTACGCCTCCCTGGGGAGGCGTAGCATTGACACGCATTTCCAGATTTACGATTCCTCGTAAATCTGGAAATGTGTCTCGTTCCATGGGTGTTGCGTGGGAACACCCACAGCAACACACATGGAACGCCCCTTCCACGCAAAGTGCTGCGTGTGAAGGGGCCATATTTACAAGGAGAGGAAAAGTCACGCAGGGTGACTTTTCCTCTCCTTGTAAATATGGAGAGTGGAAGGCGCCTCAGTACGTCACAAAAAGTGACGTACTGGTGGCGCAGGGGGCTTGTAAATCTGCCCCTCAGAATGTAAGGATGGGTGGAGGAATGCAAAGGGTAAGAGAGCCGGTTGGCACCGGAAATACAGGCTGGGACCTGTACCGCTGGAGGGCTTGAGTATTTATTGAACAAACCTTGAAGAAGGAATTACGTGTGGAGTTTACGTCACTTCACAATTTAACAAGTTTGGATGAGGTGGACACTAAAGCCCTGAATCCATGCTGAGCAGTTGTTTTTTAACAACACATTTTATTGAGTTTGATCAGTACCATTAAGGTTAGTCAGTACAATAATTTCTTTTTTGTTTGCAAAACAAGGTAAAAAGCACCCTATATTCAACAATCAGTATTTGTAAAGCGCAACACTGTGACGCCTAGGGGTATTTGGACGCATTGGTGTTTCCTTCTAAATCGGAGTGGTGTGACATCCCCCATTTTAGACGTTCTTGCCCCCGAACGTTCTGATTTTTTCATCCAGTGGTCTGATTGCAGGGCTTACCGGTTCCCAGCAAATCCCCTGTTGCTCTGCCCATGCCTGCCAGATCTTGGTGTATTTCCTGGGGCACCCCTAGCTATATATACTGATTTCTATATGCGCACGTAATGATCCAGGCCCTTTTCCATTCATTAACCGCTGGGGGGATAGCATCTTTCCATCGTGCCATATCTCTTTTAGCAACCATTAAACCCAGGTGAAGTAGGGGCATTTTGTACCTATCGCTGTCTAGGTCTTCGCTTATATGTAGAAGTACAAGTTTAGGGACTAGCAGGATTCTCCACCCCAGTACACATGAAGTGGCCCGGGAGCCCCCAGAAGGCCCATTTTTCTACAGTGAAAGCCAGGTCGCCTTGGGTGTCATTGCCCCACTGACAATCAGTAGACTTCGACATTGGCAGTTGCAATTTAGATCCACAAAAAGCTGTGGAGCATGTAGTTCATTTTGTGGAGTAGAAAGCGCTAGATCTCATAAGGGTAGTTCTGCAATTGATAGAGAAACCGGGGCAGGGATTCTATTTTAAAGTTGGTTGACCTACCTAATAATGAGAGGGGGAGCAGTGACAAACGTTTTAATGTCCAAGGTTAATCTCCCCATTAAGGGTTAGATGCAGGGTCCCCATGCTGCTTTTGAATCTAATGTGACTTACACACCTAGGTACCTGAACCCTTGTCTAACCACCTGGACGCCGCCCATCCCAGGCTCTGGAGGTAGTAGTTCGACAGGTATACTGAGGACTTTGCCATGTCAGTATAAAGCCCTGCAAATTCTTCAAAGATACCAAGGATTTGTAGTGCGCTGGGACCAGTCACTTGAGGGTCAGTTAGGAAGATTAAAACTTTGTCCATGTATAGTGCTACTCTGTAGGATAGTCCCTCTCCCCATTCAAACCTGCTTATCTGTGAATCTAGTCTGAGCCTTATACTAAGGGCTCTACCATGATGGCAAAGAGAAGTGGAGACAACGGGCATCCCTCTATTGTGCCCCGGTGTATTTGAAAGGGCTCAGAGGAATCATTTCCCACCCTCACCAAGGCGGTGATGTCAGTGTATAATAATGTTATGCATGCTATGAATTTGGGCCCGAAGTTAAGTTGACGATTCAGGGCAAACAGATATGACCAACTTACAAAGCCAGATGCCTTTTTTATGCTGGTCATCAAAACTGCCCCTGGTCTCCCCAATCTTTCGCCAGGGCCAAGCGTTGTGGAGTCTCCTAATATTATGCCAGGTAGTGCACTGGCACATAAAGCCCAACTGGTAGTGATGTATCAGGAGGGGGACCACTTTTTGCATCCTATCTGGCAATGACTTAGCGATAATTTTGACCTTAAGATTGAGGAGGGAGATTGGACAGTAAGAGGAACAGTTTACCTGGCGGGAACACAAATTTTGGCACTACTACTATTTCTGCCTTCTGAAAATTGGGAGGCAGATGCCGCTTCTCTGTGGCTTCCGTCAGTACCTCGGCCAGAGGGTCTTTAAATTTATGCATGAATGCTTTGAAGAACTTGTCTGGGAGGCCATTCAGACTTGTGGTCTTCCCCCATTTTAGTTGGCTAGTTCCCCTAGGGATAACCGTTTCTGGTCTGATAGGTTTGAAAGTGGGAGGTCAGAAATGAACTCCTCTGTTTTCTCCAATGGCAGTGTGTCATTTGGGGCATATCATTATAGGTAGCATTGTGCAAACTGTTGAGCGATGAGTCTAGGGTCTGTTATTTAAAGGCCTGCTGGGTCCATGAGATTGGTGTATGGCGCCTAAAATTGTAGCAAAGGCAGTGTAAAAATGTGCTTCATTTGCCCCCCCCCCCATAATGATAGCTACAGCTTTGTGAGGCCCGCCATATTTGCTTTGCTTCGTCCGTCTGGGTCTGTCAGAGAGTCTGGTATATGTGGGACAGTTCTCTACATGTCATGTCACCCGATTCTTGACAGTTCTGGCTCTGTGTTTACAGATCAAGAATACGGGACTCTCGCAGGGATATGGTTCGAATTCGTCTCTGTTTCTCCCCTGTCGACTAGCTTATAGCCATTCCCCATAGGGTGGCCTTGAAGGCCTCCGAGAGGCTACCTGTGGAGTTCACAGAGCTGTTATTGTGAGCGAAGTATGAGTCGATTGATTCACCAATATGTTTTTTTATACTTTGAGACCGGCAGAGACCACGTGGCCATGCACCATCGAATCTGCGGGCACTGGTGCCGCAGCCTGAGGCATAGACTACCCGTGGAGTGGTCCGACTCTCCTCTAGCCTGAATGTGTGTCTCTAAGATTTTGTGAGTCTGTTCCTGAGGCCTCAGGAAGAAGTCTAGGTGGGAAAATGAGTGGTGTGCGTGGGAGTAGAAGGTGTAGCCTGGTTCCCTCGGGTGGTGTAGTCTCCAAACATCCAGCAAACTATTTTATCCATAACTCCATTCCAATCCCCCCTATAACCAGGAGCTCCTCTGGGACCTCTACCAGCAGTCTAGGGATGACCTCAGGAATGTCGCCTCGAGCGGAGGTGGGGCGTAACAATTGATCAGCATCAGAGGTTCGCCATACAGGAGTCCTGAGTCTGAGGAGTGTCAGGAAGCTTTTGGCATTATCAAGAGAAACATTTGTGGGGTACCAGCTCTATGGGGGTTTGATCCCAGGTGCAAAAATGGCATCACCACTGATGCTAGAGTGAAATGATTAGGGGCAATTTTGTCTCAACTAGATAACAGGGTGTGGCACGTCATTTCTTTTGCCTCTTGGGCTTTGACACCCAAGGAGGAAAGATACTCCTATAGAAAGGGGGGTTGTCTGTGGTGTCTCAAACACTTTAGACCAGTGGTTCCCAAACTTTTGACTCCTGAGGACCCCTATTGAGTCACTACTGGAAGCCGAGGACCCCCAAGCAATTCGTACGATTTAAATTTCAAACATTAAAACAGTAATTCGAAAAAAATAAACACACGTATGCACACCAAACAGATACCCAAATTACTAAAGCTTTTAGTATTTTATATTGAAAAAATTTGCAAAATCAAAATTGTTTAATAGGAAGGTTGGTGCTGCATCTCGGCGACTAACTTTTCAATATTTGGCTTTATTTTAGAGTATGAGGCTCCTGCTCCTGACGGGGCCGGACTGGAACCCAAAGCAGCCCTGGCAAATGTTGTCAGGCCAGTCCCCGTACGGTGCACACCAAGTGCAGTGAGTGAGCCTGGCCACTACAAAGCGGACTTTGGGGGCTCTCCCACCAAGAAAATTTGGGGGAAAATGGTGCATTCTACAACACATTTGTAATTATATATTGAATTGTATTCGCTTTCAAAGCATAGTAAATGATGACCTTACTATGCACCAATACAACAATCTTTTTGGGGCTCTTCCATGAATCCCTCCCTATCATCCTCCAACAGTGCCTCTCTTCTTCCCATAGCACCTCTGTCACATGTATTTCATTTGTTTTATAGCATCTCTCATACTAGTGTAGTGTGTCAGAGCACTTTACATCACACACATACAGAAACAATGGGGAGATTTACAAAAAGTTAGCGCAATGCAGCGCAGCCCCGCGAGGCTGCGCTGCGTTGTGCGACAGGGAGGGGAGCAGGGGAGCGCCATATTTCCAAAGCTATGGCTCTCTCCTCCCCTTTCTCTTGCGCCGGCGCTGATTTCAGTAGCTCGCGCCATGCACACACCTTAGCGCTGTAGCGCTAAGGTGTGTGCATGAGTGTAGCATAGGTTTTGTACAGGAAGGGTACCCTTCCTGTACAAAATACTATGCTAGACACGAGGAAAGCTTTTCCCACTTTATAGGTGTGCTGCACAGTGCAGCACGCATGCAAAGTCGGAAAAAGAAGGAGAAATGAAAGAATTTCTCCTTCCTTGTGCCTAGTTGAAAAGGGCGCAGTGCTCACGCTAAACCCAATCTACTGTTTTTAGTAAATTGGGTTTAGCGTGAGAAACCTTGGGTGGTTGCATGGGAACAAGTTTAGTGCTGGAAGTAAATTACAAAAAAAGATTTTGCGTCGTTTTGTGTCACTTTTGTGACCCAAACATGGCACAAAAGCTTAGTAAATCTCCCCCAATCAATCATACGTGTGTAAATCAGTGTATAGAAAATGTTACATAGGGGAAAGGGGACTTCAAGGTGTAGGATTCACATGTCATCCATACTGGTAAGCATTTTTTAAGAGTGCTTGATTTGGAGAAGCACAAAATCTGGTTTCAGAATGTAACACAGTGGTTAGCGTTGACTTTAATTATAACAATTTAATTCTACCCAAACATACCTTTTTGGCAGCATCAGGATAATGAAAGACTGGGAAAAAAAGATGGCATACTAACTTGTACCATGCAGTTTGTATGCAGCTCTTTGACGGCAGTTCATAGCTGACGGTGCTAGATTATGATTGTAACTTATGAACTGCACAGAAACAAAAGAATCTCTGTGACAAAAGCAGTAACCCAGCTATGCACATAAAATATGGTTTTATTAAAAATGCATTGTACACGTTCTTTGGAGCAGGCATATTAACCCTCTGCGCTACCTACCATCTCTCTCCAGCAGGTACATTAATCACTCGAGTTCACTTGACACTTTTATTGTTGTCGTAAAACTGCAGATTATACAAGGAACTTTGCACTGCTTTTAAGACAGCTGCCTGCGGACCCCTGGGAATGTGTCAGGGACCCCTGGGGTCCGCGGACCCCAGTTTGGGAACCACTGCTTTAGACAGTTCATATGGAAGCTAAAGTGGTATTGAGGTATGACCATAAGCCTCTAACCGAAGTACTTACATCACAAGGCCTCACTAATGCTTCTCCTAGAATAGTCAGACTTTCTATGCATCTTCTGGACTACATTTATGAAGTACAGTATGTACTGGGTGCTCATAATAAAATTGCAGACTTTCTCAGTAGATTACAAAGAAAGGGTACGTAGTTCCTTATTGTGGGTCTAAAAAAAGAGGTGAGAGAGCTTAGTGAAACATCCACTGTGGTGAAGGGTCGTCCTGTGTAAGAGGGAGGAGAATTCCTCCCTTTGGAACTAGGGCCCTCACACACCCAGCCCGCTAGGTGTCATGCTTCATCTTTGGGCCTGCTCCTCGTCGGGTCGGCGCTGCAATACCCGACGGGCACCCAATGAGGGGCTCTTTAGCAGAGATCTTTTGTTCCTCGCCGTGTGGTGCTGTGGGGGTGAGGGGCCTAATAGGTGTGGTGTGATGTGCTGGTGAGTGCTAAAACTAAAACAGGTGCGGAAGTCCAATAAGAAACCTTTATTCTGGTAGGCTCCCTACCTGATTAAAAATAGAAAAGAAATGGCGGCTACCTGACTATAATGAATCAAGACATCGCGCTCTACTTTTACTTTTCGGGTCAACATGTTTCTTGCCTGGTTGTCAGGGGGATCAATGGCAATTCTTCAGGACCTAATTAAAACTATCCACACACCATGGTAGGGTGAAGTCTACTACCTACCATATAATTGAACTGCGGGGATAAGTACCCACAGATATGGAGGACGACCTAAAATGTGTAAAAGGCATGCCTCAACAGTTTCCGGCGGTTTAAGGTTTCACATAGTGCAGTGTCCTGGTATCCACAGAATCCTAAATGTGAACCTATCCCTACGTCGTCTCAGTAGATTACCTTTACTTACTAAGGAAGAGAGCAGGAGTGAATGGGATGACTGCTTAGTGGCAGTTTTGTGTGGTGGAGATTTACAAGGTTACATCCCATAGGGACGCCCCAGATGTCATGGGAAAGAATTGGGGAGGATATTTTTGGCCCTGTTCAAGGAGAGGATGGTTTGCCCAAATTTGCATTGGTAGTCATCGATCACTTTTCCAAGTGGCCAGAGTTCAAAGTTGTGTGCAAAGTGGATGCTACACTGTGGTGGAATTTCTCGAAGACATTTTTCACAGGGAAGGTTTCCCCAAAACTGTCATTAATGACAAGGGGTGAGTTTTTGTCTGATGGTTTTAAAGAATTAATGGATAAGGCTAGTATGGAACAGAGGATTTTATGATCCCGAAGGGAATGGTAATGTGGAATATTTTAATCGTGTGATCAAAGGTATCACTAAGTTCAGGTGAGTTCCCCAACTTGATTCAACTCAAGTCAAACTTTATTCGGTCATTCCGACCATAAAAGTGCAAATGCTTACAATGCAAAGTAATAATAAAGAATGCATTGCAATAATACCTTACATATGTTGAAACCATCATAGTGTAAATGCTTACAGTACTGAATTTCAAGTTTGAATGTATGACAGTGTTCATTGACTGATTTACAATAGAATATTGATCGGCAAAATAACGGACATGATAAAAATAGTTAAAAATGATCGATTAAGATGATAAAAAGCTAAAAAGTATAGTTAGCCAGGGGGAAAACCCTGTTAAAGTGCATTTGAAGTCCCACTATAAAAACAAGATAAAAAAATCGGACCAAACAGTTTTAAAGTTCCTAATGTTGCTGGCATGATCTCGAATAGTGAGTTTAAAAAGGTGGAAAAGAAGGACGCTATAGCAAACATATCACTTCTCAAGTGTGCGCCTTCTGATTATCCACATTTTTCCGAGAAACTTAGCTACTGCACAAGCAACGAGTGTTCTTGAATCCGATTTTAAAATACGCAGTGCTTCCTGGTGGCATCGTGTTCCCAGCAGCCTACAGACAGGTGCCAACCATTTTCGGCTCGGAGAGGTATACAATGGGCAGACAAAAAAAATATGTGCGATTGTCTCAGTGGACTTAGCGCAACCAGGGCAATGTAGCTGTCCTGGTACGGGTCGACGCCACTTAGCTGTGAAGGAGTTCACAGGAAGTGATCCAAATCTAAATTGGATATAAAGCTTTCTATCCTGTGGTACTGTGATGGCCTCCAAATATTGCTCGTGTCCGCTATGGGTTTTGAAGTCCATAAATTCAGTTGTGAGGCGGCCACAGGAACAAGTTGGTTTAATTAAACGCTGAGGCCGCAAGTTGGTTTAATTAAACGCTGAGGCCGGGAGAGCCTGTACAGAATTCATCTGCTCAAAATCTCTCGATATACAAAGTTTTGGCTGTCAATTTTTACAGTTCATGAGGTACAATAAAATGTTCTCTACATTCCTAAAGAGCATCTTAGTCGTAAATCGATCACATGTGTGAAATCTGATAAGGACACAGATGGCTCTCGACCTCGGGGAGGGCTAATGTTGGCCAGTGTGTATGCGTCCAAATGTCTGGTGTGAAGAGCGCATGATGGCTACGTGTGGTGTGCATGTCGTGTCCTGATTGGTTGAGTGTACCTATCTTCATGTGGTATCTAGCTTTGTGGTATTTCTGGGGAATGCGAGACTTTGGTCAAAAGGGTTTTATTGGGGCCAATTACCTGAGACTTGTTTGTGGTGCACGGGTGCGTGTTTGCCTGTAATTTATGGAGGACCCCACCTGTGACCTCTTACTCGATAAGCGTGGGCATGGTTTGGAGGACTGGCCTGACCATGTATCTCTGACCCGGGGTTTATGGGAAGGCCACTTTGGGTGAATCCAACAGCAATGCTGTGAGTTCATTAATACTCCTAAGAATAATATGGCAGCCCCTGGTATCATTTTTATCAACATTATCAACATTGTGCATACAGTTGTCATCTTGCACATTGACATTGTTCTTACTGGTGTTGTCGAAGTTATGTTTACGTTGGTCTGAACGCATATTGACATTGTTCTTATTGGCAACAATAATATTATCGTACAAGTATGGATTATGACATACATTGGTATTATTATTGCTGATGCCGGCGCTGCTGTGCGGGCACAAGTTACGGTATACATTGAGATTGCGTTGGCGGGCATTGTCGCGGGTGTGTGGGCACAGGCTATGGCATACGTTCACATTGCATTTACTGATAATGTCGTTGTCGGAAGCTGCACATATCATGACATTTTTGACATCGTATTCACCCATCCCAACAATTATATTAATCTTCCTTTCCTTTGTTGATGGGGGAGATGTGTTGGGTTATTGGAATTTCACGCACTTGAATATTCTCAGATGGGGGAGGAATGGAAAGGCTTAGAGTCACGGTTGACACTGGTATAGGAGGCTGTGACGTGTACCACTGGAGTGTTTGAGTATTTATGGAATAAACCTTGAAGAACGAACTGCGTTTGAAGTTATCATTTACGTCGCTTCATAACTTAACATCTGACAAGGACTCTTAGTACCGCTCATACTGGAGGGAGCCCCAGTTTTCTACTGCACATCACCAGCCATTTTCACTTTAGTTTGCACGTCTTTTGTGTACCCCCTTTTCCTTTCTCATGTGATCAGTCTTGATCTTCCTCTTCTCTTGTGTTTGTTATTTCTTGTAAAGGCTCATACCATGCTTACTCTATGTGTAATGTCATGCTCTCTAATGTGACCCATTTTAAAACTTCAGACCTCAATTTCAGGAAGTGTGTCCCTCCTGCTGACTAGTCTGGCTATTAACAGTGCTAGATCTATGAACCTACTGCTTGTTTGCTTGTTTCCTGGGAGGAGGAAAAAAGCTGAGTACACATATTTCAGGCTGCCTGTGCACCATTCAGATTTCAGCCACCACAGGAGGTGAGGGCATCAAAGCAGAGCCCCTCTGGAGCCCAGCTACAAAGACCAAGGTACACCTTAGATTTACATAATGATTGGTACAGGTGTGGCTCTTGGAACCATGGGACGTGGCAGAAGGACTAGGTGAGGGAAGCAGGTGATTTAACCTTCGGTTGACTGCAGTGGGACACAGACCTCTGCAACTCACCAGGATGGGCAGGCTGCTAAACTGATTTAATTTCTAGTTCATGATTAGTTTGTATCAGGAACCATCCGAATATTCTCCTCAAAACAGTAATATTTTAATGGGTAAGTACATTGAACAGGTGTTAGACCCCCTCATAGGACACCTTAGGTCATATGATGTGGTTGACCTCACACTGACATACCTTAAGTGAATGCAACACCCACTGGTCCCTTGGCTCAAGCTTTCCTTTCTCTCAGAGACATGCTGGGAGAATTTGACATGCACTATGCAAAGAGGAGTGATAGACGAGATGTCGGAAAGGGGCTCACGGACCACACTAAAAAAGCATTTCTTAGGAAGGACAGACCCTTCTGATCCTGTAATAGATACCCGACATTGTGCACCACTTCTGCTGGGGGTCCACTGACCAGGATGACAGACCATGATGTGTGTTTCCTGTGCCTACAGCTTGCATCTAGCTGGTGAACAGGTTTAAACTCCAAGTGTGCACAAAGAATGTCTAGCTCGAGCTAGAGGAGAAGTTATGCAGGCCAAATTAATGGGGCTACGAGTCTATAATCTATGGTTTTGGTGGCGTTTATTGAATCAAGTCAGCATTATTTAGCTGTGTTTTTACCGAGGACACTAAACTGTATTGCTGCACTCTGTCCTTTTTTACGTGGTTTTGAGTAAACCTCCAGCCCAGAGACTGGGGGCCAGATTTATCAAGCCCATGTGTTGCCTTTGCGTCATACAAGGTGACGCAAGGGAATGCAAGGGCATAAGACACATTTACTAAGCCATGCAGAGCCACCTTGCATGTCTCAGAGATCATATTAAATCTGGAGCAACGCGACACAGCGCAAGTCGCTGCCTTGCGTTACTCTGCCCTGCGAAGATGTTCCATGGGTGAAGCATGGATGTTCTGAAGCATCCACCCATGGATTTTGGTACATTCCGAATTTACTACCAGTAGTAAACATGGGAATACATCAAAAAGGTAATACTTCCCAAGGGGAAGCGCAACAAGGAGAATTAACTTTATTTCTCCTCGTTTTTTTCTCTTTCCAAGTGTGCTGCATTCTGCTGCACATGTAGAAAGAGGAATAAAGCCTCCAAGGATTCCCTTCCTGCACAAAAACAATTGTGCTTGCAAGGCAGGTACCCTTTCACCATAGTGCAAGAGTGCCTCCGTTGGAGCCAAGCTACACTGTGTGCACCAGCACAGGCAGAGAGTAAGAATGTGCCATATCTCAGCCCTGATGTATTATGTTCCATCAACATTGTGACTATTACTCTCTTGACAGTAGTAGTAACTCTTGTTCCAGTGCACAGCAGCCCCACCACACCTG
The DNA here is from genome assembly GCA_963921515.1 of Calotriton arnoldi. Taxonomy (NCBI): domain Eukaryota; kingdom Metazoa; phylum Chordata; class Amphibia; order Caudata; family Salamandridae; genus Calotriton; species Calotriton arnoldi. The sequence goes on along the minus strand of CAWUFW010002424.1, from coordinate 1,793,978 downwards.
AGTCCTGGGCACATCTGAGCAAGCTTGCACCACCAAAGAGCCTTACACTCCACCATAGTTCTAGGGTCTTGGTCCCTGCCCTCACACATACACCAAGGAGGGTCTTAATGTTAACAAAACACCACTACATCGAAATTCTAGACTTTGTAAACGCTAATCACAACCATGGGAAAGATGCTGTTTATACACATTCATGCTATTTCTATTTTCAATTAAAAAAATATCCCGTCTGGATGCAAGCTCCTAGTGCCCTCCACTGCTTTCGTGGTTTCTAGACGAGGAGGGTTGAGCGAGATAGGGAGTGGTTAGGGGTCTCTGTGATCCAGCGACAAGGCCTTGCTCACTGTTCCACTCATCAGAAAGACTTGAGCAGGAGGCAGGTCTTCTTCCTATCCATCCCCCTCTGTACTGGAATAGACGGTCTTACTACATTCGGATATGTCCTGACCACTGCAAATTTAGAAAGATGCTCAAAACAGTGCTTTTCTAATCTCTACATTGCTCCTGCTGGCGATCCTTTGCTGCGCCGAAATACCCCTCCTGGGATGATTTGTGCACAATAACAAATTACCTTAACATAAAACATAACATAACAGGGGTTTAGGTTTTGGATCTTCTTTCCTTACTTCTCTTCCCAAATTTATTTTTTCTCCCTCTCAACAACTGCAGTTTACACATTCCTTCTTTTTCTTTACTTCATCCATTCCCCGAGGTGGGAAGTGAGTACAAAGAGGTTACATTACCATCTGGAAGTGACATCAAATGCTTCCACTATACTAGATTATGCTCAGATGTAAGGATCAGTTGTGCCCTCCACGACCAGACTTAAAACAACACATCTTTTAATTTCATAACCATCTATGTCCAATAAATCAATACAAATGTCACTGTTGAATACTAAGGGCCTGATTCATCCAGTTAAAAGGAAGAAAATACTAGTCTACTGTCAAATTTAGAGGGACTAAATGAGACTTAACATATGCATTACACATAAATTGAATGTGGCTCGTTGTCTACTGCTAATAAAAAGTCATGACAATAATCTCGGATAAAACTGTGATCATCTGCATAGACACTATATATGGCAAAAATGGCAGATGGCTTATACACAAACTATATCCAGATCAGTATGAGGGAGAGAGAAGCAGAGATTTATTCAGCTTCCAATATTCATAGACTCACAATCATAGAGAAATAAATAGCTAGTGATTCATTCCTCTATGATTGTGAGTCATACACAAACTAAACATGAATGGAACTGATTTCTACAATGTAAATATATATGTCCTGGCGGGTGATGACCCGCAATTTTCAGTGGATTTAATTAAGCAAGGCAATCTCCGATCTGCCTGATAACAAAGGGATAATATTGAGAGGGGGCAACTTAAACCTCCCACTAGACATAACCACTGACAGATTATCCTTATCCAAATATCGGCCAAACAAGTCACATAGATGAACCAACTTCTCAAAACACATAACCTTAAAACAAAATTATAGTTATGCAATTTAAATTCGTTTTAAATTTTATTAACCGTGGAAGTATGAAAGACTTAGTTGATTTTGCACAGAATTGAACCTGCACTCACTGATCACACATCTATGCCAGCAGTGAGCACTTAACTCACTGACTTATCCTCCCAGCTTTATTGAGTTATGGGAAAACATCTGAAACTCAGTTATTAAGAATCCTCTGGCAATCATGCGAGGTGGCCAGAGGCATACAAAGCTTCCAGTACAATGACTGCAATGAGACTGTACAATAAAAGTAAGGCAGCCTTTCTGTCCATGAAAGGTATTGAAGCTTTTTTGAGAAATGTTGACATTGCTCCATTAAAAGAATAGCACTCTTATGAGAAGTGTGCTTACTATCGATTAAAGTCATAGCATCAAGCCTAATATGTATTGGTACTATCCAGTAAAAATGATGGGAGTCCTACTGAGAACTACTGGCACTGTAGTTTTTAAAATATAGAATCCCCTAGAAGATGTGCTGGAACTCTTCAAATAAATGAAACAATGGTGGTGGTAAACGGAAATACTAATATGGTGACAAGGTTCCTGATTTAATTTTTGCATAAGCAGCCTATCAGCTGCCGCACACCAAACAGCCTCAGTCCAGCAAACAGTTGCCAATTCGTCCTGAAGATGAATTCCCACCGTTTGGGCCTCATTTACAAAAAAACATAATGCAGCGCGGCGCCGCAAGCCATATTGCTGCGCCAAGGTGCATCATTTTAAAACCATAGGGATGCGTCATATTAACAACAATACGACGCATCCTTGTGCTTTCCGTGCGCTGGCACACAATTGGCTGCTATACGCCAGTGCAGGCACCCTAGCGTCATGTTGCAAGGGTGCCTGCATTGTGGGGATGCAGCTTCCTGCACAAAAACAATTGTTGATGGCATTTTCCTCTTTCTATGCGTGCTGCAGCAGCACGCATAGAAAGAGGTAAAAAAAAAAAGGAGGAATAAACTTAGTTCTCCTCATTGCGCCACTCCTATTCTGATGCATTCCCAGCTTTACAAAACTTTGTAAATCTGGGAATGTGTTAGGTTCCATGGATGTTGCGTGGTAACACCCACAGCAACACCATTGGAATGCCCCTTTCACGCAGAGTAATGCGTGAAAGGGGCCCATATTTACAAGGCCATGAAAAGTCACGCAGGGTGACTTTACGTGGTCTTGTAAATATGGGCAGGCTCTCTGCGCCACCGATGCGTCAAAGAAAGTGACGCACCGGTGGCGCAATGGCCTTGTGAGTGAGGCTCCTTGTTTTTTATTTCCAGCACTGTGAAACGACCCATAATTTCTGAGGTCACGATGCAAAGAGGTGAGTCATTCGAGCACAGCGTGCCTATGAGTCTGGAGCCAACAAGAAGCACTGCCACGCACCGCAGGTGCCTTGTGGACCAATGTTCTTGTCTCAGCGGCGTCACTAGGGTTGGTGTCACCCAGTGCGGTAACTTACCCCATGACACCATCACATGGGGTGACACCTTTCCCAAATGAGACTATTTAGTAAATAGTCTCATTTGGGAAAGGTGTCACCCCATGTGATGGTGTCACCCGGGACACCATCATATGGGGTGACACCTTTCCCAAATGAGACTATTTAGTAAATAGTCTCATTTGGGAAAGGTGTCACCCCATGTGATGGTATCACCCGGTGCGGTCCGCACCCCCCGCACCCTCCTAGTGACGCCACTGTCTGGTCTGAGGCCTAGCTGGCTGACCGCCTAGGCATCTTTCTCTCCTGTGACTACAGATGGAAATGGAGCCAACATCCACAGCGCTGCCTGTGCACCCCACTAGAATACTTTGCCTATCCTGCTACCAGCGTCCCCACCAGCAAGGTACAGACACTGTATCATTGCCTAACTCAGAGTATAAGTACACACATGCTCATGTCTATACCTACGTACCCATGCATGTGTGTGCACGCTGTGCTAGGTCTCTGTTTTAATTTCTGAGTGGATATGTGATTAGAATTACATTTATAATCAATTCAGTTTTTGTGGAGGCATTTTGGGAAAGATGCTTAAAATGGACCATTTAGAAACATTTTTTTTTTAAAAACGTTTGTGTTTAGAAATAACAGATGGGTTTAAAAGTACCTGCTGGAGAGTTCCTTGTGTGTCGACAGTTTTGAGGCAAAAATAAAAATGTGAAGATAATTCTGGTGATTAATGTTCCTGCTGGAGAGAGATTGAGTTTTGTCTAGTGGCAGTTCTGACTCATCATAAAGTAGCCAGAGGGTTAACATGCCTGCTGCAAATAATATGTACCATGCAGATCACAGAACTGTATTTTATGTGAATAGCTAAGTGGGTTACTGCTTTTTATACAGAGATCCTTTTTTTACTCAGTTCATAAATTGCAATCCTAATATAGCACACTGACCTATGAACAGCCATCAAAGAGCTGCATGCTTACTGCAAGGCATAGGGTTGGAACCTTATTTATCCCGTGTCTTTCATTATCCTAATGTTGCTAAAAGGGACTGTTTGGGTAGAAATACATTCTTATTAGTAAAGCCAACCCCAACCATTTTGGTATAGTCTAAATCCAGCGTTGTGGTTCACCAGACCAACACTCTTAAAATATACTGCCTACTCTATGGATGACATGTGATTCCTACACCTTGTAATCCACCTTGTCCTATGTAACATTTCCTATACACTGAAGTGCACACGTATGATTCATTGTCTCTGTATAATGTCTGTGTGATGTAAAGTGCTCTGACACCCTACACTGGTATGAGTAGAGCTACAAAAAAAATGAAATGTATGTGAGAGAGGGGGTATGGAGAGATGAAGTGTGCTGTTGGAGGGTGGTAATGAGGGAATCTGTGAACAAGGAGGTCACTTAAGGAATGGGCCAAAAAAGACACCTGGCATCAGCAGTGCTAAGGCCGGCTGTGCTCACTGGTCCTCTTCCAGAATCACTCACATTCTACTCCTACCTCCTGTAGCTCATGCCAAATACAAGGAGAGTGGTGCCTATCACCACCCCAATTTAGTTGGATTTTTTCCTCTATTTATGTAGTTGTTTCTGTGGTTTTATGAAGTACGAGTCACATCATGTGGGGGCATCTGAGTGACGTGTCTGAATTGTCAGACATCCAAGAGAATTACGTTTATTAGGTACGTAATTTCCTCCATATTTTTATCAGTAAAGACTTAATTTCCCCTCAAAGAATGTAGACAGGCATCCCATACCTTTCCCCAAGGTAGGCCTTTCATCCACATAGACGTCATGCAGGTCTGCCACAGGATGGATGTGGCAATTCCCTCTTTTTCTGAAATGTTGATAATGATGTGCAGGTATGGTGCATTGCCCTTTGTGACGGAATCTGGACACGTGCCTGAGGGGTATGAGGTGGAGTGTGTGCTCTTGCATGTCTGTTGTTGAAACGTATAGTTTTGTGGTTGTTATATCAGGCAAGCACTTTCCTATGAATACAGTGGTTAACGGATGCATAAAATAAAACATTAGTGAATCCCTTCTAATACCAATACTTGAAATAGGCCGGTACTGGAAGTCCCAGAGTACCTACATTTCTTTTATGAGACGGGTCTGAAGAGAAACGCACCCGTGCCAGCAGGTACTGGCACAACAAGCCTGCAAGTGTACTTTTCCCTTTTAGACACTGTAACGCAGGTGTCTCTAACCAGTCGATTGTGAGCTAGCAGTAGCTCTCAGGCATCTTCAGAGTAAGGTGCAGCCTTGATTTAATTTTTAAATAAGCACAGGGTCACATTTTCCTTTTAAAGTTATGGGGAGGCTATCTTTATTCTACATTATTATCATCAGGCTGCAGATAGCAGGGCCTGATAAAGAGCAGTGCTCAGTCAGATTTATGACCCAAGCTGGGGCACATAGGTGAAGAACTGAAGCCCTGAGATTTTTAACCCTTAAATAAAAGTCATTGTCAACTCAATATTGGATCCTGAGAACAAAATTATATTTCTGAATGCTTTTAAATGGGAGCACATTAAAATGAAATGTTACCTTAATGAGTAAGTTAACTCTTCATTTTAATTTTTTCACATTTCAAAGTGTTGCATTTACAAATAACAGGCCACTTGCTCCAGGTGACCAGTTGACACAGTGACATATGTATAATTGAAAAATATTCATTTTTTTAAATAGGACAAATTTAAAGTGCAGAAAAATGTTCCATATTACGAACATTTTTGCAGAACATTTTGTTAGTCCCTCCTTAGTAGCGCCTTGTCTTCATCTGTAACCTCCCATGAGGACTGGGCCTTTTACTTCGATTGTTACACGTATGCTTTAATTAGAGCCTGGGAGCACTATATACTTAATTGGCTTTCTTCTGCCTGCTGGACACGCTTGCTCTCTCTCACAACACTTTTTTTTTTATTTAAGCAGTACGGCCGTCTCAGATGGGATAATGGCGGACGTGCTATTCTTTTGTTCATTGTTTTTATTGTTGACGGCGGGCCATGCCCGCTTTCAATTTCATAATAGCTTGCACACCGTGCTAAATATGTAAAGTGGTGGCTGCGCTTTTGTTTTCTTATAAACAGCTTGCCAAAAACAACTTTACAAAGATTGATTTCATACTTTTTAACAGCGCGGCATACTGTGCTTTCACTTTCTTTGTATCGGACGCACTCTGTGCCTTCCAGCACTGCTGCGTCCCCGGACTCACATGACATCCCCTGACCCTGCCCCCACTATTCGGCAGCAGAAGCCAGAAGCAGCGGTGCAAAAGTCAGGTACGAGGAAACATAATCTATTGGTTGTGGCAAAGCGAGGTCGCTTTGGATTGGCTATGTTACTACAGCTAGGGACAGAATAATTGTTTGTTGTTCATTGGCTGATTATACGCTGAGTCAAAGTGTTGGTTTGCGATTGGCTGAGAAAACAAATCATAGTCGTTCATTGGGTGATGGTTTTAGAGACTGTTGTGCCACTGGTCAGGAATTTGTAGCACTTCCCAGTCTTCCATAGGAGCGCCAAGAGGTAATTGAATGCTCTGCACTGACACTGCTTTACCAAACGTCGATTCTGCCCTAAAGCAAGTTTGTAGTATCATCTGTTTCCAACAACTAGAGTGCATCTAAAGCAGCATCGATTTATTTCTTCCCCCAACCCCACCGTGTATTATGGCACAGCACACGGACTGCACCCACGACAGAAGGTATGACTGACGTGCAGGACTGCACCTACCAGCCTCCAGTAGTGATTTATCGTTTCTTTTTTCCAACAGTACAATGAATTTGTACTTTCACTTTTTTTTCAACTTTATGTGCGCAGCTACCACTTTTCAAATGAATTTGTCTGCCTGTAACGCAACTGGTGCTCATATAAAGTGCTCTGATACCTTCGGGTCTAGTTCACGCTATATAAAACTTCATGAACAAAACAAAACAAGCATTTTGAATGCAATAGGCCTCGCATTAGCGAGAGTTTAACCTATTGGCATTGTTAATGACAATGCCTTTTATTTATGTTTTAAAATCCAAAATATAAATAAAAGGCATTGTCATTTACAATGCCAATAGCTCAAACTCGCGTAAATGCGAGACCTATTGCATTGCAGATGCTTGTTTGTAATAGGAGCTATGTCCGATCAATGAAAATCCTCCTAAGATACTAATAGTATTACTGTTGTAATAGTGACTGCATCAGACAAGATTACATTAGTGGTCATCCCATGCAACATTACCAGCAGTGATCACTCACTGTGTCATGCAGGGTTGCCTGTTGTAATGTCAAAAAGGCTTTGTTAATTTGGAATGCCTCTTCCTGGGTAACGCATAACAGCTCCAACAGCCCTTGAAGGCACCAAGGGCACTAATATGACGAAAATGCCTCCGAATGAAGAAAGATTCATCCCTCAAATGCTTTAAATATATTTTGGAAATGCAACCATTTTCTACAGACATAGGAAAATGACTTCTGAAAATACACACCTTTCGTCTCATACATACACTTTTCAAATTTGGTATACATATATTATTTCGACCAAGCAAAAACGTTTATTTTATTAGACAGGTCTGCTCATAGGAGAGCTACTTACAAATAGCTGGAGAGCTACTCATTGAAGAAGCCTGATGTAAAACATATGAAACACCAAGATATCCGATAGGGCAATGACACACATCTGCAAAAAGCATACAAGTCTTGTGCAGCTTGTCATACATTTTTCCTTTCTGTGCATTTCAAAATGTTCAATCCATAGGCCGAAATGTAATCGTCTACCCAATATCATTTCATATTTCTTAGAATGGGGCGTTGGCCACGTAATATATGAGTCACTGAGGCACAGATACCACCATTTACAAGTGCAAATTCATGTCAGTGGTTCACAAAACATGAACTGAATTTTCTCAGAAATAAAACTTCGCCGCTAAAGTGGACTCTTCAATGTGAGCAAAGCTGCCAACTGCGGTGGGTTATGCACAGTCTAGGACTGGCACTCAAGCCAAAGTAGGTAAGCTTCCACAAAATTGAATGTGGGCTTTCACAAGCGTTTGGCAGACACACCGCCAACCCGGATGATGATGCTGATGATAACAATAACAACTTTTTCTTTACTATCTAGCGCTTCGTACCACACTTTCTAAGCATTGTAAATAAAAGGGCGTCCTATTCCCAATACAATGAAACATTGACTCTGTGGCATGCTCATCTCGGCAGGTGTCAGAAGAGAGAGTAAACGCAATGAGACATCCTGAAGGTCAGAAATGTACTTACAAGCAGGGAATTGTAGTGTTGCGGTCTAGTCTTTGCCGCCCACGTGACCGCCGCAAGGCATCGCGGTAGTGACGTGGCGGCAGGATTACGATCGCGGCGCGAAGGGAACTATGGTGGCGCTCTCCCTCTAAAGAAAGAATAAAGTACACGGTACAAGCACCCTGCCTCCCGCATCTTTATTACCGGCGTTGGGGGCCATCCTACAGTGGCGACGAGGCGGAAGAACCGCCGCTGCTCAGACCGCACAGCTTCACGGAGGGGGAGAGCGGGCACACCTCGTCGATACTGGCTGAGGGACCTCAGTGCCAACACCACTCACAGTGGGAAGCCATCCCGCGCGACAGACCCTCGGTGCGCACGTCGGCGCACGGTGCCCCTGCTACTTCAAGCGCCTCACTGACCACAAAGGTCCAGCAACAACTCACCTGCTTTCCAGTGCCACGCCAGACCTTCGGCGCGACCACCGACGCGCAGGCGTCCTCCACGGTGAGCACCCCATCCGGTCATAGGGGAGGGTGGCCACGCAGTAGAGAGCGCGTGCCTTTACGCCACCACCACCCGGTGCCAGCTTCCACGCCCATCGGGGGAGCCATCCCCAGCCGACACCTGGCCGAACAGCCCTCGCCCCACAGCAGTGTCACCACAAGGGCCACAGCGACCAAGGAAGCCCCTGGTCACACCGGGAATCCACCGTTACAGCCACCATGTGTGCGCAGACCTTCTCGCTCACGAACCCCGTTCCCTTTCTGCCCAAACCAGAGGAGCCGGCAATGAAGTGGGCTGACTGGAAGGAGTACTTCCTGAACTACCTATCGGCGCTCGAGGAGGAAGGTGAGGAAGCGTTCTCAAGCAAGCGCAGGAAGAATATCCTGCTACACAACCTGGGACCGGAAGGAGTGCGAGTCTACGGGAACATGGTGAAGAAACCCAGAGCCGCCAACGACGAAGACGTCTTCCAACACGCCTTGGAAGACCTAGACAGTCATTACCAGCCAGTCATTTGCACAGCCATCGATCGGTACAATTTTTTCCAAAGGAAACAGACTGACTCCGAAACAGTGGAAGACTATGTAGCAGCCCTCAAGAAACTGGCCATAAACTGCAAATTCGGGACCCTGCACGATGACCTTATACGTGATCAGATCATAATGCACACCACCCACACCAGCGTCCAGGAAAAGCTGTGGGTCAGTGGTGAAGCGCCCCTCCACGAAATCATTGCAATCGTCAAGAAAGCGGAATTGTCGAAAAAGTGCGCGCTCGCCGCCAAGAAAGAAAGCGAACAAAAACCCACGGTGTGCAAGATTACGGACCGGAAAGCCCCAAATGCAAAACCCACTGCAAGCTCGAGCTCGGCCAACACCAGACAGTCTACGCCCAGGGTTCCGGGGCCCAGCCGCAGCACCACGGACAAACGCGGAACCTGCTACAGATGCGGCAGCCAATCCCACATGGCCGACGATAAGAAATGCCCAGCGTTCCACGTCAACTGTTCCTTCTGTGGGGTTATTGGACATTTCGGCAAAGTCTGCCGACGCAAACCCAGGAGGCCACAGTCAAATACGTCCAGTACGAATCGGACGACCAAGATGGAGCAGAAGAGACGGACCAGGAGTGCGTCCTGTGTATCGAGGACCAGGTCCTGGGCATTGAGAGCAAGACCTCCAAGAAACCGTCCTGCATGCTGACCATCGGAGGTGTACAAATAGCCATGGTTGTGGACTCCGGGTCACCATATACGATCATCCAGAAACACCTATGGGACAAGGACTTTGCCCATGTCGTAGGCGACCACCTCCACCCCACGAATGTCCATCCCGTCACGTTCACAGGAGAAAAAATACCTATGGTTGGGTTCCGGAGGCTACGCTTCACGTTTAAAGGGAGAGACACCACAGGAAAATTATACGTGGCACGCAAAGGGCCATCGGTCCTTGGATGGGCCGACCAAGGGGCTCTGGGCATACAACTCAACCCCGGCGGGGACACTCAAGTCCTCATGACGGACGAACCGCCTCTGCTGGACTCGTTGAAGGCTGAGTTTCCTGATGTGTTCGGCGGCAACATCGGGAAGATGTCAAAATTCACCCATAAGATCATGCTCAAGGAAGGAGCAGTGCCAGTCTCCCACAAGGTCAGGAATATCCCCTTCAATTGCAGGGAGGCAGTTCAACTAGAGCTCCAGCGGCTAGAGGACAACGGCATCATTGAGCCGATAGAGTGCGCAGAGTGGCTGGCGCCCTTGGTCGTGGCGCGGAAACAGAGCGGGAAGATTCGCCTTTGCACAGACCTTCGTGAACTCAACAAAAACATTATCGTCGACAAATTCCCGCTTCCGAAGATCAGCGAACTGTTAGCCCAGACCAAGGGAGTGAAATGGTTCTCAGCTATCGACCTCACAGCCGCATACCATCAAGTGTCGCTCCACCCTTCGTGCAGGAAGATCACGTCCTTCATCACCCAGTTTGGTTGCTACAGGTTCCGACGTCTCCCTTTTGGCCTGGCATCCGCTGCGGCCGTTTTTCAAAAACTCATGCACAAATTATTCCGAGATGTCAACGGAGTCCTATACTTCCAGGATGACATCCTCGTAATGGGGAAGACCAAGGGAGAACATGACGCCACACTGCGTACAGTGCTGCGCACATTGTCCGAAAACGGACTCACAGCGGAATGGGACAAATGCAGGTTTGGCCTACGCAAAGTGACATATCTGGGGCACGAAATTAGCGACACAGGCATCTCCCCGAAGACAGCCAACGTGGAGGCCATCAGGTCCGCACCCACCCCACAGAACAAAGATGACGTCCGCTCATTCCTCGGGCTCGAAGAGTTCTACAGTAAATTTGTCCGCAACTTCGCCACCAAAACGCACAGTCTGCGCCAACTATTGAAAGACAAGATGGCCTTTTCGTGGACCGAGGACGCAGAAACCGAATTTGAAGCCATCAAGCGGGACATCTGCGAGGCCTTTCCCCTGCACGGCTTCGACAGCTCCGCGCCCAGCATCCTCACCACAGATGCCAGCGATAAAGGACTGGGGGCAGTCCTGTCCCAGAGAGCGGCGGACGGCACAGAAACCACCATCGGGTTCGCTTTGGGGTCCCTCGCCCCCAATGAAGAAAAATTCAGTGTGATCGAGACGGAGATGCTTGTGTCCATATGGGCAATGGAAAAATGTTGCCAATACCTGTGGGGGTCAAGGTTCACACTCCGCACAGACTACAAACCACTGATCAAAGTCCTCACATCCGGCGGCAACGCAACAGCCACCCCACGCATAGCAAAAATGACACTTCGATTATTGGACTTTGTGTACGATGTCGAGCACATACCAGGCACAAAGAACAAAGTAGCGGATTTCCTGAGCAGATCGGCAGCCATGGAAGGAGCCGTCACTCAGTCGGACTGGGATGAATACCAAGTAGCCTTCGCAACAGACCACGAGAGCAGCATCAGCGCTCATGACTGGGAGACGGCATACGCTCAAGATTCAGAACTCTCGCTCGTCGGGGAGTTCGTCATGCAAGGATGGCCGGAAAAGAAGCACATGAGCGACGCCCTCAGGAAGTACTGGGAAGTCCGGGACGAACTCTCCATCAGCGACGAGCACAGGTTCCTGTTACGTGGCACCAGGGTTGTGCCCCCGAGAGGGCTAAGGGACCGCATACTCACAATAGCCCACGAAGGTCATTTGGGCATCGTGAAAGCGGAAAGTCGGGTGAAACTGTCGTACTGGTGGCCTGCCATGGACAACCTAATAGAACGATTCGTCCGAGCTTGTGAGCATTGCGCCAGCGCGGACAAGACCCTCATCACACTGCGACCACCCATGGGAGAGTTCCACACCCCATACAACCCTTGGGAGGAACTATCTGTAGACATTGTGGGCCCGATTTTGGACTCGTGGGGTGTACCCAAGCACCTGATTGTGTTAGTAGACAGATACTCGAAATGGCCAGAAGTTGAGATCTGTGAGACAGTGGACTCGGATGCAGTCATCAACTTCCTCACCAACACCTTTCTGAGAGAAGGGATCCCGAAAATCCTCACCAGCGACAATGGGCCCCAGTTCACGTCGGAGAAATGGACATCCTTCATCACCAGGAACGGGATCCAAGCTAAACACACCCCAGTGTACCACCCAGCCGGCAACGGCCTGGTCGAACGGTTCAACCGAGTGATCATGGGCTCCATTCAGGCAGCCATCAATGCGGGCAAGAACTGGGAGACGGAAGTCAAAAACACTGTCTGGGCATACCGCATCACACCCACCCTCACGGGGTACAGCCCATTCAAAATCCTAAGAGGCAGGGAACCGTTCACCAGAGACAACACAGCCTGGATGAGCATGCGACTCCAAAGCAAGTGGTCCCCTGCGGTGGTCCGGAGCAACATATTAAAGGCCCAACAAATCTACAAGGCCCACTATGACCACAGGCACAAAGCGCAGGAAGTCACGTTATCCGAGGGCGATTGGGTCAGAGTGAAACGCGGCCATCTGTGCAAAAAAGGATATAGCAAATTAAGCAAGCCTCTACAAGTGATGGAGCTATACACACGCTCTGCTCTGCTGAGTGATGGAAAAGTGTGGTCACAAACCAGAATGGCGAAATGCAACAAAGTCCTGGACTGGGGCAAGGAAAGCACCACCACAACCACCAGCTGGGATGAACCAGCGACAGGCTGCGACACTGAAGAAAACACCCGGGCAAGCGAAGTAAGGAGGAACGATGAAGGAGGTGCACCGACCAACACAGCCAATGCCTCCGCAGACGGGACTGGGGAAGGGACCCTGCAGCAAAGGCCGCGCCCCCACAGTCAAGGCACTGACAAAACCAGTGTCGTGCAAGGACCCCCCACCCCGTCCGGCGCTGGCCTGGAAGAGAGCACAGAAGAGACTGAACCCAGCACAGGGGGAAACCAGGAGGTCCAAACACCACCCAGACGCACTCGCAGAGGCCGGACAGTGGCGTTACCCAAACTGTTTGGTGAATTCCAGATGTAACTTATATATATATATATATATAAATATATATATATATATATATATAAATATATATATATATATATATATCTCTCTCTCTCTCGCTCTCTCTCTCGCTCACCCTCTCCTACGCTTGCAGGACCTGCAGTGCGCCTCCCCGAGGCCCTCAGGAAGTTCCATTAGTTTGTTTAGTTGCTGTTAAGGGGGAAGATGTGTAGTGTCGCGGTCTAGTCTTTGCCGCCCACGTGACCGCCGCAAGGCATCGCGGTAGTGACGTGGCGGCAGGATTACGATTGCGGCGCGAAGGGAACTATGGTGGCGCTCTCCCTCTAAAGAAAGAATAAAGTACACGGTACAAGCACCCTGCCTCCCGCATCTTTATTACCGGCGTTGGGGGCCATCCTACAGGAATGTCAAAGACAGCTCCACAAAATTGGTGGGAATCTGCAGAAGGGGTTCTTCTAAGGAAAAATATTAGAAGGAGCTCAAAACTGTAAACGCACTAGTACAATTTTGAACCAGGCATCAAATGTGCTCTTAAAGCACTTTAACACCTCGTCAGGGGTAGTAAGCACTATATAAATGTAATTACAAACGGGTCTGATGAGAGTGCAGCCTAACATAACTTCCACAACTGAGTCCAGTAGAATGGAGTCTTCCTTGAAAAAGTGAATGGTGGAATACACAGGTGGATCTGGTGATCAATCAATCAATCAATCACAGAATTTGTAGAGCGCACTACTTACCCGCGAGGGTCTCAAGGCGCTGGGGAGAAAAAAGGGGGGGAGTGCTGCTACTGGTCGAACAACCAGGTCTTGAGTAGCCTCCTGAAGGTCAGCAGGTCTTGGGTCTGTCGTAGGCTTAGTGGAAGGGTGTTCCAGGTCTTGGCGGCGAGGTGGGAGAAGGATCTGCCGCCGGTGGTTGTTCTTCGAATGCGAGGGACGGTGGCGAGGGAGAGGTCGGCGGAGCGGAGCTGGCGGTTGGGGACGTAGAAGAAGAGTCGTCTGTTGAGGTAGGCTGGGCCAATCTTGTGGAGTGCCTTGTGTGCGTGGATGAGGAGTTTGAAGGAGATTCTCCTGTCGACGGGGAGCCAGTGCAGGTTCCTCAGGTGGGGGTGATGTGGCTGTGGCGTGGTACATCGAGGATCAGGCGTGCGGAGGCGTTTTGTATGCGTTGCAGTCGCTTGATGAGCTTGGCCGGGGCTCCCGCGTAGAGGGCGTTCCCATAGTCAAGTCTGCTACTGACGAGGGCCTGGGTGACTGTTCTTCTTGTATCTGTTGGGATCCACCTGTAGATCTTGCGAAGCATGCGGAGGGTGTTGAAGCAGGAGGAGGAGACTGCGTTGACTTGCTTGGCCATGGAGAGCGTTGAGTCGAGGATGACTCCCAGGTTGCGTGCGTGGTCGGTGGGTGTCGGGGCTACTCCCAGTGTCGTTGGCCACCAGGAGTCGTCCCAGGCTGAGGGGTTGGAGCCGAAGATGAGGACCTCTGTCTTGTCCGTGTTCAGTATTAGTCGGCTGATCTTCATCCAATCGGCGACGGCCTTCATTCCTTCATGGAGGTTGGATTTGGCGGCGAGGGGGTCCTTGGTGAGGGAGAGGATCAGTTGAGTGTCGTCGGCGTAGGAGATTATGTTGAGGTTGTGCTGTCTGGCGATGCGTGCGAGCGGGGCCATGTAGATGTTGAACAGTGTTGGGCTGAGGGATGATCCCTGGGGTACGCCGCAGATGATCTCGGAGGCTTCGGATCGGAATGGTGGGAGGCGGACTCTCTGGGTTCTGCCGGCGAGGAAGGAGGTGGCCCATTCCAGGGCCTTGTCTCGGATCCCTGCGTCCTGGAGGCGTGCGCGTAGAGTGCGGTGGCAGACAGTGTCGAAGGCGGCGGAGAGGTCCAGCAGGATGAGAGCTGCGGTCTCACCGTTGTCCAGCAGGATCCTGATGTCGTCGGTGGCGGCGATGAGGGCAGTCTCAGTGCTGTGGTTGCTGCGGAACCCTGATTGGGATGGGTCCAGGATGCTGTTTTCTTCGAGGTATCGGGTTAGCTGTTTGTTGACGATCTTCTCGATGACCTTGGCTGGGAACGGAAGCAGGGAGATGGGCCGGAAGTTCTTGAGGTCTTTCGGGTCCGCCTTGGGTTTTTTGAGTAGGGCGTTGATCTCTGCGTGTTTCCAGCTCTCTGGGAAGGTCGCGGTCTCGAAGGAGAGATTGATAACGTTGCACAGGTGGGGTGCGATGGAGCTGCTGGCTTTGTTGAAGATGTGGTGCGGGAAAGGGTCTGACGGGGAGCCGGAGTGTATTGTGCTCATGGTCTTGATGGTGTCATCGATGTTCACGCTGGCCCAGGCTGGCAGGGGGTCGTGGTCGATGGTGTGCGGCGGGTCTGGTGCATCGATCTTAGTTGGGGCTGTCTGGGTGTTGAAGCTGTCGTGGATGTCGGCGATCTTGCGGTGGAAGAAGGTGCCGAGGAATCGCACAGGGCTTGTGACGGCGGGATGTCGTTGGTGTTGGAGCTGGGGTTGGAGAGTTCCTTCACGATGTTGAAGAGCTCCTTGCTGTTGTGTGCGTTGTTGTCGAGGCGGTCTTTGAAGGAGATTCTCTTGGTGGACTTGATGAGGTGGTGGTGGTTACGGATGGCGTCTTTGTGGGCTGCGTGGCTGTCCGGTGTCTTATCACTGTGCCATTTCTTCTCTAGTTTCCGGCAGGTATGCTTGGAAGCTAGGAGTTCCGAGGTGAACCAGCTGGCTCTTTTGGTGGTGTCACTGTAGGTGAGTTTTTTCAGCGGGGCGAGGGTGTTGGCACAGTCGTCTATCCATCGTCTGAGGTTGCAGGCAGCGTCGTCGGTGTTGGATGGGTCGGAGGGAGGGCTGAGAGCGAGGTTTGCCCGTAGTTGGTCTTCGGTGACTTTGCTCCAGCAGCGGCGTGGGATCTGTTGGGTGCGGTGGTGTGTGGTGGGTTTCTGGAAGGTGAAATGGATGCAGCGGTGGTCGGTCCAGAGGAGTTCCGTGGTGTGGCTGAAGGAGACGTGGGAGCTTGAGGAGAAGATGGGGTCAAGCGTGTGGCCGGCGGAATGGGTCGGTGTTGTGACGAGCTGGCTCAGACCGAGGTTGGCGAGGTTGTCGATCAGGGTGGTGGAGTTGCTGTCATTGTTGTTGATGGTAATGACTGTTTCCTGGTAAGGAGCGGCTAATCTCATACTAAACAAAGATAAGTGAAATGTGTCTCTCAGCTGCAACGCTAATCTTTATCTGCTGTTACATTCCTACCACACCTTTATCTGGTATTCTTAGTCACAGCTGATGAATTGCAATCCTAAAGCGTGAAAAAACGAGATTCGTTTTTTTTTCTTGTTTTTGAGTTTTTTATAAAGCGCGAACTCGACCCGTAGGTATAAGAGCGCTTTACATGAGCACCAGTTGCATTACAAACGGACACATTCATTTTGGTAGGCATGGGGAGATTACGTGATTTGCCCAGAATCACAGGATGTTGAGCGTCCCTGCCGCGATTCGAATCCGGTTCCTCAGCTGGTTCCTCAGCTTGGCTTAGCTGTTAGGCCACATCCTCTCCTACATTAGTGAAAGGAGCCTGCAAATAAATAGGCCTCTTTAGACTTAATCCACCCCTTAGCTCACCTGAACCCCTTCCTCAAAAGAAACAAAACAGTAGTCCACGCTTCCGTGTTACTACATAGCGAATAGTGCTCATCTCATCAATGTAGGTATGGGATTCATAGCATACATAAGCGCTGCACACAGTGAGGTTTGTACAGCGGACAGTGCGGAAGAGGGGAAGACAGAAAGGGACTGTAGGGAGACAGCATCAAGTCCAGTGGTATACACAACCAAGGGGAGCAGTGCTAGGGTGAGGCTTGCAGAGAGGGAAGGACATTGATGGGGGAGGGAGAGTTTGGGTGGGTGAGGGGATGGTTGGGAGAGGTGGAGGTGGAAAATCTTCATGGTTAGTGTTGACCTGTGGAGAAGTGTTGTTGCAAAACAAGGGTTTTCGAGATCCAGCTGTTTTAAAGTTACCACACATTTCACAGAACTTCCATAGCAGTTTACCACCAGCAAAAGGAATGTTGCTAACATGCAAATTAATGTTGTGTTGAAATCCTTACTGTATGTTATTCCTAACTTTTTGCAACGTAACTCAAAATTCTAGGGTAATCCTCTGTTGCCAGTCTAACGACCTCTTGATTTTTCACTGGACTAAGGAATACTAACTTAATTGTATTTCCTCAATCATTGAATTTGTTGTGTTCTAGGTGGACACAAGTCAGTGGGTCTCCCGAGGAGACGTGGGTGCACAGAGACCCCCGCTGCCCCGCAACATATTTTATAGGGAAGACTCTATTTCCCCTAGCTCGAGGCTTGGAGGTGTCCCTTTTATGGTGCATTTAAAGACTCTGGCTTGTGCGCCACCATGAATCTCTTCCTATATACAAACAATTTTCCTCAAGAAAAAATGGACTGTAGATAGAGTCATATATAACTCACAAATGTAATTAATTTTATACCATTTAGTAGACCAAAATTTTTTTTTTACTTTGGCCACAGAAAAACATGTGCATAACATCACTGTCAAAATGATATGACCAGCACTGTTTTCGATGTAAAATGTTAATTTTATATAAAGCAAATAGGACTAGCAGAACATGAAGTGGACTGAATGTTGGCCCATTCTTTATCCCAAGATGCGAATGCAAACATTGAATACATAAATTTGCATTCAGATTGGATTTAGCAAAAAGTCTATCTAAGCTTTGACTATAAAACAGAGAAGTAATAAGACAAAATCACTGCTTGTAACACTGTTACACATAACACCATTGTGCAGTCTATTCCATTTTGCTGCTCCTCCAACCATTCTTAAGTCTGGTTTGACAGCGCAGCTGTAGCCTGACCTTATGTGATCACCCAAAAAAGTTTCAAGGAGGGGTGGCGTGGCCTGCCATCATGGCCTCGCAGACATGTTCTTGCAAGACTCCGTGCCTAGCCCCGCCATAATCAGCTGCCTGACGCGCCAGGAATCTGCGATGCCGCTTGATTCGCGGACCCGAGGCGTGTGATGAGTCCCAGACACCGGATTCTGTGGGACAACCATGGGGCGAGGTGTTGTTCCGATGATTCCCGCGGCCGCACCGGAGCGAGCAAGATGGTGGCCGCACACCTCGAGGGGTGAGCGGCCCGAGAGATACAAGCCAGCCGAGACCCCGGAGGCCACCGGGAAACTACGCGAGGACCCGCGACACCAGCCTGGTCTTGCGGGTGCTGAGGACCTGACACGAGGGCTCAGAGGGCTGCAGGCTGGGCGGCGATGCGGAGGGCCCGCGGCCGAGAGTGAGGGCGGCCAGGTGGGTCTCCTTCAGTTGACGGTGAGAGGGGAGCCCCCTAGGGAGCCCCTCCTGCAACCCTGAAGCGGGACACAGCGGCTGGAGAGTTGAGGGAGCCCACCGGAGCCCGCACACCGATGTCCGACCCTAAGATGGCACCCAATTGGCCTGTACCGAGATGTGCTGCCCGGTTGGTCGACTAAGGGGGCGCAGGATGCTCTTGGTTTGAGCTAAGGAGGCCAGCGGCGCTGCAATAGTGAAGCAGGGGGACCCAAACACTCGAATGAAGAGGCCACCTCTGTGCACCGCGATGGTCAGGCTTTGGGACTGATGTGCGGTCCCTGCGAGAGTATTCCACTTTGATACCCTGCCACCCAGTTGGAGTGAAACGGAGCTCCTCTGTCCCCGGCCGGACGCCCTGGCTCTGCGCTTGTACAGCCCAGGAGCAACACTGCACTGACAGAGCTCCCCGCCCCTTTGCCACCGAAGAAGACCCAAGCTAATAGAGTCCCCAGTTACTTCGCTCCCACCGAATCTCGGGTGGGGAAAGAGGTGGTCACCCACACAGAAGGTAACATGGCGCCCACTAGAGAAGACCACCTAGAGATGCTACGTGAGTTTAAGAAGGAGCTCAGTAAAGACATCAAGGAGGGCATAGGTGCCTCCTTCGACGCATTTCGGTCAGAGGTTGGTTTTAAGCTGGTCTCGCTCCAAGCGGATGTGGATTCGGTGGGTGCCCGCGCTTTGGACTTGGAGTCGAAATGCCAGGAGCTCAAGGAGAGGCTGAAACCTTTGGAAGAGGGGTCAGCGCGCATAAATGACCAGTTGCATGCCGCCTTACTGAAATGTGAGGATTTGGAGAATCGCTCCCGCAGAGGCAATATAAGAGCAAGGGGCCTGGAGGAGGGAAGCGAGGGGCCAGAATTGGAGGCGTTTATGATGGGCCTCTTCTCCAATATCTTGGGGGATGAATGCCGCGAGGTTGGTCTGGAATGAGCTCACAGAGTGGGCCAGCGATCACCGGGCGATAGCAAGTGTCCAAGAGACATCCTAGCCAAATTCAGCTCATTCAAAATTAAGGAACTCGTCCTGCGGAAAACCAGAAGCAGAGACTCTATTACCTTCCAGGGGGCGACGTGCTCATTGTTTCAGGATGTGGCCCAAGCTACTTTGGCCCGCCGGCAGCAGTTCAGACCGCTAACTGTGGCACTGCAGGAACGCCAGATCAAGTATAGATGGACCTACCCCTTTGGTATCGCCTTCCAGTTTGACAATAAGCAATGTCACTTCTCAGATTTGTAGGGAGCAGCAGCACTCATTGGCCTAGAGGTGTCCACATCGCAGCAGTCCACGGCCGCTGATGGGAAACGTCTGGATCATTCGCTGGAGCAGTGCCCACCGAGACCCTGGCAAACGACCAAGAAGGTTGTCAAAACGTCAAAACGCTGAAAGCCGTTGATCCTCCAAAGAAAACCTTCTGCCCAGATGACTTAGGCCTGCGGGCCAGGGGGGGTCAGATGGGAGGGTGTCATTAGAGGGGTTTCTTGTTTGTGGTTGGGAACTACCGCTTGGGTCTTTGGGGTCGGGGACAGGAAGTGCCGGGATCTCCAGTTCTACATTCCCGGGATCTTACCCAGCATCAGGCCGGATGAAGACATTCACATGAAGGCTGGTGACTGGAGATGCATATAGGCGTGGCACCAGGGGCAGTCCTGGGCACGCCCTTGGAGTCTTCAAATTGGGGTCTCCTTTCCATTTTAGGACGTTAGCAGTTGTAAGTTGGTTTATTGTTTTTTCTCTTTGTTTTCTCCATGGTGCTTGTGACATGTTTGCACAGATCAGGTGGAGGAGGGGCAGGAGGAGGTCGGGGGGGAGGGGCAGGAGGAGGGGGCGGGTGTGCACATGGGGGGGGGGCGGTGGAGCTGGGCCCCCGAGGGACGTCAGCGACAGCAGATAGGGAGAACCATCATTTATCCTAATGTCATTTAACTGTATGTCCTGGAATGTCAGGGGGCTTAACTCCCCCAACAAGAGACAGCGTCTGTGGAAATTTTTGGGGGACCATGGTGTAGGGGTGGTGGCTCTCCAGGAAACCCACTTGAAGAAGGGTGAGGACGTTTGTCTTCGGCACAAGTTTTACCTGCTGATCTTTCGTTCCTCTGCCACCACTAAACAAAATGGGGCCGCACTCCTTTTCCACTCCTCGGTTCACTTCCTACCCCACGACACGAAAACGGACAAGTCCGGGAGATTTCTCCTGGTTAAAGGGGTCCTGATGGGTCGCCCATGCACCATTGCCACGGTTTATGAACCTAATTTGGGGCAGTCTGACTTTTTCTTCACATTTCTTACGGCGCTGGAGGGGTTTGCTACGGGGGACATCATTTTATTGGGGGACTTCAATCTCATTTGGGACCCTGCTGTGGATACCATCCATACACATAGATCTGCTGCTGGAGTCTTCACCAAGGCGCTCAAATCTGCTTTGCAACAATTGGAGTTGAAAGACACTTGGAGATCCCTCAACCCCACGACCCGGGATTACTCCTTTTTCTCTCACTACCACAGATCCTACTCTAGGATAGACCACATATTCACTAGTCAGACACTCGCCAGGCGATCTCAGCGGCGCACTTGCACCCGATTTGCTTATCAAACCATGCTCCTCTAGAAATAAGGATCAACTGGCACGCACCTCGCTCTAAATTTAAGAGATGGTACTTCCCCAACATGCTTAGCAGGGATCAACTCCTCCGCGAGGAGCTGAGACAGTCGATCAAGGAATTCTTCACTGATAATAATCCTAAAGACACTTCCCTCTTGAATAACTAGGATGCTTTTAAAGCTGTCATGCGGGGCAAATGTATTGCCCTTGCTACCACTTTGCAGAAGCAGCGCAACGAGGAACGTTTGTCCCTAGAGAGGGATTTGCAAGGCACAGAGAGGCTACATAAAGACGCCCCATCCGTAAAGACCCAAAGGAAAGTGACAGCGCTAATAGGGAAACTTCAGGCCATTTACACCAATATGGCAGAAAAGTCCCTCCGGCGCCTACAAGCAAGGGGATATGATGGTAGCAACAAAATTGGCATGCTAGTAGCACGACAGCTTCGCGCCAAGCAGGAAAAGGAATACATCAGACAGATAGATGATGTCCGGGGTGCCACGCACCATAGCGAGGAGGGGAAAGCAGGACCCTTCCGTGAACTTTATAAATCTCTCTACACGGCCAACTTCCTAGATGAGGGAGCCCAATCCCAATATTTGGAGTCACTGGAGATCCCCCAGGTGCCCCCTGCCACCAATGCAATGCTCAGCCAGCCCATAATGCAAGATGAGGTTCAGAGAGTCATAGACGCTCTTAAACTTCAAAAGGCTCCGGGTCCTGACGGGTTCATCGCCCAGTTCTATAGGACATTTGCCGCTGAGCTGACTCCCCACCTAACAAATCTCTTCAATGAAATAGCATCATCTCAGAGGGTATCCCAGTTGATGGGGGAGGCGTTAATCACCCTGATCCCCAAAGCAGGAAAATGCCCTCATTAGTGCGCCTCATATAGGCCAATTGCACTTGGCTAGCAGATTGGAGGGGATTCTTTCTCACTTGATCCACTCAGACCAATCTGGCTTTATTAAGGGTTGTCAGACCCATGATAACCTGCGCAGGATTACACATCTCCTTGACAAAGTGCAGAAGAAGCATATCCCGGCAGCCTTGCTCTCCTTGGACGCAGAGAATGCCTCTGACCGGGTTGATTGGCCCTTCCTGATGAGTGTGATGCGTCGTTTTGGGTTTAGCGACACCTTCTTGAGCATGGTGAAAGCTAACTATCACTGTCCCAAATCACGAGTTCTAATAATGGAGTAGCCTTGGATTTCTTTAGCCTATCAAGGGGCACAAGGCAGGGGTGCCCTCTCTCGCCCATGCTTTTCACGCTCTGTAGAGAACCCCTAGCAGCACGAATTAGGGCAAATCCAGACATTCACGGGATCAGGTTTGGCCCAGATGAACACAAAATTTCTCTTTTTGCGGACAATGTCCTCTTACCCCTCACGGATCCCATCACATCCCTGCCAGCCATACAAGTTGAACTTAGTAGATTTGAGGAAGTGGCAGGTTTTAGAGTTAACCTCTCAAAATCCTTCTTACTTAATATGTCTCTGCCCTAGGAGGTGGTATCCACCATCACTGCGACTTCGCCTTTTAGATGAGTACACAAAGAAATCACCTACTTAGGCATTAACATTACTCCCCACCCAGCGGACCTATACAAAGCGAATTTTCCCCCTTTGTTACGACAACTTAAATCTGACTTCAAAAAATGGGGCACTGCTTACATCACTTGGATAGGCTGAATAAATGCGGTGAAGATGAATGTCCTGCCCCGGCTTCTCTATCTTTTCCAGGGTCTGCCGATTGTCGTAGACAGGGAGTTATTTGTTGAATTAAAGATAATTTGGACAAAATGTATCTGGCAAGGCCGCAGGGCTCATTTATCCCATTGTTTACTGACCAGAGCGTGATTAGCAGGGGGGCTGGCCCTTCCAGATTTCCTTCTTTGCTATAGAGCAGCCCAGCTCCGCGTCCTGTCTGAATGGTCCCTCAGGGCCTCAGGTGAACACTGGCTACATATGGATAGGCTGGTGGCAGGGAGAACCATATGGGACCTTCCTTGGAAACTGAAACAGGACCGACCAAGGAATGTCTACCTTACCATCCCTACAGCTACTACTCTTAAAGCCTGGGATATTGTCACCAAATCCTTGCCATTGACAACTTTCTCGTCCCCCTATACCCCTCTTCATTTTAATCCTGCCTTCCCTGCGTTATGGGAGGGCCCCTTTGATAGATGGAGGGTGGCTGCCTAATGGTGTCCGATATGTTTGTTCCTGGGGAACTGCGCTCTTTTGCGAACTGTGTCTCCGTGTTTCGTCTCCCTCCCACAGAGGAGTTTCATTACTTCCAGTTGTAACACTGGGTGCAACAGCCCAGGATGCGAATAGGTGCGACCAGGGACCTGCTTCCTATAGAGAGATTTGTGCAGAGATTTGTGCACGCTCCATATAGCTTTTTTGGGAAGGCATCCTACAGACCCCCATAACGGATAAACAATGGTGTTCCCTATATAAAGACATCGCTAAATACAATCGCTCTATGTTTCTAAGGGAATCCCACTACAAGATCATGTATGACTGGTATCCCTACCCCCAGAAGATACATACCCTTTTACCGAACACGTCAGACCAGTGTTGGTGGGGATGTGGGCTTCTGGGGGACTTCCGTCACATCTGGTGGGACTGCCCTGCAATCCAGCCCTTTTGGAAGGAGATCCTCTCCCAAATCAGACAGATTTTAGGCTACCCAATCTCTGACTCTCTAGGGCACATCCTACTTGGGTTACGGAACCCCAACTTGAAGCACCAAACCTTGGGAGATCGTTCCATTATGTGGCTGTGTTTGGGGGTGGCCAAAATGGCAGTGGCTGCGGCCTGGAAGAAACCGGAGGCCCCCTCCCTGACTCAATGGCATGCGCGGCTGTGGCGGGCGCTGGCCCTGGAACGGATGTCTGATATCATGACTAAATCCTGTAAAGGATTTCACTATATTTGGAGCCCATTGGTGGTGTATCTCTCGGAGGGTTTGCCACATTGTGCCTGTGGTTCTTGACTGCGGGCCCTACATCTCTTTCAAACCTAGGGCAGCCAATCCCAGGGGGGCTGCGGGTCTCGGGGCGCTTGCCCCTCCATGCTTGTGTGGGGGGTCCCCGCTCCCCCCCTTGTCGGGGGTGAGAGATCTTCTGACCTTCTTGGTTAAGCATTGCCCGCTTCACGCTCTCCCAAGATCACTGCAGCTATTAAGTACCACGGAAATGTTTGTTTGTTTTCTTTTTCTTTTTGTTGATTCTGTTGGCTCTCGTCAATATTTGCAAAGGTGCTTTGTATGACATGGAGTCGATATGTGACATATGTAAGCTATTAATGGGGGGAAGTAGCAGCTATCTCTAGTAGAGGTCTTGCCGAGAACTTGGGGAGAAGATGTGTTATATCTCTAGCTATCTAATGCTCTCTGCTTCTGGCAAGACTATGTTGAGCCCCACAAGTTGTATAATTGTCTGTTCTGTGCTTTTTTCAGAAAATGCAAATAAAAATAATTTGACAAAAAAGAGTTTTAAGAAGCAGTACTGAGAGAGGCTTAGGCTCCACCACACGCCAAGTAGTACAGGTTTTGAATTCTGAGCAAGTGTGTTAGTCCACTTTGTTGGTGGTTCCATTACCGTTCGAAGATGTTGGACATTATCTATGCACTACAGTGATTATCTACCCATTACCCTAGAAAAAAGCCCCCTTCTACTGCCTGACTCCACCCCCCCACCGCAAAGAGCAGCAACAGTGTATCTTGGCAAGTGCCTGAAGCAGCAGAGCCAGACATACTAGCACAACGCGCTGTAGCCCTGCTCTGTGTAGAGTCGTTTCCCCTTACCTAAAATGGGTGCCGCGTTGAAACATAATGGCGTGGCCGCCTTCAAAGGGAAACTTTCTGAATAGAAGCAGGGGATGGCAGGAAAGGGTAAGTTAATGACGGTGTGTTGAGAGAATGCATCAGGGAACAGTAATTGTCCTGCACAGTATCAGTCTTGTTACTCTGGCACCTTCTCGGGACACACCAGCCAGTTACTGATCCCCACGGGTCTCAGGAGGCTGCAGCAAAGCGGTCTTGACAGATGTTATAAGGCATCTCTAGCAGCAGCCACATCCCCTGCTCTGTATCTCGCCTAAGCACGCCCACCTGCACCTGCATATCAGAGCAGAGACTGGCACAATCTGGGCATGGGAGGAGGGGAACTGCCAGCCTGGAATAGAAGGGTATCTGAGGCAGGGCACACTGGCAGAACCCAGAGTCGGCTTAGCCAGCCACTCCGGCTTTCTTTTTTATTTTTTTTATATTTTTACTGTCATTTACATGATAACAGTACATTTCCAAAACAGGCATATTACAGTAATTATATTCTTGATTTTGGTCAGCAAAGATATATGATCACTTAACATAGACTATTGGTCATTGCTTGCTTAACTCCGACCAGAATTACATAAATCACATATGCCGTTACCATTTTTGTACCCATGAGTAACAACAACAGTAAACTAACCCCCCACCTCCTCCTCTGCCTGGTCATGGGCTGCTGCAGACACCTCGTGGCTGGAAGGATGTCTGTCCCATCGTGTACCTCATTTGTCTGTTCTATTATCTGGCGCAGGGGGGACCTCGGGTATAGTTAACGTGTCAGTCCTTTCCTGAGTGGAGTGCAATGAGAGCACCTCTCTCTCCGGAGGTTCTTTTTCTTTGGATAGGTCTGTAATCATTAAGTACCATGCCCTTGCATCTTCCTCAAGTCTATCATCCCTCCTAACCTTTTTCATCCGCACTAATTCTGCGGTGGCCCACTCCATCACATCTCTAGTCCACCTCTCGAACGTGGATGGATCTGGGCTCAGCCAATGAATTGCGATTTGCCTTTTTGCTAATACGAGGCCCAGTTGTATGAATTTCCTAGTGAGTTTCTTGGCTTTTGGCGTGGGTAGTAACCCCAACACCACCCCTTTAATAGCAGTTGGTATGGTCCACCCCGTGACAGTCTGCAGAATATCTATAACCGCCCCCCAGTAGCGCACCAGCGCAGGACAGTCCCATACCATATGGACGAAATGTGCGTCCGTGTATTTACATCTAGGACATGTGTCTGCCCGGTCCGGGTATATTTTATGGAGTACTCGGGGAGTGAGATATGTCTGATGCACCAGATTATATTGGGTTAATTTGAAGCGTGTGTTAGAGCTTATCTGCTTGACCCCTTCATGCACTTTCTGCCATTGCGCCTCTGTAAGGGGCTCACCCAATGCATCGTCCCATTTCGCTTGTAGTGGAAGTGGAGCACTGGGAACATATTCCCGTAGTGCCCTGTATATGTGCCAAACCAACCTTCGTCCCCCCGCCAGGGTGGTTACCATTTGCAATACGGTTGAGACCTGCGGGTCCTGCGGGAATGATGGCCACAATTCTCTGGCCACCGCAGAAATTTTAGCATACTGCAGGAACTGCCCCTTACCTAATTAAAAAGCATTCTCTGGTTCGTCTCTCATCAGGAATTCCTCCCCAGCATATAGGTCTCCCATCAAAAGACAGCCACCCTCCTTCCATTTGGTAACATTCATTGCCTGCCCTATCCGTTTGAAAGGTGTTACCGCCCACATTGGAGTTTCCGGGGCGTATGGCGCCCTCTTAATTACCTTCTGTACCGCCATTCCCCATACCGATGCACCATCTCGTATAATATAGGGAAAAGATCCCGGTACCTTGGATCCCAACATAAAAAGTTCCGAGAGGGGAATCTCCCGATGTGTGCACGCCAACAGTCGCCTCTCCCAATTGTCTTGCTCATCGAACCATTGCACTGCATGCTGTAATTGTGCAGCCATATAATAGAAGTTCAAACGGGGAACCTCCAGACCCCCCAGTCTCCACCGTATCTGTAAGGTGCTCAGCTTTATCCTCTTCCATTTTGACCCCCACAGCAATTCCACGATCAGACTATCAAGTTGTATAAAGAACTTTTGTGGGACCATATATATGGAATTCTGAAGGGTATACAGGCATCTCGGCAGGACGACCATTTTAGTCAATGCTACCCTCCCCATTATTGACAATGGAAGACCCTTCCAAAAGGCAACAGACCTTCTAATGCCTTCTATTCTCTTCCCTATGTTATCAGCCAGATATGCCGTGCAGGTGTGTGTTAACGTGACCCCCAGATATCGTACTCCCTCCAGTACCCATCTCATCCCCACATTGGGCAGCTCGTTCTCAGGCTTTCCTATTAAGCTCCCCATGGGGAACAGTTTGGTATTTTCCGGGATTGAGTCGTAGGCCAGACTGCACCCCAAACCTTTCCAGCTCAGCTATGAGCACCGGGACTGCCTCCTCAGGACGGCGCACATATGCCAGCGTATCATCGGCATACATAGAAACTACATGAAGCATTTCCCCCAGCCGTATCCCCCAACCTTCCATCTTTGTTCGAAGGGTAATAGCCAAAGGCTCCATCGCAATAGCGAACAGGAGCGGGGACAGGGGGCACCCCTGCCGAGTACCCCATTGTAAGACGAAACTTGCTGAGACCTGTCCACGGAGGCGCACCCTTGCAGTCGGTCTGTTATATATGACTTGCATCCACTGTATGAACAGTCGTCCCACTCCAATTTTGGTCAGTACTGCCCACATGTAATCCCATTCCACCGAATCAAAGGCCTGCTGGATATGCAGCAGGCCCAGCGCCCAATTTTCTGACTCCAGGCTCGGAGCGCCGTAAGTTATGTGCAGTTTCCGTTTAGGGAAAAACCCAGCCTGGTCTGGGTGAATCAAGTGGGACATATACGGCAATAAACGGGACGCCAATATCCCACTCAGAATTTTGGCGTCTACATTGAGGAGGGAAATCGGCCTATAGGTGCTCGACAAGAGGGGGTCCCTATCTGGTTTAAGGAGCATGGTTACAATTGCCTCCGACATAGTGTTCGGTAATGTTTTAATATCCAGGGCTTCGTCAAACACCTCCAACAAGTGATCCACTAGTAAAGGAGCATATTTTTGATAAAACTCCGCCGGGAGCCCATCACCCCCCGGATATTTCTCCGACTTCAACCTCTGTATAGCTGCTAGGATTTCCTCTTTGGAGATTGGTGCCCCTAGGACTTCTGCTTTGTGTAGCGAGGGGAGGACCATACCATCCAAAAACTCCTGTAACACCCGCGTATGAGTCCGCCGGGCACCCGTACACGTAGATTCCAAATGTGATGCAAATTCCCTCAGGATCGCTCCTTGTGTTTGTAGTAGGACCCCATCAGTGGCCTGTAATTGCAATATGGGTGTGTGTTCCTTTTCTGTTTTAATTAACCTCGCAAGCAGCGCCCCAGATCTATCCCCCTGCATATGTAACCTCTGCCTATATGACGTGTATGTAAATTTTTCCACTCTGGCCCAGGCATCTAGTAGTTCCCCACGTACCCTGGTCCACTCAGCCAAATGGTCCTGGAGCATCTTATGCACAGTGCCCTCCAACTTCTGTAATTGGTGCTTGAAATTTGAGATGTCCCTATCTAACTGTTGTTTCACCCCATAAGTGGTCTTCATACATACCCCCCGTATAACCACCTTCATGGCTTCCCATTCAGTCGATCTGGTGGCAGATGACCCCCAATTCTCTCGAAAATAATGCTGCAAGGACTCTGAGACCACTGTGGCATAGGGTAGATCCGATAGTGCTTCCACCCTAAGTCTCCAAAGCGGAATGGCCGGACGACCCGACCCGCTCTTCAAAGCGAGCAATAACGGTGCATGGTCCGATATGTAGCGGGGGAAGTATGAGATGCCCTCCGTATCCGCAGACAACCCCGGTGTAAGGCAGCAATGATCAATGCGGCTAAGGGTATTCACTGCTGGGGTATAGCACGAGTAGGCTTTCGTCGCTGGGTTCCTAGCCCCCCACTCATCCCTGAGTTGCATACCCTGTAGCAGCAGTTCCAGTGATCGTAGCATGCGTGGCTTAGTGTGGGCACTTGAGGGATCTCTATCCAAATTCGCATCAAAGACACAGTTAAAGTCCCCAAGGAGAACAATCTCGGCCCCTGTGTATGGTGTTGTTGCATTGAGGATGTGTTTAATTAACAAGGGAACCCAATTGCTTTGAGGATAGCAGGGAAAAAATCAGGGCAATCTACTTTGGGAGCGTACACATTAATAATACACAACTCCCTGCCCTCCCATTTTCCATGGAGGATGACGTATCTCCCTTCGGGGTCCAGGGCATGATTCAAGTGTTGAAAGGGGACACCAGGAAC
Source organism: Calotriton arnoldi (assembly GCA_963921515.1). Taxonomy (NCBI): domain Eukaryota; kingdom Metazoa; phylum Chordata; class Amphibia; order Caudata; family Salamandridae; genus Calotriton; species Calotriton arnoldi. Next base: position 1,764,533 of record CAWUFW010002424.1, on the reverse strand, counting down.
CACCCATATCAGAGCCCCTCTTGCAAATCCTGAGTAGGAAGTGGCGTACATCTGACCTCTCCATCTTTTACGTATACTTGCGATAGTGCCCCCCCAAACATGTGTCTCCTGCAATCCTGCAATCCCCACCTTATACCTTTTTAAAAAAGCATAGACCGTGCGTCGTTTCTCCAGACCCGGCATACCCCTAATGTTCCAACTAAGGAGCTTCAAAGTTTGAGCCGCCATCAGTGTCAGTCTGTGCAATTAGATGTTTCAGAAGAGGTCCACCCCATACATTCCATTCCCCCTGCCCCAGTGTACGTTGCCCAGTAGCGTGTTCCCCCCATGACCTTGTGCCCAACCCCTTAACCATGAAAATATTGAAAACTAAACTGTCCCACATCCCTTCCCTCCCCCTGGGTAGGCGCGTGATTCCCGCTGCTAGCAGTAAATCCAGTGCAAAATTCAACACATACCGCCCCAAAACCTCCCATCACCCATCCCTCAGAATACCATTTAAACCATAGCATAAATAGCCGTAGCTCAGACACTGTTCCAGGCCTGATGCAAGCCCTAGAGAATTATATAGAACTTGTTGCTGTGCAAGAGATCTGAACCCGACAAAGTAGCGGGATTGCTCTCAAGCATCCCTCGTGGGGTCAAACTCTGGTGGGGGCGTCGCTGCCCCGCAGCCGCCCACTCCCGCCCTGCCATTCAATAAAAAAAAGAGAGTCCTTAGTAATGAGTCTCTTGTAGCCCTTAACAACCCCTTATTCCATGTTCAGACAGTATCACGGTAGTGCGTGTTCGCCATTGTCACTACTTATCTGTACTTCCGCTCCTCTGGAGTCAGGGCGCCCTCACTCCTGCCGCTCCCCTGCTCTCCGTTGTCCGTTTCTGGGTCCTGTGTCACCACAATGGATTCTGGCACAGTCTCTGTGTCGGACACTTGCAATGTGCCATCTTGAAGAACTTTAATCCGGCCTGGGCCCCTCCGTGTATCCGTCCAGTGCTGCCTTTGGGACCGTCGACGATCCTGTAATTCATCCGGCACAGTGTGGCTCCCTGAGGACTCTGTGGATGAGACCAAGCGTCGCCCCCTGCCCGGTCCCTTGGTATCCAACCAGTCAGTGGCGTCCCCTGCGGAGTAGAAACACAACGTGCGTCCCTCATGTTCAACTCTCAACTTCGCTGGGGACATGAGACTATATTTCAGGTTCTTCTGCGTTGACCGCGATGTAGGTTTTTCTTTGATCTTGCACTCTATTTTTGCAATGATGGCCCTCGGTGGCGCCCCCGGCCTGGGTGGCGGAACTAGCGCCCTGTGTACGCGTTTGATATTAAAGAACTTTGAGAGTTTCTTGGGCGCGATCACTCTAGGGAGCCAATCCTCCAGGAAGAGTTCTGGTGAGGGGCCTTCTACTTTTTCAGGAAATCCAACAAAACGTAAATTATTTCTCCGTGATCTCCCCTCTGAGTCCTCCGCCCTCTCATCCAGTTTTATAACCTGTCTCTTTAATTCAACCACGGTGGCGCTGAGAGATTTGATGTCAGCCTGCAATGCACTCACATCTTTTTCAGTGGTGGCCACTCTATCCGATACTTTCCGCAGATCGGCCCGCAATAAGTTAACGTCTATGGCCACTGCATCTATTCTATTGACCATCTCGTCCCTGGTGGTTTGAATGGCGTGGATCACGTCCGCTAGCGTGGGGGCACCCTCTTCATTTCTTTCTGGAAGTACCTGGTCACCAGCGGCATTGTCCTCCTTCTGTCCCAGTCTGTGCACCAATGGTTGTGCATAACTGGAGATCTTATTTGTTTGCGCCTTGGGGACCCTGTCCTTCCCCATGGTAACCGTTGACTGGTCAATGCTCACCCCCACGTATGAGTGTACTGTGTTGCCCCCGTTATGAGGATCTGAGTCTCAATGTAGAACCTAAGCTTGTGATCCGTGTGTGTTTATTGTTCTCTTAGAGACCACTGCGATTATCTTCCCGGGGACCGTTAGCGTTCCCTCCGAGTAGTAACTATAACTCGTGCCCTAAGGTAACTATAACTCGTTCCCCCGCCATGTACAGTTTTCTCGTGAAAAATGTAAATGCAAATATTACATTGATATTATCAATGATTTTATGAAAGATGTCATGAGTGCTGTAATATCTGGGGTAATTAGCAATGCATAATGCATGGCGAGGGTGAGCGTTATAGTTACCTTAGGGCACGAGTTATAGTTACTTGAAATAACTCTAACTATAACTGCAGAATTTCTGTGGTTTGGTGCAAGTAAATTTAGAACCTAAGTATAACGTCCCTGTAACCTTTTGCTTTTTAAGTGAATTTTAAATGGTTTTTTAAATTCTATTTCTTAACTGTAACATCTCTGTAACCATTGTTTTTTTGTGTGAATTTCTATGGTTTTTTAAAATTCTATTTCCTAACTATAACGTCCCTGTAACCTTTTGTTTTTTTAGAGTACGCATGGACCCCCCGAACCCATGGGAACACCACCTCCCGGGGCTACATTAAATAAATATAAGGGTGGGCCACGCCGACCATCCGCCCAGGCCCCAGGAACCACCATCTCCCCAGGGCAACATAATTTTAAAAAGTTAGGATGGGCCATGCGGACCACCACTGGGTCCCTGTGACCACCATCTCCCCGGGACAGCATGAAGTAAATATATGGGCGATTGCGAGCGCAGTGGGAGGACGACTTAGGGATCCCGCTTCCGGAGGAGGCATGGGAGGGTATAGTTGAGGGAACATTAAAGGCAACCAGGAACGCAAGATTTAAACTAATTAACTACTATGTCCTACAAAGGGCCTACCTCACTCCGGCTTGTATCAGGAAGCATTTCCATGTCGAGGAGGCGGCTTGCCCTAGATGTGGGTTTAGAGAGGCACACATTCTACACATGTTCTGGGACTGCCCCACACTGACCCCACTCTGGGACGAGGTCCTTCATATATTAGGGGCGATAGTAGACAAAGAAATCCCACGCACCCCGGGACATTGTATTCTAGGCTGGTTCCCACACACAGCCAAGACTAAAACTACAGCGAAATTCCAAGACCTGGCCCTAGTACTAGCCAAACGGGTGCTCACTAGAAACTGGAAATCGGCAGGGGGACCGACAGTTGGGACATGGAGACATGAACTAGAAAAATGGGCAGGTGCGGAAGGGAGACTATTACTGGCAGAGGCGGAAAGAGGCATAGGCACCATTGACAGAGCCAGAGCATGGGGACAATTAGTAGACAAACTGACGCCACCTGAGAAGGGACAGGAACAGCCCACACCAGACGGCACCCAGCCACGAAACCAAGCGGCAGAGGAAGTACAGGGCAGATAGAGAGGAGACAGGGCCCCCCCGGGAAGGCCCCCCCACCCCCATCGACATAAAGGCAAGTGAAGCACACGTTCAACAGATCCTACTCCAGGGAGGTACGAGTCGTCAATTATCCGAGAAAAGAGGGTAACTAGCGGAAGCAGCTCAAGAGGGAGGGAGGGCGGAGGGAGGGAACGGGGCACCAGTTGGGAGTTTTAACATAATGAGCCAGCAATACGCTAAGATATATGTAAGTACCACTTAGATTGGACTGTATGTACAGTGTTGAAATTTTAAATGCCAATAAAATCTCGTTTAAAAAAAAATGAAGTAAATATAGGGTGGGGGTCCGCATGGACCCCCTGGGCCCGGGGGACCAACACCTCCTGGGGCTACATTAAATAAATATAAGGGGGCCGCGCAGACCCACACGGTCCCCTGGGCCCACCACCTCCACGGGGCAACATAACTAAAAAAGTAAGGGGGACCACGTGGACCCCTCCCTGGGCCCCAGGGACCTCTACCTCCCCGGAACTACATTAAATAAATATAAGGGGGGCCATGCAGACCTCCCAGGCCCCCGGGGACCACATAATTAATTTAGGGGGGCCACACAGACCACCTCCCTTGGACAACATAAAATTAATATATGGGGGGTGCATGGACCCCCCCTGGCCTCGGGGACCAACACCTCCCTGGGGCTCCTTTAACTAAATAAAAAGTGAGGCCACGTGGATCCCCGGGCCCCGGGGTCCACCACCTATCTGGGGCCAAATAATTATTTTTTAATGAGAGGCGGCTACCTGGCCCTCTCCCTAGGCCAACTTCGGCGCCGGGACCCAAACCCCCGGGGCCCAGCCATGTTTTTCTGGGTGACCTGGAGCTTACAGAGGGCACCCAGTGTGCAATGGGACCTTGGGGGAGCCTCAATGCCCAAGTGGTCCAAGCCGGCTCCCACTCCTACGGGAGCCGGCATTGCTCCAGCAAGCAAGGAGCTGCTTTAAATAGAAGCTTCATGCTTGCTGGAGCAATGTTTTCATCTGTTTCCCTGCATGCATATTTGCATGCAGAGAAACAGATGAAAACTCAGCTTTCTACAAGCGGAAGCTGTTTAACAGCTCCAGCTTGCAGAAAGTGGAGTTATGTTTGCTTTTGCTTGGTGGGAGCTATCAGCTCCCACCAAGCAAAAGCAAACAGCTACCTCCCGTGGGAGGGAACCTCGGGAGGTAGCAGGAGCCGGCCCTGGGGGTTGGTGGTCCCCAGGGCCAACTATGGCTCCTCCAGGGAGGCAGTGAGGGCCCCCTGCAGCATTTGTTTTAGCACCAGGGAGGTGGTGGTCCCCGGGGTCCGTGATGGACCCCCTTCATTATCTGATTGTAGCCCGGGGGAGGTGGCGGTCTCCGGGGCGCAGGGCTGTGCGCCCCCGAAACACTTCAATGATTACCCTGGGGAACTGATGGTCCTCGGAGCTGCGGGGGGGGGCGTGGGTCCACCTGCATTCTTTTATTGTTAGCCCCGGGTAGGTGGAGGTCCCTAGGGCTGTGGAGTGGCCGCGCAGGCCCCCGCATTTATTTAAGCAGTGCCCCGGGGTGGTGGTGGTCCCTGGGGCTGTGGGGGGCCACTGCCCCCCGCATTTATGTACTTTCATTGCCCAGGGGAGGTAGCAGCCCCCAAGGCTGCAGGGGGGCTGCATGGGTCCCCTGCACAACTTTACATTCATTGTCCCAGGGAAGAGGCGGTCTCCGGGGCTGCGTGGGGCCATGTGGTTCCCACATTACTTTACATTCATTGCCCTGGGGAGGTGACGGTCCCTAGGACACGGGAGGAGTGCACGCCCCCTACAATATGATTGTCCCAAGGAGGTGGCGGTCCATGGGGTTGTGGGGGGGCCACTGCCCCCCGCTTTTATGTACTTTCATTGCCATGGGGAGGTAGCGGTCCCCAAGGCTGCAGGAGGGGCTGCATGGGTCCCCTGCATAACTTTACATTCCTTGCCCCGGGGAGATGGTGGTTCCTGGGGCTGCGGGGCTGCACAGGCCCCCAGCATGTATATCAACAGTGCCCCGGGGAGTTGGTGGTCCCCAGGGCGCGGGGTTGCCCCCGCATAAAAAAGGAGCTGTGCCAAGGGCAGGGGACTGTCCCCGGGGCTTTTATTAAGCTTAGGAGGGGGGCTTCTTTTTCCAATTTTGCCTGGATCTGCGGATCCACCCATGAATTCATGGCAAAATTGGAAAAAAATCTTTTTAACCCCCGGCGGAGTCACTTTGCAACCCCCCCCCCACCAGATCTGGGGGGGTCAGGATATTCCTCCTCTGCCTCCTTTTATTTTTTAAATTTTTTGTGGAACTCGGCTTTAAGCCGAGTCTCAAGATGGCAGCCAACACTTCCTGCTTGAAGTGTTGGCAGCCAATCAAATTTCAACACAGGGACTGCGGATCCACGAGTCCACTGCAAGGATCTGCATCCCTAGATATTTATATTTTTTTAAATCTTGAATATCTCTAAAACTACTGAACGAATTTACACCAAATTACAAAAAGCACACTTTCTGGAACAACATCTAGCTTTCTGGAAAATATTCGCCGCGAGTCCAGATTTCACAAGTCGACTTGTGAAATCTGGACTTGCGGCGAATATTGACTTCCCTTATCAAGGAGACTGACTGGGATACTGTTGACCCTGACTGTGGGGGATCCCTTCTATACTGGTGACTTTTTGTTAATGGAGAAATTTACTCTCACCTGATCTGTGAGGAGATTGGATGAGTTTGTTGTGGATACATACCTGAGAGGTTATTCCCTCTAGCAGGACTACATATAAGTGGAAAGGCAATATTCTTCGTATTACACTTAAGCCCTGATGAAGTTCCCCCCAGGGAACGAAACGCGTTGGCTGATGTCCAAATTTAAAAAAAATTCTACAATAAAAGAAACTGCTGGACTTATTCGATGATTCTGACTTCATTCCTGGTGCACCTTCTTTCCGTCAACAGATTCTGTCCCGCTGGACAACAGTTCAGCTTAACTGCGGCAGGCTCAAGAAGTGGATGCACAGGACACTTATTATTTTTTGTATATAGGGATTGAGGTGCTGAACCGTTGGTCAGCCGCTGTTGGAAGCTTTTCTGTGATATATATATATATATATATACATTACCTACTGGCGGTCGCCAGTAGGTAGTTATAGTTAGGACCTATTATCCATAGGAAATTCGTAACATTCTTTTCACAATAACTTTGGCGCCGGTTGACGAATCTTCGCAAAATTTTCAAAACTTATGGCCCGCTCCGGTCAGCTCCTATCTTGTAAGTTTCGCTGTGATTCGCCAAGCGGGGGCCGAGAAAAAAGGGGGGTCCCAAAACGTGTTTTCTCCATGTTAATTCCCATAGGAAACTTTAGACACGGCTACAGCCCGAACTGCTGGACGGAATTACACCAAATTTGGCAAAAAGGTAGCCCTTGGTTCAGAAAGCGCCCTTTTTTTAAATGATGTAAATCCGTTCAGTAGTTTCTGAGAAATTAAAAAAATAGAGGTCAAAAAATCAATTTCCCATAGGAAACTTTAGACGCGGTTACAGCCAAAACTGCTGAACGGAATTACGCCAAATTTGGCAAAAAGGTAGTGCTTGGTTCAGAAACCACCCTTTTTTTTAAATGGTGTAAATCCGTTCAGTAGTTCCTGAGCAATTCAAAAAATAAAAGTTTCGATATCTATGGCCGCAGTGGATCTGCGCACCCTCCCGACCACGAGCTTCATGCTAATTGGCTGCCAACACTCCAAACCAGGAAGTGTTGGCAGCCATCTTGTGACTCGGTAACCGAGTCACAAGAAAAGAGAAAAAGAAACGCGAAAAAAAAGAAAAGGGGGCAGGGTAGAAACACCCTGACCCCCTAGGCTTGCTTAAGGGGTCCCACAAGGACCCACAAGGCCCAAAAAAGCATTTTTTTTTTTTTTTTAAATCGGCAAAATGCGCGCCGGATCCGCGGATCTGGCCGCAAAACAAAAAAAAAACGGAGCGCGGACTCCCGCGCTTTCTTACTAATTAGCCTGCGGGTGGGCCAAGTCCCGGGGGCAGTGGAAAAAAAAGTGTGGGGGGGCCCCAATTCCCCCCACACTGCCCCGGGGACCGCCACCTCCCCAGGGCTTCAATAATGAGTTGCGGGGGGCACGCAAGCCCCGGGGGGTGGCGGTCCCCGGGGCTTGTTTTTTTAAAGTTTGGGGGGCTCTAAGGCCCCCCCAAGCCCCGGGGCTTTCATCATTTATAATAGCGGGGGGCACACTGCCCCCCCCGCAGCCCCGGGGACCGCCACCCCCGGGGCTTCATTTTTTATAAACAATATACCTGTGTGGGGGGCTCGAGCCCCCCACACGCCTCGGGACCGCCACCTCCCGGGGCACTAATATTTAAATTTGGGGGTCCGTAACGGACTCTCGAGCCCCGGGGACCACCACCTCCCCGGGGCTTTGCAGTTGTTGGGAGGGGGCCGCGCGGCCCCCCTCCTGGAGCCCTTGATGGCCCTGGGGACCGCCACCCCCCAGGGCCAGCTCCTGCAGTGTCCCGGGGTGCCCACCCCTGGGACACTGCTGTTTGCAATGACAGGGCGGGAGCCGCGAGTCATTGCAAACTGCTTGCTTCATTGAAGCGAGAGCAGGAAACCTGCTCTCGCTTCAATGAAGCAAGCAGATTGCTTTTCCACAAGGGGAGCTGCATGTCAGCAGCTCCCCATGTGGAAAAGCAATGCCGGCTCCCGCAGGACGCGGTCCCCAACGAGAGGCCAGGCCCCGGGGGATGGGGTCCCCGGGGCTGGAAGTGGCCCGGGAGGGGGGCCACGCGGCCCCCCTCCCCTGATTGAAAAAAAAAAAATTATAAAAAAGGAGAGGCCAGGCCCCGGTGGATGGGGTCCTCGGGGCCAGAAGTGGCCCGGGAGGGGGGCCACGCGGCCCCCCTCACCAAAAAATAAAATATTAAATAAAGGTGGGCCCCGGGGGATGGGCTCCCCAGGGCCAATAGAGGCCTTAGGAGGGGGGGCCATGCAGCCCCCCTTCCTATAAAAAATATTATGTGTGGCCATGCCCCGGGGGATGGGGTCCCCGAGGCCGGAATTGGCCACGGGAGGGGGGCCCACGCGGCCCCCCTCCTATTAACATTTTTTTTTTTAAAGAGGAGCAGGCCCTGGGGGATGGGGTCCCCAGGGCACTAAAAAAGGCAAGAGAAGGGGGGCCACACAGCCCCCCTTCTTAAAAAACACAAAAAAAAAAAAGTACGGCATCGCGGCTAGGCCCCGCCCTGCAACACTCAGCAAACGTGCCCCCTGGCGCGTTTAAAGTTGGGGAACTAATTCCCCTTGAATACTGGGGGTCCCTGGGGGCCAACTAGCCCACCAGGTACCTCCAGTATGCGCCAGGGAGCTGCGTTGCAGAGAGGTGTTCAGAGGCCACGCCCCTTTTTACACCTCTCTGCAACGCAGCTCTGTGGCGCTTACTGGAGGTACCTGGTGGGCTAGTTGGACCCCAGGGACCCTCAGGATTCAAGGGGACTTTATCCCCCAACTTAAAACACGCCACGGGCGCCTTTGCACAGTGGTGAAAGGAGGGGGCGGGGCCTGAGGTGACATGTGTGCAAACACGCCCTGTGGCGTGTTTAAAGTTGGGGAATTAATTCCCCTTGAATACTGGGGGTCCCTGGGGGCCAACTAGTCCACCAGGTACAGCCAGTAAGCACCACAGGGCTGCGTTGCAGAGAGGTGTAAAAAGGTGCGTGGCCTCAGACCACCTCTCTGCAACGCAGCCCTGTGGCGCTAACTGGAGGTACCTGGTGGGCTAGTTGGACCCCAGGGACCCTCAGGATTTAAGGGGACTTTATCCCCCAACTTAAAACGCGCCAAGGGGTGCGTTTGCACAGTGGTGAAGGGAGGGGGCGGGGCCACAGGTGACATGTTGGCAAACACGCCCCGTGGCGCATTTAAAGTTGGGGAATTAATTCCCTTTCAATCCTGAGGGCCCCTGGGGGCCAACTAGCCCACCAGGTGCTTCCAGTAAGCGCCACTGCGCTGCGTTGCAGAGAGGTGGTCCGGGCCACGCACCTTTTTACACCTCTCTGTAACGCAGCTCTGTGGCGCTTAGTTGGGCTAGTTGGACCCCAGGGACCCTCAGGATTCAAGGGGACTTAATCCCCCAACTTAAAATGCGCCATGGGGCGCGTTTGATAGTGGTAAAGGGAGGGGGCGGGGCCTGAGCTGACATGTGTGCAAACACGCCCTGTGGCGCGTTTTAAGTTGGGAGATAAATTCCTCTTCAATCCTGAGGGTCCCTGGGGTCCAACTAGCCCACCACGTACCTCCAGTAAGCGCCACAGAGCTGCGTTGCAGAGTGGTGTAAAAAGGGGCGTGACCTGGGCCACCTCGCTGCAACGCAGCCCTGTGGCGCTTACTGTAGGTACGTGGTGGGCTAGTTGGACCCCAGGGACCCTCAGGATTGAAGAGGAATTAATTCCCCAAATTAAAACGCGCCACAGGGCGTGTTTGCACACATGTCACATCAGGTCCCCCCCTCCCTTCACCACTGTGCAAACGCGCCCCGGGGCGCGTTTTAAGAGGAAGTTTTAATCCCCCTGCCCTATTATGTACTAGGGCCTTACAGAGGAGTTCATGCTAATCACAGGGGTACCCCAACGCATAGTGTTCCCTAGTGTATGTAGGTGTTTTCACTATATTCTAAGTGTCTTTTAGCATAGCACTGGCTCTAGGCCTGGTTAGTCCGAATCAGTTACCACCAGTACCCGAATGAAAAAGTTGTGGGCACAGGATGATTTTGCAACAAGGCCTCTTTCTGCTCCTCTGTTGGTTGTTTCTGCACATGTCTTGCTTCTTCCTGCTCTTTTCTTCGTCTTTGTGGACTTCTGTTGCTTCTTTCTGCATTTCTTTTGCTTCTTTCTGTGCGTTTTTTCTTCTTTCTTTACATGTCCTACCTCTGTAGGCATAGTTAGAAACTAGCATTTAAAAACCTTTGAAATTCCCTTACAAAACCATAGGTTTCAGGCACGTTATAGTTACAAATTAGCATTTAAAAAACCTTTGAAATTCACTGAAAAAACCATAGGTTTCAGACACGTTATAGTTAGAAATTAGCATTTAAAAAACCTTTGAAATTCACTGAAAAAACATAGGTTTCAGGCACGTTATAGTTAGAAATTAGCATTTAAAAACCTTAGAAATTCACTGAAAAACCATAGGTTTTAGGGAAAGTTATAGTTAGTTGGACATTGTACTCGTACAAAACCCGTGAAATTCCCCCGTTATAGTTAGTTCAGCTAACTATAACTCGCGCCCCCGCAATGCACTGCTGATGACGTCACATATTACGTCACTCATGACAAGGTCAGTGACATCACTGATGACATCATCCAGTGACTGTGTGTTTCTGTAAAGTTTAAATATGTTTAATATATATAGGTAAAGGCGTATTGAGGAATGAGTGGGTGTATAAGTGTCTGAATGGATGTTTTACTAGGTGCGTGACTGACTCTATAAGTGAGTGGTTAAACATATGTTACTGAATGCATGGGTTAGGGACTAAACTGTGTGAATCTCTGTATTCGTCTGTCTGTTGGTGTGTAAGTGACTTCATGGGTTTGTGAATAACTACATAAGTGTCTATATGAGTTATTGATTGGTTGTCTGAGTATCTGTATGGGTGCCTGAGTGTTTGTGTGGGTGGGGTGTGTGTGACTCTGTGCATAGATGTGTGAGTGGGTGATTCACTGGGTGCATAGTTTGAAGTGTGCATCTGTGATGGACTGTATGGGTGGGTGAGTGTGTGTATGGGTGTGTTAGTGAGTGAATGTATATCTCATTTGTACATGTGTAAGTAACTACATATATAAAAGGCAGTATATATGTGTTAGAGTATATAAATGTCTATAAGTGAGAGTGTGTGATTGTGAGATTGGCTGCATGGATGAGTGTTTGCTTGTATCAGTGATTGTATAAGAACGTAAGAATGTGCTAGTATTTGTATGACTAAGTGAGCTGGTGTGTGTATAACTGTATAGGTGAGTAAAGGGTAGTGTGAATAATTATTTGTATGACTGACTAGGTGTGTGAGTACCTCTATGGATGAGTGGCGGTGTGTGAGTGTCTATATAGGTGTATGAGTGCATATGATAGTCCTGTACTGAGTGACCATAAGTATGAGTGACTGTACGGGTGAGTGAGTGGATGTGTGTGTAGACCTAAGAATCATTGAGTGGGTATGTAGTTATTGGTGTTGGAGTGTCTATGGTTTTGAGAATGGCAGTCTGTAATTTAGAGTGGGTGTATCTAAAGTTATGTTAGGGTGTGAGAAGATGCATGAAATTATCACATGGATGATGTCATCAGTGATGTCATTTGAGATGTCATCGGTGATGTCACTGACCATGTCATGAGTGATGTAATATGTGACGTCATCAGCAGTGCATTGCGGGGGCGCGAGTTATAGTTAGCTGAACTAACTATAACGGGGAATTTCACGGGTTTTGTACGAGTGCAATGTCCAACTAACTATAACTTTCCCTAAAACCTATGGTTTTTTCAGTGAATTTCTAAGGTTTTTTAAATGCTCATTTCTAACTATAACGTGCCTGAAACCTATGTTTTTTCCAGTGAATATATATATATATATGTGTATATATGTATAAATATATATATATGGCCTCTACCTCTTCCTGTCAGGAGTGGAATGCTGTGGATATATTATATATATATATATATATATATATATATATATATATATATATATATATATATATATATATATATATAGGACCAAGTTTTCATAGGAAATGCATTTTTGGACTTGCCTATATCTTTGGCGCCAGTTGCCGAATCTTCACGAAAGGTTTTTTAAAAAGTGTGCCTGTAATTCTAGTTGTGCATGGAAAGTTTTTGGGCAATCCATCAAGCGGAGGCGAAGAAAAAGGGGGGTTCAAAAAAAGTGCATTTCCCATGTTAATTCCCATAGGGGCTTTGAACACAACTACAGCCCAAACCGCTGGACGAAATTACACCGAATTTGGCAGAAAGCTAGATGTTGGTCCAGAAAGCGTGATTTGGTGTAAATCTGTTCCGTAGTTTTAGAGATATTCAAGATTTAAGAAATTAAGAGAAATCCAAATTTATTATCTGCGATCGCGAAGCCTTCACGAATAATGACAAGCTGGTGCAGAGATCTGCAGAGCTCTTATTCACTGCTAACACTTCAACCAGGAAGTGTTGGCAGTCATCCTCCAAAAACAAACAGGGACAAAAAAGAAAAGGGGGCATGGTAAGAAAACCCTGACCCTCTAGCTCTGGTGCTTGGGTCCCAGAAGGCCCCCCCCTCCTCCAGGCCAAAAAGCATTTTTTTCCAAATTCACAGCGATTTTCATGAACTATTTGCTAATATCGCAGTGAATTATAAAAGCAACAAGGATGGTCTCCCGCACTTGCTTTTAATGTTGCCCCCGGATGGGCCAGGTCCCGGGGCATGTGTAGTTAAAAGCAAAAAGCATCATGAGTGATGTAATATGTGAGGTCATAAGCAGTGCATTGCGGGGGGCGTAAGTTATAGTTAGCTCAGGAAAATATAACTGCTGAATTTTACTGGTTTTGTACGAGTGAAATCTGAGCCTAAATATAACGTCCCTGTAACCTTTGTTTTTTTCATTGCCCCCCAACATCAATGCTGGCCCCTGGTATCTGAGATCCCCGTGGGCGAAATCGGCCCAGGAAGGGGGGCCTGTGTGCCACCTCCCCCATAAATTAAAGCAGGGCCCAGAGGGATGGGGTGCCTGGGGCCGAAAGCGCTCCTCATCCCCTTTAAATTGGTGCCTGGCCATGGGAGATGGGGTCCCCGGGGTGGATATCGGCCGGGGGGGGCACATTCTTCCTCCCCCTTCAATATAGTGGCTGGCCTCGGGGTATAGGGGGTCTGGGGACAAAAGCGGACCAGGGAGGGGGACATGTGTCCCCTCCCCCTTCTAAATGGTGCCAGGCCCCAGGGGATGTGGTCCCCGGGGCCGAAATTGGCCTTGGGAGGGGGGGCACGCGCAGGGCCGGCTCTAGGGCGGTGCGATCGGTGCGACTGCACCAGGCGTTGACTTGGGGTGGGGCGTCATTTTTGAAAAAGCATATTTTCATCTTAAAAGCACCTGCTGCTGTGTTCCTGGCCTCCAGCAATTTTCAGGCATCAATTAAAATGTCAAGATAACTCCGGTGATTAATCGTCTTCCTGGAAAGAGACCGGAGGTTTGTCTAGTGGAAGTTTTGACTCATCCTAAGGTAGTACAGAGGGTTAAAATGCCTGCTGCTAGGAACGTGTACCATGCAGATAACAAAATGCATATAATGTAAATAGGTCAGTGGGTTACTGCTTCTTTAAGAGCTCCTTTTGTTACTTGTCGTTTATTAGTCAAAATCCTCATATAGAACATTGAGCTATTAACTGTCAGCAAAGAGCTGCTGCAAACTGCAAGGTATATGTTAGAGCTATAGGTTCTTTTGCCCAGTCTTTCATCATCCTAATTTTGTGAAAAGGGTTCATTTGGGTAGAAAATGATGTTACGTTTTAAATTCTGAATTTGTGCTTTTCCAGAATAAGGACTCAAACTATATTGCCTACCAGTATCGATGACATGTCACTCCTACACTACACCTTGTAGTCCTGTCTGATGTAACATTTCCTATACACTGATTTACACACACATGATTGTCTCAGTGCAATGGGTGTGTGGTGTAAAGTGCTCTGACACCTTACACTGGTATGAGTGGTGCTATAAAACTAAATGAATCTGAGAGACAGTGGTTATGGAGACTTGAGAGGCACTGTTAAAGGTTGCTAGTGAGGCACTCCGTGGCAGAGGTGGTCATTGGGGGGCGCCAACAGACATTGCCGCACAGGGCGCCACCAGCGCTAAAGCCGGCCCTGGCCACGCATTTCCCCTCCCTCTAAAAATGCTGCCAGGGGATGGAGTCCTTGAGGTCAAATTCGGCCCGGTAGGCGCCTGCTTGCCCCCTCCTCCTGATAATTGCGCCAGGCCCCAGGGGATGGGGTCCCCGCGGCCGAAATTAGCCCAGGGAGGGGGGCTGCGTGCCCCCTCCCCCAAACAAGCACGCTAGCCCCCTGGGGAACCTCCATAGGTAAAGCAAGCTTGTATTATTTGCAACATTGACCCTATGCCATACACTTCATGGGTAGCTGGGTTAATGTTGACTATGAACCACAGATAAAATGGTAACCTATAGTGCACACGGTGTTCAACCTGTATACAACTGTTCGAGGAAAAACAAGTTCCTCCAGATACTCAAGCCCTGTTATTTAACTAATGCAATACTATGGACAGTCTTTACCTGTATCAAACCTCACTGAACCTTTATTGAGAAATTAAGTGGATATGAGTAGAAAGGTAGGGACTGTTAACAGTGTTTACTCTATGGAGAGAATTTACTCTGTACCACACTGTTTGCAGACAGTGAAACTCTCATGAGAAATACACCACAGAGTACCTCCCCTGAAACACAAAAAGGTCAGAGATACCCAGTCGAGAGCCTGGTTCAACAGAGACCTCAACTCTGAAAGAAGACAACTCAGAGCCGCTGAAAGGCTCTGGAGAACAAACCCATCCTCAGCCAACCTTCTCCAACTCACAAAAGAACGCAGGCACTAGAAAAAACACATCCTCAAAGAGAAAACCACCTTCTTCCAGAATACCCTAGGCAAAGCCAAAAACTGCCCCAAAGAGCTATTCAACATAATCCGAAATCAAACTTCCAAACCTGCCAAACAAAATCCACCTACCTCAAAACTACAATGTGACAACCTGGCCAAATTCTTCAATGAGAAAATCACCAAAATCGAGCTCTCCTTAGACTATCACCCACAGACTCAATCCAGAGACTCTTCGCCCAAAACAGAGATAAACCCAACCCTAGTTCACGCCATGATCCACAAAACCGACTCCTCCCCCTTTAACTGCCAAAATAATCCATTACCCAAGACTCTCCTCCACACTCAAGAGTTGGAAGGTCTTCAAACACCTCACAGAAGAGGACATCTCCCTGGTGATTGCCAATTCCAAACCCTCCCCCAATACGCAGATCCACTACCTGCCACCCTGGCTAAAAAACCTCAACCTCACCTTAGCCCCTCTATTAACCAAGATCATTAACAGCTCCTTGAGCAACGGGCTGATGCCCGACTGCCTTAAACAAGGCCAAGTCACCCCCCTGCAAAAAAAAATCTGATGCAGACCAGAACGATTCCAAGAACTTTAGACCCATCACCAACCTTCCATTCCTAGCAAAAATCCTTGAGAAATGTGTTCTCTCCCAACTCAACCAACACTTGGGCTCCAACAACCTACTTGACTCACACCAGTCCGGATTTAGGAAGGGATGCAGCAATGAAACAGCTATACTGAGTATAACAGATTACATTCACAATTCCCTTGACTCAAACAGATGCTGCCTGCTTGTCCTCCTTGACCTCTCTGCGGCTTTCGATACGGTTGATCACAAGTTACTTTTAGATGCCCACAAAAATCTATCGGAGCTGATGGCACTGTTCTGAAATGGTTTTCTTAATTTCTATTTAACTGTTCACAACTCATTAAAATAAACAACTCGATGTCCGACATCTCTCCCATAACCTGAGGTGTCCCACAAGGCTCAGTCCTTTCTCCCATACTCTTCAACATTTACATGGAACTCCTCACTACCATTCTAAAACAAGCAAACATCTCCTACCACCTTTATGCCGACAACGCCCAGCTTTACCTAGAAATATCCTCCCTTAACGACATTCAGCGACTTAACTCCACACTCTTAAAAGTTCAAAACTGGCTATTACTCAACCACCTCAAACTCAACCAAGAAAAAAAACGAAATTCTTGCTTTCTCCAATCACAACCACTGCACACAGATCCAAGAATGGATAAACAACTTGGACTCCCTAAACTGCAAGCTCACTCTAGCTGACTCAGCTAAATCTCTAGGGATCTCTCTGGACGCTAAACTAAACATGAGCTCCCACATAAGCTCCACAGCAAAGAGCACCTTCTACAGCCTAAAACTCCTCAACAAAATCAAGCCTTTCCTACCACCTAATGACCTAAAAACAGCAACACAAGCTCTAGTTCTGTCAGACTAGGCTATGGTAATGCCACACTCACTGGAGAACCCAAAGCACACGTAGTCCTCATGAGAGCCACCCTAAATGCAGCAGCAAGAAGGGTCACAGGAGCTAACAAACATGACCACATCACCCCTGCACTACAAAAGCTAAAGTGGCTTCCATTCGAAGCGAAGTGTTTTTCAAAATGGCCTGTCTCACCCACAAAGCCTTACACACTGGCAGAACAGAATACCTCGCAGCCAAACTCACTAAAGCAGGACAATCGGGAAACCTAAGAAGCTCCAATATGCTCCTTATCATCCCCCCAAAAGACACAAACAAAAAACCCTCTCACGCTCTTTCTCAAGCAATGCCCCTAAAATCTGGACACTCTCCCAATACATGTCAGAATCAACCCCTCCTTCACGAGCTTCAAGAGACAATTAAAAGAATTTCTCCTCAACTGTTCATAGCTATCCCTCTGGACAATAGCCGCTCTATGTTACCTCAACTCCTCAAGCGAAATACTTCACTCTGACTGAACGGAATTTTTTGCTACATGTTATTGAATTGAAATGTATCTAAAATCTCTGTTTATTAATGTACTGTTGACTGTTTATGACTCGTATATGTTGCTGTAAACACTCTGATACCCCCTAGGTCGTGCCAGTGCTATATAAAACTCCTAAAATAAAATAAATTTAAAAAATAAATAACATAAAAAGTATCTACTAAGTACAGTGTTCACTTTATGCAAAACTTGTCCAAAGAGCGACTATACACTTAAAATTGTAATATGATTTGGGTGAATTCATAGGACTAAGGGGCTCACAGAAAACCACGTAGAGTTGCCTAAAATCTGGTTTTTAAACTGCGGTGCTCTTAAAGAGGAAAGATTCACCCACTTCCCCCAATCCCAATCGAGGATAAGCAAACAAATTGCATAACTTTAAGGCACACACTACAAAATCCACATGATAGTACAATATGTAGTCACAAAACAAAATTGTCTTTCTCTTATTTGATGATTTATTTTCAGCCACTTTGTCTCTTCTTTTCAAACTTCATTCATGCTTTAGCCAGCAGGTGTTTCATTGTTTTAGGGTATTCCCTATGACTTGATCAGGGCTGTCTCGCTTAGGATCTCTTAATGATACAAAAGGGGATGATGGACGGAACGTTTGAGCCAATCAAACACTCACCCCCAGTCAACTGATCTGGGTTTAATCCATCATCATTCTTTAGCTCACTCCACCACCCCAGTTCAGACATGGCCATATGCAAATCAGTCTGACCCTGTGCCTCATGGGAACAGTCCAGCCCGAACCGCCAAGCCATGTCTTCCCTGGACCGGAAACAAGCATCCTAGGACCGGTTTCTGGCATTCCAGCCGTCATCAGCCAGGCTTGCTTGAATCCAGTGGCAAAGTGAGCAAGGGACCCACGTCTGGGCATACCCCGCCAACTTAGGGCGAACAAGCGATACAAAGGGGATGATGGACGGAACGTTTGAGCCAATCAAACACTCACCCCCAGTCAACTGATCTGGGTTTAATCCATCATCATTCTTTAGCTCACTCCACCACCCCAGTTCAGACATGGCCATATGCAAATCAGTCTGACCCTGTGCCTCATGGGAACAGTCCAGCCCGAACCGCCAAGCCATGTCTTCCCTGGACCGGAAACAAGCATCCTAGGATCGGTTTCTGGCATTCCAGCAGTCATCAGCCAGGCTTGCTTGAATCCAGTGGCAAAGTGAGCAAGGGACCCACGTCTGGGCATACCCCGCCAACTTAGGGCGAACAAGCGATACAAAGGGGATGATGGACGGAGCGTTTGAGCCAATCAAACACTCACCCCCAGTCAACTGATCTGGGTTTAATCCATCATCATTCTTTAGCTCACTCCACCACCCCAGTTCAGACATGGCCATATGCAAATCAGTCTGACCCTGTGCCTCATGGGAACAGTCCAGCCCGAACCGCCAAGCCATGTCTTCCCTGGACCGGAAACAAGCATCCTAGGACCGGTTTCTGGCATTCCAGCCGTCATCAGCCAGGCTTGCTTGAATCCAGTGGCAAAGTGAGCAAGGGACCCACGTCTGGGCATACCCCGCCAACTTAGGGCGAACAAAGCGATACAAAGGGGATGATGGACGGAACGTTTGAGCCAATCAAACACTCACCCCCAGTCAACTGATCTGGGTTTAATCCATCATCATTCTTTAGCTCACTCCACCACCCCAGTTCAGACATGGCCATATGCAAATCAGTCTGACCCTGTGCCTCATGGGAACAGTCCAGCCCGAACCGCCAAGCCATGTCTTCCCTGGACCGGAAACAAGCATCCTAGGACCGGTTTCTGGCATTTCAGCCGTCATCAGCCAGGCTTGCTTGAATCCAGTGGCAAAGTGAGCTTTGTTCGCACTAAGTTGGCGGGGTATGCCCAGACGTGGGTCCCTTGCTCACTTTGCCACTGGATTCAGCAAGCCTGGCTGATGACGGCTGGAATGCCAGAAACCGGTCCTAGGATGCTTGTTTCCGGTCCAGGAAGACATGGCTTGGCGGTTCGGGCTGACTGTTCCCATGAGGCACAGGGTCAGACTGATTTGCATATGGCCATGTCTGAACTGGGGTGGTGGAGTGAGCTAAAGAATGATGATGGATTAAACCCAGATCAGTTGACTGGGGTGAGTGTTTGATTGGCTCAAACGTTCCGTCCATCATCCCCTTTGTATCGCTTTGTTCGCCCTAAGTTGGCGGGGGTATGCCCAGACATGGGTCCCTTGCTCACTTTGCCACTGGATTCAAGCAAGCCTGGCTGATGACGGCTGGAATGCCAGAAACCGGTCCTAGGATGCTTGTTTCCGGTCCAGGAAGACATGGCTTGGCGGTTCGTGCTGGACTGTTCCCATGAGGCACAGGGTCAGACTGATTTGCATATGGCCATGTCTGAACTGGGTGGTGGAGTGAGCTAAAGAATGATGATGGATTAAACCCAGATCAGTTGACTGGGGGTGAGTGTTTGATTGGCTCAAACGTTCCGTCCATCATCCCCTTTGTATCGCTTGTTCGCCCTAAGTTGGCGGGGTATGCCCAGACGTGGGTCCCTTGCTCACTTTGCCACTGGATTCAAGCAAGCCTGGTTGATGTCGGCTGGAATGCCAGAAACCGGTCCTAGGATGCTTGTTTCCGGTCCAGGGAAGACATGGCTTGGCGGTTCGGGCTGGACTGTTCCCATGAGGCACAGGGTCAGACTGATTTGCATATGGCCATGTCTGAACTGGGGTGGTGGAGTGAGCTAAAGAATGATGATGGATTAAACCCAGATCAGATGACTGGGGTGAGTGTTTGATTGGCTCAAACGTTCCGTCCATCATCCCCTTTGTATCGCTTTGTTCGCCCTAAGTTGGCGGGGTATGCCCAGACGTGGGTCCCTTGCTCACTTTGCCACTGGATTCAAGCAAGCCTGGCTGATGACGGCTGGAAAGCCAGAAACCGGTCCTAGGATGCTTGTTTCCGGTCCAGGGAAGACATGGCTTGGCGGGTCGGGCTGGACTGTTCCCATGAGGCACAGGGTCAGACTGATTTGCATATGGCCATGTCTGAACTGGGGTGGTGGAGTGAGCTAAAGAATGATGATGGATTAAACCCAGATCAGTTGACTGGGGTGAGTGTTTGATTGGCTCAAACGTTCCGTCCATCATCCCCTTTTGTATCGCTTTGTTCGCCCTAAGTTGGCGGGGGTATGCCCAGACGTGGGTCCCTTGCTCACTTTGCCACTGGATTCAAGCAAGCCTGGCTGATGACGGCTGGAATGCCAGAAACCGGTCCTAGGATGCTTGTTTCCGGTCCAGGGAAGACATGGCTTGGCGGTTCGGGCTGGACTGTTCCCATGAGGCACAGGGTCAGACTGATTTGCATATGGCCATGTCTGAACTGGGGTGGTGGAGTGAGCTAAAGAATGATGATGGATTAAACCCAGATCAGTTGACTGGGGGTGAGTGTTTGATTGGCTCAAACGTTCCGTCCATCAACCCCTTTTGTATCGCTTTGTTCGCCCTAAGTTGGCGGGGGTATGCCCAGACGTGGGTCCCTTGCTCACTTTGCCACTGGATTCAAGCAAGCCTGGCTGATGACGGCTGGAATGCCAGAAACCGGTCCTAGGATGCTTGTTTCCGGTCCAGGGAAGACATGGCTTGGCGGTTCGGGCTGGACTGTTCCCATGAGGCACAGGGTCAGACTGATTTGCATATGGCCATGTCTGAACTGGGGTGGTGGAGTGAGCTAAAGAATGATGATGGATTAAACCCAGATCAGTTGACTGGGGGTGAGTGTTTGATTGGCTCAAACGTTCCGTCCATCATCCCCTTTTGTATCGCTTTGTTCGCCCTAAGTTGGCGGGGGTATGCCCAGATGTGGGTCCCTAGCTCACTTTGCCACTGGATTCAAGCAAGCCTGGCTGATGACGGCTGGAATGCCAGAAACCGGTCCTAGGATGCTTGTTTCCGGTCCAGGGAAGAAATGGCTTGGCGGTTCGGGCTGGACTGTTCCCATGAGGCACAGGGTCAGACTGATTTGCATATGGCCATGTCTGAACTGGGGTGGTGGAGTGAGCTAAAGAATGATGATGGATTAAACCCAGATCAGTTGACTGGGGGTGAGTGTTTGATTGGCTCAAACGTTCCGTCCATCATCCCCTTTTGTATCGCTTTGTTCGCCCTAAGTTGGCGGGGGTATGCCCAGACGTGGGTCCCTTGCTCACTTTGCCACTGGATTCAAGCAAGCCTGGCTGATGACGGCTGGAATGCCAGAAACCGGTCCTAGGATGCTTGTTTCCGGTCCAGGGTAGACATGGCTTGGCGGTTCGGGCTGGACTGTTCCCATGAGGCACAGGGTCAGACTGATTTGCATATGGCCATGTCTGAACTGGGGTGGTGGAGTGAGCTAAAGAATGATGATGGATTAAACCCAGATCAGTTGACTGGGGGTGAGTGTTTGATTGGCTCAAACGTTCCGTCCATCATCCCCTTTTGTATCGCTTTGTTCGCCCTAAGTTGGCGAGGGTATGCCCAGACGTAGGTCCCTTGCTCACTTTGCCACTGGATTCAAGCAAGCCTGGCTGATGACGGCTGGAATGCCAGAAACCGGTCCTAGGATGCTTGTTTCCGGTCCAGGGAAGACATGGCTTGGCGGTTCGGGCTGGACTGTTCCCATGAGGCACAGGGTCAGACTGATTTGCATATGGCCATGTCTGAACTGGGGTGGTGGAGTGAGCTAAAGAATGATGATGGATTAAACCCCGATCAGTTGACTGGGGGTGAGTGTTTGATTGGCTCAAACGTTCCGTCCATCATCCCCTTTTGTATCGCTTTGTTCGCCCTAAGTTGGCGGGGGTATGCCCAGACTTGGGTCTCTTGCTCACTTTGCCACTGGATTCAAGCAAGCCTGGCTGATGACGGCTGGAATGCCAGTAACCGGTCCTAGGATGCTTGTTTCCGGTCCAGGGAAGACATGGCTTGGCGGTTCGGGCTGGACTGTTCCCATGAGGCACAGGGTCAGACTGATTTGCATATGGCCATGTCTGAACTGGGGTGGTGGAGTGAGCTAAAGAATGATGATGGATTAAACCCAGATCAGTTGACTGGGGGTGAGTGTTTGATTGGCTCAAACGTTCCGTCCATCATCCCCTTTTGTATCGCTTTGGTCGCCCTAAGTTGGCGGGGGTATGCCCAGACGTGGGTCCCTTGCTCACTTTGCCACTGGATTCAAGCAAGCCTGGCTGATGACGGCTGAAATGCCAGAAACCGGTCCTAGGATGCTTGTTTCCGGTCCAGGGAAGACATGGCTTGGCAGTTCGGGCTGGACTGTTTCCATGAGGCACAGGGTCAGACTGATTTGCATATGGCCATGTCTGAACTGGGGTGGTGGAGTGAGCTAAAGAATGATGATGGATTAAACCCAGATCAGTTGACTGGGGGTGAGTGTTTGATTGGCTCAAACGTTCCGTCCATCATCCCCTTTTGTATCGCTTTGGTCGCCCTAAGTTGGCGGGGGTATGCCCAGACGTGGGTCCCTTGCTCACTTTGCCACTGGATTCAAGCAAGCCTGGCTGATGACGGCTGAAATGCCAGAAACCGGTCCTAGGATGCTTGTTTCCGGTCCAGGGAAGACATGGCTTGGCAGTTCGGGCTGGACTGTTCCCATGAGGCACAGGGTCAGACTGATTTGCATATGGCCATGTCTGAACTGGGGTGGTGGAGTGAGCTAAAGAATGATGATGGATTAAACCCAGATCAGTTGACTGGGGGTGAGTGTTTGATTGGCTCAAACGTTCCGTCCATCATCCTCTTTGTATCGCTTTGGTCGCCCTAAGTTGGCGGGGGTATGCCCAGACGTGGGTCCCTTGCTCACTTTGCCACTGGATTCAAGCAAGCCTGGCTGATGACGGCTGAAATGCCAGAAACCGGTCCTAGGATGCTTGTTTCCGGTCCAGGGAAGACATGGCTTGGCAGTTCGGGCTGGACTGTTCCCATGAGGCACAGGGTCAGACTGATTTGCATATGGCCATGTCTGAACTGGGGTGGTGGAGTGAGCTAAAGAATGATGATGGATTAAACCCAGATCAGTTGACTGGGGGTGAGTGTTTGATTGGCTCAAACGTTCCGTCCATCATCCCCTTTGGTATTGCTTTGGTCGCCCTAAGTTGGCGGGGGTATGCCCAGACGTGGGTCCCTTGCTCACTTTGCCACTGGATTCAAGCAAGCCTGGCTGATGACGGCTGAAATGCCAGAAACCGGTCCTAGGATGCTTGTTTCCGGTCCAGGGAAGACATGGCTTGGCAGTTCGGGCTGGACTGTTCCCATGAGGCACAGGGTCAGACTGATTTGCATATGGCCATGTCTGAACTGGGGTGGTGGAGTGAGCTAAAGAATGATGATGGATTAAACCCAGATCAGTTGACTGGGGGTGAGTGTTTGATTGGCTCAAACGTTCCGTCCATCATCCCCTTTTGTATCGCTTTGGTCGCCCTAAGTTGGCGGGGGTATGCCCAGACGTGGGTCCCTTGCTCACTTTGCCACTGGATTCAAGCAAGCCTGGCTGATGACGGCTGAAATGCCAGAAACCGGTCCTAGGATGCTTGTTTCCGGTCCAGGGAAGACATGGCTTGGCAGTTCGGGCTGGACTGTTCCCATGAGGCACAGGGTCAGACTGATTTGCATATGGCCATGTCTGAACTGGGGTGGTGGAGTGAGCTAAAGAATGATGATGGATTAAACCCAGATCAGTTGACTGGGGGTGAGTGTTTGATTGGCTCAAACGTTCCGTCCATCATCCCCTTTTGTATCGCTTTGGTCGCCCTAAGTTGGCGGGGGTATGCCCAGACGTGGGTCCCTTGCTCACTTTGCCACTGGATTCAAGCAAGCCTGGCTGATGACGGCTGAAATGCCAGAAACCGGTCCTAGGATGCTTGTTTCCGGTCCAGGGAAGACATGGCTTGGCAGTTCGGGCTGGACTGTTCCCATGAGGCACAGGGTCAGACTGATTTGCATATGGCCATGTCTGAACTGGGGTGGTGGAGTGAGCTAAAGAATGATGATGGATTAAACCCAGATCAGTTGACTGGGGGTGAGTGTTTGATTGGCTCAAACGTTCCGTCCATCATCCCCTTTTGTATCGCTTAGGATCTCTTAATGGCCATTCCTCAGCTTCCGGTGGTAATTCCAACCCAGAATAACTGTTGTGCAATTCTCTGTTCAAATCAATGAAACACGTGTTGGCTAAAGCATGAATGAAGTTTGAAAAGCAGAGGCAAAATGGCTGAAAATAAATCATCAAATAAGAGAAAGACAATTTTGTTTTGTGACTCCATATTGTACTATCATGTGGATTTTGTAGCTTGTGCCTTCAAATTATACTATTCCCTTAAAATGACCAAGGTCTGAAGTGCTAGAGATCATGCTACCTGCAGCCTTCATACTGTGGTGAAAACTTTACTGATAGCCCATCTTCTGAAGCAAAACAAGCTCATGTACAAAGGTTAGTACCTGGTGCACACAGTTCTTCTATGTTAAAGTAGAAATGTTCATGCTGAGACGATTCTGTCCAATAACTTAAGGTTGCTTACAAGCGCGGTTCCTGCATGAGGGCGTATGGGGCAGAGCACCACCAGTCTCAGAGGAAGGAGATTGAAAGACTGGTCTGAGGCTGCAGCACTTATACTGTCTGGTAGCAGTGCAGCACGGCCATGTACAAACACACGCTGCGCATGCGAGGTGGACGACTGCAATATCGCCCAAATTACGCATGTGCAGTGTGTGTCTGTGAGGCAGTGGTGAGGGCAAGCAGGCGCTACCTAAAGCAGCTGTTTTTCCAGGGCTTCGGTCGAATACTCGGCTGTCCCTGATCTCTGACGTAGCTCAGAACATTCTTCTAAGATCCCGCCTTCTCCTCTAACTGGCTGACCCTTGATACTGTCACCCTATGACAATAGGAGGCGGGATTTCAAGTACTGCTTTCTGTGCTGTGTTCGTATTTCCCTCCTTCCTTCAACCAGCTTCAGCCCGGCCCGAGAGAAACCTCTGGGAGAAACACCATGATCAAGCTCAAAACAGTGAGTACAAGTGCGCCTTGCCTCGTTTGTCAAGCTGCCTTAGAGGCCTGGCGCGCGTCATCTGCCTTCCATGGCTGCCACATTTACAGTCTGCACTTTACAAAACACCACAGGGATGACCCTTCCGTTGGAACAGGCTTGGATATAGTCTCCTGCTTACTTCACCGTGCAACATACTTTCTCCTTGACAGCCTTGCTTTCATACTTTCTGCTCATTGATTCCCACCATCTTCCCCACTGACTCCCATCTCCCTTCTTCCGTTTTCTTGCTTTGCTGGAGCAGCACAGCTACAGAATGCTTCCATTTCTAACGATAATGGCATTACTCCTAGTCCTACTCCCTCGCCTTCCTTCATTACCAATGAGGCCCGCCTCCCACCCAGACCCACCCCCAGCATAAAAACTCTGCCCGCCCCCACCTCCACCTGTACGTAAACAAGCCGAGCTAGCACTCAGTTGAACCGCACCGGGAGGGAGGGAGGGTCCTCGAAGGAAGGCGAGGGAGTAGGACTAGGAGTAATGCCATTATCGTTAGAAATGGAAGCATTACCTCCCGTCCCTCCTCGCCTTCCTTCATTACCAATGAGGACATAGCAAGCAGAAGAAAACAGAGACGGACAACTGAGTGATAAAGAAACACCAAAATTTAATACAGTGCCCCAAACACAGCAGATCAACATCCCTGGTCCCGCATAGAGGACAAAACCCTGTGGCCCAGAACATTATCCAAACGCTCCAGACTCGCAATACGATAGTGACGGACAAAAGTAGAGGGAGAAGACCAGGTCGCCGCCCTACAGATTTCCACCACCGAAGCCCCCTGCAACTCAGCCACCGTAGCCGCCATACTGCGAGTGGAACGCCCCTGAACCCCCACAGGAGGAGCCACCCCCTTAAGATGGTAAGCCATCAAAACCGTGGACCGAATCCAACGACTCAAAGTAGCCATGGAAGGCTTAACACCCTTCCTAGCTGGACCGAAGTTAACAAACAAAGAGTCCCCCACCCGGAAGGACTCCACAACCTGCAGGTACCACAGCAAAGCCCGACGGACATCCAAACAATGCAAGCGACATTCCTCAGCCGAGGAAGGAGCAGGACAGAACTCAGGCAAAATCACCTCCTGACTGAGGTGAAAAGCCGAATTGACTTTAGGGACAAAGGACGGAACCGGAACCAGAACCACCCGATCCGAAAAGACCTTACAGAAGGGAAACTTACAAGACAAGGCCCCCAACTCCCCCAAGCGCCGCGCCGAGGTGATAGCGACCAAAAACAAGTCTCAAAAGTCAAGAGACGCAACTCAAGACCCTCAAGGGGCTCAAAGGGAGGACCAGACAGGACATCCAACACCAAATGCAAATCCCACGAAGGGAAGGACCTAACAGGGCGGGGAAACAAATTCAACAGTCCCTGAAAAAACGCGGCATCAGAGCCTCCTTCATCCCGCAAATTACGCCAGGAGCCCCGAAAAGCCTGAATAGCCGCCCACTGCACCCGCAGAGAAGCCACCGACAACCCCAGAAGAGCCCCATCCTGCAGGAACTGCATCACCACAAAGAGGTCAGCAACCGTGGGATCAACACCCTTGCCAGCACACCAGGCCGAAAAGACCCGCCAATGCCTAGCATAGGAAAGCAGAGTAGAGGATCTACGGGAAGCCTGCAAAGTAACAGCCAAAGGGGCAGGAACCCCCAACCCAGCTAAGCCCTGCCGTTCAACCGCCAGGCCGACAGGTGCAACCTCCGCAGAGAATCCAGAGGAAGGGCCGGAAACTCCAAAGGGGACGGAACCAGTGGAAGGACCCACTCCCGGTCGCAACACAGCCCGGACAGGAGAGGAAACCAATTCGCCCACGGCCAACAGGGAGCACCAACAACACCTGAGCACAGTCCCTGCGGACCCGCACCAGAAAGGAGCGGAGCAGCGGAAAGGGGGGAAGGCATACAGCAGACCCCGAGGCCAAGGACAGGTCAAGCCGTCGACCCCCAGAGACCCGGGACACCTGCCCAGAGAACAGAACCGGACCACTTTGGCATTCCCCGGATCCGCAAACAGGTCCACCACAGGGAGGCCCCAACGACTCACCAACTGGACGAACACACCGAGAAGGAGAGAGAACTCCCGAGATGACGGAATCTCCCTGCTCAACAGATCCGCCCTCACATTGTCCACCCCCGAATGTAGAGAGCCGACAGACCCAGCACCCAGACCTGAGCCCACTGAAAGATGACGCTGGCAATCAAGTTCAAGGACCGGGACCGGGTCCCCCTGACGGTTGACATAGGACTTCGCCACCAGATTGTCCGTCTGAATCAACACCCAACGACCTTGCAGAGAGTCCTGAAAGTGCACCAGGGCAAGCCAAATCGCCCTCAACTCCCGCCAGTTGGAGGACCTCCGTGAGTGTAGAAGGGACCAGCACCCCTGAACCTGATCCGACCCCAGCCAAGCACCCCATCCGGACAGGCTGGCGTCCGTAGTCACCACAAGCGGAGCCGGAGGAGCCAGCGAAACCCCGGCCAGAAGGTGACGCCGGCAGAGCCACCAGGAGAGCTCCCCCGGATCCGGTCCGACATGGGCAGCAGGGACAGGAGACTCTGAGACCCCGGAGACCAACCCAACAGGATCCAGTTGGCCAGGCGGAGGAGATGAAAACGAGCCCAAGGAACCAGAAACACCACGGAAGCCATGTGCCCCTGCACCCGCAGCCACTGGACCGCCGGAGAAGCCGCCCGGGACATCAAGGCCCGAACCTGGGACTGAAGAGAGAGCAAGCGCTTGTCGGACAAGGTAACAAGGCCGAGCAAAGTCTGAAAACGAGCCCCGATGAACACCATGTCTTGAGAGGGGACCAAAGAAGACTTTCCCCAGTTCACCAAGAACCCATGCCCCTGAAGAACCTCCAAGGCCCTCCCGATGTGAGCGAGCAAAAGAGACTCCCCCGCAGCATGCAGCAAGAGGTCGTCCAGATAAGGATGAATGAAAACCCCCTCCGCATGAAGGAGAGCCATGAGAGGCGCCAGGACCTTTGTGAAAACCCTGGGCGCGGACCTGAGGCCGAAGGGAAGCACGCAAAACTGAAAATGGGCGTCTCCCACAGCGAACCTCAGGAAACGCTGAGAAGAAGCGGCCACAGGGATGTGGAGATAGGCGTCCTCGAGATCCACGGAAGCCAGGAAGTCGCCAGGTTGAACCAGAGGAATGAGGGCCTGAAGGGTCAACATGCGGAAGTGAACGGGCCGAACCCAGGAGTTGACCCACTTGAGATCCAGGACAGGCCGAAAGCCGCCGGTCACCTTCCGCACCAGAAACAGAATGGAGTAGGTCCCCGTCCCTATCTCCGCGACAGGAACCCGGCAGATGGCATTTTTGGCAAGCAAACAGGACACCCCGTCCAGCAGAGCCACCCTGCGGGGACCGGAGACAGGCACCGGAGTCAGCCGAACCCCCGAATCCGGCGGAACCAGCACAAAGTCGATCACGTACCCATGACCCACAGTGCTCAGGACCCAGCCATCCGAAACGTCCTGCTGCCACCGAGGAAGAAATTGCCGAAGACGGCTACCCACCGGCAGGGAACCGGCCAGACAGTAGTTGTCAGGGACCCTTCTTGGCAGGGCCTTTAGGCGCGGAGGCAGCGTGCTTGGGAGAAAAACGGGGCTGAAAACGCCGCCTGCGAAAAGACTGACGAGAATCACGCTTAGGGGAAGAACGAGGGGCCCTATTCCAAGGCCTGCCAGATGGTGCCGAACCACCCTTATAGGGCAAGGCATGCTTCCGCTCCTTGAAAGCCTTCGAAATCAGGGCAGGCAATTGTTCCCCAAACAGAGCCAGTCCATCAAAAGGCAACTTCAACAAAGCCGCCTTCTCACCAGGATCAGCCTTCCAGGATCGGAGCCAGAGGGAACGACGCGCCGCCACTAAAGCTCCAGTGGAAATAGCGGAAGACTTGATCACGTCAGACGAAATGTCTGCCAGCAGCCGAGCCTGCTGCTCCATAGCAGCCAGGAGGTCAGAGCATTCAGACCCCTCCTGAACCGCGGCAGCCAACTTTTCGAAATCCTGCACCAGAGACTGCGCCGAGTAGGCAGAGAAAAGGCTAGCCCGCAGCGCCAGGTTCCCAGCAGCAAAGGAGCGTTTAAGGCCAGAGTCCACCTTCCGATCAGTAGCATCCGCCGGGGTACAATCCTCAGGCAGAATCGCAGTTTTGCCAATCAGAGTGGCCAGGATAGAGTCTAGTTTCAAACTGTGAGGCAAGGGATCCTCCCCTCCAAAAGGTACAGCTCCTGAAGGAAGCGAGGGACCTGCAACTTATCGATCTCACGCCACTCCCTCAACACCATGTCCTTGACCGGACCCTGAAAGGGCATGCCCAACTTGGAGGGAGAAGCATACTGAGGAAAAAGACTCCCATCCCTCTCCCCCAGCTGGAACGGAGGGAACCCCAAATTGTCCCGCACATGAGCCAGAACATCCCAGCGCTCCTCCCTGGAGATATACTTTCCCCCAGAGGAGGTAGAAGGACCCTCCTCGTCCGACGGGGAAACAGCCCCAGCAGGATCCAGCGAGCGAGGACGCAAAGGAGCAGCAGGCACCGGACGAGCCAAGAGAGCCGTAGCCACCGCAGCCTCAATCATGCCCTGCACTTCATCCTTGGACATGAGAGGCACATCACCCCCAGAAAGGCCCCGACCCCGAGGGCGCTTGGGGGAACAGGAGAACCATCAGGAGAGGAAGAAGAGGAAGAAGAAACCAGGTTGTTCCTCTTGAACACCCTTTGCGACCCATGGCAGCAGAGGAATGGAGAAGCAACTCCCGACCCCTAAATGTAGAGAAAAACCCACCAGGAACCCTCCAATGAAAGCCCAGGCCAGGAAACAGCCAAAAACAGGATAAAACCACAAAAACGCCATCTAAAATAAAAGACCGGGCACAAACCCGTCCTACCAGGTCTCCCAGAAGAGTGCAGTCCGAGAGGAGGCAGCCAAGACAGCCCGACCCGGAAACACAGCCCCAGCCACAGGAGGACCGCCAAACAACGCAGCAGCTTCCTGAGCCACCGCTCCGCCCCCATCCACGAGGGAGACGAGGAGAGGAAGCATCGCCAGGAGAACTCCGTCGAGGGCACCGCCGTCGCAGAGAACCAACGCGAAGACTCCCCGGCACCGCCACAGGGAGGAACTGAAGGTAAGTCTCACTAGGGAGACAGAAAAAAACAGGTGGAGGTGGGGGCGGGCAGAGTTTTTATGCTGGGGGTGGGTCTGGGTGGGAGGCGGGGCCTCATTGGTAATGAAGGAAGGCGAGGGAGGGACGGGAGGTAATGTGCTATATTATGCTGCATCATTTGCTTTTTTCTTGCCGCATAATAAACAAAACGCTCTCCACTTTTAAAGTTCACCGGCCGCCACTGGTTGCTTACAATACTTAGTATGTAGTACGTTGAATCTTTGCCCTGCTGTAAACTTTTTCTGCAGTACCAAAACACTTCTGTGAACCATAATGAACAAAAGTCAACTGACCTGCAAACAGTTAGGGCCAGATATACGACTGGATTTTGCATGCGCAAACGGGTTTGCGACCTGTTTGCACATGCAAAATCCCTGTGGGCCATGTACTAACACTATTTTGCGAGTCGCAAAAAATTGCGACTCGCAAATTAGTGTTTAGCGACTCGCAACTAGGGAGGGGGGTTCCAAGGGAGTCCCTTCCTAATTGCGACTCGCAGCCCTATGTATGAATGCTTTGCGACCGCAATTGCGGTCGCAAAACACTCGTAATTTACCGCCCTCTTCAAGAGGGTGGTAATGCAGTCGCAAATGGGAAGGGGACCCCAGGGAACCCCTTCCCCTTTGCAAATGCAGGGGAAAATATTTTTTTGGGGCAGGCAGTGGTCCAAGGGACCACTACCTGCCCTTAAAAAATGAAACGAAAATGTTTTTTTTTTTTTTAAATGCATGCCGTTTTCCTTTAAGGAGAACGGGCTGCATTTTTTTTTTTAAACTGCTTTATTTAAAAGCAGTCCCAGACATGGAGGTCTGCTGAGCCCAGCAGGCCACCATACCTGGGAGGGCCTGCCATTCTCAATGGGGTCGCAAATTGCGAGTGCCTCATTAATATTCATGAGGCATGCAATTTCCAACCCCGCTGAGTATCGCAAACCATGTCTCAGACACTGTTGTACATTGGAAATTGCGACTCGCAATCGAGCTCAAATTGCGAGTCGCAATTTCCAATGGTCGTACATCTGGCCCTTAGTCTTCAATACAAACATTTACAATTTGTTCAATACCTCTACACACCTATGGTGCATCGGGAGCACATAAGAACAAATTATGTCATAGAACATGAGCGCTGCTATCACTGGAGAATTTCTGTGGATTTTTTTAGTTCAAAACGTTTAGGATTTCACTGATATATGCAACTAACTATAAGGTTAATTTAAATATATATATATATATATATATACATATATATATATATATATATATATATATATATTTGGTTTTTTTGTTTAAAGTGTTCTGTAGTGGTTCCTTGCTGTGAGCATTGGCTATGTTCAATAGAAATGCAGTTAGTTGCTCTTTAAGCATGAGCAGGCCTGCCAGCTTTTTTCTCGGCATTAGCATCATGTTACAGTATGCCATGGTCTGATTGGTGGGTTAGAAACACGAATGAAGTGAGACAGCTTCTATGAGCAGTGGTGTTATCTTCGCGAGCACAGGCTTTCATACCGCACCCCTTAATTATTTAGTTCGGCCAGCTCCAGTTGTCTTTTTTCAAGTGAAGTACAAAAAACACAAACGTGAATTCACTTGAATTCGGAATTTCTGTCAGAAAAACAAACAATATGAACATTCTGCCATTCGTTCGTTTTAAACTGCATCGTCATATCGTATTTACTACGACAGCAAACAAGAAAAGTATTGGGATGTTCCACTGTTCTATAATGTTCTGTGCGATAATTGCGAAAACTATTTTCAAGCAGTAATTTCGAATTTGTGGAAGTAGACGGGAACCTAACACAACTTTAATAACATTTCAAGGGCTGTCGCAGTGGAACGGGCCTAGCGTTCTCTCGCCGGAATAGGGCTTCCATGGTAACACAAATAAATACCACCCGCAGTAACCGTTACTCACGTGCGCTGCTGTCCACCAGCGAGGGCTCTGTCGACGCCATCGATTCGGTTTCGCTCTGTGTCCGCTAACCTGTCCAGAAGTACAGGACAGACGGAGCGGAACAGCTGTGCCAGGGCGCAGGAGCCTCGTGTTTTTGATCCCCTGCCCGCTTTCTGACCCTCCAAAACTGGCACGGGAGACAGCGCATTCTCTCGAGAAGGGAGGGGCTGCGCTGGTTTTTGCAGATAGCAAGCACTACGTTCAACGCTGAAGCTGGGCTTGTCTAACTGCCAAGCTCATAGCACCTCTTTATCAGCAGCTCTTCTCCGTCCTTGCCCCCCACGCGCGCACACCCTTTCACACTTCTTTTTAAAAACGAGAATTCAGCTTATCACTTTCTGAGGAATAGCCCCTTTATGGAAGAAAGTCTCCTCACTGAACATACTTACTTCCAAATATGTTTTCTGAAAACGTAATTACTGCCAGCAGGGAAATCTCATAAATTGTTTATAAATAGCTCCACTTTAAACTTACTAAGAGAAACTCTAATTTCCCTGCCTCTCAGGTCCATGAATCTTTGCCACAGTATTAGAATGGAGCACAACCCAAACATATGTCTAAAATAATCATTGTCTTACAGAATTTAATGTTCAGTCTACGATGACGGGTTTGATGAAGTTTTATTTTCTCTTTAAGAGATCAGTCTGTATTTCTCTCTTTGTATTCAGATTAGTCAAATAAACCCATTTACAAAAATATCAAGAACATTTGGTTAGAACACGCATACAAAATAACAGCGGGTTCCATAAAGGAATTAGTCTCTATCTTAATCTAAAGGACCTAACCTATCCTAGCGAGAACTCATAAAGAGTTCTTTTTAGAAAAGAGCAAGTAAAATTCAAAGCAAAATACTAATAACTATAAAAAGGTCTCACTCCCTATGAAGAGTAGTTCTGGAAATTCGGCCCAGTTCCCTAACAGCTGCTATAGCAACTGTTAAAACAGGTGAAAGGTTTTAATCACAGCAGTAGCTATGATCAGCATAAAGATAGAAAGCCTCCTTACAAAGGGCAAAGAAAACAAAGAAATTACCGGGCTAGCACAACAAAGTGCTAAGGGACATGACAGGGTAGGGGTGCAAAGAATGCCTTAACTCTAGCTAACAACACATACTATATAGAAAACACAACATTTTGTGGCAAACTATGAATGTTTAATCATAATTTAACCAATAGGAAAGGATCTTCCGATGGTCTGTCATCTTCTTCCTCAATTCCCACGTTAAGCATCCATGTCGACATGTAGTTATTTAAATGTGGCTGCAGCGTATTACAAAAAGATACATCTGGGAAGGTTCTCATAAGAACCTTTGCAAGCCTACCCTGTTAGCTATTCAATGGGGGGCTTGGGGATGGCATTCGAAGAATGTCCACCCCCGGGCAGCTTCGGGCATTTGGAATCACCCAGAACGAGCGCGTGCAGGCGAGGCGCCTGCTTTAGAACGCGGCGGTTTCAAATGCCGCGTTCTAATTATCTGTGAGTTGGGGGTCCAGATGTCAGGTAGGTGGCAGCGCGGCAGTTTTCGTGCCGTTTTTTCAGGTTTTTCTTGAACTAGGGTCTGTGGTTGGTTTATTTAACGATGTCGGACGCCTCTGCTGAAGTGAGGGAGGCTCTCAGAGTTTTGTGCCAGGCTGGGAGGGAAGATTTATTGGCCCCTGGGGTATTAGGTCAGGCTTGGACTGGCATTTCTCTCAAGAGGAGGGCGTCCTCTGATGGTATGTCCGCTGCTGTATTGGCTTGTTCTTTGTCTGAGAGTTCCCCTGAAATTGTTTCTGTCAAAGTTAACAATGTTATGAACAAAGTTATGAAAGGAAACTCCTCTCTCACCTCTAGTCAGCAGCCTGCTTCCTCTGGTGTGGGAAAAGGGAGGGGCAGGGCTCGCACACGCTCAGTCAGGGGAAAATGTGTCAGGAAAACAACCTCCCTCAAAGGGATACCTGATTTTTCAGATGAGGTGGTTTTAGCTGACAGTGAGGTGTTGGCGCCACCTGACGGTGAGTTGCAGTTAGCTAATTTTGACATTGTTCAGGACACTTCTTCATTGAGTTCGGTTACCAAACGTGATATACCTATTTTTAATGCAAAGTTTCACTTGTCTAAATCTGCGGTTTCTGGTTCTGGTGAGAGGCCTCTTTCGCCTGTCATTTCCTGTGAAAGTGGTGAATTATCTTTAAGTGGTGCTGCTTTATTTACTGAGGATGCCTCAAAGGTGAGGCCAAAAAGTCATTCTGTGTCAGTTTCTTCTTTGGACAGTCAAAGGTTGCCTGTTAAACAAATGTCTAATGCAAGCTTGTCGACCCCTAAGGCTGACATTGTCAGTAATTTTTCTGTCAGGTCTAGTAGTGAGCCTCGTGGGCAGGGCAAGTGGGTATGGGTTAGCAATGAGGTTAAGAGTATTGCTGCATCATCTGTCCATAGTATGGAACCCCTTATGTCTGCAAGTCTTAGCGGCTTGCAGGCCAACGATCATTCAAGGCTGCAGAATGGCATCAGGTGCAGCGACCCACCTTTGAACAGGTTCCAAGCATCCTTTTCATTTTCACTTCTTCAAAACCAAATGGAGAATCCCGGAGTGATTTTCCCAACGCCTTTGCCCAACCACAAAATTTCTCAGTTCAAAAAGGCGGTGAACTGGAAACAATTTGATGGTGGTGTGGGTGATGGAGCCCAACCATCCTGCAGTGGGGCTCGTCAAGGGGTTTATGATAATGGGGACGATGATTTTTCTGATTTGGAAGAGGGTGAGCTTGCTGGTGAGGAGGATTTGCCTAACCCCTTTTTTCTTTCCAAGCAGGGGGGGATTACTAATAAGTTTTCCCGAGCTAATATTTTACAGATGAAAGAATCTGAAAGGAGCTGGAAGGATTTTGAGCGTTACCCCAAAGGCACTGACGGCGCCAACAAGAAGAAGCCTTCAGCGCTGGACAAGCCTTGTCAAGCAGGTGAGTCACAATGTAATCTCTCTTGCACTACAGTTAATGTTAGGAAATGCAAAGCAGATGGGGTTTTAGTAAATGGTAAGGCTTCTGAGGCTAAGGTTTGTTGTCATTGTGAGACGCCTTCAACCTCGCAGGTTTCTACTAATTCTGATAAAGACAAAGACAAATTGCTGGGATCTGACACACTTTCTCAGGAGGAGAAGGACGGTAAGGATAGGATAGAAGGTTTAAAAAGGCTTCCATATATGGTGCTGTCAATGCCCTTAGGTTCTCATCTAAACAAGCATACCAAAGAGAAAATTTGGAAAGGTGAGTTTGTGGATGTTTTTAAGTTACTTCACAGGGAGATTCAATCTAAAGAAGGTTCCAGAGAAGAGGCTTGGGAGCTGGCTAAAAGACCCAGGATTCCTACCAATATTGACTCTTGGACCTCAGCATTTCTGATTTTTGCAAGTGTTTACTGTGAAGAATTTCCAGATCGTTCGGTTTCAATTTTCAAATACTTGGATACAATCAGAAAGGCTCAGTCAGAATTCGGTGGCTTTGCTTGGCTCCATTATGACGAGGAGTTCAGAGCTCGCCTCGTCCTCGTTCCAGAGAAACCTTGGGGTGATGTTGATAACGAATTATGGGTACAGTGGATGTATCCCCAGAGGCCTCCCCCTATGATGCATACTGCTAGTGGTCTTGCTATTGCTCCCCGGCCTTTTCTTAACAGACCCACCTCGGGAGGGGTGGGTACTTGGGCAAAACCTCAAGCTTTCATTCCGGGAGCATGCTGGAATTTCAACAGAGGCTTCTGCCAGGAGAATCCATGCAAGTATAGACATGAATGTTCCAAATGCGATGGGAAACACGCCATTTTGCAGTGTTTTAGCGAACAAACATCCGGTTTTCCTATCAGTCAAGGTAGAGGGAGGGGCGCCCCATTCCAGCCCCACTTCAAGGGCAGTTACCCCAATTGATATGCCCAAGCTATGTTATTGGCTTCAGTTTTATCCTCAAAGAGACAAAGCTTTGAAGTTGGAGTGGGGGTTTAAAGAAGGTTTCCGGCTTGGTTATCAAGGTCCCAGATATTGCAGGTTTGCTCAAAACTTGAAGTCTGCTAATCAATTCCCGCAGGTCATTGCTCATAAGTTACATTCTGAAGTTGCCGAGGGCAGGATGGCTGGCCCCTTCCCTTTTTGGCCTCTTCCCAATCTTATCATTTCTCCTTTAGGAGTGGTCCCAAAAAAGACTCAGGGAGAATTTCGCATGATATAACACCTGTCTTGGCCGCAAGGTCTGTCGGTGAATGATTTTATTGCCAAAGAAGACACTGTTGTACAGTTTGCTTCAGTGGATGTAGCTCTTGACCTGGTAAGGGAGGCCGGCTCAGGAGCGGAGCTGGCCAAATGTGACATCAAATCTGCTTTTAGGTTACTTCCAGTTCATCCACAAGATTTTGAATTACTTGGCATTCATTTTCAGGGACAATTCTTTGTCGATAAAGTTCTGCCTATGGGTTGTGCAGTCTCGTGTCAGCTTTTTGAAGACTTTAGCTCGTTTCTGCAATGGGTTTTCTCCTTCAGGTCAGGTCATACCCAGGTGTCCCATTATCTGGACGATTTTCTTTTTGTTGGTAAAGAAGGATCACGACAGTGTAACAAGACGCTCCTTTTCTTTCAATCTTTAACTCAAGAGTTAGGCGTGCCTCTGGCTCAAGAGAAGACAGGGCCCTGCAACATATCTCATTTTTCTAGGTATTGAGATTGACACTGTGAAAATGGAGGCCAGATTACCATTAGGAAAAGTGAAGGAGATTTTGGACTTTTTGGAACATGCTAGGGTGTCACCAAAACTCACGCTGTTTGAAGTGCAGCGGCTACTAGGACATCTAAGCTTGCAAAGTAGTGAAAGCTGGGAGATCCTTTTGTCGGAGGTTAGGTTTAGCTATGTCTGGTGTTTCCTTACCTCATTACAGAGTTAGAGTGCCTCTGTCCATGAGATCCGATTTCGAGGTTTGGATTATGTTCCTCAAGGTCTTCAACGGTGTCCCTATTTGGTCTTTTGATGAAAATTTTGTATGGTCGGTGCAAATTTTCTCCGATTCGCCAGGAGCGAACGGCTTTGGACTTTTTTGGGACGGAAAATGGTGTGCGGAACCATGGCCTCAGAAGTGGGCTACTGAAACTCGTAGTATAGCATTTTTTGAATTCTTTCCCCTGATTGTAGCTTTGGCAGTTTGGGGCAAGTTTTTGGCAAACAAGACAGTTCTCTTCCATGTAGACAACAAAACTGTGGTTGATCTGGTGAATGGTCAAAAGGCAAGAGATAGACGTTTACTTAAATTGTTGCAGAGATTTATGCTTGGTTGCTTGATGCTTAATATAACGTTTAGAGTTAAACTTATACCTGGTTTGGACAACAATATAGCAGATGCGTTACCTCGTTCTCAGTGGCAGAGATTCCGTGGTTTGGCACCCAAAGCAAACCCAGAAAAAACTCAGATTCCTCAAGAGGTATGGGATCTAGCGGATTGAAGATAAGGCTGTTGGTTGAACACTCTCTTGCCTTCAGCACACGTTTAGCTTACAGAAGGGCCTGGGCTGAATTCCTACAGTCAGGTGCGGCTTGTCGCAACAATGATCAAGTAGGTTGTTTACTCCGTAACAATGATATTCTACACTTTGTTATGAGCAACATTGATAGAAATATATCACATACTACCATCGCTGGGAAGCTTTCAAGCATTTCTTTCTATGGTAAGTGCTTTTGGGGTTATGACCCCTCCTTAGGAGAGTTGGGGAGGAGAATTTTACTAGGGTGGTCCAAATTAAAGAAATGTGGCACTTTGCTGCGAAAACCTATTTCTTTTACCTTATTGGGCGACATTATACCAACATTGCCTAAACTTCGTTATTCACATTTTGAGGTTTCATTGTTTAAACTTTGTATGTTATGGTTATTTTTTGGAGCCTTTAGGATATCCGAGCTATTAGGTAAATCAGTTTTTCAAGGGCTCAAGTACTCCAATGTTTCAATCACACCACACTCTTTACGTATTCTATTGGAATCATATAAAACAGACCAAAAGGGTAAAGGGGCTACTGTGGTATTGCGGAAGCTAAGCGGCCCGCTCTGCCCATGGTCAGCTTGGTTCCAATTCAAAGAATTTGAAACTTATTCAACTGATTTTATTTTTCAGCATCAAGATGGTTCTGCCTTAACCGCTTCACAGTTTTTAGTGGTTTTGAGAAAATCTTTGCATTCCCTAGGTCTTAATCCTTTGGAATTTGGTACTCATTCATTTAGAATAGGCGCAGCCTCAGAAGCGGTCAGAAGGGGTTTTTCTTTACAACAGCTAAGAAGGTTGGGCCGTTGGACATCTAATTGCTGTTTAAAATATGTTAGAGATTTGAATGAATTTTAGATCTCCTTTTTGGCCTTGCTAACATCTGTTTCTTTCCAGGTCATCAACTCTATTCTCCGGCATCCATGGCGAACGTCTGGATCGTCGGACACTCCTTTGTGAAATGGGCGGCCAAACAAGCAGAGAGGAGCCATTATGGACCTAATTTAGGTTTTAGCTTTGAGGACACTAAAATTACCTGGTGTGGTAAGAGTGGCATGCGTTGGGGTCAACTGTTACCAGTTTTACACAAGTTACTTTCTTCTAAGCCATGCCCTGCGATATTACTGATTCATCTGGGTGAGAATGATTTGGTACAGCTGTCAGGTCTGGGTCTTCTTCTTGACATCAAAGCTGATTTAGCGAAGATTGTTACATCTTGGCCTTCAACAAAAATCATCATCACTGCTCTTGTACCCAGGCGGGTTTGGAGGGGTGCCGAAAAGTTTACGGTTGTTGACAGAGCCAGGCGCAAGCTCAATAGAGAGCTTCATCGCTTCTGCATTATTAATGGTGTCAGTTGGCTATCGCATGATGACATTGGTAAAGATGACTTTCAATTTTTCAGGCCGGATGGGGTACATCTTTCTTTTATAGCCAATGAACTATACCTTGTAAACATAAAAGACAAGTTATCTCACATTTTGGGTTTACATCCGTGGGGCTAAGGGATTGTAACAGCGGCATCCCTCCTTTAATTGGTTTTTGAGATTTCTGGTATTATATCTGGCATTTTCATTAAAAGGTTTTGTTATTTACTAATCTGGGTTATGAGGGTATTTTTATACTTGCTAAAAAATGCTTTGATTCAATCCTAAATCCCTGGGAAAGAGGGGGGGACAGGTAAAACGCCTTTGCAGGGTTTTGTCCTGGTGGCAGATTTGGACAGGATTGAGGCAGGCAGGAAGGGTTGGGGCAGGCAGAATAGCTTAGGACAGAGGGAAAACAGAGGAATGAGGCTGGAGGTAGGAAGGGGGACAAACTAAGGGGTTGGGGTCGAGGTTCAAGGTGGGGGAAAATTCATGGGGGATCAATATGGGGAAAAATTAATGGGGGATCAATATGGGGGAAAGTCATGGGGGATCGATATGGGGGAAAATTCATGGGGGATCGATATGGGGATATTTCATGGGGGATCAAGTAGGGGTGGCGGGGTGGGGTTACATTCAAGTTGTGTAAACATCGATTGCGTTATTGTAATGTAATTGTTTGTTGCTGAAATAAAAGCGACCTTTTACCCCCATCGGTCTGTGATGTAATTCATTGCCCAATGTCCCATTCTGTAACAATGGACTGCTCTTATGAAATGAAACCTTAATATCTAGCATGTCCTGGTTAGATAATGGCAT
This sequence comes from Calotriton arnoldi, assembly GCA_963921515.1. Lineage (NCBI taxonomy): Eukaryota > Metazoa > Chordata > Amphibia > Caudata > Salamandridae > Calotriton > Calotriton arnoldi. The sequence goes on along the minus strand of CAWUFW010002424.1, from coordinate 1,724,620 downwards.
TTCAATGTACAGCAAGCCTTTTCCTTCTTTAATATACTTGTTAATTAATTATAAGCATGTGGAAGAGGAAACTATCTAAAATATGATGAAGTCATATGGTGTGAGGAAGAAAGAAATACATTTTGCAGCACACAGCACATTTCACAAAGATGTCAAGTTATACAGTTCAGTTATAACGTTAAATCAGCATTTACAAAAAGGTATTTCTTTTATTGAAAAGATAGGAAAGAATCAAGAAAATATTGAAACCAAGCAGCGAAAGAACGATAGAAATGGAGCTTTCTGCAGAAATAAGCAGCATTTTCACTTTTTGCACGTTTAAAATAAGTGCATTTTCTCTAAACACTATTTTAACAAGCATTTTCTTTGTCAGCATTTGTTAGACCTGGTATCTTCGGCGTGTTTTCCCCCCTGTCTTTTTTTCCTCTGACCTGTTTTTAATCATGTGCTGCATTTAGTTTTTGCTGGTTTTAGGACTTTGGGCACTTTACCACTACTGACCAGTGCTAAAGTGCAACTGCTCCCAGTGTAAATTGTATCTGTAATTGGTTATCCATGATTGGCATATTTGATTTACTGGTAAGTCCCTAGCAAAGTGCACTGTGTGTTCCCAAGACTTGTAAATCAAATACTACTAGTGGACCTGCAGCACTGATTGTTCCACCCACAGTAGTAGCTCTGCAAACATGTCTCAGACCTGCCACTGCAGTGTCTGTATGGGCAGTTTTAAACTGCCATGTTGACCTGGGAAGTGCAACCACTTGCCAGGCCCAAATCTTCCCTTTTACTTTATGTAAGGCACCTCTAGGGTAGGCCCAAGGTAACCCCTTGGGCTGGGTGTAATATATTTAAAAGGTAGGACATGTACTGATGTGTTGTACGTCTCCTGATAGTTAAATACTGCTAATTTCTTTTTTCACTATTGCAAGGACTATCTCTCCCATAGGTTATCATTGGAGCTGCCCTGTAACCTCTTACAAGTGCAACTTCCAACTGGTAAGAGATAGAGATTTGGAGTTTGGGGCCTCTGAACTCACAATTTAAAAATACATATTTTAGTGAAGTTGGTTTTCAAATTGCATGTTTGAAAATGGCACTTTTAGAAAGTGGGGATTTTCTTGCTTTGCCATTCTGTGCCTCTGCCTGCCCGTGGAATCCACATCTGAGGGAGGGTGACAGTTGGGCTGTTTGTGCACTAACTCTAGACAGTTACACAAAGGGAGCTGAGGTGTGCCCTTCATATCCTTATAGCCCATCGCCAGGCAGATGGGTCTTCCTGAGCTAGAGTGGTGGGAGGAGTTGTCACTGACACCTGAATAGGTGTGCGCCTGTCCTCACACAAAACTGTCTCCACCCCCATGTAATGTGTCTGGAGTCAGGTCAGGGACAGGCATGGTCTTGTGCACTACAGAGACTTTCCCTTGAAGTTTGCCTAATTCAAAGGCAGAAACTGGTATAAGTACTGGAGCCGTGACACCATAACTTCAGAACACCTTTGGACTAAGAGGACATTCTGCCAGGAAGAAGAGCTGGATGCTGTAGGATGGACTGACACTTTGCTTGTTGCTTTGTTGTGCTGCCCTACAGCTTCTGTCCTGGGAGTGAAAGGGCTGGACTTTGCTTTCTACATCCTGCTTTCCAAGGTTCTCCAAGGGCTTGTGAGTGCTTGCCTCCTGTTAAGAAGTCTCAGGGTTATCAAAGACTTCACCTACCAGTGCCTGGGTACTTCTGCCGAGATCCTTACTTGCCAAGTGGGGCCAAATCCAGGTCCTAGGCCCTTGGAAGTGGAAGAGAAGAAAATCCATGCATCGACTCTCAGCACCCTTTTTCCGAAGCAGCACCACTGTGTGGTTGTAAAACGAACGCATCACTGCTGTGCGGCCAAAGAATCGACGCAGCGCCTGCCGTGCGTCTGAAAGAATACCACAACCCGAGCACCGTCACTGACGTATGTGGTGCATGCTTCGACTGGGCCCTGCTGTGCAGCTGAAGAAATCGACGCATCACCTGCTTCACAGGTGTGAAACCGATGCAGCACCTGTTCCGCTGCATTGACACAGCGCATCTTGATTTTTGACACATCATCCCTGGGCACCAAGTTCTTCATCGATGTTGTCCAGCTGTAAGGAACCGAGGCTGTGTGTCCGGAATTCGACGCGTCACCTCCCCTTGCAGTAAGAAACGAATGCATCACTTCCCCTGACAGTAAGGCACTGACGCATCACCTCCCCCGCACTGCAGTAAGGAAACGACGCATCACCTCCCCTGGCAGTAAGGAACTGACGCATCACCTCCGCTGGGAGTAAGAAACTAACACATTGCTGTGCTTTTCCGGAACCTCACCTCCCCTGCGCCTGTTTTCGTCTTTGATTTCGACGCATCCCAGGTACTTTGTGCTAAAAGTGACGCATCCATAGTTTCCTATGGACTAAACTATTTTTAACCTTTTAAAAGTGATATCTTGACTTGTGTATGTTGGATTTGTGTCGTTTTGGTCTCGTTTTATTCAGATAAATATTGGTTATTTTTCTAAACTGGTGTGATGTTCTTTTGTGGTGTTGTCACTATGCTACTGTGTGTGTATGTACAAATGCTTTACACATTGCCTCTGAGATAAGCCTGACTGCTCGTGCCAAGCTACCAAGGGGGTGAGCAGGGGTTATCTTAGCTGTGTGACTCCCTTATCCTAACTAGAGTGAGGGTTCCTACTTAGACAGGGTGCAAATCACTGCCAACTAGAGATCCCATTTCTAACAACATTAAAGCACATTTCTACATTGTTATGAGGTAAATTTACATAAAAATTTTCAACTTCCACAATCCCCCGCCTGATGATTTTATTAATCATCACATATCTAGATTTCTCATGTGAGTCTGTTTCAAAGTGCACTTTCATCATCAGTTGAGTCTCGTATTTTTCTTTTCAAGCCATTAATTTCATTGAGTTCATGTAGTCATCATTTATAATACCCCTCAAATCGAAATCCTTCTTATACCATTTCTTTTCCAACCTTTCATTTCTCTTGCGAAATATGTATCTACAGCTCAAGAACAGTGCGTAAAGAAATATTAGACAAAGCTCCACTACTACTATTGGCATTAGAATAGCCTATAATATACCCTTTCCTGCTTCTAAAAACCATTTTCCAATCGTGGCAATTCCCTTTCCCTAATTTTCAAACAAACTTGGTGTTTCCAATTCACGTAATGCAGGTTCTAAACCAGATATATTCTTTGCGAAGCCTTCTATCTCCCTACGCTCATCAGGTATGTATATACAGCAGTGAGTTAATTTAAGCATTTTGCAGACTCTGCCCTTTTCTGTGAGTAAGATGTCTAAGGCAAGTCGATCCTGTAAAACCATCGATCATATAGCTATTAGTTCTGTATTAATTACAAGCAAAGTTCTGGATTTGCTAGTTGACATTTTGTCGACAACTGTTGACAACTTTCTAATCTTTTCACCATTTAAGATGACGCCTACAGGTGGAATGTCAGCTCCAAATCTGTCTCCTACTAGTCCAATTTATGTGTTTGTACTGCGTTTCTGTCAGTGTGTGGGTGTTAATGTTAGTGCATCTAAACTCTTCACATGGTACATCTTTGGAATTAGCATGCCTAAATAGCAGATTCCCTCCCAGTTAGCTGGCAATAAGAAGTAGACATTCTGTCCACAAATTTAATAGACCCCTGGAATAGGATTTTCGTCTCCTTGTAAAATTTGCCAAGATCCCCCTGTTAATTTGAATGTATTCCCAACTACTTCTTATATGTCTAGTCCTATTGGGTGTCCATCTTCTGTACAATCAAATTATCCCATTGTGCTGGCTGTCAAGTCTCAGTTTAGGGTAACCCATCTTCTTTCTAAATTCGTTTTCTGCCTTCTTCCAAGCATTCTCTAAAACATTGCTCTTTTTGTCAGTAGTTCGTGTCATATTAGTGTATCTTTCTTTTAATGCCATTGCATAAGCCTTCTATATTGGTCGCATTAAACAGGTTAAATTGTTTTTGTAAGTCTTCACACTATCTATGGGTCTATGAGGAAAAAAATAATAACAGGCTGTGTTCATCTCCTTTGCTTGTGAGTGTAAATTCATGTTCTCAATTAATGGTACACCGGAAAGTATAGGTCATGATTAGAATAGAAATACTCAAAATGTCATCACCTATAAACTAATGACAGTAAGATGCTCCAAGAACTAGCATAAGGTAAAGAAATGTGGTAATAGGTAACTTCTTCTGAAACTGATGTAGGTAAGTGTGTGCATACGTAACAATCCTTTGCATCCATGATGTTAGTGTATTCTTGTACTAACCTAGAATAAACATTAGTAGAATAATCATTTTTGTTATAGCTTGCAAAGGAGTAACTAAAGGGGTCTACATTAGTATGGTAAATAGGTGAATCAGCAATATTCTTTGCTTTAGACTCTGAGGCTAGGTAAAATCCTATTAGTACTATAGTGATCATAACTACTGTTATTACGAAAATTGAACCCATGATATATTTACATTTATTTCAAATGCAACACATTCTCTGAGTCAGTTCAAAGCACTTAGTTCAATAGCTTGTAGCAAATATTAGTACGTAGCTTTTTAGTTCAGTGAATCTTTTTTTTCTCAACTGTCAAGTTTCTAACCAGACAGTCCTTAACCCTACTCCGTGTTCTTTTAAAATGTTTTCCCTATTCTTCTACAACTTTCAACACTGGCCTAGGTTGATCTTCTGTAAAACGAAGAACTACAAGAACAAACATCTAATAAGCACAGTTCAAAATTCTTTCTTCTATTCCGTTTGGTTTCAAGTGCTTTTTATTTTTCAGATCATCTCCATCAGTCTTGCTTTCTCTTTTTCAGGAAGGCTTGAATAGTTTAGGATCCACATTACACAAACCATCCTATATGACATTTATTGTGGTGCTCACAAAGTATGACCATTCAGGTGCTGAATATCTGTGACAGGGCACTCGTGCTCTTTTCGATCTTCTTAGGTTTTGCTGAGTTGGATCTAGGCAACTTCGTTGCTAAACTCAGCCTCTTTGGGTATCATTTCTGGAATTTGAGCCATTGAAAAACTTCTCCTCAGATTTTTGTTTTCATAACTTTGTGACCTATCCGCTTGTCGGTTTATTTTCCTTGTTCCAGTGCTGGTTCCTTTGCCTGAATCTTCTTGTCTTAGTACCACATCAGCAGCACTTTCTCTCTGTGATTCAATCTCTGCTTCTCCCCTGTTAGAGATCTCAATGCCACACTGTGTTATTTCAGGTACATGCGCTTAACATTCCATCAACTGATCTTCACCCCTGTCTTCTTCCAGTGGCTGGACTGACACTGATGCTGTTGGCCTGAATGGTCTCTCAATTGGCGGTGCAACTTCCAAAGCTCTTTGTTCAGGATCATAGACCAAAGGCACTTCTTCTGGATTGCTTACTCTTTTGGTGTGCGAGGCATGGATCCAACTCGTGACTCCAGCTTACTTAACAGCAGTATGTGCAGTAGGATCACCTGAAAGGTGCCTTTCCATCTGAGTTCAAGGCAAGTCTTCTGAATGTGCTTCTTGATAACGACCCAATCACCAGGATTGAGGTTGTGGCACTGTTCTTGATGTGGGTTTTGTTTGACAGCTGAGAGACAGCACGACCCACATCAGCCAGTCCTTTGCAAAAATCTAACTCTAACATCATCAGTGATATTCAAAAGAGCAATGGCAGGAACGGCATGTAATCTCATTGCTCTGCCCATCAGTATTTCATGGGGGGATAACCCCGTCTTCCTATCAGATGTACTCTGGATACTCATCAATACCAAAGGTAAAGCGTCTGGCCATTTCAGAGAGGTTGATGTACAGACCTTGGCCAATATAGACTTGATGGTACCATTTATTTGCTCAACAATACCATAGGCTTCTAGTCTTTAACTGCAGTGTAATCTTTGTTCAATCTCTAAGGGTGTGCAGATCATCTTCATCACTTCATTGCTGGAGTGCGTTCCTCTATCTGACTCAAGAGAAATAGGCATGCCGAACCTGGGTATTAATTCACGTAATAACAGCTTGGCTACAGTAAGACTGTTGCTTCTTCTAGTTGGGTAGTCTTCCACCCATCTTGAGAAGACACACACAATCACTAGGATATATCTCAGCCTGTTATGCACAGGCATCTTGATAAAATCCATTTGCATCCTGTTGAATGAGCCACCTGATCTCCGTAGGTGTGTTAGAGTGACATGTTTGTTTCCCTACGTTTAACTGTTGACAAGTTACACACCAATGGCAAATCTCTTCTGCCAACAGTCTGAATCTGGGGTTGTACCAACTCTGCCTGAAAGGTCTCACCATTGCATCTGTCCCTAAATGTGTGTATCCTTGGTATATTGTGTCATTGTAAACAACAAGCTATCCGGTAATTTCAGTCTCCCATCTGCTGACATCCAGATGTCATTTGCGTTTTTCTCGCATCCTACCTTTACCCAACCTTTCTGTTCTGCTTTTGACACATTTTCCTGCACCTGTTTCAATTCATCCCACGTGTCAGTAACTTTCATCAACATTGCAAAAGAACTCTCCTTTTTGGACTCACATGTGTCATTTCCATTAAAGGAACAGGCTAACAATGCGCAATACCTGGCCACTGAGTCAGCATATCGGTTGCTCATGGCAACGTATCTGCTTCCTCTTTGATGAGCTAAACACTTTACCACAGTAATTTCTCTTGGCAATTACGGAGCATCCAACAGGTCCTTGACGTAAGTTCCATTCTTAATAGGTGTACCTGAATAGGTAAGAAAGACTCTCTGTGACCACAATTTTCCAAAATCATGAACAACAGCAAACCATAACTGGCTGTCAGTGAATATGGGGACTCATTTGAGAAGTTAAACTGCAGGCTCTAGTAAGAGCAATCAGTTCAACAACTTGGGCAGAAAAAACTTTTTGAAGCCATGAAGCTTCGACCACATTATTTATGGGGCACACAGCATATGCTGCTCTGAGTGTGCAATCATTTCCTCTCAAGTATGAGCCACAAATAACACATGATCAAGCTCAATCAGGGGTTCATCCTTAAAGTCAGGGCTGGGTTTAATGCACAATCACGTGACATCTAGACAATCATGTTAACTTTCATCAGAATTGTCATCATCATTTACAGGTAACAACCTTGAAGGGTTCAGCAGTGTACATCGTTTCAAAACAATATAGTCAGAAGAGAGTATATTTTGCTCATATTGTGTAAGCCTATTATGGGTCATATATTGTGTCTTTGTTCTTGTTAACAGTAACTCCACAGAGTGTGGGACCATGACAGTTAATGGGTACCCCATCTCTATGTTCTCGCTCTTTTCCAGAATAGTACTTATCGCAACCACCGCTTAAAGGCAACCGGAAAGTCCTGCTGCTACAGGGTTAAGTGTGGTAGACAAATAAGCAATAAGCTTTCGAGATCCTCCATGTGTTTGTGTCAAAACCGAGAGAGCGCAACCATCTCTCTCGCTGCAAAACAATGTGAATCATTTTGTATAATCTGGCATTCCCAGTGCTGGGGCGTGGCACAATTTCTCTTTCAACTCTAGGAACGCTCTTGTACATTCGTTGTCCCATGGAATTGGATCAGATACATCTCTGTGTGTCAGCCTCGATAGAGGCTTGGCCACCAAGGAATAGTTTGGTATCAACTGTCTACGGTAGCCAACCATTCTCAACAACATTCTGGTTTCTTTCTGAGTTCGAGGTGGATTCATCTGCAAGATTGCTTCCGCTCTTTCTGGTGACACTTTCCTAGCTCCTTTCACAATATTGTGTCCCAGATATTGAACCTCTTTTTGACAATTCTGCAGTTTCCCTGGACACACTTTGTGTCTGTTCTCAGTCAGATGATTCAAGAGTGCAATGGTGTCATGTTTCCATGCATCTCGCATTTCTGATGCCACAAGCAGATCATCTATGTATTGTACAAGGGTTGATCTGCTGGATTTCTTTTCAGGATTTGATTGAAAATGGATGCACTCTGTGTATACCCTTGTGGGACACGACACATGTTAATACCTTCTGTAGGAATATAAAGGAAAAGAGAAATTGGCTTTCCTCGTGCAATGGCACTGAGAAGAAAGCCTGGCACAAGTCGATAACTGTAAACCACTCTGCAGTATATGGGATCTAAAACAGTATGTTAGCTAGCTTCGTTACCACAGGACAACAGAGCACTACTATTTCATTTACCTTTCGTAAATCTTGAACTGTCCTGTATTTACCGTTGGGTTTCTGCAAACCCATAATTGGAGAGTTACATAAACTTCCAATTAGTTCCTTCAGTATTCCTTTTTATGTTTCGCCTGCACAGCGCTTGCGCTCTGCTTGTGAAATCTATTGTATTCAATCTAAATATTAAAAGAGGCTTACATCCAGTCTCCTTGCTTTTCATTGGTTCTTGTGCTTGCCATTTACTTTTCCCCTGTTTCTATTGGCTGCAGCATACGGATTCCTGTTGTTCCTCGTGTGCTTTTTTTTATCAGTGTTCTGTCGCCCAAGCACTGTTTCCATCTGCTTTGGGGCACTTGTTTAAAAATGTTTTGCCTGCACAGCGCTTGTGCTGTGCTTGTTTACTAATCTCCCCTGCACAGTACTTACAATATGCTTGTTTACATAATTATTCTCCCCCTGGCTGCATGTATTTCAAGCGTGTTTGTCAGCTCCGTTTTTCCCCCAACATCTACACGCCATCTTCACTCCCACCCGAACGCACTCAACTGACAGGGTCACACCATGTATGGCTGTCAAGCCCAGACTAAGTGCCCGGCTGTCAGTAGTGAATAGTATTGAGCAGCACCCACCGTCAACTTCAAGTGGACAGATGAGACAAAAACCTATGCTATACCCCACAGCCAATAAAGAACTTCGGAAATCATTTTGGCGCACTAGATTGGCTGGACTGACCCCAATACTCTAATTGTAGCTCACCAAACACATTAGCATTCCCGCCCACTCCCAGCCAACTCCCAGAATATGTTCTACCTTGCGACTGGCTGTTATGCGATCCAGAAGTGTTAAAGTTACATAAAATGACATCCGTCAGATCAGCCATGGAGGGAGCACTGTGCACATGGAGTTGAATTCAATCAATCAATCAGTGTTTGTTAAGCACCGCTACTCACCCGTGAGGGTCTCAAGGCACTGGGGGGAGGGGAGGGTTGCAGGTCCTGATGGGCACTGAGGTTCAGTCGAAAGAGCCAGGTCTTAAAATCCTTCCTGAATTGGGTCAGCAACAGGGATAGCCTAAGGTGGAGAGGCAGAATGTTCCAGGTTTTGGTGGCGAGGTAGGAGAAGGATCCTTCTCCGGTTTTGGTCTTGCGGATCCGAGTGACGGTGGCAAGGGCCAGTTCAGCGGAGTGGAGGTGTCTAGTGGGTACGTGGAATGAGAGACGGTGGTGCAAGTATTCTGGTCCGGCGTCGTGGAGGGCTTTGTAGGCATGTGTGAGGAGCTTGAACGTGACTTTTGTTGACTGTGAGCCAGTGGAGTTCTCGCAGGTGTTCGGAGATGTGGTTGCGGCGTGGAATGTTGAGGACCAGTCTGGCTGTGGTGTTTTGAACGTTCTATAGTTTCCCGAGGAGTTTCTGGGTGACGCCTGCGTACGGTGTGTTGCCGTAGTCAAGTATGCTGCTGATGAGTGCATGGGTGACTGTCTTTCTGACCTCAGTGGGGATCCATCAGAAGGTCTTTCAAAGCAGGCGAAGAGTGTGGCAGCATGATGAGGAGACAGCATTGATTTGGCGGTTCATCGTGAGCGAGGAGTCCAGTATGATACCGAGGTTTCATGCGTGGTCTGTGAGTGTGGGGGGAGGGGTTCCTAACGCGGTGGGGCACCAGGAGTCGTCCCAAGCGGAGGTGTTGGGCCCCAGGATGAGGACTTCGGTCTTGTCCGAGTTGAGCTTGAGGCAGCTGTCTCTCATCCAGGTAGCGACAGCCTTCATCCCACCGTGAACGTTGTTTCTGGCGATTGTGGGCTCATTGGTGTGACCGTCCGTGTAAGAGACAGGTGGTCATCGTACTTACTGCACCCGTGGTGCGTTGTTTATGCGCTCTGCTAAGGCAGCTTGGACACTGACTGAATGTGCCTATAAAGCACTGTAACAATAAGTGGGCGTTCCATGGCTTTGAGTGCACTCTGGGATAATGCATGCCTTGGTGCTGGTCATCAGACTCCAAGCTCTAGATGTGGTCAATTGGGGACTATAATCAACAGCTCACGCCGAGTCACATTACACAGACCCATTGAAAACTGCTTTATTCCTTTAATCATTCAGCAAATTGTTCTTTTATCCATCACCATGGAGATGATTGAACCTAATTGCTTATCTAGGTTCACAAGGACACGTAACAGCTGTTCTCTACCCCTCAGAGCAGAATGGAATGCCAGGCTTTCACCTCAGAACGTTTCACAAGATCATTTTACTTACGCATTTTTCTGCTGCCTTCTTTTGGTAAATTCCTCGGAGCTTCTTTATTAACTTTAGTGTAGCCATTAGCTCGTAATGTCACTTGGGGGACGTGGTCCTTGTCATTTCTTACTTATATTACCTGGTATGTTAACAAATACCAAATTAACTACTATATGGATTTCTTTGCCTTTCTTCAGTTCCAAATCCTGTTACTTCCCACCTGTGACATCACTTTGGTGTGATGACATGGAGGAGACATGATGTCACACAAAGATCAAAAGATGGCAGGCTACCTAGACATGTGATAAGGCGATGCGCAGCTGAGATACCTGTGGACAACAATGCTTGACAGGATGATGGGAATCTATCAGCTCTTTCCTAGCCTTCCACTGCCGCTCCTCTCTCCAGAGACTGCCCAGCCTGACTTTTACTTCCATAAGAAGCATAGGCTTGAACCCATTCCTTTAATTCCTGACATTCACCTTTGGACAGTTTCCTCTGTGATATATATATATATATATATATATATATATATATATATATATATATATATATATATATATATAGTCGTTTCAGCCTCCCAATATCACACATCCATGTCCGAACATCACCAATGTATAAATGACACATTCGGTCTCCTTAATTTACTATTTGTGCTAGATTTCTTCTAGTTAGTCTCTGCTCCCCAAGCTGTCGGTCATGCATCCTTTTACTTTTCTGGATGCACTTTGTTGTTGTTGGCGTTGTACTGCTTAAATTCAGGGCCGGACTGGCTGTAGCAGGCATCAAACGTTTTCCCGGGAGGCTGGAAGGGTGGGGGCCAGTTTTGCAGCAGTGGGAGCCGTTTTTTTGGTACTGGGGTCCGGTTTTGCAGCGGTGCAGCAATAACGGCACCCTGTAACAAAAGCAGCAGTGCTTAACACTTGCAACGCCCCCCCCCCCCGCCCCCACCCTGGGGAGGAGGGGCTGGTCCTACAAAATTGGCAGGGTTGCCAGTCCGGCCTTGCTGAAATTCCATATACTTCTGAAATGTCAGGGTTTTTGCTATCTTTGTCACATTCTTGGAATATCGCAGTGTTATTTTTCACCTATTGTTTTATGTACATATTATATAGTTTTGGAAAGCTAACAATGGTTGAATTATGTTCGTTCATATTTCTACTTCATACTTCTCCATCTTTGCAGAAGGCGCTGTTCCAAAGTCCTAGTTTTGAAAAAGATACAGGGCCACTGGAATTATGAGATTCTGTGGCCTCTTCATTTTCCACGTAATTATGGATTTGCTGAATTTGCCTCATAACCTGCGGCATAATTTGTAGATTGTGTCAAAAAATCTTTCTAGCTCAAAATGATCAACTGTTACTGTTAGACCTGGCCGCTCTTGGTGTCCTCTGTCTTTTTGCTTCTGACCTTCTGTTTTTGGACTGTGTGCTGGACTTCGTTTTTGCTGGTTTTAGGAATCTGGGCACTCTACGACTGCTGCCCAGCGCTAAAGTGCAAGTGCTCCCTGCTCTAAAGTGTAAAGGTAATTGGTCTCTCCATGATTGGCATATTTAATTTACCTGTAAGCCCCAAGTAAAGTGCACTATGTGTGCCCAGGGCCTTTACATTAAATGCTACCAGGGGGCTTGCAGCACTGATTGTGACACCCACATGGGTAGCCCGGAAAACATGTCTCAGACCTGCCATTGCAGTGTCTGCATTGGCAGTTTAAAACTGCCATTTCGACCTGGCAAGTGCACCCACATGCCAGGCCCAAATTTCCCTTTTATGTAATGTAAGGCACCCCTAAGGACAGGGTGCAGTGTATTTAAAAGCTCTTATTACAGTAGGTTGCTGAATATACTCGTTTTCTAGTTGTGAAACAGCTCATTTTCTTACCTTAAAGGACTTGGTGCTTCAACATTGGAGATATGTTGATACTGTTGAGCTCAGTTGATACTGTTGAGCTTTTTTCTTAGTGATGTCATTCTTAATAAAACTGCAGTAGCCGACCGGCAACTCTTCCAATAAGCTGCACACAGCAGCTGCCAGGGATCAATCCTCTGGCAGCTGTGATTGCTCATCGCCTCCAAAACACAACACTTTTGTGACAAATGGATAACTACATCTCAAGGAGTTGGCTAATCCAGGAGGCTGGCAGTTTAATTAAGTTGAATAAGGCTGCTGTCGGTAGGTGTGCCAGGCCCACTCTGCAGTGCACTTTAGAGACAACCCATGCAGCCTGCGCTCTCAAGCGGTTCCTACCCCCTGGCTCTTGGGGCACAGCTTTCCTCTGCCCTCCATGGAACGTGTGTCAGTGCGCAGCAGTGCTTTCTTTTATTATAACAGCATTATGGCTAATTTATGATTCCATTAACACAGTTTGCAAGAAAGCATTGCCTTTCTCAATAAACAAGTCATAACTCTTTAATGGACTGTCAGTAACTTATATTGCACAACTGCTCACCAAGCAACAACTTAGAACAAAAAAATAGCTTATTATTAATCACATAGGTGACACGTAATGCATTTATTTACCAATACTTGTTGCAACATGTCATCTATCACTGGTTGTATTCCTGCAATTGTCTTTGGGGCCAAATAATATGGAGGTGTTCTGAAATATGCAGCATTTGGTTTCACAATGATTTGGACTGGTTCTACACCTTTCCCAAACTCCTGCATTCACTGTTTCTTTCAAATCTTCAGGCAATTCATCAATAGTTAGCAAAGGGAATATTCCTTTCTCAACTTGTTGTTTAAATATTTTAAAATCCACATCCTCATTATGTGTTTGGAATGCCACACCATCTGGGGTACAATAGATAGTGCAATTTAACTTGCACAACAAATTCATTCATAACAGGTTCACAGGACTTGGATCACAAACAACAAATTCTTGCTTTTCTTTAAATGAGCCTATATTTACTGCAACCTTTTCAGAACCTGGATTTTGGATTTGTTTATTTGTTACTCCTAAGTGTCCCAAGATTCTGAGATTTCCACTGTTCTAACTGTGGATCTGGTAGCACCGGTATCAATAAGAAATGATACGGGGTGGCCATAGACTTCTGCATCTACATACGGGCCACTCTGGTCTACCTCTAAGACTGTGCTAAGTATGCAATCTTTTTTCCCTCTCAGGCAGCGTCATTGAGAATTTTCTGAACCGGAACCATCAGTATCAAATAACAGGAATTGTTGTAATATATTCTGGTCTGGATTCTGAAATTGTGGCATGGCATTCTGAAATTGATTAGTATTTATTTTTGGCATTTGATTAAAATTAAACCTAGGGTTTCCCATTTGTGAAGGTGCAACAGGCATAATTGGAGCCTGTCCCTGCAATGGCATCTGCATTTGCTGTGCAGGGACATTTTGAGTTTGCATATCGTGTGGTATTTGTACATTTCCTCCAGTACTGACAGGATTATATCGACATTCCCTCTTCCAATGTCCAACTCTATGACAGATGTGACAAGCAGTAATCCTTTTTACAGCAGCATATCTGATCCAGATCCTGTACCCACAGGAACACCTCTACCCTGTGACATATTCATTCTTCCTTGATTTCCCTAAAAACCAGATTGTGGCACAGCAATTCCTTACATGTTTCCTTGATTTCCTACAAAAGAAGGGTTCTGAAAACCTTTCTGAACCAGCTTAGTTTGTGTTCACATACATTTTTCTTTTATCTCTTTCTGCTTCATGTCTAGCTCATCGCTGCAGTATTTTGCATATCTTAGGATTTCAGCGAGTGATTTATTTTGCCAACAGATCATACTTTGAGTTATGTGCGAACAGATCTCTGGCTTCAGCCTTTAACCAAACTGGGATATGAAAATCCCCATATCTTTCTCCTCAGAATATTCCCGTCCACTGTGCTGCTGAAATACCTGCAACAATCTCTCATAGTACTCATGTACAGTCTCCTTTGGCTCCTGTGTGGTTCTTTTAGTTTTGAGCCAATACATATCTTTCGGAGGTACTCTGCCTTTCAAAAAGGTATTAACTGCCTCATACTTCTCCATCACAACAGGAGATGGCGCATTTGTCCCAGCCACTCTCGCTGGTTCCTCTCTGGGCCACTGTATTGACATCTTACATTCAGCCCATAAATCAGTAGGCACCACAATGTCTAAAAACCTATTCAAATCAGTCCACAACATCTATGAAATCTTTATGAACCTTTCCAATTGGGCATACCACTGCACCAGCTTGTCTCTCAATTTGGGAAAAGTGTTTGTGAATGCTGCCAAATCACAGCAACTCCAAGGAACAGGTTCATATGTTCCTCCTGCGATTTCTCTAAGTGGGTAAACTGTCACTTCTCCCTCACTTCCTTCATCTTTCTTCCCTGTATTAGCTGCTTCCCTCTTTTTCTTCTCATGTTTCTTAGCTCATTTGGTTTCAAATTTTTCAGTCTCACTCCACCTGCGAATGCACTTGACCAATTCAATAATATGCAAACGCAGCCCTGTAATACTCATATTCTCGAATGTTAAGTCATCCAATTGAACCCTATAGCTTCTGCGTAGATGCACATTTTTTGTAAGATCTTTTTTTTATATTTTTGACTCCAAACATCCCCTTATTATTTCCTCCAGTTCAACTTTCAGTTGAGAAATGTTTAAGGGCTTCTCCTTTTCAACCTCCGATTTCTCAGCTGTTCCTCCACTCTCTGCCTTACTAGGTCCTGCTGTTTCGTCAAACCAGGCTGGTATATATACCTACTCAGTCACAACTATTTCTTCTGGTGGTATTGGGGCTGTGAGTACCAACATCCCTCCATCTATGAGTGCTTGCACCATTAGTGGTGGGTCTAGGCGACAATCTGTGAGTTCTGGGAAGTCGGGACAAATCCTGAGGTGGGTAAATCTCTGGCAACTAGTTGAGTCTTAGACCTTTTCTCCACAAGTGGTGAAGCACTTGCTACTACCCTGGTTACAGAATGAGCATTAACAACAGGCACTGGTGCTATACTAGTCACTGCAGCTGTAGTTGTCACAGTTGGAACAGTAACTTGTGGTCAAGTTATTAATGGTGAGGTAATCTGCAATATTTGTAAGGGTCATTCAATTGGGGTTGCACCTTGATGTGCAGGAGCAGTTTGCAATATTCAATAAGTACTAGTGGCTGATTCACTCTGCTCTGCAGGGATCACATGTGGTAGGTGTCTCAAAGTCAACATTTGTTCCAATATTTCATCTCCTGAATCAGTATCTGACTCATCCCCTTCTTTCTTAAAGGAATCTTTGTCCTTTTCTTTCTTAGCAGTCTCTGAGGTAAGCACTGGATATAATCTAGTCTCTTCTATAATAGCTTTTCTCCATCTACACTGCTCTTCATCCCATTGGGTATTCGCATACTTTTTCACTGCCCTATTAGTCCTCCTCTGGTATTTTTCCCTCTCTTTTTCCCTGGCAACTCTCTCCCAAGCATTAAATGCTTCAAATTGAATGGGTCTAGGTGGTGGCTTCATTTCGTACAATTTTCTTTTCAAATGATCAAGAATCCTGGTGTTAAATGTCCCATATCTAGGACAACTCAAGGCACCCACCTTCTCAGTAATTCTACTCCATTGGCGAAGTCAAAGACATGTGCTTAGACCATGCTCAGTAGTCATAATGTATGCAGGCGTACCATCAGGAGGCACCTCTTCACCTTTGCGTACTGGAATAGTAACATCCCCTCTCATCAAACTCTTAAAATCTCAAAAATATTTCATAACGTCAAGTCAATTTGAAACAGCACGATTAAACTGAATGTTATGATTTTGTTCCGTGTATAACAATTTTCTTTTGAACCAACTGAATTCCAGTTATTATTTTTAACAGTTCTTAATAACAAATCCAAATACAGTATTCACTTTTAGGGAATCCAATCCCAGCACTGCAGCTTCACCAACCAATCACACGACGCACGACGCACAGCGGTGGTTCTCTAAAGACTAAGAAGCTGGCGTTGAGACAAGCAGAACGCAGATGGAGACTTCATTATCTTGTAGAAGATAGGACCACTTATTTTAACTTGATGAAAGAATATAAAAATTCTATTCTTCAAACTAAGGCAGACTATTTCTCTAAGAAGGTTCTAAGCTCAGCTAACAAGTCTAAAGACATTTTTTCTATAGTAAATGAGCTTTCTAAACCAGACAGAATTACGCTGAAACCAACCCCCTCACAGTCCCTCTGTGATTCCCTTAATTCATATTTTATGGAGAAAATCACTGCCATTAAGGCTAGTATTTCGACCTCCGTCTCCCTTATAGACGTTCTCAACACTTATAGATCTCCGGCTCAGTTGATCTCGATTCCCCCCATTTCTCAGGAGACCTTTCTAGGCTTACTTAAAAAGTTGGCTCTGGTTCCCCAACGGACTGCTGTCCCCCTCACGTTCTTCAGGAAGTTTTTGCTAAATGCCTGGATCCCCCACTTTCTCTTCTTAACAATTCACTTAAGTCTGGCATTGTTCCTGACCTCTTTAAAAGTGCGGAAATTATCCCCATTTTAAAGAAGCCAGGCGCGGATCCTTCTATTCTTAGTAACTACCGCCCGATCTCCTTATTACCCTACCTTGGTAAGGTTTTAGAGGCATACATTTCGACTCAATTCAGCTCTTTTGTCGAACAGTCCCATGTTTTGGACTCTCACCAGGCTGGGTTTTGACCCGCCCACTCTACAGAGTCAGTCATCCTGACAGTTATGGATGATCTTAGAGGGGGGGGCGGATAGAGGTCTCACCCAGGCCCTGGTTCTCCTGGATTTGTCGGCAGCGTTTGACACGGTCGATCATAACATCCTCATTGACCGTGTCAGCAATGCCGGGATCCAGGGTCTGGCTCTGAAGTGGCTCTCCTCCTTCCTCAGTGACCGGTCTCAATCGGTACGTCTTGCCAACTTCTCTTCTAAGAAAAAGGAATTGACCTGTGGGGTCCCCCAGGGCTCCTCTCTTTCCCCGCTTCTTTTTAATTTGTACCTCCTTCCTTTAATCTCCTCCCTTCGAGAAAGAAAAGTTGGGATATATAATTATGCTGATGATCTTCAATTGGTCTTCGACATTAATCTCTCTCCATCCTCTGTGTCTCATTTTCAAGACACCATGATTTTCATAAGTGAATGGATGAACGGAAATCAATTGAAGCTCAACCCGGATAAAACTGAGCTGATCCTCATCGGCGGGCTTGCAAATCCATGGAACTCTAACTTTTGGCCTGCTATCCTGGGCAATGCTCCCCTTCCAGCTAGCTCCGCCAAAAGCTTGGGTATAGTGATAAGCAATGACCTGTCTTTGAAGGCTCAGATCAGCTCGGTGGTCTCTGCGGGGTTTTTTCAACTGCGTAGAATTAAGAAGATTAGCAGATTTCTGTCTCGGGAAGCCCTGATCTTAGTGATCTTGGCCTTGGTCATTTCCCGACTGCACTATGCCAATTCACTTTATGTAGGCATCCCGGCTTATCAACTCAGACGCCTCCAGCTAGTCCAGAATCAGGCTGCTAGACTGATCTTTTGCCAACCTAAATGGCATCACGTCAGACCACTGATGAAAAGCCTTCATTGGCTCCCAGTGGCTATGCATTGTGTATTTAAGTTGGGATGCACTATTTTCAAAGCTCTTCATGGCAACAGTCCAGCCTTTATTTCTTCCAAGATTCTACGCTATGCTCCCACTCGAAATCTACGATCTTCTTATTTGAATCTGTTAGTCACTCCCACCTTTAAACGCAAGAAACATGGTGGCTCTCGATTTGCAGTCTTAGCCCCTCAGTTCTGGAACACGCTTCCTGTGGAGCTGAGGTTGGTCACCTCTTGTGCACTATTCAGAAAACAGTTGAAGACCTGGTTGTTTTCCCAGGCATGTGACAACTAGGCTCTCTCCTCTGCTGTTGCCTAACTCTCACTCCAGCGCCAAGAAACCGTCTGGTGAACGTGCGCTTGACAAATATCTTTAACACAACACACACACAATCACAGCGCGAAAACACATCAACTGACCAATCCCAGCACGAAACACCATGACGCACAACTTCACTCCTAGCAGCAGCTCACCCTCCTTTACAATTTTCTTCATACTTACACAACTATAATTATCGACTTTTAAAACACCTTCTTGTTTCCCCTACTAAAAGAAATAGTTTCCCACACATTCAAGAAAATTTCCAACAATAGCAAGTGAAATCTCGACCAGCATGAAATCACCCAAATCAATGCAGTTTCCCCTATTTGCGCAATTAGGTTAAACTAATATCGATCAATGTTAATCAGTCACAACTTAATAGCCCTATGTCACTGGTATAGGTGATGGTACCTCACACACCACACCTTAAAATCTCTGCAAACAAGTTTTCAATTATTATGTTATCCTGGGATTTTTCAACTACGATGAATCTGAATTCTTCGAACACCTTTTCAATCACTTATCAACTATTTTCTCCTTGACCTCTCATTCTAATCAAACATTTAAACCAGAAGAAAGGCCCAATCACAACCACAACGCATTTTCCTTATTAATACTCACACCTCCAAAACTGCACCATCTTCGAATACAGCTTTTCAGGATATTCAAGTACTGGACATTGGATTCAGGAATCAGAAATTTCAAAATATTTCTTGGTAGTGTTTTATAGCTCCATTCAGGGTGTTAAACTTATCCTCTGTTACGAGATTTGTGAGCGCGGAAATCTCCTGAAACGCTTATAAATAGCTCCACTTTAAACTTACTAAGTGAAACTCCAATTTCCACGCCTCTTCAGGTTGCTGAATCTTTGCCACCATATTAGAATGGAGCACAACCTAAACATATCTCTAAAATAGCCATCGTTTTACAGATTTAATGTTCAGTCAATGATGAAAGGTTTGATGAAGTTTTAAAAGTTCCATCTTCTCTTTAAGAGATTAGTCTGTATTTTTGTCTTTTTATTCAGATTAGTCAAATAAATCCATTTACAAAAATATTGAGAAAAGTTGGCTAGAACCAGTATACAAGATAACAGCGTATTCCATAAAGGAATTAGTGTCTATCTTAATCTAAAGGACCTAACCTATCCTAGCAAGAAACCATAAAGAGTTCTTTTGGAAAAGACAAGTAAATAGTTTATGCAAAAGACTAATAACTATGAAAAGGTCGAACTCTCCATAAAGAGTAGTTCTGGAAACTCCCTAACAGCTGCAGTAGTAACTGTTAATACAGGTAAAAGGAATTAATCACAGCACTGGCTATGATCAGCATAAAGATAAAAAATCTCCTCACAAAAGGTAAGGAAAACAAAAATTACTGTTAGCAGCAGCTTATGGCAATTCGGGCTAGCAGAACAAAGTGCCAAGGGACATGGCAGGGTAGGGGTGCATAGAATGCCTCAACTCTCTGGCTAGGAACACGTACTATATAGAAAGCACAAAACATTCAAACTATGAATGTTGAATCATTTCTAACCAATAGGAAAGGATCTTCCGATCTGTCATCTTCTTTCTCGATTACCATGGTAAGCGTCCATGTCGACATGTAGTTATTTGAATGTGAGTACAGCGTATTACAAAAAGATACATCTGGGAAGGGTCTCATGAGAACCTTTGCAAGCCTACTCGGCTAGCTATTCAACGTCACACTGTGTAACAATGGACTGCTCTTATGAAATGAAACATTATATCTAGAGTGGGGGGGCGTGGCTTGCCGAGCTGCGAAATGGCCGCCAGCTAGGTGAGCTCCGCCGGCCGAGAAAACATCCTGAACAAAATCCGAATATCTTGCGGGCACTTGCGGTGTCCAACTACCCTCACGGAGAGCCGAAGGTGTGCTGACTGCCATGCACCGACGCTAGTGAGGAATCGGTGTGAGGGGGCGAGTCCCGTCGCCCGGCGGACTGGAGCTACCGAGGGGTGGAGTGTGAGGTGAACGCCTGTGGCGAAAATCGAGGCCGCGGCGCCGCACCTGCGGTGGGCCCGTCTACCGGCTGCAGCCTGCACATCTACCCGCGACTCCGGGGCTGAAATATCTGCACTAACGCCGACGTCGGAGGACCAGGGGCGCATACATTGGGGCGCAGCCGCCTGGAGCCTCGCGGCTGAGAGACGCACTGCCGGAAAGCGATCGACGTGGGAAAAGGGGGCCCCTCGGAGCCTGCGGGTCATCACTATAGATCTGAGACTGGAGAGGGAGGCACCACTGTGAGGAAGATACCCGGCACCTACGCCACACTATCGCTGCAGTGGGGGAACGCCTTGGTCTGCGACGCGGGACGAGTTGGGCAGGGTGGTGTGGGGCCCGCTCCCCCTGTCGGTCTCAGCCTGCATATATTTCCTACCTGCCATCCCGGCCTAGAGGGCCCGGTCCGTGCTGGCGGCTCCTCTCCGGCTCCACGAGGTGCTTGGCGGCATACTGTTGTGCCGCTGGGGAATAGACCGTGGCTAGTGTTGTCCCTGCTGGGCGGCGGGGCTCTTTGTGGATCCCGATATAATTGGAGTTACCCACCTGGCTGGAGGCCCTTGGCGCAGCGCAACAGCTTCGGACAAAGGTGGCACCATGGGTAAGCAGGACGCAAAACAGACGAAACTAACGTTCGACCAACGACGGACCACAAGACTTACCGAACAAGACTCGGAGGCTGGCCAAGAACGTCCCCCAGATCATAACTCGGAGGACCAGGGGGAGGACTTACGGACCCTAATGTTGGAAATGAGGTCCAGTCTCCGTAACATTGACACCAAACTTGATACGCTGACCACCCAGCTGGACGCAGTTAAAACTCAGGTGGGGACGCATGAAAATAGACTGGATGTGATTGAAAACCGAGTATCGGACCTCCATGAGTTTCAGGTGGAGACGAAGGAGCATCTCCTCCAAATGGACAAAGTGTTGGGTATAATACGCGCCAAAAATGAAGACTTGGAGGCCAGGTCCCGTCGCAATAATCTCCGCGTCACGGGAGTCCCGGAGACGACGGCGATTGCAAAGATGGAGACCTACGTAGCAGATATGCTCCATGAACTGTTTGACCCACATCTTTCTCAGGTCTTTGCCGTTGAGAGAGCACATCGAGCTCTGGGACCCAAGCCGCCTGTCGGAGCTACACCCCGACCCATTCTGGCAAAGATCCTTAATTATCAGGATCGGGACACTGTCCTGCGCCTAGCCCGAGTGAAAGGGACAATCACGTATGGAGGTAACACAATTTCTTTTTACCCAGATTTTACTCCGGCTGTGCAGGCGGCGAGGAGGGAGTTCCTTCCGGCGAAGCGGCTCCTCCTGCAAGCCCAAATCCCATATGCGCTTCTGTATCCCGCCAAGCTGAAGGTTACATATGATGGGTCCGCTCACTTTTTCATGGACTCTAAATCCGCACTTAAATTTGCGAAACATGTTGGTGGGAAAGCATCTAGACAGCGTCCAAAGGGGTCGGCCACTGAAGAGAACACTTTGAGCGATAACGACTGAAACAGACTGTGGTCACGAGGTTTTATTGGTTCGAAATTTAAGACACTATGTTGACATGGTTTGGTTTGCACTGATTGTTTTCAGGAGAAGGTGGGATTTACTAGTGGCATGAGACAACAAGTTAATATTTGGCGACGGGGCACTACCTGTTCTTTATTGGTGTATGTGCCGAATACCCATACGCAGTGTACTGCGGTTGGCTGGGTCGAATCCAAGGGTTATGGCTCAAAAGTACACGAGATAGCTGCACACACGCTGTATGGTTTTCTCCACATTCGGGTGTTTGGGTTTCATTATTGGAAGTTGGCGAGCAAGGCCCGCCGAAAGTTTCTCGGCCACCCTGAGTAATCGGGGGAGTATGCCGGCACTACTACGCCCCCGGGGCAGAGTTCCCACTGGAAGCTGTAGTCGTTTTGATGTTTGGGATGGGTATTCTGCAACCTGATTGGGGGGTTGGAGTGGGAGGCGGGTTGGGGGGGATTGTTCTGTTGTGGGCCAGATCGCTGCTTTTTGATCATCATAATTACTGTCATGTGCAAATGTATATGCTATTATGTCTCGCTCCTATTGATTCAGCACCTGGTATAGAAATAGCCGTCTCATGACTCATTTAAAAGTCCTAACCTGGAACATTCGAGGGCTGAACGACGGTCGGAAGGCTAGACTGGTGCACTCCTACCTACTTAGACACCAAATAGATATTTGCATGCTACAAGAAACACACCTTAGTCTCCCCTCCTCCCCTAGGTTGAATCATAGCAGATGGGGATCGGTCTATTCAGCTGTTTATTCAAATTATTCTAGAGGGTTGCTGTACTGATTAGGAGAGGACTAGATTGGAAAATGGGCATGTTGCAACTCGACAATGAAGGCAGATATATTATTCTACAGGGTACTCTGGGTGTTAATCCAGTGGTGTTGGTTGCGGTGTATGGCCCCAATACTGACTCCCTGGGTTTTTCCAACAAGTATGGGCCAGGGTCAAAGCGACAAATTGTGATACCATCATATGGGGCGCAGACTTCAATGCCATCCTTGATGATGCACTAGATAGGAAAGGGGTATCTAGAACACTGCACCCATCGGCGAGTGCCGCGCTACAAGAAATATTATCAGACGGAGACTTAGTAGATATTTGGAGAAGTACACACCTGGGAGAGCGGGAAGGAACCTGTATCTCAGAATATCACAAAGCGTGGTCACGCTTAGATTATTGGCTAGTCTCGCGGGATGTGGCTACATGGACTCGGGAGGCTCTGCATCTCCCCAGGTCTTTGTCGGACCATGCGCCCTGCCTCCTGAAGTTGGAACTACCTAATTCAATTCCGAGAATGTACACCTGGAGATTACCACAGGAAGCTCTATTAGACGACGCTTTTCGGGAAGAAATTCGGGAGACATCACCGACTATTTTTCACTAAATACAGGCTCTGTGGCTACCATGGCAACGCTGTGGGAAGCTTTTAAAACTGTAGTGCGTGGGAATTGCATAGCCCGGCAGGCAGGGGTGTTGAAGGCTATACGCAAGACGCTGGACAGTCTAGAAAAACAGATTAAGGTATTAGAGTATTAGAAACGCAATTTTACTCCTCCGGCGAGCCCGATAAGTTGGCAACGCTGAAAGAAAAACTGCTGAAATTTGAGGAAGAGGCACTCAGGGAAGTTAAGTTCCTCGGTAAACACGCCCAAGCTAGGAGATACGGAGAGGGGGATAGGCCGGGCAGAACATTAGCTGCGATGCTCCGCGCCCCACGCTCTACTACCTTTGTCACTGAGCTGAAAGCTGCTGACGAGTCGGTCACTAGGGGTCAGAGGGCCGTACTCGACGAATTTTCTGGTTTTTACACCAAGCTATATACTACAACGCAGGACTCCAGTCCGGAAGGCTTGCTACCATTTCTTGACTCTCTGGAGCTATTGTGGCTGAGTAACAGGCACAGGGATTATCTAGATTTCCCCTTTACAGTGGCAGATGTAGCACAAGTTATTAAGAGTTTGCCGTTGAACAAAGCCCCTGGCTCGGACGGCTTAACCACAGCTTTTTATAAAACATATGTTGAGGAATTGGCGCCCCAATTATTTGAACTACTTACAGAGGTCTGTGAATCGGGTATTCTTCCGCCCACAATGCGCGAAGCAATAATAATCACACTGCTTAAACCTGGGAAGCCAGAGAATGAACTGGACTCCTACAGGCCGCTATCTTTAATAAACGTGGACGTAAAGATTTTTGCCAAATTAATTGCCAATAGGTTAAGGCCCCTGCTTCCACTGGTTGCCCGACCGGACCAATCAGGTTTTATCCCTGGTAGAGCGACATCACACAACCTGAGGACTTTGTTTTCAATATTACACTATTTACATCCCGATGTACAGGCAGCCGTGGTGTTCTTAGATGCCACGAAGGCATTCGATACTCTGGAATGGCCATACCTCTTCGCGGTTCTGGAGCGCATGGGGTTCAGTCCGTTATTTATAAATCTCATTCGGTTACTTTACACACAACCAAGGGCACGGGTTAGGGTGAATGGCCTCCTGTCGGACCCTTTTAACATTTCACGAGGTACAAGACAAGGATGCCCGCTGTCCCCATTGCTTTTTGCGATTGCGATGGAGCCACTCGCAGCACGGATTCGTCAACATCATGCTGCTGCAGGGATTGGTTTCAGTACCCGTAGTCTTTTAATTTCATTATATGCTGATGATGTTACTTTATATGTGTCGGACCCCGCATCAAATTTAGATCCGCTGTTGCGGGAATTTGTTAAATTTGGTGGTCTCTCAGGGATTTCAATTAACTGGGCTAAATCGGTCATTCTGTCTTTAACGGACAACACGATCCAGGGCCCTTCTGAGTTTCCACTTCGGTGGGCTGTGGAGCCGGTGAAGTATTTAGGCATATGGATTAGCAGGGACACCCAGAACCTATGGAACTTGAATTATGGTCAAGCTATATCCTGGCTGGAAGGTAAGATAACAGCATGGGCCGGACTCCCGCTCTCTCTAGCTGGGAGAATAGCATTGATCAAGATGGTGGTGCTGCCGAAATTTTTGTATTTATTTGTTAATCTTCCTCTAATCCTCACGCAGGCCTTTTTAAAACATTGAAGTCTCTATTGACCTCTTTGGTGTGGTCGGGTAGACAGGCAAGAGTTTCATGGGACCTTTTAACGCTCCCCTTGGAACAGGGTGGAATGGGTGCCCCGGACATGAGGCTTTATGCATGGAGCGCACAGGCTCAGTTTTTACACTACTGGGTGCACCCCACTCCTTTTCAGCCGCATGTGGCTGTGGAGGCAGATGTCGCGACTCCCCTCCCTTTGCAGGTTGCTTTATATGGGGTACACAGGCGCCCTAAGGAGGCCATAGATACCGTGGAGACCATGCGGTGGGCCTGGAACGAACTACGGAAAAGAACTGGCGTCCCCATCCTATTTGCCCCGACAATGCCCATAGCACATAATCCGGTGTTGTTCCCCCTGGGGGCGGAATTAGCAGGGACTTGGCACAAACAATGAACCTGCACACCTTTGCAGATCTATATCCAGAGGATTCCTTCCGTCCCCCCGGTGGAGGTGGAGGATAGGCCAGTGTCCTTTTCAGAACTATTCGCATATCATAAGATCAGAGCAGCGTGTCGCTCGGTGCACCACACTTTCCCAGACGCCCCGCCCACATTTACTGCATTGGAGAATGTCCTTTCCACGGCTTCGCCTCGACGGCTCATAACCAGAATCTATACCTGTATGCAAAAATCAGCTCCTCTGTTGAAACCACGGGCATTACTGGCGTGGAACGAAGACCTCCAACAGCCCCTCACGGACGACCAATGGCTATATTGCTGTAGTCAACTAAAGGCACTCTCCCCGAACTACAAACTCCGCCTAATACATTTTAAATTTCTCCATAGATTTTATTGAACACCCGTCAGCCTGCACCATATAGGCCTAAGGGAGCTGCACCCCACAGATGCGGCGGTGAGTCCTCCCGCCGGCTGGGGCATTTCTCGCCTTCCCCCCCAACCCTGGCGGAGTTCCGACGCCCGCCACCACTACCATCGGGTGGCCGGGTGAGGGAGCTTACGGGCGGCGGCGGCCGTCTCAGGAGAGGCAGGAACATCACCCAGAGACCCCAAGAAGGATCCGAATAGCGCGGCTGTGGCCGTAACACCAAGTGGAGGTCGGCTGGGGGAACCAGGAAACAGCGCGCACCCGCTGAGCATCGCGGGGATACCTCGAGGGAGCCTGCACTTGGTCGCCTTCCTACGCTGGATTGTCCTGTTGAGCGTGGACGCTTTGCGGCCCTGCCGGGGGGGAAGTGCCCTGAGACATTCAGCTTCAAAGTCAACTGTGGCCCCATGGTGTCACTGATCCGTACATCCCGTGGAACATAAGCAGCTTGCAGATCTAAAGGGCTACCACCCCACACCACGGACTCGGGCATATCAGCGGGGGCCCAGTTGTGCAGTACTGTACAGTGGGGAGGGAGACCTGAGCTCCCCCCCCCCTTCGCTGAGGAGCCATCTGGAGGGCCGGGGGCTGCGGAGAACTACACTACGCCCTGTCGACGGCACAGGGGGCCAGGGCTCTGCTCCCCGCGCAGCGCTGTTGAGTACAACGTAGTGTCTGGGCTACATATCCTTCAAGGCCTGAATAGACTGTGGTGGGGTTACACCACGACCAGCGGGACGATATATCTGTGCTCAATATTTGCTGTGCTGCATTGGCCCCTGACTGTGCTCCCTCCCTGCGGGATCGAGACTCATTTTCGCGAGGACACATCGCTTGTGCAGGATCCCTGAATAAACCTATCCAGAAGTATTTCAACGTGCAGGGCAACACCACAAGCCGAAATGGGGAAAACCGATAATAAACAACCGAAGCTAAATTTCGAAAAACGCTCTTCGCGCCTTCAAGAATCTCTTACATCATCCTTAACTGTGGTTCCCGAAACACAAATGGACTCTGACCAGGAAGACGACATCAGAGTGCTGATGTGCGAGGTAAGAGGCAGCCTGAAGGCTATTGATACAAAATTGGACAATATGGCGGATAGGATGGACCACATGTCGCAAAAAATTGATAAACATGAAGGCCGACTGGACATGCTGGAGCAACGGGTCTCAGGTGCAGAAGACCGTCAAGAGACAACAGGTGGAGCCGGGCTCCGAATGGAGAAAGTTCTCGAAGTGATCAAAGCCCGCAATGAGGATTTGGAGGCGAGGTCTAGGAGGAATAACATCCGCATTACGGGAATTCCGGAATCCACCAACATCCAGAATATGGAGCGGTACGTGGAAGACCTGCTCCGGGAGCTGTGTGCAGAGACCCTCACACCGATGTTCCTGGTGGAACGAGCACATCGTACCCTGGGCCCAAGACCTAACCCGGGAGCCCCTCCACGACCAATTATAGCTCGGCTGCTCAATTATAGAGACAGAGACACCGCCTTGAGAGCTGCCAGAGAAAAAGGTGACATTCAATATCAGGGTAATAGAATTGCGCTATTCCCGGACTTTACCCAGGCTGTCCAGTTAGCGAGAAGAGACTTTATCCCGGCTAAGAAATTGCTCCAACAATCTGTCATGAAGTACGCAATGTTGTATCCGGCAAAACTTCGAGTTCACACAGACGGTAAACCCCTGTTCTTCACCGACGCAGGCGCGGCTTTGAAATTTGCGAAGCAGAAGACCAAACGAAATCGACGACAAGAAGCTGAAGCCCTGCACGAACCCGGCAACCTGATGAGTGATAATGACTGATAAAATATTGTACGGGATGGTTGGCTTAAGACATCATTAGGAGGTTTACGATCAATAACTGCACTCGCCAGACATATACATCTATGCTCTGCCGCCCTGTCCAAAAGCGACAGGGTAGTTAGCAGGCAAACCCGCGCCCCCTGCGGGATGACTCCCAGTTGTGCAAAGTTTCGAGGGCTCCCTAATGTAGGGAGAAGTTTAGCACGGGATACACAACCTAATTGGGGGGTTGGTGTGGGTAGGGGGAGGTGGGGGGGGGGAAGTTAATGTTTATTGTTGTGTATCACAAGACAGTACAGCCGCAGAGCAACGTGACCACTTCCATGGTCAGCCGGATATTGCCAGTACATTATGTATACTTAAACATGTCACGCATTATAGATACCAGATCTTACTGAGGGCGCAGCAGAGACAGCACGCACATAAGGATATACCTGACTTGACTCCCCGATGGAAAAGGCAGGAGCATGTCTAGCCTCACCTGTTTGTCTTGGAACGTGCGAGGTCTAAACGACCATCGCAAATTCAGACTGGTACATTCATACCTATCGAGACACCAAATCGATATCTGTCTCCTGCAAGAGATGCATCTTTTAGGGTCAACACACACAAGATTGTCCACAGCTCGCTGGAGCGAGGTCCATGGTGCCGGCTACTCTAGCTACTCCAGGGGGGTGGCAATTCTTATTCGGAAAGGAGTCCCCTGGCTTACACACCACTCAATTGTAGATCCAGAGGGACGCTTTCTTCTACTGAAGGGAACATTATACCATCGTCCATTGATCATAGCTAATGTCTATGGGCCTAATGTTGATGACCCTGTTTTTTTCCAAACCCTCTGGCATAGAATCCAATCTATGGGAGACTCAGCGATCCTTTGGGGAGGGGATTTCAACATCACGGTCTCTCCTCATTTGGACAGGGAGGGTGCGACACGCACACATCATCCGCAAGCGTCCACAGCCTTACAGGGTATCATGCAGGATTATAACTTGACGGACCCTTGGAGAGCTCTCCATCCAGAGACACGGGAGGACACCTGCATCACACACCATCGTCAGGCTTGGTCCAGAATAGATTTTTGGCTTTTAACCAGAGATGTGCAGACCACAGTGCAAACTGCCAGTCATCACGCTAGGACCCTATCAGACCATGCCCCTCTGGCCCTGACAATGTTGATTCCGCAGCCTTATAGACAGCCATTTTCCTGGCGCCTCCCCTCTAACGCCCTCTTGGACTCAGCATTCTGTGAAAGTATTAGAATGCATATACAAGACTACTTTGACCATAACACGGGATCGGTAGAGTCCATGGGCAGTCTGTGGGAGGCGTTTAAAGTAGTGATTCGAGGTCATTGTATTGCAGAACAGGCTGGGGTCCTTCGCGACATTAGAAACACTTTGGGCCGCATTGAAAGGGAACTACACACATTGGAAACGCAATATTGCACAACACCGACACCCTCTCTGCTGCCCGAGATACGCACCTCCCTCACGACATTTCAAGAAGAAGCCGAGCGAGAAGTGAAATTCTTACATAAACAGGCTACAGCGCGCAGATATGGTGAAGGGGACAGGCCGAGCAAAACACTAGCCGCTCTCCTACGGGGACCCAGAGGTTCTCCCTTTATCACAGAATTAGCCACTGGGGAGGGAGAGATAGTTCGCTCTCCACCGGACGTCCTGTCCACGATGCATGATTTTTATGCGCACCTGTATAAATCAGAAATCGGCCCGACAGAGGACCTATTACTTGAGTACTTCAATTCAATAGCATTGGCTTGTTTCGAACAAGCTCACAGGGAGTATATGGAGATGCCTTTTACAGTAGAGGATATCAAACAGATCATTGGCAGTATCCCAGCAGACAAGGCCCCTGGCCCGGATGGCCTGACGGCTAAGTTCTATAAAGAATATGCTGATATCTTAGCTCCTCACCTTTTACAGGTATACTATGAAGCAATCGAGGTGGGTCAGTTACCCCCCTCAATGAGAGAAGCCATTATAATAACAATCTTGAAGCCAGACAAGGACCCGACCAAATGCGAT
The DNA here is from genome assembly GCA_963921515.1 of Calotriton arnoldi. Taxonomy (NCBI): domain Eukaryota; kingdom Metazoa; phylum Chordata; class Amphibia; order Caudata; family Salamandridae; genus Calotriton; species Calotriton arnoldi. The sequence continues at coordinate 1,694,967 of CAWUFW010002424.1, read as the reverse complement.
TCATATCGCCCTATCTCGCTAATAAATATAGATGCAAAAATCTACGCAAAACTTTTGGCCACCAGAATGCAACCTCTGCTTACCCGTATAATCCTTCCGGATCAGTCCGGTTTTATACCAGGACGATCTACGTCCCATAACCTCCGGACGATATTCGCACTAATGGACTATCTGGATCCTAACGTCCAGGCCATAGCAGCCCTATTGGACGCCACTAAGGCGTTCGACTCCCTGGAGTGGAGTTTCCTCTTCCCACTACTATGCCGTATAGGCCTAAACCCACTATTTGTTCAGCAGATCCAATTATTATACACGATGCCCACAGCGCGTGTGAAAGTAAACGGGCTGGTCTCTGCACCCTTCAAAATAAGTAGAGGGACACGACAGGGATGCCCCCTCTCGCCCCTCCTTTTTGCAATTGCGACAGAGCCACTCACAGCGCGAATCAGGCAACACCATACACAACGTGGTATAGGATTTACATCGCGTGGGTTATCCATCTCCCTCTACGTAGACGATATCACACTATATATGATTGATCCTAGCGAAAACCTAGCACCCATGACGAGAGAATTGATTCGATATGGTGAGCTCTCAGGGGTCCGAATCAATTGGGCCAAATCTGTCATTTTCCCTTTGACCTCAGGTACCCACCCCTTCGACACTGAATACCCAATCTCCTGGGCGACAGGACCAACACGCTATCTGGGGATTTGGCTGTGCGGGGACATCGCCGAACTGTGGTCCGAAAACTATGGTAGGACAGTTGATTGGATCAAAGATAGGGTGTCCCGCTGGAAAACACTACCCCTATCAATGATGGGGCGCATTGCACTGATTAAAATGATCATTTTACCCAAACTTTTGTATCTATTCGTTAACATCCCCGTCCCTCTTACAATGCATTTTTTTAAAACACTTCGATCCCTCATGGTGGAATTAGTGTGGGCCGGGAAACAGCCTCGGATAGCATGGGAGACACTCACTCTACCCCAATCCCAAGGAGGGCTAGCAGCTCCGGATTTCATACTATATGCTTACTGTGCGCAGGCACATTTCCTCCACTACTGGATACACCCTACACCATTCCAGCCACACATAGCTGTAGAGTTGGACAGAGTTGCCCCCTTACCGCTTGCAACCGCTGTCTTTCAACATTACAAGAGACCCAGAGGGGAGGTGAACTCTGTAGAAGCATTGCGATGGGCCTGGTCAGGACTGTGCAACAGAGCAAAACTGGACAACTTATACGCCCCCTCGATGCAATTAGCGAAGCACCCCCATATACCCCCAATGGCGGACCGCAGAGCCCACGAAAGGGCGACACAACTTAAAATTTGTAAAGGCGCAGACCTCTTCCCTGACGATACTTTTTTAACAAAACAGCAGATTTGTGGACAGACACCACCCACAGCAGCCGACACGCTCTTGTATTATCAGATAAGGTCCTCTTGTAGAAGTAGATATAACACGTTTCCACACACCCCCCCCCCGACCTTGGCGGCCCTAGAAAACATGCTGGCGATTGATCATGGCCGCAAGCTGATCACCCGCCTATACAATACCATGCAACGGGAATCCCCAATTGTCATTCCAGAGGCTAGGGCGGGCTGGGAGACAGAAATGGGGACAAACATCCCGGACGACAAATGGTTAATGGTCTGCGGACAGATGCGACTGCTGTCTTCTAACTACCGGTTGCGACTGATACACTTTAAATTCATACACCGCATGTATCGCACCCCCGTACAAATGCACCGAATGGGCCTGCGACCTGATGGGTGTTGCTGGCGATGTGGGGCCATGCAGGCCGGCTTTCTACACGTAGCATGGCACTGCAGGCTGGTGGCTCATTTTTGGAAACGCGTGGTTCAACATACACAGACCATTCCAGGGCATGCGTTACCCTGCACGCCGCTAGCGGCGTTACTTGGGGATAATACCGGCGTTCCACCCAAACGCAGACGGCTAACGGCAATGCTGATGATACTAGCAAAGCGCCAAGTGGCCATCCACTGGAGAGCGGCCTGTCCGCCAACCACGAAAAATTGGATCACTAGTGTCACACACTGTAGAATGCAACTAGAAACATACTGGGAGCAGCTGACAGGGCGGTCTCGCCCCAAGGATTTTTGGGAACCATTTGTGCAATGGCTAAGTACTGTGAATATGGATGACCTCTAATGTTTTGTATCGTGTGTAATTGCTTTACTCCCGGTAATGTGAGTTAAAATCTTTTAGAATACTATTATGTCACAGTCTGGATGTATGTAATGATGCTTATTGCTCACTGCTACAACACGTCATGTATTATTGCGACTCTCCTCTGCTATCAATGACATGCGATACGACTAATACGACTATCTGTAATCCACAGACCAAAAGTGCTGTACTGATTGTCTTGTTGAATGTAACTGTTTAATGTTTTTCATTGAAAATGCCAATAAAAAGAAAAAAAAAGAAAAATTAATTAAAACCTTAAAATCAGTTCACTATTAAAGACGGTGTTGAAAACATAAGTATGTAGCAAATGCAGTGCTAAAGTAGGATACACCAGAAAAATGACATATACACATTTTTGCCCCCCAAATCCATTGATATGTGCTCAGCTCTGCTGTGTGTGTTTGTGCCAGAAGGCCCAAACAAGATATTGCTACCCAGGTCTGGCCCTAGAGGCATGCATTAACAATTTCAAAGAAGACGTTTATTAGGTAAGGTTTGATACAAATTTCTCCACAATCCTTCCAACCGAGAAGGGGAAGCAAGCCAACTCAAACCGAGGGCACTGCATAGCGCACCAGTCCTGCTGGGGTACCTGAACACAGGGGAAGCCCCAAGAAGAGCCATCAAGACATTGCGAGGTAGGGCAGGAGGGTCCAGAACCACCAGCAGGTCAGTCCCCCCTCTCGACAGCCAAGTGCCCACCCAACTCTGCACCCCGCCCAAGGGTCAGTCTAGTTTCAGCAACCAATTCTTGTGTATCCCCCATTATTCTGCTGCCAGGGACACATCCACAGGGCGATGAGGTTACTCGCAAACTTGCCCCCGCCCCCCAATCGACGCTGGCAGAGATCGGCAATAGCCCCTAGGATGGTCTGTATGAAAAGCTCATAAATCCTGTCACTGTGAAACAACTCTACCCTTGTTAGCTGGAGTAAACCGTGTCGCACTATGCCCATTGAGGGGCCTGCCAGGATTCTCTGTACTGAGTGGTTAAGATTCCTCACTGACTCGTTCATGGCTCGGATGGGAGTCCCCCGGGGCCAGGCTGCATATGGGATTACATCAGACCACAAGATCTACTTGAATGGTAAGCGTTTCCTAACTTTAGACAGGGTAGAGAACAGTGCCTCCCATAACCCCCATCTTACCAGCTAGACCATGTCATTGCCACTGGCATGGAAGATAAGAATATCTGGAGTGAGCAGGCCACCATCCCCAAGAGCCCTCTGAAGATGTTCATCCAAGTTCTCCAACCTAAGTCTGCCTATACCCACCCAGTGATGCTTGAAACCAGCCTGAAGTTTGGCCGTTTCGAGTCTGGATCCGCGGATGTGGTCCGCTGCCCTGTGAATAAAGGAGTGGCCACGCCAACAGACATGTACCAACCCTCCCCTGCTGGCAGTGGAAAAAGACAGAGAAAAAGTGCTACCTGGAGATAGCGGGCCCTAAAACACACAACTGCCTGCTGCCTAAGCACGGTGAGGCCGGACGTAGCACTCAAAGAAAGCCAACTTCCATCTATCCACTCCTTTAATGGCCTCTGCGGATAGGTCCAAGGCAGCCGCTGTGGTGGCTGTGCTGATGCTAAAGGAATGAGAGCTGAACTGCGACACCTCCTCACCCAGCAGTACCAAGGAGCGTTTGCATAACCGTATAAACAGAAATTGTGTAAGTGGGACCCTGTCTGCATGCCCCAGAAGCTTGGTACACCCGTCTGTGGGGCTAACCTGTAGAAAATCCTGTGTTAAGGCTACTGGCAATAGGAGGTGCCTGGAGTTGCGCGGAGGTGCACCCATGCCCCTTTCCCAAGTGGGTCAGTCTTAGACTTTCTGACCCTGACTTGTAGGGAGTCCCCAGACACAGTTACATCTGTGAAGTCAAGCTTCGAACCCAGACCCGTCTTGGTGGAGGCAACTAACTCCGAAATCCTAAAGGGCCCAGAAAAGGCGAGCGATTAGGTGAGTCTAAACAACGTCCTCTCAAACTGGGACGAACAGACCAGGGGCAAGACGCCAACCATTTGCAACAGCCTGGCTACATCGATAGGCCTCCTGCAGTCCTCCGCCGCAGGAACCAGGCACTCCTAGCCCTTGATGGCCTTTCGTACCCTGAAATCTTTTGTTGGATCCCTAACGCCCCTCAGCCCTGTGAAGAAGGCGATCGCTGAGAACTGCCTCCGGACTAAAGACAATGACTTAACTCCAGCTTTCTGCTTAGCCAGGAAATGCAGCACGCCCTCTGGGGCAAACTTCTGACACATTGGGTGAGCTAAAGGAAGATTGGCGCACACACGGCAAGCAGTTTCAGACATACGTTTTGTCTGGGGGCCCAAGGATGTGGCTATTACGTCTGAGGCAACGGGGAACTCGAGACTCCACAGGTCCTTGGGGAAGTCTGACATCTCCTCACCCGCCTGAGGCCACAACGCTCTGAACTCTGTCAACTTAGAACGGGATAAAGCGCCAGCGACCACATTATCTGCCACAGGGACATGCTTGGCGGAGAAATTCACGTTGTGTGAAGGACAGCTTCGGATCAAGGCTTTGAGTAACCTTAGGACAAAGGGGCATCTAGCACTCTAGTTGTTAATTGCCATAACCGCTGACATGCTGTCTGACCAAAAGATAATTCTGCTATTGACTCCCCAAATCTGCAAAGCCACTACGACAGGGATTAGTTCCAGAAAGTTGATGTTTTGCATGAGCCCAGACGACACCCAATCGTCTGGCCAATGCTGCATGCACCACTTGCTGCCAAAAACAGCTCCAAACCCCACGCTGCATGCCGCATCCATGTGAAGGGGCAACTCTGTGTTGGACTGCGCCGGCTGGTGCCATAAGAGCGTACCATTTAAATTATCCAGAAAGTCTCGCCATAGGCGCAGACCCTCTCTGACCTCTGGAGAGAGCCTGGTGCGGTGGTGTTTGCCCTGCAGACCGGACATAGCCCTGGCAATATTCTTAGAAAAAAGCCTCCCCAGGGGAATCACGCTCAGGGCAAAGTTTAGTTGACCTATCAGTACCTGCAATTAATGCAGCGTGACCTTTTTGACTGCCAAGCACGGATCAATGGAGGCCTTGAATGCGGACACCTTGTCCCGAGGTAACCTACACAACCCTGCCACTGAATATATCTCAATGCCCAGAAAGGAGATAAGAGTCCTGGGGCTCTCTGTCTTTTCCTCAGCCAACGGTACCCCCAGAGCTTGTGCCATCCTGCAGAAACCCAGTAGGGCCATCGTGCATGCTGAAGAGCCCAGAGGCCCCATGAACAGAAAATGATCTAAGTAATGCACCACGTCATTGGAGGCCACTAAGTCCCTGACCGGCCATTCCAAGAATCTACTGATGGTCTCAAACAAGGAGCATGCAATGAAGCACCCAATGGGCATGCATATGTTGATGAAGGATTGTTCTTCAAAGGTAAAACCCAGGAGGCGTGTGTCAGGAGACGGTAAGCAGATTCGATGTCTGATTTGGCCATCAGCACCACCCCGCCCCTACCTCTGCAGCTTAGAGATTGCCTCATCAAAAGAGGTGCACCGCACAGCGCACAAAGCCTGATCCAGACCTTCAGTGACAGATGACCCTGGCGGAAAAGATAAGTTGTGGATCAAACAGAATTTTCCAGGCTCTTTTTAGGGACTAGACCAAGAGGGGAACAGACCAAAGTCTCGAATGGGGAGGTGCAGAACGGGCCCGTCCATACCTCCTTAACAATCTTCTCTCTAACAATCCCTGGCTGCCACAACTCCGATATTTGATTTTTGGGCGGGACCAGGGTTGGGCCAACATTGGAAGGAATACGGAAACTCTCCCTAAAACCAAAATAAAACAGAAGAGCGACATGCCTATTATTGTGTTTGCTGAGTAGGTGAGCAAACACATGGGGACGAATGGGCGAGGGTAGCTTCACAGAAGACTACATGGGCTTAATGACTTTTAGTGGCAGGGTGCTCTTTTGGCTGCCCATGCTTCTTGAAGCATTTATTTTCTGGGTGCCCCTGGGTTCCGCAAAAGAAGCGAATGTGTTTGAACTTACAGGCCGTCACTCTGGGACGTGGGGACGATAATCACATTGCTTTGACCCACCGCACCCACATTTGAGCTGAACACGGCCCTACAGGTGCCTGTCTACTGTGGCTAGACACATACGGTTGCCCTGATGACTCGCCTCTTCTGCGACCCTAGGCTGCGGCTTCAAATCGGTCTTACTCCGTGGGGTAGGCAGGACGTTCCTGTAATGCACCTGGATCTTCTTCTGGCATTTTGTTGGAGGTGTGAACGGCTGCTGCTCTTTCTCCGGTCCTTCTGACAACTTCCGGAGGGCCCCTTCAATACCATGGAGCTTTGCCGCCTTCCAGAGCTCACTGAGGGAGCGGAATCCCTCCTGAGTGGCTGGAGCGTCCGCAGAAGTGCGCGCACGTTCTGGGGCCATGTTCCACATCCAACGATCAAGGGATATTACGAATAATGCAGAACTAGAAAAACCGCCAGAGGCTTCTACATAGGGATAAAAAACATATATGTTAGCGCTGATGCCACAAGGGAGGAGGATCACCATAGCGGACTTTTTGCTAACAATTTGATTCACACTCTTACAAAGCACTATTCCATAGCTAGGAAAATCTACAGCAAAATTAAACCATATCTTTGTAGTCAACGTGCAAAAGCTTTCATTAAAAGGCCAGCCCTCGGCCTACTGGCTTTGTCAATGTTTGTTAGTATTTAAGGTTTCAGACATATGCCACCCAGAAGGTGTGAATTAGTAATTGATGCATGGCGCTATTACAGTGGCATAGTCCGCAGCTCCGTAGTGCATAGGTACATCAAGATACTCACAAGGACCAACTCATTTCAGAATTTCTGAGAAACTAGTACCTCAGGAGGACACACACCGATAATTTCCTATCATTTCGCACTGTATGGTGGACTAGGAGGCTGTCAGGTATATTGCCAAGCTGAATCACTGCAGGCCGTTACGTTCAAAGCCCTACCCACTGAAGGAAGTGACCCGAATAGGGTCACCCGGGTCACTCGTGACCACCTCTCAGCCTTCCAAACAAATGAAGTCTCGGTCAGACAGTAGAGAATACAAACCAAAGTTATTTATTAGTCATACACTCGAGCCGAGTCCAGTCTGACCAGCCTCCTTGGATTGCTGCAGAGGGACTAACTCCCCCCAACATGGAGATACATGATATACATTTCCAGTACCCCAAAAGACACGCCCGACTGGAATTTTCCAGTTAGTAGCTGGTGAACAAAGGAGACACAGAAGGATGAGCTACAATCCTAAGACCGGGTACATGCTATCTCAGTTCCAAGGTTATTCTGCCCGTGCCCGCCACTCTAAGGGGGGGAGCGGGCCTATCTAACGGGAAAGGTATGCAATAATAAGACAGTCTATTCATTAGAACAGCGAAGCTCAACCTTGGAGAAATAAAAAAAAAACATTGAGGCTGCTTTCTGCTGAGGCAAACAGAATGAGACAGAAGCTTAGTTTCGGTCATGGTACAAAATGGCGGCTGAATGCAAAATGGTGCCGCAAATGCTAACTTAAATCGTACAATGCAACAGGAAATCGGCTAAAAGCATTTTCCATTCCAAGAGACCCTCCTTTTAGCATTTGCTAACAATTTTTCCACTATTTAAAAGTAAATAACTTCTGATATATTAGGAAAACTACTGCTACATGTTAAGACACACATTATCAATATTCAAAAATGCCTTCATCTATTAACATTAGGTCATTGATATCCTTCATCATCATCATCACAGCTGTTGTCTTAGGGTCTTGTACTGGAACCTTTGGCTTGGGTGTCAGTGTTTTTACACAATGAGTACAGCAGGCAGGAAGACAGTGTATACACAACCAACAGGTAAAGAATATACCAGCAATTGCAACTAGGAAGATAAGAATCATCCAACCCCAAGACATGAATAGACCCCAGAACCATCCAGAGAGAGACCATGTACCATTTTCTTGGTGGACGTCAGATGCGAGCCTATACAGCTTCTGAATGGCAGCATATACATTAGGGGCGTGATCCGGTATGTACACACAACAGCTGCTGCCTATGACGCGACAGGCCCCTCCCCGATCAGCAAGGATGACGTCTAACACCATCCTGTTTTGTAAAGCAACGAGTCTCGTGGCTTGGAGCTCAGCAGTAATATTGGTCAAAATTCCAGCTGTGGTATTAATGACCCTTCTACAACTCTTGTGAGCCGACGAATGTTAAGGCTATTGGACTTAGGGCCCCAAAAGGGTACAATACCTTTCATGGCGTCTGTAAACTGCTTCAAAGTGGTGTCTGTCTGATCTATATCGTCTGTGTTAATAACACTTCTGACTCGGGACAGGTATATACCCCTGCGCTGCAATCGATGGTCCTTATGGTAATTGGACGGTGCTATATACACTGGGGGGAGAAGGAAAGAGAGGTAACACGTACCCGACCATCCCCTTGGAAGCCAAACATAAGCTTGAGACCCACAAACAAAATAAACATTATGTAGTGGAAGTAAAGGCGGGCTACTAGTCGTACTCAACGTATATGTGTAATTGCAATTGCTCTCTCCCACTTTTACCTTCCCTATTCCCTAGTCACAGAAGCCAGCTGTTGTGTTGACTACTGACACCGGCATTGCCTCATCCTTAGTAATATTGCGTATTTGAGAAGATCGGAAATATTCAGTGGCATTGTACCCCTGGAAATCCAACATTTCATTTCGAAGCCATCTTTCGTTCTTTACCTTCTCATATATGTTCATACAAGCTGATGGGGACAATGTACCCAGGGTCCCTTGTCCTTCCGACCCCATGGAATTAAACCCTTGGTGGGAACGTATATATTCTACCACTGTTCGAGAGTCAGCAGATGTCATATTCATAGCAGAGGAATGAAAGTGATAATGCACCATAGTAAACAGTTCAAACCACCCTTCACAGCTACCCAGATAAGATAATGGCATCGATAACAGAATATCACTCTTATGTGTAACTGAGGAAGTAAACCACAGATCCAGCAATTAGTAGCATTAGACGTATCATGGGCTGATGCAACATTTGCAAAAATACATTGTCTACATATGTTTTTCGATGTTTTCCTTTATGAGGGGCCAAAGTAACAAACATGTGTTCGGGGACAGGCGTTGTACCAACCAGGGAATGTACTGGGTATTTCTCCTCCAGGGACCATGCTATACTAAGAACTATTATTCGGGAAATCACAACAATCGTGACAAAAACTATTTTACTTTTTGTGGACCAACAAGACCAACCAGATCCATACCACTCTAAATGCGGTGCCGCAAATGGCTGCTCTTCCTCAGTAATGGGTCGACCAAATGGGTACATTTTAATCAGAAGAAAGGAAATGCAATAGGGCCGGTGGCAAAAAGACAAAAAGGGGCAAATGTTCCCAGTGTCCGTCAGAGCCTCACTGGTAGACTCCTATTGTTCATCGACGTTGGCGCTGTTGAGCACCGGCGGTGGAACTGTCGGACAAGCTCTTGAAGAAATCCCACGTCGCTCAGGATAAAGTACCCCCTTCCAGGGAAGCCCGTTCAGTCTATCCTGTCCAGTGTCCGAACAATGCACCAATCTCGTCTGTCCCTATGCTACTGTTGCCTGACTTATCGAGTACATCCCTGCTAATCTGACTTTTCCTTTGGTGCACTGTTCCTCCGTCGGGGGTGCAGATTGTACCTAGCTACTCCAGGCACAGTAGGGTCAGGAAAAAGGGGCAAAGGGGGATCAGATACAGCGGGGCCAATAGACTGGGGCTCAAGCACAGATGGGCCAGTAGAACGGGGCTTCTGGATGGCCCTGACCTCAGGGGGCACTGCCGCATTCAACACTGCATCATTCTCCTCCTCCGTTTGGGTCCACGTTAGCTGGGCATCTGAGAAGGGGACAAAGTGGGGCACCTGCTCCCACTCCGAGTCCCCAATGCTGTCGAGAGCCCACTGGTCGTAAGGCAGAGGGAGAGGCCCTTTCCGACAGTGTTGGCAGTGGATCCAATTCTTTCGGCCAGCAACCTTGACCGCCGTTCTGGTGGCGAGGAGCACTTGGACTGGCCCCTTCCACCGCAGCTCCAAACTTCCTTTCCTCTGAAAGTTACACGTCAGAATAAAATCTCCAGGCCGAACGTTATGCCCGGGCCCCTCAGGTGCCGACGGAAGACCGTCTTGGATCTGTTGGTGAATAGAACGCAGACTTTTTGTTAACTCATACAAATAATCCACTAACAAAGGGTATTCAATCTCAGAAAATTTCCAAGGACGCAGGACGCCCCAGACATTTGCCGGGCGCCCGAACATGACCTCGTAGGGTGACAATCCTATTCTAGAATGAGCAGTTGTCCTAGTAGACAAGAGGGCTAATGGTAAAGCATCTGGCCACTGCAACCCTGTGCTCTCCTGAATCTTAGCCAATATCAGTTTGAGAGTACCGTTGTACTTCTCAACCAAACCTGCTGACTGGGGGTGATTTGCAGCATGAAACTTTTGTTTGATATGGTGTCCCTCGCAAACCAACTGTATGACTCTCGCATTGAAGTGGCTTCCATTGTCACTCCAAATCAAACGGGGCAAGCCGAATTGAGGAAAGAACTCCTTTATGAGTACCTTTGCAGTCGCTATGGATGTATTTTCTTTAGTGGGGTAAGCCTCAACCCCTTTACTGAATGCACAAACAACCACCAACACATATTTCAAATTGTTGACACGATCCATTTCTATATAATCCAGCTGGAGGACCTCAAAAGGGAAAGTAGGGGGTGCAAAATTGCCAGGTGGTGCAGGGGTACCTTTCCCAGGATTGCGCATCATACACACCATACAATATTTGAGCAAATGGGCAGCCGTCTTTGGGATATTGTCATTGTGCCATACAGGATCTAACAACTTACAGATGCCTTTTGCACTGTTGTGGGCTGGACCGTGCGCCATAGTGACTACGGGGAGAACGTATGCATCTGGTAACATCCACCTCTGTTTCCCTGACTTATCCGTCCAACACCCTTCCTCATCCAAACGTGCTGTGCTTTCCTGCCATACTAACTCCTCAATCGTTGCCTCGCTCTGAATCTCCTTGACATTTGCCAACGTATCCTCAAACATGGTAACCTCGGGCACCCACCTAGCTGGACCTGCTACAAACATCCTTTTCATCTTTGTTCGGGCTGTCTCCTTAGCTGTCTGATCTGCAAATGCATTCCCTCTACCCACATAGTCAGTCACTGCCTTGTAGGTGCTGCATTTGATTATCGCCAATTTCTTGGGGAGTGTCAGAGCTGACAAAAGTCTATGTATAAGAGGGCCATTCTGTATTCTCAGCCCATGGGAGGTGAGAAACCCCCTCTCTGCCCAGAGTCGCCCAAAGTTATGGGCGACTCCGAAAGCGTACTGGCTGTCAGTATAAATATTGACAGTCAGTCCCTCACTCAACTCATAGGCTCGTATAAGGGCAATGAGTTCCACCGCTTGGGCCGACTGATAGGGAACTCGCGACGTCTCAACTACCGTGTGCAGTGTTGTGATCGCATATGCAGTGGTTGTAGTGCCATCTGGTAACTTAAAACAAGAGCCATCGACGTATAGTTCCCCTTGGGGGTCAGATAAGGGAACATCAATCAGGTCTACCCGTCCCTTCGTTTCTTCCTCTGTCCGAAAAATGCAATCATGTATATCAATTTCCTCTCTCTCAGAAGGGAGGGGTAGCAGCGTGGCTGGGTTCAGAGTGGCACATCTTTTAAGTGTAACATGCGGTGCAAAAAGGGTCAATTCATAACCGGTCAGATGTGCACTGGGGAGGTGCTGTGTCTTAGTTTTATTCAAAAGTGTATCCACGGGGGCGCTAGAGGGCGCACGGCAAGATGGCTGCGCTGTAGTGCAGCTCTGTCCGGCTGATCCAATATCCATCCAATATCTGCTTAAAATACGACGCATCTGGTGGTGAAATTGCCTGCCCTGCTTAGTGGGACGTCCCTGCACAGCGTGGTGACATTGCGGGCTGCCGGCGAGGGGGCATACCGTCGAGATCGTCTGAGACGGACCCGATGGTGTGTGCACAAGATGGCGACTGCCATGGATCGGCAGTGAGGCTCGTTGCGGACCGGAGTGCTGCAGCGTAGATTGCCTCAAATGCGCAAGAAGTGAAAGAGCGGAGCGGTGCATCCAACCCCTGACTGTCCCGCATTTCGCAGGAACGTACCTGACCGCATCGCCGGGAGGCTTGCCTGGCGAGAGTGCAGAGGACCTGGAAGGCCTGGCGTAGCAGCGCAGGTGCGGCTGACAAGAGCGGAGGCCGACCGGAGCTGGTGTTGTCCTGCCGGGGCCCTCAGTGTGCTGTACATTGAGGCGGAGGTGGCCGGAGCGGAGTGCAGTGAGTGGGGGCGTGGCCGGACCTGAGCTCGTGGCTGCGAAAGCGGGTGTGTGCACGGCTGTGGCCTACAAGCCGTTGATGGCGGGAGCAGCATACGGGGTCCCGAGGCCTGCGCGAGTGGCATATCTTACGATACACATTGCAAGCAGCAATCCGATGCCCCTGTCATCTCGGACTACGCAGAGCACGGCGTTATTGGGCTGATGTCAGAGGCGCTGGACCGGGGCCATTAACACGCCTGAGCGGAGGCCTGCGGAGCGCAGTCTCACGCTGACGCTGAGATCTGTGGGGGCCACTGGGACAGTAACGGAGCTGTGTGGAGGACGGGCGGGGATCTGTTCTCACGACATTGTCCGACTTACAGGCCCCATAACAAGCAACAGTGGTGGACACTCTGCCAATAATCACAGCGGTCTCTCCCCTGGCACTGTGGGCCCAGCAAGGGTATTGGAGGCGGCATATACATAGCTGAACGAGACATTTTGCAACGTCGTGCAAACATGAATCTGCTTGGTGGAGACCACGGCGGTACATAACTGCAGCAACCACAACTGTACAAGCATACCAAAGCTGCACACTGGTTTTGCTGTACGCTCGCAATGGGGAAGACAGATAAATCCCAACCCCGCCTCACGTTCGACGTGCGGAAGCCCAGCAGGTCACAACAAAAAGCTGCCTCGGAGGCGGATGCCCGAGGGGAGGCTCCCCCCTCGCTTGAAATGACTCTTCTAGCAATGCAGCGTAGTCTCCAGTCGATCAAAGGGAATATGGCTGCGCTGAACCATAGGTTGGATCATATGTCTGCACAGTTGGAGAAACAGAATTCGAGGATGGGGGAGGTTGAGCAAAGATTCTCCGCCACGGAGGATGGTCTCAGTGAAGTGTCAGGCAAAACTCTCAATATGGAGAAAGTACTGGCGCTTATACAGCAAAAAATGAAGATTTGGAGGCGAGGTCTCGCCGTAATAACATCAGAATTACGGGCCTGCCGGAGTGCACGAACACAGGCAGAATGGAGACATATGTAGAAAAATTGATGAGACATCTTTGGGCCAGAGAACCTCTCCACTATGTTTATTGTCGAGCGTCCCCACCGCTCCTTAGCTGCGAGACCGATCCCTGGTGCAGCGCCGCGCCCTATCATTGCTAGACTTTTGAATTACAGAGACCGCGACGCCATACTACGAATGGCCAGAGAAAAAGGCGCAATCGAATACCAGGGGAACTCACTGGCATTCTTTCCTGACTTCACAGTTGCGGTGCAGGCAGCGAGAAGGGAGTTTGGTGCAGTGAAGAAGGTGCTACAAGCTGAGGGTGTCCCGTATGCCATGCTGTACCCTGCTTGTCTAAGAATAGGTCAGGAGGGGGACTTTAAGATTTTCACTAACTCCAAGGCGGCACTGGAACATGCGAAGAAGCTGAAAAGGAGGCGACGTGAAGCCTCGAATGATCCGGAAGAGGAGGAGCAATGATGAGCGACCACGAGTCTGGACATGTTGGGTGCCATTCACCTAGTAACGGGAGAGGGTCCGAGAGATTGTAAAAAGAATCAGTTTTTCGGGTGCTGCCCTGGGAGGCTCGGCTCCTTTCTCCATAGGGAGCCACCTAGATGCATAGTATCTAAATGTTTGCTTTATAGTTATAGAGCATGTTGTAGACCTGATCAGCCACCTCCTGCTTAGGTAGGAGGCCAGTAGCACACTGTCGCTCCCCACATGGGAGAACCCCATATGATGCAACTGTTTTTTTGTATTTTGGGGGTATTGTTTACATTGTACAGGGATGGCTTTAGCAAGTTGGGGGTGCTGAAGTGGGTGGGAGGATGGTGGGGGAGGGAGGGGAAGGTCTGGCTGGAAAGACGTAGCAACTGAGCTAATGCAGCATATTTTTAATGTAAGGCATCCCCAAGACATTAATAGCATGTTAAGTAGCAAGTACGGGTGGTAATATTAAGTGTCTCACCTGGAATGTACGTGGCCTGAATAGCCCCAAAAAAATTCGATCTGTTATAGCGTATCTGGACAGGTTAGATGTACAGATCGCCTTTTTGCAAGAGACTCATCTAACGAGGATCTCAGAGCAACACGTGGGAACACGCTGGGCTGGTGTGCGGGTGGCTGCCTCCTATTCCTCTTACTCCAGGGGTGTGATGATCCTCATCAAGAAGGGTGTGCCGTTTAAAATGATTAGCTCAGAGACGGATGACCAGGGCAGGGTGGCGCTGCTTCAGGGCAAGCTAGGTGGGGTGAAGGTCCTGCTGGTCAACATATATGGCCCGAATGTGGCTGATCCTGCCTTCTTTGTTGATGTTTGGCATCGTATCTCCATGTACTCCCACGCAGAGATAATCTGGGGGGGGGGATTTTAATATTTGCCTTGATATGAATATGGACAGATCGGGGAGTGTGACGGCTCGAAATAAGCAGGCCTCAGACATGTTGCTGGGGTTGATGGAGGCTGGGGAGATACATGATATATGGCGCTTGCGACACCCAGGGTCACGAGAAAGCCCCTTCATCTCATCGGTACATGGGACGTGGTCCAGATTAGACTACTGGCTTGCGTCAGAGGCGGTCTGCACATGGGCAGTCTGTATTAGTCATCTGGCCAAGACACTTTCGGATCACTCCCCAGTACTCCTTGAGCTACAGATCCCGGAGTGTAAGAGACCCCCTTTCGCGTGGCGGCTGCAGCAGGCTTCCTTGAGTGATCCAGTTTTTAAGAGCTCCATCGGTGAGGCGATAAGAAATTATTTTATCGAAAACGTGGGCTCGGTGGACAGTGTGGGGGTGCTTTGGGAAGCATTCAAAGTCACGATCCGCGGGGCATGTATCAGTGCACAAGCTGGAGTCTTGAAAGACTTGCGGCGAAGAATACACAAACTGGTAACAGAAATTTTCGCCCTGGAGCGGGTGTATGAGCAAAACCCGGCACCAGAAACACTCGCCAAAATCAGGAACCTTGTGACCGAGCACAATCAAACAGTTGATCAAGAGCTGGTACATAGATCCAGAAGAAGAACGGCACGTTACTATGGGGAGGGGGGAAGACCTAGCCGCTCGCTGGCCCAGAAGTTAGCTGCGCCTAGGAGTCAGGACTATATTACTGAAATGTTGGATAGCGATGGCATGGCACGACACAACACGACAGATTAGCAGGGTGGTGCTGGATTTTTACACTGCACTATACGGTGAAACGGCGCAGGTATCGGCAGATGATATATGCGCTTATTTGGATGATATCGCCCTGGGGTGGCTATCAAGGGATCAGAGGGAGTATCTTATGCAGCCCTTTGATGTAGAGGATGTCAAGCTGGCCATAATGCCCCTCCCCACCTGCAAAGCAGCTGGTCTTGATGGGCTCCCGAGTGAGTTTTACAAGGTCTACGTGGACGACCTGGTGCCCCGACTATTAGAAGTCTTTGCAGAGGCATACAAGACCGGAATACTACCTCCCACGCTCAGGGAGGCACTTATTGTCACACTGCTGAAACCTGACAAGGCAGCCAATAAGTGTGACTCATACAGGCCTCTCTCCCTCATCAACATAGATGTAAAAATCCTGGCGAAGATGATCGCAAATAGGCTACAGCCGCTTGTACCCAAACTAATCCTTCCGGACCAATCAGGGTTTGTGCCGGCTAGATCGACGACGAATAATTTGCGTACTATTTTTGCAATGTTGCACTATTTTGAGCCGGACTTTCAGGCAGTGGCAGTGCTGCTTGATGCAGCGAAAGCGTTCGACTCCTTGCAGTGGGGGTATATGTTCACTGTTCTACTGCGAATGGGCATGCCGCCGTTCTTCCTTAAGTGGATTCAACTACTATATATTGAGCCGGCGGCTCGGGTACGAGTAAATGGCTGGGTTTCTGAAGCATTCCCCATAGGGAGGGGTACAAGGCAGGGATGCCCCTTGTCGCCATTACTCTTTTTGTTGGCGTTGGAGCCTTTGGCCTGTAAACTTCGTCAAAAGGATGCCCAGGCAGCGTTGAGGTTCCGGCAGAGACCACTCGTGGTCTCACTGTATGCCGATGATATGCTGCTTTATGCCCGCGAGCCTGCCACGCATCTCCCGGCGCTGCTGCGTGAGTATGTGAAATTCGAGCGATATTCCAGACTAGGGATAAACTGGGCAAAATCAACAATTTTTCCGTTGACGGTTGGCACTCGGGAAATAGAGCTGGATTTCCCGCTGTCGTGGTCTACTGACCCGGTGAAGTACTTGGGGATATGGCTGCATAGGGAACCTGACACGGTACTCTCCATGAATTATGGCCGTGTCATACTGCAGATCCCTGAGCGAGGGGAGCGGTGGGCTAAGCTGCCTCTCTCGCTAGCTGACAGAATTGCGGTAACAAAAATTACGATACTGCCCAAGCTCCTTTATTTGTTTGTCAATATTCCCCTGCGGCTGAACGTTGCGCTATTCAATACACTTCAGTCGGCCCTACTGACCCTTGTCTGGGGAGGCAAGAAACCACTGTGCAGTTGGAGCTTGCTTACCCAACCATTTGATCGTGGAGGGTTTGAGGCGCCTGATATGCGGCTGTACTATTTGTGCGCACAGGCGCAGTTTGTGCATTATTGGTACTTCCCTCAGTGGTACTTGCCACACACTGCGATTGAAGCGGACACTGTGCATCCGGTCCCCTTGGTGGCGGCGACTCTGTCAGGTGGGGGAGGGGCTCCGAGAGCTGAAATAAACTCGGTTAGTTACACTGCGTGTGCATGGAAGACACTGGCTAAGAGGGCGCAGTTGGACTACTTATATGCCCCGGAGCTACCAACTGCTACACATCCAGATATCTCCGCTACACATGAGCAGGGGGCCTTGCGGGCACTAAGGGAGGCTGGGGTCACACAACTGGGAGATTTGTATGAGAACGGCCGGTTCTGGTCGCTTCAGGAGCTGCAGGCGGGGCGGGACCACAGCATGATGCTGGGCTTTACGTACGTTAGGGTGCGGCAGGCGATTTGATCCATCTTCCCTAACTATCCGGCAGAGCCGACAATATTGAAGGCTCTGCAGGTGGTGCTGGCGGGAGAGGAGCGTAGGGGTATGATCACTCGATTATATAGTGCATCTATGAGAGAGGGCGAACTCACTGAACACCCCTCCCTTAACAAGGGGAACGAGGTGCTGGGGTCCCCAATGCCGCTGGAACAGTGGCAGTTCTGTTGTGAGCTCACTGGCCGCTTGACGGCAAACTGTAATCTCCGTATTATTCACTTTAAGTATCTACACCAGCTATATTATACACCGTGTCAATTGCGAAAGTACGGTTTGCGGGAGAATGCGCGCTGTGTGAGGTGTGGGCAGGATGAAGCAGACTTTATGCATCTGGCGTACTGCTGCGCTAGGATTTTTGCATTCTGGAATCAGGTAGCAAAAGTGCTTACTGAAGTTGTGTTAGAAAATGTAACGTGCACACCTGAAGTTTGCTTATTGGGGATGGTCAAGACACTAAAGCCATGCAATCTGCGAATTGTCGCGGTCTCGACCCTATTTGCTAAGCGGGCAGTGGCACAATGCTGGGGTGCCAAAACTGCCCCTACTGTGAAAAAGTGGATCCGTGATTTGATCTATTGCAGGGAGCAGCTAGAGGCTTATGCAGAGGAACTACCTGAGGCCTCAAGGCCGAAAGACTTTTGGGCTCCATTGACTCTGTACTTACTTGGAAACCCTGACTTGTAACAGGCCTAAAGTGTATAGGTGCGAGTAGCACAAAAATGCAAAGGCTAGATATTCCGCTGTGGGATGCCGCGATTATGTTGTATAAGTTGCTATGTGTTCATCTACAGAGACTGCAATGCTGGGTTGGAGGAGGGGGTAGGGGTATGGGTATGTTTGGGGTTATTTCTCTTTTCTTTGATACAAAATGCTTGTACCATTATATGGAAATGCCTGCCCTGATTGGATCTCACTGTGGAGCTATGTACTCACGTGTTGCAAGCTGTTCAATAAAAACTATTTTTAAAAAAAGTGTATCCACAGCATGGGGTACCATGACTGTGAGGTCGGTATCAAGTACGAGCCCAGCCGATTGTCGTATAGAGATGGCCACTGCCGTGACCGCTCTTAGACAGCTCGGGAGGGCTCTTGCGACAGGGTCAAGAAGAGCAGAAAAATAAGTACACGGCCGTTGCTTACCTCCAAAGGGCTCTGTTAAGACAGAGAGCGCACAACTGGCCGTCTCGTGTACATACAGCACGAACGGCTTCATGTAATCAGGCGTACCAAGCACAGGTGCAGAGCAAAGCGTGACTTTTAGTTGCTCAAAAGACTGCTGACATTCAAGCGTCCAAGGCAGGGGTTCATGCACATCTTTAGTGGTTAGCGCAAGCAGGGGCTTTGTTAGTAACGAATAATTAGGGATCCAATGTCGAAAGTAGGAAGCAATGCCAATAAAAGCGCGCACATCCCTCTGAGTTTTAGGGATAGGCATTTTAACAATGGTGCTTATGCGCTCAGGGATCAATCTCCTACCCTCCTTCGACAGTAGGTGACCTCCTGTCTACAATATTGAAATTCAGAAAGGGACACTTTATGTCTGAGGTGAGCCAAATGCAGAAACAACTTAACCGTACTGTCTTTGCATCCCTTTTCGGTGTCAGAAGCAATGAGGATATCATCCACATATTGGAGCAATACGTTACCTGTGGGAAGCGTGAGTGAATCCAATTGGGCCTTCAAGGCCTGACTATATATACTAGGGCTCTCTGTATAGCCCTGAGGAGCTCGACAGAATCTAAAACTCCTGCCAGTGAGGGTAAAACCGAACAAGTACCTGCTGTCGGGATGGATTGGGATACTAAAGAATGCATTTTTCAGATCAATGACAGAAAAGAATTTAGCAGAGGAAGGAATCATCGTCAGAAGGGCAGTAATGTCAGGGACCACCGGGAACTGAGAAACCACTATTTTATTAACTGCGCGCAAGTCAATCACAAAACGATAAACATCTGGGTGATCATCAGAGGAGTCTGAAGGTGCCCTCTTAAGAACGGGAAGAATAGGGCTATTACACACATTCGCTGTTGTCTCCTCAACAACTCCCAACTCAATCAGATCCTGTATAATCTGCAACAAAGCTCGCTCCCCCGCCTGTGGTATTTTGTACTGGGGAATACGAGGCAAGATGGCATTGTCTTTAACTTTAATGGAAACCGGGGGAATCTGCACTAGTCCTACATCCGTGTCACCTGTCGCCCACAACGTGGGCGGCACATCTTTAAATTCAGCAGGGAGGGGTGCAGCTTTGGATAAACACTGCTTAGAGCTGACCACATTCTGACCTATTGTCATGTAAACAACGTCCGGGGAACAATAAATTGTCGCATGAAGGTTCTTTAGTAAATCTAAGCCCATCAAATTCTCTCCGCAATTAGAGGTCAACAGAAATGGCGAATCCACAGTAAAAGGACCTATAGTCAACGTGAGTGGCTTGTAAACGGGGCTTACAACGGGTACACCAGAAAATCCTACCGAAACATTGTTATGGCCAGACAGAGCTGCCCCAGGGACCAGTGAACGGGAAATAGAGCTATTCATAGCACCTGTAATATGCAGTAGGATTCTTCCTTGGGTCGGATAACTGAGTCTTAAGGGACAAAACCTCACTCCACTTCCATGGAGTATAAACCCATTGTTCCTGAAACCGGGCCTCTACCCGGGGTCTAGTAACAACGTTATGCTGATCTCGTAGCTCTGTTATCTCAGGGTCATATATAGGGTCGACTTCCCTCATCGGGAATTGGGACACTGTCTTCGGGCTCTTCTCAAGCAGCCTACCCCGATAAGCAATCAGTGTTGCAACATTACCGAAGACCTGAGCAGGCGCCATATCAGCAGCATACACATTGTCCCTAATATCATAAATAATCTGAGGTGCAGCATTGTTAAAACACTGTTCCCATAGTCCAATCAGAGTAGCCAACATGTGCTTGAGGGCATGCTGCGGCACAAATGGCTCAATCTTTCATCACACTCCACACATCCTCCACACTGTAAATGGGGTGACGAGCCCACTGAGCGGCCTGATTGGCTACCAACTTCTTCTCTTCATCGCCCACATCAGATCGTATCAATATTCGCCCTAGTCGTTCCCTAGCTGTCGCCCAGTCCCCATCCCCTAATCCCCTTACAGGTGTTCCACTACTCAGTACCGTCGGGGAATGAAGGAAAAGGGAAGGAGTAGTAACAGAGGGAACGGGCACCAATGTCGCCAATGGCTGTGTTGTAGGTGTAAGAGCTGGAGAGATGCCGAAACAATAGGCGTAGCAGGAAGACTCGCGGTCATCGCAGGTGCTGAAGGCGAAGCTAAAGAAAGGACAGAAGGTGCGGTGGCCAAAGCAGCCGGATCAGTGACAGAGGAAACAGAAACAGCAGAAGCAGAAGAGACGGGCGACTGTGGTTGTGGGATAGCAGGATATATTTTCTGCGGGGCGTATGGGGGTGGAGGTCGAGCATCTAACAATTCCTCCACAAATGTATAATTTTCTTCTCGAGCAGCATAAGACTTTTCACATTGCAATCGAAATTTCCTATCAGCACACTCTATCCCTTTCTCTGTTCTCTCTCTATCATACGCTACAGCTTTCTGAGTCATCGTCTGCATTTTTCCCTTCCGGGCCTCTTTCTCTGCTTTCATTCGTCTCTGTCTAGCTTCCTTTTGCCATGTTCTGAGGGAATCGAACATCGACTGTCTACTTCTTTTTGCAAACAATTTATCCTGCAGGAAATTAATTTTCTGCTCATCAAAAGTGCCCGTCAACGGCCACTGCAACTCAGCATTGTCCCTCGTATATTTGTGCCATAACGTACTAAACATAATAGGGCCAAGGCCATGTTTGACATACATATCAAAATTAGGGGTGCCTTCTGGTGGCGCTGGCTGACTTTCTTCCAATCGAACAACAACAGCCCAAACAAAACATTTTACTGGCACATGGCATCTTTCAAAACAAAAACAAGTTCTCTATTAATGCCGAGCAGATATTTGCAAATATCTTACCAAAATTGGTCCTCAGACCTCATCAAATACAAACCAAAGTGGTACCATGTTCACAAGGAACTCAAACAAATTCAAGCGTTTGTCCAAAAACGATCCTCAGACCGTACCAAACACAAACCAAAATGGCGCCATAGCCACAAAGAACTAAAGCAAACTCACCTGGTGCACACAGGCCAAACACATTTATTACCACTGCCGACTCTTCGGACCAAACGGTCAGATCCAAGGGTTTCGCCGTTCAGGACCCCAGCCGAGATGACCACTGGGCGAGGCACCGCCTTGTCAGACGGGCGGGCAGCTGCGAGTACCAGACTCTCTCGTGCAGGGATACCCGGTCCGCCCGTCCGACCCGACGCGGCCCCGTCCTCCTCACCCTCCTGTGGGCGAGGAAGGGCCACACCTGATGAGGTTCCTGTACGGGCGACTGAAGGAAGTGACCCGAATAGGGTCACCCGGGTCACTCGGGACCACCTTTCAGCCTTCCAAACAAATGAAGAGTCGGTCAGACAGTAGAGAATACAAACCAAAGTTATTTATTAGTCATACACTCGAGCGGAGTCCAGTCTGACCAGCCTCCTTGGATTGATGCAGAGGGACTGACTCCCCCCAACATGGAGATACATGATATACATTTCCAGTACCCCAAAAGACATGCCCGACTGGAATTTTCCAATTAGTAGCTGGTGAACAAAGGATACACAGAAGGATGAGCTACAATCCTAAGACCGGGTACAAGCTATCTCAGTTCTAAGGTTATTCTGTCCGTGCCCGCCGCTCTAAGGGTGGGAGCGGGCCTATCTAAAGGGAAAGGTATGCAATAATAAGACAGTCTATTCATTAGTACAGCGAAGCTCAACCTTGGAGAAATAAAAAAAAACATTGAGGCTGCTTTCTGCTGAGGCAAACAGAATGACGCAGAAGCTTAGTTTCGGTCATGGTACAAAATGGCGGCTGAATGCAAAATGGTGCCGCAAATACTAACTTAAATCGTACAATGCAACAGGAAATCAGCTAAAAGCATTTTCCATTCCAACACCCCCGCCTCCAATAAAAAAGTTATTACCTTATTTCAAACCCACTTGTGCCAGCATCGGGCAGGTGCTCCACGTTCCTGACTCAGAGTCCTGCTAAAAAGAGCTGGGCCCCAGCTGGCAGCCGCCGGGAGACTCACCAGCTCACAGTGGTGCACCAATACACAAAATTGCCTTTCAATCAGGGGCAGCTCCTCCACTAGGGCAGAGGACTGTCACCCCACTGCTTTCTCCCAGTGCGAGAAGCAGAAACATAAAATGGTAATAACTACCATTTTATGTTTCTGCTTCTCGCACTGGGAGAAAGCAGAAGGGTTTGGTTGCGGGTGGGCGGGGCTGCTCTGCAAGCAGGGCTGGGCAGGGGAGGAGTGGTGTGCTAACTCCTGAGTGCGCATGACTGGTTTGGCCGGCCCTCTGTGGCCGAACAAACCAGTCATGTGCACTCTGCCCTTCTCCAATGCAGGCTGCAATGCAGCCTACATAGAGGACATGGCTGGGCCTGGCTGCCTGCTTCCTGTTCATGCCAGAGGCAGGAGAGCAGGAGCAGAAGCAGAGACGACGTGGGACCCGGCCGGCGGGAAGGTAAATTTAATATATATATTTTTTATTATTAAATTAAACCCCCCCTGTGTGTCCACCCCTGCGCGACACCCCCGCCCCCCCACCCACGAGTCATGCCGGCCACGACTACTTTCAATCCCTAGCGTGGCAGAAGATTTTGACTTTTGTATCTGCCAAGAAGTTGAAAATGCACATAACTATGGCGACCTCAAGGCTCGAACGGTTCGAGCCTTGGGGTCGCCATAGTTATCGAATCGAACCCTTACCCTTCAGAGTGAGAGTCTAGGACCTTAATCAACAGCCCACACATGACCTTACAGCATTCAGTGAACTTGCCAGTTGGAAATCTCCCCCCAGTGTCGCATCGCAATCTGTTGCTATGCCCATACACTCGGGGGCCCTCTCCCAAAGTGCCCTCCAATCCCCTAGTGCGGCATGCTAAATTCATGACTCGGAGTCCCGCTAAAAGGTACTGGGCCCCAGCCAGCAGCCACCTGGTGACTTACCCGCTCCCAGTGGCAATGCAGACTGTATAAACATCTTGTCAAACCACAAACATCATCTGCCCATCAGCAACAACAAAATTACATAACAACCCCCAACTTGTGCACCTGACCCATATGTTAACCCTGCCAATTAACACTCAGCATCCTTCTATTAAGAGGGTGGGCGGGAGGGGCTAAGATTGCTGCCCTGGCACGGATCCCAGCCACTGTGCCGCCTTTACTTGAAAGAATGACGTGGCTGAGACTAATGGCTCCCTTAATGCATCTGCTGCCATTCTGGAACTCCTGCCTGGCCAATCACAGAGCAGCCTCTCCGGACTGCTCCACTCACCTAATGAGCCCAGCTGGTGGGATATCTCCCCGTGGTCATCTGCTCCCGCAAGCCCCTATTGGGTGAGAGGGTGCAGCAGCACAGACTCATAGACTCTGTAATAGTGTGATAAAGGCTGCTTTAATGAAGCAGGTGCACATTGCAAAACATAAACCTAGGCAGATCGTTGTGCAGACTACTGCGACCTCACTATACATCATTATTTGCTTAATCCCTACCTCCCGACCCCCAACTACCACGCCAAAACCTACTAGAGGTTAACTGACTGACAAGGTACTTCTAAATTGCCTCCTGAATTTAATTAAATTTCTGCCCCTGTAAACCTTCAACTTACTGTCTTATGAAAACTGCCTACCTAACTCTTCCCCTGTTCAAATGTCTTCACCCACCCCAAAGGCAATGCAAATCTTATACAGCAGTGGTTCTTAACCTGTGGCCCAGGGACCCCTGGGAGTCCACAATGCTTATTCAAGAGGTGCATGATTGCTTAGAAAACTACTTAACATTAACAGATTAATAAGGTGTATGTAAATTAAGAATAAAATTGAAGATTTTAAAATGTTCTGTAAATGTAAAGGAATTTAAAATTGGAGGTTTAAAATTAAGTTGGCATGCTCAGATTGATTTGTGGGAGCAGCACAAAGAGAATGTACTATGGACGATGGGTGACATCAACTGACTTGAGAAAATCTCCAACCTTCTCATCAAAATTTAAATTTATATTTCAATTTTAATGGGAAGGCTGGAGCTATTCTAGATATTTTATATGTGTTTATGAATTAAATAAAATATTTAACCATTTGTGTATTTGCTGGATGAATGGTTCGTACTGTATTTTTATGTATTGTTTTGCGGTTCAAATCATCAAAATTGCTTAGGCCGAAGTACAAGTATTCCAATTATAATTCAGTGAGGGTCCTTGGATTCCAGGAATGATTAAGTGGGGTCCACAGAAGTCAAAAGGTTAAGAATTACTGTTATAAAGCATCAAACATCTCGTCAAACTGCCACTCGGAAACACCCTTCTCCACCCCTCTTTTCTGCCCCTCAGCAACTTTAACTACCTTTCCCTACTGCATACCTAATGTGCCCGACAGTGCCTCCAGCAGTTGCAGAATATACAAATCCATTCCCATAGGGGATAAATGGACACCACCCCCCCAGTAAAAAAAGGTGGCTCATCATAGCGCAGATCTGGATTTCCCGACCCTACTGACCGCTACCTCTCTGCAAAATTTTCTCAGTTCCCTGTTCAGTTTCAGCCTGGCTTTATCTATTTTTGCTGGAATAACAGCCCCTCTCCACTGACACCTTGGAATCAATTCTGTCCATAACACAAATGTCCCAGACCACTGTAGAAAAATCACTTTCAGATCAGCCTTCATAGCCTTTATCAACAATCTTTCCTCTTGAAACCACTCATCCTTAAGAAAAAGAGAACCTGTCACAGAGCCTTCTCCGGCGCCGCCCCAAAGATTTGGAACTCTCTTCCTCCAGAAGTACGCAGAATCTCGGCAACGACGGCGTTCAAATTGGAAGCCAAAAGATTCTTAATGAATAAATTATTACCCTGATTGGGCAGGGCTCACCTACTCGACGGCATTATTCCTACTTCCATTGTACCATCATCTGTTACTGCTCCTCTTTTCCATGCACAACGCTCCCCTCTGGGCCCGCGCAATCTTGTTTATTGTGTGACCCTCCATGGTGCAACTGTACCTGAATTTGTAACAATTCCCGCTTGGTTTAAAAAAAATTTTTTTTTACTACTACTACTTGTTGACTTTTCATTTATGTCCTTCCTTCCATCCTAATGTAAAGCATTCTGATATCCTCCTGGATCTTGTTCGCTATATAAAACTTTATAAATAAATAAATCCCTTTATCTTCATCAGATCATTCTCCCCTAAGTGAACCCCCAGGATAACAGGGCAACTGTCTCCATCTACGGTCTTTAGTAACTTAGGAAGTAATTATCGTCACAGCATTCTGCTTTTTCTGAACCATTTTACCCTAACGCTGGGTTCTTCAAAACCAAGCTGCACTCCGTGCCGTCTTATTGATGCATGTCTTTGTGCTCATATTACAAA
Source organism: Calotriton arnoldi (assembly GCA_963921515.1). Taxonomy (NCBI): domain Eukaryota; kingdom Metazoa; phylum Chordata; class Amphibia; order Caudata; family Salamandridae; genus Calotriton; species Calotriton arnoldi. Next base: position 1,668,817 of record CAWUFW010002424.1, on the reverse strand, counting down.
GGAGTGACCCACAATCCATATGGTCAAGCCTTTTCGGGTTAGCACCGACACTTAACCTATAAAACAGATGAAACAACCAGTGAACAACTTTAGTTATCTGCACTTTCACTTTGCACATAACGCCTACAACAGGTGGACGATCATCTATTTAAGGCCTTTATCCTGTCCTCTGACCATCCCCAGTGCACCGCTATAGTTGCTGCCCCAATTCTAAAAGAATGTGTCTCATACTCCTTCCCAGGCAACCCCAACTGCCCCAGTGCTTTCCAGAAAATGGAAAACACCTAAAACAGTGTAACCATGGATCAATCCTCGTGTCTGAAAATCACACCTCCTGTTTCTAAACCTTCTCGCAAATATCGCTTCCACCATTACACCAGGCACAAGTGCTGTACTGGGTATGGTCTAAACAACACCCTCTTACCCCTTGCTGTTTGATCTGGCTTTGACGTCCTCAGCAGTATTTCAGCAATGTCAATGCTCACGTCAACTTTCTTACTCTGCACTGCGCTCCTGTTCTTACTGCCCAACAGTTCCAATACCCGAAATGCTCCAAAAACATTCAGACCATCAATAATGAGAATACTATCCTTACTGTCCCATGATTACACTCTACTGGAAGAATGCCCAGGACCTGTCCAGGGTAGTGGAGGAGACCACCCTAAAGGTCTCCTCCACTACCCTTCATAGCCTTCCTTCACCCGATGTCCCATCTTCTCTGCTGCTGGCGTATAACCCCAACACAACTTACTAAAAAAAGCTATTCCTATCAACTTACCAGATATCGTAACCCCAGACCAGACTTTGCTTAGCATGTTCATTATGAACTTAACCACACCTTCTCTCCTAGTCCATGCATCATCTGCCTTCCCTCTACTTCATGTCCCTGACTCCAGAAATTCTCTCCAGAATGCCATCTGTGTAGACGGTGCTGGGGACCCCGCCAATTGAAAAATCCTCATATGCCTATCTACCACACCTCCTGTAGCATCTGTGTCCTCTCTGTCTGCTTCCACAGCATCTCTTCCACTGCGAAAGAGATAGAGTATCTGCAATATTAACTCCCGGGACATGTTTTGCCCTAAAGACAATGTTATTCTACAAAAAGCCAAGAACAAACACACAGCAGCTTCAGCACTATCAGGTCCCTCGCGGATTGTCTGTTCACTACCTGTACCACTGCCAAGTTGTCTACATCAAACAGAACATTTTTGTTTTTCAACCTGTCACCCCGCAATGTCAGCACCACCACCAGGGGGAAAATTCTAGGAATGCAATGCTCCTCCCACAACTTTTCCACTGCTCAGGCCATTGTTCTCCACACAAATTGTACATTCCACTTTTTCTGGTCTCCAAGCTCCACCAAGGATATACCATTGAAATATACCGAGAAAACCGTCCTATTCCACTGAAATATACCAAGAAACCCTCCACATTCTCAAATCCGCCTTCACTCCCACCACAATCCCAGCCTATGGCGTAGAAGTGACAATCTCAACAGGGCCAATCCCACTCTCCTACTAAACGTCTGCCCAGCATGCACCAACCTGTAGGCAAAATTCAAACGGCTCAATAAAACTTGGACCTTCTTTTTTGCCAACATCTCATCAATCAACTCAATCATTGTAGGTCTCTTGTCCCCTGGCAACCTTACCTCTATTTTGAGTCAATTTCAGTGTCTAAAAATGACAACACTGTGTCCAGCCCAATTGCCTTTCCACAGGCTAAGGGGACCCTTAAGTCTCTCATTAGCTCTTCTAAACTAGCCAGCATCTGCTGACAGTCTGCAGAGTCAGGTGACCCTACAAAGGAAAAGTCATCCAGGTAATGTCTCACCACCCTTGTCCTGCTCAATTAACTGAACAGTCACTGAAGAATTGAGCTAAAAAAATTTAAACAATGCACATAATATGGAGCAGCCTGTAGGCAAAGTCTTGTCCATGTACCACTGTCCCTCAAGCGTTATGCCCAACAACTTGAAATCCTCAGGGTGCACTGGCAGCAGGCAGAATGCAGACTTAATGCAACTCTTTGTCAAACACGCACCTGCCGCACCAGATCACTTGCTACATCCACTGAAAAATATATCACTGTTTACAAATTGTCTGGAATATAATCATTCAATGACTGGCCTTGATAAATGTTGCATCAGTTGAAACTGCCCTTTCTCCTTCTTGGGCACTATCCCAATGGCCGTGCACAATTAAGTTTCCCATTGATCAGTCAAGCGGCCCTGAAATTCTCCCCTCCCCCTCCTTTTTCTCCAATTTTGCCCTCACCACTCCAAGGTGTTCCTTAACAGACTTTAAATTATCTGGCCAACACTTCTCCCATGGGCCGTCATATTCCAGTCTAAACCCATCTCTGAGCCCTGTCCAAAGCAGTTCAGTGTCTATCCAGTTGTCATTATAGTTTAGCCAATGTCGCAATTGTAGGAGAGTAGGATCTGCTTCTTATAGTTACCACCACTTTTTGCTGATGTTTCACTGTTTTTCGACTTAGCCAGACTGAGGCCCTGCTAATCAGGACCCCAGTCTATCTGCTTTCCACTCTAAATTGATTGCATGTACTTTAGGTACACTCCAGATTGGATTATAAGTCCCTAGTATATGGTATACTATGTACTCAGGGCATAGGTACCCCAGAGGCCTCCCAGGGGCTGCAGCATGTATTATGCCACCCCTAAGAGGCCACCCAAAATGACACAACAGGTCTGCTACAGCAACCTCTGTAAGGTGGTGTATCCACCCCTTACTGAGATATAGGTTCCCTATATCTCTCCATATCACTGCGCGTGTAAACCTATCAGTCACCCCTATGGCAGGCCTTAACAATCCTGAAGGCAGGGTGCTGGGTTTCGTGTGAGAGGGTGCCCATGCATGAGCAGAGCCCCTCTGCAGCTTTCGGAATCTTCATTCCGGGGTGGTTTGTGATGCAGCCAACCATGTACTCTTAAGTGCATTATAGCCTCACGGTAAATGCTAACTTGAGAATGGCTGCATGGAAACATGTTGTGTTTGGTGTCAAACACCTTGGAATCATACCTCTACCCCAGTAACTGGGGTGGGAGGTATGATTCCACCCTACTAGAGGGAGAAACATGGCACCACCGGTACACCCGGTACCAGCTTACAGAACCCTGGCATCACAAAATGGATGCTGCAGCCACAGACACGAGCCTGCCCTCCTGCTGCTGGACGAAACTCCGGCAGGGGAGGCCTGGACAATAGGTTTCCTGTCACAGGGAGGTGTGACCACCTCCCAGACAGGCTTTAGTGTATTGGGGCTGGGTGGGTGTACTCCAAGAGTGCTTTGAAGTCTGCACTGGGGGCACATTTGGTGTCCCTGTGCATAGTCCAGCTCAAACCGGTTGCAGGGGCTACCAGCCCCTGCTCTGGCACGAAACTGGACAAAGGAAATGGGTGTAGCCACCCCTCTTTCCTGACCGTCCCATAGGTGGGTCCCCAGAGTTTGTCCCACCCATTCCTTGGGTATAAAGTAGGAACCCCTGACTACAGGACTTTAGATTACACCTGGACTAAACTCTGACACAGAAACCAAGTACTTCGACGATCTACACTACGCTGGATGACTGAAGAATTGCCCTTGGAGTAAAGGAGTTACTCCCCTGCAAGGCAGGCACCTTTAACGCAACTGACCGGTTGGCATCTCCGCAGCTCCTGAGGACTCTGAAGAATATTGCCACACAGGAGGTGGGTTTTCCGAGGTCTTAGAGGTCGATCTGTGCCCACAGCAAGTCTGAGGCCCGTATCCCTCGTGGTGACCGTGCAACCCGAACCCCTGGGCACTGCATCCATTTGCAGAAGCATCAGCTTTCCGGCAACCCCTGAGGCTGAGCTTTGGGTTACTTGTAGCCCTGACCCCGAGCAGTAATTACACCGAAGATTGCCGGCCTACACTGAACGAGTGTTCCGTGGGCCGCCATTTTGTGATTCCTCTCGAGGTCCCTTCGTGATCCCTGGTCCGTTGACCTGTGGGTCCCCAAGAAGGCAACACTAACTTTAATTGCGCTTCCTGGTTGCTCCAGACGTGCCCCGACTCTCCATCGCTTGGGGAGTCCCCAGGACCTTGCTGGTCCTCACAGAAGCATCTTTTCTCTTCCTGCGTGGGTTGCTGTTGCCAAGACTTGTGTTCAATCCGAGCACCGACACCCCAGCACTCGACATCCTTCGTGGGACAGCTCGAATCCGGCTCCTGGTTGTCCTCGGCGTCTCCTGGACCCCGTGGCTGCAGAGTCAAGCTTCACCTCTTCGCACCTGAAGCACCCGACATCGGTGGGCATTCGATTGCTCCGCTCCTGGTCACTGGCTAGTGACCCAGACTCGGTCTCCTCTGCTTTCAGGTTCTTCACATCTTCGATCCAGGCTTGGATCACCCCGGACACTTTTCTTCTTCACGGCAGCAGCACTTTGCAGCAGATCGCCATTGAAAACAACGACGATTCCCGACACCCTTTGACACCTATGCACCCGGCTTCCCTGGGTGAGGTAACTCAAGTACTCCAGTGCTCCCGTGGGTGTTGGCCCTAGAACCCCTTAAGTCTAAAGGGGTTTGCTCAAAGTCCTTTCCTAAGTGTCCTTTATCTTTAAAATTCCAACCGCGACTTTCCGCATAGAATCCTACGGCGCTCGTGGCTGTGTTCTCACACTGCACACGTCCCCCGTGGGTCTCCTGTGTCACTACCTTGGGTGGTTCCTTGGGGTCCCAGCGATTCTACGTGCTCGAGGCACTGTGTCTAGTCAAGTCGTGGTTCTTAAACCACTTTCTTAATATATGGTTTGGTCCCCCCCTGGGGCCCATTGTATATTGTGCTATTTACTGTTGTTTTAATACTGTGATATTGTGTATCTTGGACTCTAATCTCATAAAGAGATTAGTAGTGAGTGTTTAGAAATAAATACATATATTTTATATATATATATACCTGGTGTGGTTCTCCTTTCATTTGGTCATTCAAGACGTTATAATCTGGTAAACCAAGCTGCTTTACACTCCTTCAAGACTTAGCCTGAAGGCTGATCTCCATAGCTACCACTAGGATAGCTTTCAATAAAGGTTGTCTTTAAACCTATCATCAATAAGGGTCGTTTGGACTGGTGCAAGGTGCCCACTATAACTAGTGGACAGCATATGCCAGGCCAACTTCTCACATTGGTGTGCAGCGGTGGGATTCAAGCTTGCTATTGCTTTACTAGAAAATCTCTTTGAGTGACTAACTGAAAACCACTATAGGTACATAGGTACATATAAATCAAGTTTAGAATACAGTAAGTTCTACTGAACTTAGAGTTGTGTGTCAAGGGCTTAGCACACCCTTTCTACAACTCAAGAGAGTTTAGTAGGCCCCACTAGAGTAGGTAGGTGCATACACCACACCACACTAGTCATGTCTTCAAGGGCAGAAACCAGTGGGTCTCTCCCAACTAAGTATGACCAGGTCTCATACCAAGAATTGAGGACTATGTGAAGATGACCTCAGAAAGACCCCAGGGTCTGATGAGGTTGGCAAAGGGGGTGGGGCAGCAGAAGAGGAAAGGCCAGGTAGTGAACACTACTATGACCCAGACCCTGATGCTGGCCAGGGGAATCAAAATGATTCCAACCTGGAAAATCCAATTCTTTCTGAAGGTGAGGAAGGAGACCCCAGTGGGGTTCTCTTTACCCCACCTGGAAGGGTTAATAGTCTACCAAGAAGATCAAGATCTCCTTCTCAGGAATCTAATCATTCTGGTACTTCTATAGGGTCCTCTGCTTCTCATAGAAGGGCATCCTCATATGAGAAGAAATGCCAACTGCTTGAGTTTGAGAGAGCTAAGCTCAGAATCAAGAGAGAGCAATTGGCCTTAGACAGGGAATCCCTGGAGCTTCAGAGAGCTTCTCAGAAGTTGGGGCTAGAGCCCCATGGTGGCAGCAACAGTGTCCCTAGAGGTAGAGATCATACTCATGACCATAGGAACCTGAACAAGATTGTCCCTCCCTACCAGAGTGGGGATGACATCCACAAATGGATAACTGCACTGGAGAGGGCCTGTAAAGTACAGAGGGTCCCTCAGGAGCAGTGGGCAGCAATCTTGTGGCTCTCCTTTGCAGACAAAGGTAGAGACAAGCTCCTCACTGTAAGAGAAGAGGATGCTGACAATTACAAAGTCCTGAAGAGTGCTCTGATTGAGGGGTTTGGCCTAACCACTGAACAATACAGGTTAAAGTTCAGAGATACCCAAAGGCACAGACTCAGGACTGGGTTGACTTTGTTGATTGTGCTACTAAGGCTCTGGAAGGCTGGTTACTTGGCAGTAAGGTGTGTGATTTCAAAGGATTGTATAATTTAATCATGAGAGAGCAGATCCTTAACAACTGTCAAAATCAACTGTTGCATCAGTACCTGGTGGACTCTGATCTGACCTCTCCCCAAGAATTGGGTCAGAAGGCAGACAAGTGGGTCAGAACCAGGGTGAGACAGAAGGTTCAGAACCAAGGTGGTGACTCCAAGAAGCAAGATTCTAAAAACTCTGATAAGGATGGGGAGTAGGGTAAAGACCAGAAGTCTTCTCAAGGGCCCCAAAAATCTGCATCTGGTGGGGAGTCCCAATCTAACAAAGGAAAAGGCCAAAAGAAACCATGGTGTAAAATCTGTAAACAGAAAACCCATTGGACTAGTGATTGTACCAAGACCAAAGACTCAACTCCAGCCACCATTGCCCCTAAGGCAACTGTTCCCCCTAGTTCAGCTCCAAGTGGTGGTGTTCCAAATAAGGGTGTAGTAGGGTTAACCCTGGGATCTGAGATGGACTCTGGCCTAGTCAGAGTTCCAACTCAGGCTTTGTTGGTCTGTGATGGAGGCATGGATATGGCCTCCCTATTTGTAAGCCCCAGTAATATGGGCAAATACAGACAACAGCCTATAATTAATGGAAAAGAGGCTTTGGCATTCAGGGACACAGGAGCAAGTGTCACAATGGTGACAAAAGATCTTGCAGCCCCTGAGCAGATCATACTTGGTGAAATGTACCAAGTGACCAATGCTAGCAATGTCAGGACAGACCATTCCCTGGCAGTTGTTAATGTCTCCTGGGGAGGGGTAACTGGCCCTAAGAAGGTTGTGGTAAGTGCAGACCTCCCTGTTGAATGCTTGCTTGGAAATGATTTGGAAACTTCAGCTTGGGCTGAAGTGGAGCTCAGGACCCATGCAGAAATGTTGGGCATCCCTGCAGATGTTTTTGCTAAGACCAGGTCACAGGAAAAAATGTCTAAAACTGAACAGACCCTGGATCCTGGAAGAATGGACCAGGTGCCTCCCAAGAGGAGGAGCAGTAGGGTTAAGGCAGTGTCTTCCCCCCTGCCTCAGAATGCAGATCAGTCTCTTGAGGGAGATGATCTCAGTCCTGAAGAAGGAACTGTCCCAGAGGAGCTTGAACCTGATCAGGTTGAGTTCTTTGGGACAGGGGGCCCTTCCAGGGCAGATCTGAGCCAGGAGCAACTGAGCTCCCCTCTCTTGAACCCCTCAGACAGCAAGCTGCTGCTGAGGCTGCTGGGAGTGCTAGTGGGTCCCATAGGATCTATTGGGATGATGGACTCCTTTACTCAGAGTGTAGAGACCCCAAGCCTGGAGCCACCAGGAGGTTGGTTATACCTCTGAAGTTTAGGAGCTTCCTCTTGACCCTAGCACATGATATTCCCTTAGGAGGTCACCTAGGCCAAAACAAGACTTGGGACAGAATTGTCCCTCACTTTCATTGGCCTCATATGTCTGAAGACACCAAGGAGTTTTGTCGCTCCTGTGTCACCTGTCAAGCCAGTGGTAAGGCAGGTAGCACTACAAAGGCCCCCCTGATACCACTACCTGTGGTGGGGGTTCCCTTTGAGAGGGTAGGGATTGACATTGTTGGTCCCCTAGATCTCCAAACAGCATCTGGGCACAGATTTATCCTGGTGGTGGTGGACCATGCCACTAGGTACCCAGAAGCAATTCCCCTCAGGACCACCACAGCTCCTGTGGTGGCAAGGGCCCTCCTGGGAATCTTTTTCAGGGTGGGTTTTCCTAAGGAGGTAGTATCAGACAGAGGTTCAAACTTCATGTCTAGTTACTGGACTGCTATGTGGAAGGAGTGTGGAGTAAATTATAAATTTACCACCCCCTATCACCCACAATGCAATGGTTTAGTTGAAAGGTTCAACAAAACCTTAAAGGGCATGATTAAAGGTCTCCCAGAAAAGCTTAGGCGCAGATGGGACATACTTTTGCCCTGCCTTCTCTTTGCCTACAGAGAGGTTCCACAGAAGGGGGTTGGTTACAGCTCATTTGAGCTTCTGTTTGGACATCCAGTTAGGGGTCCATTGTGTCTAGTGAAGGAGGGATGGGAGTTACCTCTCAAACCCCCTAAACAGGATATTGTGGACTATGTACTTGGTCTCCGCTCCCGGATGGCTGAGTACATGAAGAAGGCAACTAAAAACTTTGAGGCTAGCCAGGAATTGTAAAGGCCTGGCATGACCAAAAGGCTGTGCTGACTGTTTATCAGCCAGGACAGAAAGTATGGGTGTTGGAACCTGTGGCCCCAGCAGCCCTCTAAGACAAGTGGAGTGGCCCCCAGACCATTGTTGAACAGAAGGGAGAGGTTACCTATCTGGTGGACCTTGGAACTCCCAGGAGCCCCCACAGGGTGCTCCATGTCAACAGACTGAAACCATATGTTGACAGGGCAGACATGGGCTTGCTCATGGCTACTGATGAGGGACAGGAGGAAGAGAGTGATCCACTCCCTGACCTGCTCTCACAGAACCCTGATGATGGATCAGTTGATGGTGTAGCCTTGGCAGGCAGCCTCACTGACCAGCAACAAACTGATTGCAGAAAAGTTCTCAATCAGTTCAGACATATGTTCTCACTGACTCCAAGTCAGACTACCTGGTGCACTCATGAAGTGGACACTGGGGACAGTCTGCCTGTTAAAAATAAGATTTACAGGCAACCTGACCATGTCAGGGACTGCATCAGAACTGAAGTCCAGAAGATATTGGATTTGGGTGTGATTGAACCCTCAGATAGCCCTTGGGCTAGTCCAGTAGTCTTAGTGCCTAAACCTCACACCCAGGGTGGTAAGAGAGAGATGAGGTTTTGTGTAGACTACAGAGGTCTCAAGGACTGATGCCCATCCCATACCAAGGGCAGATGAGCTTATAGACACTTTGGCCTCAGCCAAGTTTCTGAGCATATCTGACTTGACAGCTGGCTACTGGCAGATCAGACTAGCTGATGATGCAAAAGCCAAAACAGCATTTTCTACCCCTAGTGGGCACTACCAATTTGTGGTGATGCCCTTTGGTTTGAAAAATGCACCTGCCACTTTTCAAAGGTTGGTGAACAAAGTCCTTACAGGCCTGGCAGCCTATAGTGCAGCATATCTAGATGATATTGCTGTCTTTAGCTCCACCTGGGAGGATCACCTGGTCCACCTGCGAAATGTTTTGGAGGCCCTGCAGAAAGCAGGCCTAACTATCAAGGCCACCAAGTACCAGATAGGGCAGAGTCAGCTTGTGTACCTGGGCCACCTTGTGGGTGGAGGCCAGGTTCAACCATTGCAGAGCAAAATCCAGACCATCATGGACTCGGTTGCTCCAACCACCCAGACTCAGGTCAGAGCTTTCTTGGGCCTGACTGGGTACTATAGAAGATTTGTCAAAGGGTATGGATCCATAGTGACCCCTTTGAATGACAACTTCTAAAAGAATGCCAAAAAAAGTTCAGTGGACAGTTAGCTGTCAAAAGGCATTTGATGACCTGAAGCAGGCCATGTGCACTGCTCCCATTCTGCAAAGTCCTGATTACTCCAAGCAATACATTGTCCAAACGGATGCATCTGAGTTGGGGGTAGGGACTGTATTATCACAATTGAATGATGAAGGTCAGGATCAGCCAGTAGCTTTTATTAGCAAAAGGTTGACCCCCAGAGAGAAATGTTGGTCAGCCATTGAGAGGGAGGCCTTTGCTGTGGTTTGGGCCTTGAAGAAGCTGAGGCCATACTTGTTTGGCACTCACTTCATTGTTCGGACAGACCACAAGCCCCTCTTATGGCTAAAACAGATGAAGGGTGAAAACCCCAAACTTTTGAGGTGGTCCATTTCCCTTCAGGGGATGGACTATACAGTGGAACATAGACCTGGGAGTAACCATGCCAATGCAGATGGACTCTCCAGATATTTCCACTTGGAACATGAAGACTCAACTGGTCAAGGTTAGTTTAATGTCCTGACATTTGGTGGGGGGTTGTGTAGGAGAGTAGGATCTGCTTCTTATAGTTACCCCCACTTTTTGCTGATGTTTCACTGTTTTTCGACTTAGCCAGACTGAGGCCCTGCTAATCAGGACCCCAGTCTATCTGCTTTCTACTCTAAATTGATTGCATGTACTTTAGGTACACTCCAGATTGGATTCTGGGGTACCCTTAGAAGTCCCTAGTATATGGTATACTATGTACCCAGGGCATAGGTACCCCAGAGTCCTCCCAGGGGCTGCAGCATGTATTATGTCACCCCTGAGAGGCCACCCAAAATAACACAACAGATCTGCTACAGCAACCTGTGTAAGGTGGTGTATCCACCCCTTACTGAGATATAGGTTCCCTATCTCTCCATATCACTGCATGCGTAAACCTATCAGTCACCCCTATGGCAGGCCTTAACAATCCTGAAGGCAGGGTGCTGGGTTTCGTGTGAGAGGGTGCCCATGCATGAGCAGAACCCCTCTGCAGCTTTCGGAATCTTCATTCCGGGGTTGTTTGTGATGCAGCCAACCATATACTCTTAAGTGCATTATAGCCTCGCGGTAAATGCTAACTTGAGAATGGCTGCATGGAAACATGTCGTGTTTGGTGTCAAACACCTTGGAATCATACCTCCACCCCAGTAACCGGGATGGGAGGTATGATTACACCCTACTAGAGGGAGAAACATGGCACCACTGGTACCAGCTTAACAGAACCCTGGCATCACAAAATGGATGCTGCAGCCACAGACACGAGTCTGCCCTCCTGCTGCTGGACGAAACTCCGGCAGGGGAGGCCTGGACAATAGGTTTCCTGTCACAGGGAGGTGTGACCACCTCCCAGACAGGCTTTAGTGTATTGGGGCTGGGTGGGTGCACTCCAAGAGTGCTTTGAAGTCTGCACTGGGGGCACATTTGGTGTCCCTGTGCATAGTCCAGCTCAAACCGGTTGCAGGGGCTACCAGCCCCTGCTCTGGCGTGAAACTGGACAAAGGAAATGGGTGTAGCCACCCCTCTTTCCTGACCCTCCCATAGGTGGGTCCCTATAGTTTGTCCCACCCCTTCCTTGGGTATAAAGTAGGAACCCCTGACTACAGGACTTTAGATTACACCTGGACTAAACTCTGACACTGAAACCAAGTACTTCGACGATCTACACTACGCTGGATGACTGAAGAATCTCCCTTGGAGTAAAGGAGTTACTCCCCTGCAAGGCAGGCACCTTTAACGCAACTGACCGGTTGGCATCTCCGCAGCTCCTGAGGACTCCGAAGAATATTGCCACACAGGAGGTGGATTTTTCGAGGTCTTAGAGGTCGATCTGTGCCCACAGCAAGTCTGAGACCCGTATCCCTCGTGGTGACCGTGCAACCCGAACCCCTGGGCACTGCGTCCATTTGCAGAAGCATCAGCTTTCTGGCGACCCCTGAGGCTGAGCTTTGGGTTACTTATAGCCCTGACCCCGAGCAGTAATTACACCGAAGATTGCCAGTCTACACTCAACGAGTGTTCCATGGGCCGCCATCTTGTGATTCCTCTCGAGGTCCCTGCGCGATCCCTGGTCCATTGACCTGTGGGTCCCCAAGAAGGCAACACTAACTTTAATTGGGCTTCCCTGGTTGCTCCAGACGTGCCCTGACTCTCCATTGCTTGGGGAGTCCCCAGGACCTTGCTGGTCCTCACAGAAGCATCTTTTCTCTTCCTGAGTGGGTTGCTGTTGCCAAGGCTTGTTGTGTTCAATCCGAGCACCGACACACCAGCACTCGACATCCTTCGTGGGACAGCTCGAATCCGGCTCCTGGTCATCCTCGACGTCTCCTGGACCCCGTTGCTGCAGAGTCAAGCTTCACCTCTTCGCACCTGAAGTACCCGACATCGGTGGGCCTTCGATTGCTCCGCTCCTGGTCACTGGCTAGTGACCCAGACTCTGTCCCCTCTGCTTTCAGGTTCTTCACATCTTCGAACCATGCTTGGATCACCCCGGACACTTTTCTTCTTCACGGCAGCAGCACTTTGCAGCAGATCGCCATTGAAAACAACGATTCCCGACACCCTTTGACACCTATGCACCCGGCTTCCCTGGGTGAGGTAACTCGAGTACTCCAGTGCTCCCGTGGGTGTTGGCCCTAGAACCCCTTAAGTCTAAAGGGGTTTACTCAAAGTCCTCTCCTAAGTGTCCTTTATTTTTAAAATTCCAACCGCGACTTTCCGCATAGAATTCTACGGCGCTCGCAGCTGTGTTCTCACACTGCAAACGTCCCCCGTGGGTCTCCTGTGTCACTACCTTGGGTGGTTCCTTGGGGTCCCAGCGATTATACGTGCTCTAGGCACTGTGTCTAGTCAAGTTGTGGTTCTTATACCACTTTTTTAATATATGGTTTGGTCCCCCCCTGGGGCCCATTGTATATTGTGCTATTTACTGTCATTTTAATACTGTGATATTGTGCATCTTGGACTCTAATCTCATAAAGAGATTAGTAGTGAGTGTTTAGAAATAAATACATATATTTTATATATATACCTGGTGTGGTTCTCCTTTCATTTGGTCATTGAAGACGTTATAATCGTTTGGACTGCTGCAAGGTGCCCACTATAACTAGTGGACAGCATATGCCAGGCCAACTTCTCACATTGGTGGCAGCGGTGGGATTCAAGCTTGCTATTGCTTTACCAGATAATCTCTTTGAGTGACTAACTGAAAACCACTATAGGTACATAGGTACATATAAATCAAGTTTAGAATACAGTAAGTTCTACTGAACTTAGAGTTGTGTGTCAAGGGCTTAGCACACCCTTTCTACAACTCAAGAGAGTTTAGTAGGCCACACTAGAGTAGGTAGGTGCATACACCACACCACACTAGTCATGTCTTCAAGGGCAGAAACCAGTGGGTCTCTCCCAACTAAGTATGACCAGGTCTCATACCAAGAATTGAGTACTATGTGTGCCTCTAGGAAATTGAAGACAGGGAAAAGCCCATCCACACAACACCTCATACAGTTGTTGTTAGCAGATGACCTCAGAAAGACCCCAGCTATTCCTAACAACTTACCAGATATCGTAACCCCAGACCAGACTTTGCTTAGCATGTTCATTATGAACTTAACCACACCTTCTCTCCTAGTCCATGCATCATCTGCCTTCCCTCTACTTCATGTCCCTGACTCCAGAAATGTTCTCCAGAATGCCATCTGTGTAGACGGTGCTGGGGACCCAACCAATTGAAAAATCCTCATATGCCTATCTACCACATCTCCTGTAGCATCTGTGTCCTCTCTGTCTGCTTCCACAGCATCTCTTACACTGCGAAAGAGATAGAGTATCTGCAATATTAACTCCCGGGACATGTTTTGCCCTAAAGACAATGTTATTCTACAAACAGCCAAGAACAAAGACAGCAGCTTCAGCACTATCAGGTCCCTCACGGATTGTCTGTTCACTACCTGTACCACTGCCAAGTTGTCTACATCAAACAGAACATTTTTGTTTTTCAACCTGTCACCCCGCAATGTCAGCACCACCACCAGGGGGAAAATTCTAGGAATGCAATGCTCCTCCCACAACTTTTCCACTGCTCAGGCCATTGTTCCCCACACAAATTGTACATTCCACTCTTTCTGGTCTGCAAGCTCCACCAAGGATATACCATTGAAATATTCAGAGAAAACCGTCCTATACCACTGAAATATACCAAGAAACCCTCCACATTTTCAAATCCGCCTTCACTCCCACCACAATCCCAGCCTATGGCGTAGAAGTGACAATCTCAACAGGGCCAATCCCACTCTCCTACTAAACGTCTGCCAAGCATGCACCAACCTGCAGACAAAATTCAAACGGCTCAATAAAACTTGGACCTTCTTTTTTGCCAACATCTCATCAATCAACTCAATCATTGTAGGTCTCTTGTCCCCTGGCAACCTTACCTCTATTTTGAGTCAATTTCAGTGTCTAGAAATGACAACACTGTGTCCAGCCGAATTGCCTTTCCCCAGGCTAAGGGGACCCTTAAGTCTCTCATTAGCTCTTCTAAACTAGCCAGCATCTGCTGACAGTCTGCAGAGTCAGGTGACCCTACAAAGGAAAAGTCATCCAGGTAATGTCTCACCACCCTTGTCCTGCTCAATTAACTGAACAGTCACTGAAGAATTGAGCTAAAAAAAATTAAACAAAGCACATAATATGGAGCAGCCTGTAGGCAAAGTCTTGTCCATGTACCACTGTCCCTCGAAGCTTTATGCCCAACAACTTGAAATCCTCAGGGTGCATTGGCAGCAGGCAGAATGCAGACTTAATGCAACTCTTTGTCAAACACGCACCTGCTGCACCAGATCAATTGCTACATCCACTGAAGAATATATCACTGTTTACAAATTGTCTGAAATATAATCATTCAATGACTGGCCTTCTGGCATTGATAAATGTTGAATCAGTTGAAACTGTCCTTTCTCCTTCTTGGGCACTATCCCAATGGCCGGCACAATTAAGTTTCCCATTGACCAGTGAAGCGGCCCTGAAATTCTCCCCTCACCCTTCTTTTTCTCCAATTTTGCCCTCACCACTCCAAGGTGTTCCTTAACAGACTTTAAATTATCTGGCCAACACTTCTCCCATGGGCCGTCATATCCCAGTCTAAACCCATCTCTGAGCCCTGTCCAAAGCAGTTCAGTGTCTATCCGGTTGTCATTATAGTTTAGCCAATGTCGCAATCTCTCCAATTTAACCTGAGTATGAACCTTTTCTCATAGGTCCTTAAGCCCCTCTTCATCCCCACCTCAGAGACTGTTCTTGCCAAGAATCCCCTGCTGTACTGTGCCCCACCTGTATTAGATTTGCATTGAGCAAGTGGGTGTCGCAAACCACATTTTCAGCACTCGTGCCTGAATTTGCATTATTCCCTGCCACTAAATCTATTGAATGCCCAGCATGCCCCACCTTGTGCCCCTTGTCCTCTACCCCTGTTCCCACCCCACTTTGGGTGGGATGGTCATGAAATTGCCAGTATACTACCGGTAAACCACTAGCTGTAAAGACAATTGGGTTTGGTGTAGTCTGTGGCATTGCATGCAGCCATAGGAAACTGTCCAACTCTCCCCACTTTCCTAATACGTCTTCATCCAATCTTGACGAGTGCCTCATCGTACCTAACCTATGCATGCCCCCAAACGTGATGTGTACCTGCCTTATTACATTCATGTATTTGAACAGTGCTGCGCAGTGCTCTGCATATTTTTCTCTATATATGCTCGCATATATCAAGAAATCTGCTGTCCAATTCTCTATTGTCACTGGTACCCTAGAACTCTTGGCCAGCTTGTACTCTTCCTTCTTGGGACCCTCCTTTGTTTGCACCTCCCTACTAAGAAGTTTGAACACCTTCCAAATACACACGTTTGTGGCCGCCATGGGGTGTGTCCCTAAGGGCTTCATAATCCACATGTAAGGAAGCTTCTTCACCTTCAGATCCTTACTCTCATTTTTCCTTTCTCTCCATCCGCCTTCTGCCCGCCTTCACATTTCCACTCTATCCCCGTCTTGTCTTTTTTTTTTGCATTGGCTGCCCACCTGTTGAATCCTTGTCAGCATTTCTCAGTACTTTGTCAATCTCCACCCACAAGTCCACTTCCCCTAACGCCTTTAGATACCATCACTGGTTTCTTTTGCCCTTCCACCTTACATGATTTTAAGGTCAGCAACTGCACTGAAGCCTGCCACCTCGTCACCAGCCTTGTCTCCAGCATCTGGGCCCTTTTTGACGTCCACTGCTTTTGCCTGAGTCTTACCCTGCACCGCAGAGCCTGCATATGCAACCTGGCATGCTCGACCTGCAAGATGCAGGAGGCCATTAGTCCCAGCAGCCTCAGAGTCGACCTCACTGAAATCCAGGACTGACACTGAAAGATAGAGATTACAGCCTGAATGTCCCAGGCTCTCTTTTCTGGAAGAAAGGCATAAAACTGAGCCATGTTCAGAATGGTTCAGAAGAAGGAGTGTCTGAAAGGGAGTCAGGAGTGACTTCAGCACATTTATTGTGAGCCCCAAAGATGACAGGAGGTTCACTATAGTCAGGAGGTGGTTGACAACTGCCTGGGGCAAGCCCACCTTCAATAGCTAATCATCGAGGTATGGGAAGACTGGTACCCCTGACCTCTGAAGGTGTGCTGCCACCACCGCTGTCACTTTTGTGAACACCCGAGGGGCTCTGGTGAGACCAAATCGGAGCACAGCAAACTGAAAATGATCCTGTGGCACCATGAACCGAAGGTAGCACAGATGGGAAGGCAGGACAGGAATATGAAAATAAGCATCCTGCAGGTCCAACATCACCATCCAGTCTCCCCCAATTAAGGTGTCCATCAGTGCCTCATCAAATGGGCAAAGGGGCTCAGGAGAAGTCTGTACTGGTTGAAAGACTTCTGCTAGGACATTTGTTTTGACCTCCAAAGTGGGGAGTTTGAGGTCGAGAACTTCGGCTGCCCTACACATTAACCATGAACTGGGGTGGCGGAGTGAGCTAAAGAATGATGATGGATTAAACCCAGATCAGTTGACTGGGGGTGAGTGCTTGCAATGTTCAACACTCCGTCCATCATCCCCTTTGGTTTTGCTATGTTCGCCCTAAGTTGGCAGGGTATGCCCAGACGTGGGTCCCTTGCTCACTTTGCCACTGGATTCAAGATAGCCTGGCTGATGACGGCTGTAAGCCAGAAACCGGTCCCAGGATGCTTGTTTCCGGTCCAGGGAAGACATGGCTTGGCAGTTCGGGCTGGACTGTTCCCATGAGTCACAGGGTCAGAATGATTTGCATAAGGCCATGTCTGAACTGGGGTGGCGGAGTGAGCTAAAGAATGATGATGGATTAAATCCAGATCAGTTGACTGGGGGTGAGTGCTTGCAATGTTCAACACTCCGTCCATCATCCCCTTTGGTTTTGCTACACATTACCATGGCATAAGAAGTGGATTTCTCCGTGGCTGGTCTAGGGGGAGAAAAAGAGCCATCTCCAAGGAGGCATTGAGGCCACTAGCCTCCAGTAAGTCCTCATACCAATTGTCATCATGGTATCGTTGAGCAAACTCATCATCCGGGTCATAATCATTATGAGTCTGTCCCCAAAGAGGGAATGCAGAGTGTGCTGCCTTCCTCGTGGGGCTGGTAAATCCAGTTGGGGAAGAGGCACCTCGTGCGAAATTGGGCATGAGTTCATTCAAGATCAGATCAGTACCGACTCGACATGGGAGAAAACGATTGGGTTCTCCTCCTCCGGCGTCAATGGAGTCTGCATTGGCGCCGAAGCACCTGGGGCAGATACAGTTTGTTGGGCCCAAAGCCTAGTCAGAAGTGGAGCCGGAGATAGAATGGGCTCCGAGGGTCCAACTGGTGCCAATGGCAAACCCTGTCGGCACTATCCCAGATGGAAGGACTCTAGGCTCCTTGGGGCCCAAAAGTGTGCCAGAGGGAGCCAGTATGGGTCCAAACTGCTGCAGCATTTCTGCATGAGTTGTAGGATCAGCTCCGAAGTCTGCCAACTTCGGGAGCGAGATCGGGAAGTTTGGCACAGTCTCTGTGCCTATTCAGGCTTATGTAAGTGGAGCGAGGGAGTGGAGTCCCACTTCGATTTCTTGTGCTTCTTTTCTTGATTTACCTAAGGACTTGGACTGCAACGAACACTGGCCTCTTGGGCAGCTTGGTCGACCCCGGGATTGGGAACATGACCGGGATTGAACCTTGGATGTGGATCACTACTTGGAGTGGCCCTGAAGAGGTGTCTTATGCTTGGCAAAATAAAGCTTCACCTCCCGATCCCTGATGGCCTTCGGGTTCATTGACACTGCGTCGCTGCAGGCCTCGGAGTTATGGCTCGACCCCAGACACTACAGGCATACCTGGTGGGGATCTGTCACAGACATCTGTTTGCAACTGTACCTATAGGGCTTAAATCCTGTTATTTTTTGGGGGTGACATCCCTTGCACACTGGAAAAGAAAGTGAGATAAAATGTCTCTGATAGACTTGAAGGAAGCTCCCGATCCATGTCTGGTAGTGCAGAAAGAAAGGAACTGACGTCAGCATGTGGAAGTGGCACCTATATAGGCCTGCACATTATTTCCAGAGCGGAATAGTGTAAGCACGAAGTTGAAAGGTGCCACCTTCTAGTGCGCAGAGGTACTGATGAAAAGTTTCTGGATCCAGTCTGTCGCCTGTGGAATATACAAAAGATGAGGAATCTGCCGCTAGAACGTTCTATCAGAAAGCTGTCTAGCAGTAGGTCCACTTTGTGTGCAATCACGCCTCCCTGTCCCCACCTCGCTCTTTCTTGACACACCACACCCCCCGGGGATCTTGCTGCTAGCCGACACCACCTGCACCTTTACTCCTCTCTTCGCTGCCCGCCCTACCTCCAAAGCAGCCTCCTTCCTTCCGACCTTGGCTCGCGGGCTAACATGTCCGACGCCACAGAGGCTTGCTACCCTCAACCCGTCACCATACTGCTTGCCACCCTCCTCGCTGGGTGAGCCCAGCCCAGACTCATTTCCCCTCCACCTTGACCCTGTGCCAATAAATCCTTGCATCCGGCTTCCTTCAAAAGCTGGATCCCATCCCTCACTTTGTCTTCCTCTGCTATCTACCAAACCAAACTGCTCAAATGCTATAATTGCTGCCCTGGCCCTGGTTGCAGCCAAAGAGCTACCTTTCCTTGAAGGAATGACAGGGCTCGGACTAGCAGCTCCCAAAATGCCTTTGCCCCCACCACACATACCCTGCCTGGCCAATTACAGAGCAGTGTCTCTGGACTGCTTCCATCACCCAAAAACCCTGGGGGCATATCGCCTCATTTCGTCTGCCCTCCAAGATCCTACTTTAACTGCTTCAATACGGTGGACAAACCATTCACGTACACCGTATTACCTTTGCAGTGTGGTGGACATGAACAGTTTATCCCCAGCATTGGCACACAGCACACTGACATCACAGTAAATAAAGTGAAAGCACCATTAGGCGCTGTCTTTTTCACTTTAATTGGTGCTACGGGGGCAGAACTCTGCCTCCGACAACTTATCTGTGTGGGAGGGATACCGGTGGAAAGCAGACAATGTACACTTTCCAACTATACCTCTCCTAAGTGGATGACTGTGTGGGGATCGCAACACTAGACAGCAGGGAAAACTGTTTGAGGGAGTGGGACAGGCCACCCTGAGCATGGGCAAGTGCTCCCTCTGCCAGGGCACAACAATGTGTAGTCCCAATCTGCCCTAGGGAAGGGCAGAAAGCCCACTAGACACGGAGTTTTTGGGAGAAAAAAGGAGTGGGCTACCCACCCAGGCATCCGGCCATACACCCACCCCAAAAGGGCAATACAGCCTTTCTGCATCCTCTAGTGGAGAAGATGTACCCTCAATCTTTCCCTTGTGGGGCGGGAGAAGGGGGCAGCAAGCCCACTAGACACCTAGGCAAAAATTAAAACAAGCATTTGCAAAGTCAATAGGTCTTGCGCCTTTCAATTGCATTCCCCGACATTTTGGCCTTGCCAGTATTCTATGCTGATGTAGAGCAGCAAACGAGAACATGAGTGGGAGAAGCAGCAGATAAGTTGGAATTAGAGCAGATGAAAAATAAAGTTTAAAAAAAGCCACACACAGAGAGATGGAGAATGCAATGGACAAGCTTGATTTAAGGAGGGATACAGCACACAAGAGAGCATGAAAATGCATACACTCTGATAGACGCAGGCAGCATTGATTTGCTCTGGTGTTTTCACCAGACAGGACCAGCTTTTCCAGATGAGTGCTTTTTAGGTCTCGCCTAGCGACGCAGCGCGAAGCGCTGTCGCTAGCGAGATGTATTGTTACCCACTTGCTTCGGAAGGGAGACAGGAGATGTGCACGCGCAGGACGGACTGCAATTATGAACGTGAACACGCACGTACAGACACGCGATGTGCACATCTCCTGTCCCCCTTCCGTCCTCGCCAGCCGCAAAACATGAGGCTGCCCCGCTCCTTCTCCGTGCAGCTTCACCAGGAGCCTAGTGTCCCGAAGACCGGAGGAGCCCCAGGCCGGTGCCAGCCTTGCCTCTTGAACCCCAGGTAACGCTCGCGGCTGTGTACGGGCTGGGGAACTGCTTTCCTGTTCACGGACCGGCTCTGTTACTCCGGCGTGGAAACCTTGTTTTCCTTCCCCTCCACTCATTTATATTTTGGATGGCATTTATATTACCCCAGCCTTAACTTTTCCATCTGTTGCTTCCTTTGTTTTTGGCTTTCCCCCTCCCTCCTCGTGTTCGGAGCCGTCTCCACCCTCCAAGCACAAACGCAGCTGTGGATTTCTCACAGAGGAGAGCCAACGCTGAGACCTCGCACTGCGAATCCCCCCCCCCCACCACCAGCACTCACCCAATGCCTGCCTCCGTATACTTTGGCGGCGACATGTTCATGTCATTAATCCTTTCCCCCTCTGCTGAAACTTTCAACAATGTGCAGTTAGACGTGGCCTGCTGCCGCTTTAAATTTGCCCGGTTTCCTTCTGATCCTCAGCAAAGCTCTTTATCGCTCTGTACCCTAATCCCCTCTTATCATAACATTTGAGGCTCCTCGAAAGAGGCTGTCCTGATGCTGCCTTAAACTTTATATACAGAACTGAAGTGTACATCACCCCAGGGGAGTAACACGGGTCACCTGCAGAGCGGCAGGCTCCACCCTTCAGGGGCCCACTAGCCCATCATAAGCCAAAGGACAATGAGTATCTGTAAGGTATGGGGGTCCTCTTCGCATTCTGCGGGGGAGGGGGCATTATTTGCATTACGTCACTGCATCTGCCACGTGGAACACCTTCAGTTAGTCCTAGCTGTTTTGGACAGCACTTTGCATGCTGGGACTCGTAGTATTCTATCACCAGTTTCACTATAGATTCAAAAATCACAGCATTCAGTGCCGTTGGTCAAATGATTAGGCTGGCTGATGTCGTCACTCGTGTCATGAGCCCAGTTGGCAACTCTAGATGTGGCGTGGAAACACTGCCGCGGACATGATGAATCCTGCAGTGTTTTATCTCTCCCACTCCCATGTTCTTTTCTTGGCTAATTTAAGCGCCTGTATTTGTGCACGGAATGTGCACCCTTATCTCTGATGGAAACAGCTGTCCCAGACTTGTGCTGAGTCTGGTATGTCTCTCGATTCCCTTTGTTTACATCGCCCCTGAATCTTCTGTACACAAACTGGGGGCAGCCCCCTCGGTCCAGTTCCACGGTCGGAACTCCCGGCCTGGGTCAGCAGAGACTCGTATCACGTGCTACATTACACTTTTTCGTGCAGTGTTATTCACAGGAAATGGTGGTCCAAGCGCTCTCCCCGCTTCAGTAAATCTGTGGTTCTGAATTATCTGGTGCTCGTGTAAAGCGCCCCATAACTTCGGGTCGAGATAGCGAAATTTAAAACTGTAAAAAAGTGAATATATAAAAGTACTTATTCATAAGGAGTTCTCAAGTTACACCGGAAAACGTGCTCAATGTACGTGTTTTTAGGGATCTCCAACTACACAGGGTGGTTTACTGTTCAAGGCATCTTTAGTTAGGTTTCTCTTTTTGTAATTTTGAGGTTTTTGTGAACTCCAAGTGGAGTCTGCTCTCTTGGAACAGGTGAATAAAAAAGTAATCAAAATGGCATGCACGTGGCATGCCTTATGAGTGCATATCTCACCAGGCTGGGCCATCCAAGCATGAATATGCCACCATGCTGGGCCATCAATGCACATACATGTGTAAAGTTCCTGATGTCTTTTGCGACCCCTGGCACTGTCCTCGCAACCCTTGGCATCTGAGGGGGTCAATGGGACAAAATGAGAAAGCATGCCAGGCGTATTCCTTCAGAAATATGGCCTTGCTGTTCAATTAATTCACACAGAGGATGTGGCCTAACGGCCAGAGCTGCTCACTTTGGACGGCGTATTCCTTCAGAAATATGGCCTTGCTGTTCAATTAATTCACACAGAGGATGTGGCCTAACGGCCAGAGCTGCTGACTTTGGACGGCGTATTCCTTCAGAAATATGGCCTTGCTGTTCAATTAATTCACACAGAGGATGTGGCCTAACGGCTAGAGCTGCTGACTTTGGACCTAGGGAACTTGGTTCGAGTCTCGGCATCGGCTCAACATCCTGTGACTCTGGACAAATCATTTAATATTCTGGTGCCTACAAAAAAAAAAAAAAACATTTGCAATGCAATAGGTCTCGCATTTACGCGAGTTTGAGCTATTCGCATTGTAAATGACACTGTCTTTTATTTATGTTTTGGTTTTTAAAACAAATAAAAGGCATAGTCATTTGCAATGCTAATAGCTTAAACTCTCGCAAATGCGAGACCTATTGCATTGCAAATGCTTGTTGTAACCTTGAGCATGCTGCCTAGCAAGCAGGATCCGCATCTGCCATGGGGGAAATTTCTGAGGGAAAGAAAGCACAGGCAACGAAGGCATGGTGGGGCTTTATCTTGGCAGGATTCTGCAGCAAAAAACACCCATACTGTACTGAAGAAAAGTTTGATTAGCAAAGTGACCATCTGTCTCAGTGAGTCTCCACCATGTCAGCATGCTGCCTCAAAAGGGATCTAAACTGTATGACACAAAACCCTGATTTAGATTTAAAAATAGACATGAACGTGAGAGTGTGATGAATCAGCAATATCGGAGGTTCCTCTGCAAAACCGAAAACCTTGAGAGCGGCACAGGGTAAGGGAGAAAAACATACGAGGAAGACAGTTGGAAAACACAAGAACTCTCATGGAGTGCTTCATGAAAAAGAAAAAAAAGAGTTCCTGAAGAGCAAAAGACTCATGAAAGAATAGGAGCCAATTGTAGAGATGGTAAACAGGCTATGCTCTATGGGAGGGACAAAGACATGCTGGACAGGCTACAAGAAATAAGCCAGCAAACAGGAAGAAAGCAAATGTGAGTGACAAAGCCAATGGTAAGGAACAGGCTGAATACCTCCCTAGGTAAGCTTTCAGCATGACCCCAATATGCCTTTGCAACCAAACAGCTGTGCTGTCTGGCAGGCTTTGATCCGAAAAAGAATGGGTAGTGGTGGCGGCTGAACAGGCATCAGGCTGTGTCCCACCCTATTAAAAGGCCTAGCAGTTTTTCTGCCCCCCTCCCTTCAAAGAGCAGATTGGGGGCTTACCTCAATCTGCCACCGGAGGAGATCAGAAAGCCCATTAAACATCAGAGACAAATGCTAGCAAAAAACAAAAGGGGTCAGGGTGGGAATGGCCCACACAGGCATCAGGCAGTGGCCCTACCTTAGAACAGACTACACCCAGGCTTGTTACCCCATTTGTACACAATGGTATCCCTCTTCTGTGGTTGTGCCTAGCAGCCGCGGCAAGAGTAGATCATACCGGGGACCAAGCAAAGACCATATTGACTTCATATGGTCACACTTTTCATCCATTTTTGTTGTGGGCACTAGGGCCAGCAACACAAGTAGGGTTTTGTTATAGGAAGAAGTGTGGGAACGCTGGGTGGTAGGAATTTTGTGGATCCCCACTGATTCCAGAACTTTCCCTCACAGAAACTCGAGCAAAATGCAGGATTTTAGCCCAATTTCGAAGTTTGCAGGGCATTCTGGGTGATAAAAAGAAGCGTTAATCACACCATTCTCGACTCCCTTGGGGGTCTAGTTTTCAGCATACCTTCCCTGTCACCGTGGGCCATGCTAGCTCCACAGGGCATTGCTTTTCATGGGAGCACTGCCTGATCTTTTATTGAATGTTATTATGAAAAGATTGGGTGCAGTATACAAAACATACAACTTATTTTCCTTGTAAGATGGGTTTCTTGGTGCACCACTACCTTGAAAGTTTTACAGTACTGGAGCCATAAAGACAGCTCACTGTTAAGGTTACTGATGTGCATTGGGGATGCTTTTGAGTGCACAGGGCTTTGGACTGCACAGAAGCGATTATGGTACTACACCTTTCTGCTAACTGTAACAAGACTGGAAGTACTGCACCATTTCTGCTGCTACACAGATATCTTTAGCAACAGTAAGAGGTACTGCACTGTCAAAAACTCTGCTCATGCCAACCGAAGTCTTAAAATGTTTATTAACGAAAGAAAAACATATCTGTGAATCAAAGAATTGGTTGTCAAAGTGGTCCCCCAGCAACCATAAAATAGTGAGCGTTGCTAAGCAAAGGCAAGACACACATATATATTGTTTTACAAACAGGTTTCCACCGGGATTCACATGGTTTTGTGGATCAAAGGAAGTACATAGGTGCTTGAGCCTGGGATCATGGGCCATATCTCAAGAGCCAAGAGGTGAAAGAGAGGCTTTAAGCATCATAGAAGTGCTTCCTTTAGGAACTTTAGTATGCGCAGGAAAAAATCCCTAGTAGTTGACAGCACCCATTGTCTAAACTTCAGATCCACATCTGTAAATGACCTGAGGTACTGCATCCTTACTGTTGATGTTCCTCCTTTTGTAATGATCTGAAGCACTGTACCCTTTCTGCTGACTTCACAGTAATCTCCTGCAGTAGCATCTACTGGACGGGGGGGCTGAAGAAAAAAATGAAAAAAGCACACAGCCGGCGACCGCCTCTCCTCCATCCTCTTCATCTTCCTGTCTCCAGTCCGGGCAGCAGGAAGCACCCAGTGCAGCGTTGTGATTGGTCTGAGCGCCGTGGTTCGTCGCTCACACGGGGACTTGGAGGCTGTGCATGTTCCCCACCAGGCTGTGCACTACAGCCTGGTGGAGAACATGCAAAGTGCGCATGACTGTTTGGCGGCTGCCTTGGACCGGCCAAACAGTCATGCGCACTTAGAGAGTGCCACTACTCCTCCCCCCCTGCTCTGGCCAGCCCCCCCACCCCGCATGAAACAGAGCCACTGACTGCAATAGGAAAAATAAAATGATAACGATATGTTAATATCATTTTATTTTTCCTTTAGAGCAGTGGGGCAACGCTCCTCTGCCTTAGCGGAGGAGCCACCACTGATCTCCAGTAACAACTTGGTGGTACTGCGCCCTTTCTGCTGACAATCTGCTGCATCTACTCAGTAACCGGCCATATGTGCTACTAGATAAACGTTTTTCTTTTATGCTCTGATTGACTTTCTTTCTTTTGCCTGAAGACGCCTTGAATCTAAATCATTTTCTCCATTTGTTACACAAAACAAATGCATTCAAATACTTCAGCGAGACCTCTACTAAGGACCTAAGGTATTGCACCTTTCTGCTGACTTCAGAGGGTCCTCTAGCGCCGACCTTTGGTACTGCACCCTTTTCGCTGACTTCAGATGGACTTCTACTAATGACCTGAGGCACTGCCCCTTTAACGTCACTTTGGAGGGATATCCAGCAACAAACTGTGGCACTACACTCTTATGCAGCTGCCAGCATAAGTAGGACAGAGCAGATAAAGAAATCCATGCTGGGGAAGAGTGGGCAGGTATGTAGTGTCATCAGCATAAATATATTGTCATTTACATATGGAAAAGGCTAACTGTAATATTTACAAATGTAGCGTTTTGTTGATATAGTTGCAAATGGAATATGGCAGCATTACACAGTGATGGTGCAAAATGGATATGCAGAATATTAATGAGTGATGGTGAACATCTCAACATGCACTAATGATTACGGAGTGACAGGCAAATCTGTACAAGCATAATGTTGTAATCAACATATGATGGGTAATGCTTGACATAGTTTTGGCACTCCTGGAACAATGGTGCCTACCTTTGCTGTAATGTTTGCATCTGCACAATGTGGACATTCTTGGCACCATAATGTCCACAACGGTAAATAATATTGGTTCATTTTTGCACTTTTAGAACACTTATTGTTGTCTGAGGCCTCAGTCTGTAAATGTGGTGCAACCTATCTGCATTCAATCACCCATTAAAATAATCATGCAATCACCAAATCCTTGTCATCCATCAGTGCGCTCATGTGTTCAACTAGTGGTGAATTCACTCACCATACACTTAAGTCACGTATTCACCATGCACTAACTCACCCATTCTACTGTGACTCATCGTATTAACTAGCTCACCCATCAACACAACCACACAAACAAACTTGCAAGGAAGAGTCACCGGACTTATAAAATAGCCACAAACATCGACTTTGCCAATGCTTGCTACGCGTGACTTTAATTGGATGAATACATTTCAAGTGAAATCTATTGTTAATATTGAGAATAAGATACAAGGGCCCTCGGTAATGCAATCAGACTGCAGTTTTCGTTCCGCTGTCATTAGTCCATTGCACCAGGTTATACTATTGGATAATGCAGCGCGTAGACATCCCCGTTACCGAAGTCCATGTTGTCTGTGTCCTCTAACAAGGAAATGTTCTCTTCACTGTTACATTTTTTGCCAGTTGAGAATGTTGTGTAATTTTAAAAGCTTTGCTCCTAGAATCAGAATCGCTAAGCAAAGCTGAAATCTCAAACTATATTTTACAACCATTCATATTCACTTTGTATTGACTTTACATGTTAAATCATAGTGACACGAAGTCTTTCTAGAAACACATACAGAATTACGTAAAGGGAAGGCAATGCACTCGATTTTATACTGAAATTAGTAGTTTCCCTGACTCAACAAATACACAGATTTCAGGAGAGGTTCAACAGCTCAGCAAAGGCAATTAAACAGAATTGTGAAGCAAAGTTATCTGAGATACTACTATCTGAGGTACTACTGAATATCGACACCAACAGTATCGTGGTACAAGAATATCGAAAGGTAAGTACATATAGAGGAAGTATACATTTACTATTCCTAACTCTACTCCTACGCACCTTGAAGATATACGAACTGCAGTAGGTACATATATGTGGAGTAAGCTATAGAGCATCTTGACTTATTTACCCGTCATATTAAAAAAATATATATATTGTGTCCTCGATATTCTGTTCCACCATTATTGTGGATTCGAGATTTAATTTGCACTATAAAGAAACAGATCACACCCCACATTTAAGGGGTGCATGATGTATGCCTTGATACTAGACACTAAATTTCTCAAGAAAGGTACCACCTATGGATACTTTTAGATCCAGGGGGAAGGACAACAACTACATCAAAAGTACTCCTGCCAAACCTATATCTCTTATATCTGGTGGCCTGCAAACGGCTCAAACCGGGCTGTCCTGCAATAATAACTCTTGCAATACAAGGGTATACAAAATAGTTATTTTTATTAATCATTCTCTTATTTTATTTTTTGTGAGATCTCGATTTATAAAAATATATACAAACTTATGACAGACATTTCATCTTGTATATTTTTTGATTGACATGTACAAAAATATACAAGTTACAGATAAAATACATGAAATACATGAAAAGACATATGCATACACCCAAGCAAGTCAACCTCACCAACCAATCTCACCTAGCATACCACACTCTCACACTCAATGCCGTCACACACCAAAAAATGTTTTTGGGTAGAAACCCTCAGCTCCATATGTGACATACACCGGTGACATAAAGGCGGACTGAACAAATCACAATTTAATCCACTGTGGCGTTGTCCTTTTAGGGATTCCCAGCAATCTGGTCAACATACGTTTCGGTGGGTATAATTAACTTCCACCTTCATCAGGACCACTCTTTTAGTTAATTTCAGGTGAGTGGGCGGGGGTTCTCTGTAAGTAAATCAACAATAAAGGTACTTTTATATACATGTATCTGGACTGTCCTCCACATATTTTTTTATACATACATAATTTTGGCTAATGAAGGGTTTATTCGTTTGGTGTGAATAGATCTTAAATGTGCTCAGCCACGTGACCTTAACAGTACCCTCCACCGTGCTGATGAACTAAAAACACTTACACAGCCGTGTCAGAAAGGTGTGTCCCAAAAGAAAAGAAAAGATGAGAAACGGATAGCTGGTGGTTTTAGCAAGTTAAATACGATGGCACACGAAATGAGAAGGAATAGGATTCTCCATAGATTGCTTTCTCCATCATAGAGGCAAATTTATTTTCTCTACTATCTCAAACCTGCTATTTATCCCATAATAGACAGGAGATTCGTGTAGTACAGTGCAAAGGCCAGCACGGACTATGTTTCGTCACAGATAGTGCAGCCGATCCATTATTGACATGACGCTGCTGTGAATTCCCTTGTTGATTAGGGTAGAAGATAGATTTTACATAGCTCTAGAAAGTCAGCTATATGGGGCAACAAAATGGAATGCAATGTATCAGTTCTTTTAATCTCTATAAGGAGCTTCCTATTTTTTCCTAGTTTTTACTTTCCAACGTATTTATCTTACCAAAGATATATATCTGTTCATTCGTCCTAAGGGAAATGTATTTGATTGTAATCTTCTTTTTTGAAACAGGTGTCCTCCGTATTGTATTAGTAAGATACCTAGGTGGCAAGAGTACACAAATGCATCATTAATGTCCTAGTCTACCCGGTAATATACGTTTCCTTTGTAGGCGTACTAACCTCTGTGCGAGTTCTCTCATATATGGGCGGCACACCTATAGATCGCGGAAATAAGTAGCCCTGCCTCTGATGTTATCTACCTAGCTTGCGGAAAAATCCATCCAACTCTGCCGAGTATCACTCCCTGGGCTGGCTTACACATATGTCTGCAATGCCAACCAGCCAAACATGCAGCCCGCGGTACCTACAGTCTTCCCTAGGAGCTCACGCACCCCGAGGAAAGGCAAGCTACAAATGCAGTCCCGTCGGGCCTCCAAAATAACACGTAGCTGGGGGAATCCCACCATGCCAAGACAGTCTGCCCCACACACTTTGTCACTCCCCTCCATTGAACCTGCTAGGTATGCCGCCACCACTCGATGTTACTTGCATTTGATTCTGGTTGCCTGCATGTCTTCTTCTTGCCTGCAAAGTCGTCTCCGCTCACCCTGCATCGGCGTTTTTTATATATTTCCTGGATCGTCGTATTGCATTACGTCCAGTCATTTGGTATAGCCACGCCTATTCAGTTTACGTGTCGGCACACTCAATACCGGTAACTTAGTCGCCATCTTGAACTATAGTCAATACCTTATTATACATTCCTACCGGCAACCGAAGTTAGAGTTTCTTAAATTATCGGGGACCTAATGACTTGTTTTAAAAAATACACTCAGTCTGGAACTAATGATAAAACATAATTGCAAGGAGAAAACAATGATTCCATTTCTTTCTTTTTTTAATCATTCTTTTTATTAAGACAAGGTAGTACAGGTTTAAACAATGGTACGTCATCAATGCCAATGAAACAGCCATAGATAGGGCTCCCCCAGTTAGAAAAGCAAACATCAAGTTACAAACTTTACACAGTTAGTAGGACTAGGGCCGGTCTACTCTGATTCGTGCCTTGGCAACTGTGGTTCACAGAACTCCCCTCTATAACAATTCCATTTGCTCCCTATTTGTGTCCATTTGTTGGGGCAGCCTCTAGATTCGTAAACTGTCTTCTCGGTGAACATACAATGGTCCATATCGTTTTCCCAAAGTCTCAGTGACGGTTTGTCTTTCGCCCCCCACAGCCTGGCAATATTCCTTTTGGCAATCATCATTCCCAATGCCACCCATGTTCTCTCCTTGGTGCTTAAGTCCGTGGGACCCCAAATATTTAAAAGGCACAGTTTTATATTACAGTCGATTTTAACACCCATTACTTCCTCCACGCTGCTCGCCACTCCCGCCCAGTATTCTTGGATAGTCTGACATTCCCAGAGCAAGTGCACGAAGGTACCTACTTGCCCACATCCCTTCGTGCAGTCAGCGCCAGTCCTGCAACCCATCTTCACCAGCGTTGGCCCTGAGAGGTATATTCTATGAAGTATTTTAAGCTGTACTAGTCTGAGTCTGGAGGAAATCGCAGTTTCCTTAGGGGAGGCGAGAGCCTCCAGCCATTCCTCATCATCCAGCCCCGCCACGTCATGGTCCCATTTAGTCCTAAGTCAGAGTAGGGGATCAGGCATATGATTCAATTTCTAATCATGCTTCCTTAGTTAGGACATATTGGAATATAAGACCAGCGATCGCCATGTTTGAGTGCACCTAATATCTCCCTATCACCACTCAAGTTACAGAATTGCAGGAGACGAATGTCACTCCTAAATGTTCTGCCCTAAGGGTGGAAATTTTCCGGTCAATATCGGAATTACTTATTGTGTGACCAGATATACCGGACAAGCCCAATATATAGTACAAGAAATATTGTAATTACTATTAGAGTTGTTAGTACCACTCATTCCCAGGTTCCATGTCATCCACGTGGGTCAAGAGTTTCCTAGTGGTGTCGCGGCTAGTGAGGTAAATCCAAGGTCTTGTGAAGAATACCCAAGTGTGGAATGTAACCCTCTGTTGTCAAGATGTATATAATAGTGCAGAAAGGGCATCTAGCAACTTAAGTGACATTCCATACTATCTCTTCATTCAAACCTTCATGTACTGTGTTAAGAGAGAAGATCCAAAATGTCTCTCTCTCTTTGCGGACTTTTTCCGTCAGACGCCCTGGCCTAGGTTTTACTTTTTCTAGAATGAGCCATTTCAGTTCATCCCCAGTGTGTTTCGTATCGCAACAATGTCAGATCAATAGGGCTTGAAGTTTAATTGTTCTAAGCACTGACTTGTGTTCAGAGAACCGGATGCGGAATTGTCTACCTGTCTCCCCCACATACCCTAAGCCACATGGGCAAAGGATAAGGTAGACTACATTGATACTCTTACAATTTGTCATGTCTTTCAATTGTCCTGTTCTACCACCATAATTCCATTTGTCTGTAGTGATAGCTGATTCACAGGCATGGCAGTTGCCACACCTGTGATTCCCTTTGACTGGAGGAAGACCACCGATGGCTTTCTGTTGTTGTCCTTTTGTTACTACTATCCTACTGTGGACTAATTTGTCTTTTAGGTTGGCATTTCTCCTATATGATAGGATAGATTTCTGTATTGTGTTGAGGTTGACTTGCTTGGGGGCAATATATATGTATAAAAAGGGTGTATGCACATGTCTTTTCATGTATTTCTTCTGTAACTTATATATTTTGTAGATGTCAATCAAATAAGATACAAAATGAAATGTCTATCATAAGTTTGTATATATTTTTATAAATCGAGATCTCACAAAAAAGAAAATAAGAAAATGATGAATAAAATAACTATATTTTGTATACCCTTGTATTGCAATACTTATTATTGCAGGATAGCCCAGTTTGAGCCGTTTGCAGGCCACCAGATATAAGAGTTATTGGTTTGGCAGGAGTGCTTTTGATGTAGTTGATACTAGACAGTGCAATGCTTAATTCTTTACGTTGTAAGACTTGAAAAGGTGCATTTGCAAGCTACATGATTGGTTTTTTTAAGCAAAAGGGGGCATTAGTATACTGAGCTATATTAATTATTCTTTGAAAACAAAGCTATTGTTGACTGAAATTTCACTGTCTTCTGATTACGCATGGATCAATGGGATTTACAGTGGTGCCTCTACATTTGTTCCAGATCTTAATTCTCACCCTTTGACAGCCTGATCCACCATGATGTATGGCATCCAGGGCTTCTCAGAATGTAGGCCTGGCAAACTCTGCATCACAGATTAATCTGGTAGAGGATCACAGTTTCATCACCATAGACAGGAAAGTTTATTGCTGGCACATTTTTAAATACATCATAACTGTGCTTATTTCCTCTCTGCCAGAGTATTCATTCTTGCACCAGTTTCTCTATTGTATTCTGAACAGACTCTGTCACAGTGCTCAAAAACGAGAAGGGATTCTTCAGGTCAGTATCAGGATATTTATTATTCTAGTGATCTCAGTCCATATCAAGAAGCTGTTAGCCAATGAATGTTGACTGATTACTTCTCTGCTTGGTTAACATTAAGTTTTAGATGTATTAGAAGGCAGCATCAAAGTGCATCATATGCTGTAGAATTAATAAGCCTAAATAAATCTGGAGTGTTTAAGCCTTATTGCATTTTTTTCTGTATTTACTTTGCAGTCATTTTCAAAGAAGGACCTATTGAAGCCAGAGGCTTGCTTGGAGATCTAGTCCCTGTGGGCGGTGCAGGATACCTCCTTCTCTGAATTCTTATTTTCAATGTAAGACAAATGTCTCCTGGTCCTGTTTCCTAGCAGAGCTGTGAAGTGAAATTGTACAGCATCATCCTGCTGTGTGGTATCCCTTCTTGTAACTAAGGTGAAAAGGTTGGAATGCAAAAAAGGGCTTTGTAATTTAGACTAATGCCTCACTTAGTTCTCCCAAATCTTTAAACATATAGGTCTGGTATTGTATCTGAAACAACACCTCCCATCTCAGCCAATGCACCTCCCATCTCAGCTCAGTCTGAATAGTGGTAACAACAAACGTCAACACTGACAATCTGCCTAACACTGGAGGGAGAGAAAGGCATACCACCCCTGTAATATTACTGGCATCAGCTACACCAAACCTACAAAAATGCCATCCAAACTTCATATTTTACAAAATTCACAAAGTTCAAAATTAGGAGAAAATAAGGAAATTCAGCTCACAATGAACCAATGTAGTAAATATATATTTTTGTAATGTTTCTATGTGTAGCTTTCTTTCTTTGAAACAGCAAACCCCAATGATTGGCAATGGCTAAAAGAACAATACTCTCTCAGAGAAAAATATATTGTTAGTTAATATTACTTCAGAAGCATGGGGTGTCAAATTTATTTTTTTGTTTAAAAAACACCAGCACAAATTAAGCACTGTCAGGACTTTATTAAGGGGGGGGACAACTATATTAGTTGTTTATATGCCAATATTTTTATCCAGGGTTTTTGTATTGTAGAACATATATAAACAGTGGCTTACAACCTATATTAATTGCCTTCCAAAATAAAATATGTTCTTGTTATGAACAAAATCACATGGGCCAAATGGTATTTCTTTACCTGTTCTTTGTGTTCTAGGACTTTCACAGTAGGAAATTCCCTGATGTACGCAATACGCTTATGCCATCCCCATGGTGTAATCTCCACCTAGCTTTATTTAAAAAAGTTACATGAAGGTTTTCTCATCCCTCTGCGTATCCTCCTCATCTTGTGTGCCAGTGTTGCACTCCTTTCTTTCCTTGGGGGAAAGCGGCAATGCAAAACTGTTCCACCACAGAAGATGCATATATTATTGGCTATTTACATGTATACTTGTGTAATATAATGATACATGTGTGTCTTGTATACCTCAGTTCACCTGGGTCTGACCCAACCTATCACCAAGAAGGAACTAGTTGCTGGCTTGTAACAATAGTTTTGCAGCTTGAAATGCTTCTAGATTCACAGGCTGCGCGTTATCTGCCTTCCAGTGGTTAGGTCTGAAATTGCATCTAAATATTAACTAAGATTTTACTTTGGGCATCAAGCGTGTGTGGGATTATGATGAGATCGACCTTAAGCCCACAGGGCCCTTATACATGACCAAAGCTTTAGATTTTGTATTTTTTGTTGTGGTTGTTTTTGCAAGCAACAAGAACTCCCTTCCTTCAACCATTAAAGAGGGCCACGTGTGAATCCAGAAATGTTTCAAGTGACAACATTATTTTCAGATGTGACTAGTTTCCTTTACAGCGTCAACCTATTCACGCTGTGTACTGGTTATGTAGCAGGATTTCTACCTTCTGAAGGAGGGTTTGAGGTTGAATAGGGTCACACACAGATGTCCTAATACTGTCTGACCTATTTGAGCCTCCCTTTGTGATTGAAGATCACACTGCAGCTGTACATAAGGCATTCAGGGAAACGATTCTATTAAATGTTAAATAGCTACTTTTTTTTACTATTGGAATGCGCTATGGCATACAGGGAAATGATTCTCATAAATGCTAAAGTAGCTTCTTTTTATGACCGGAGTGAGCTATGGAATTCAGGGAAATAATTTCCATAAAAAGGAGCTTCATTTTATTAAATTACTTCTTGGCTCATGAATAACAATTGAATAGTTTGTACAATCAATCTAGCTATAGATCCCTTGGGTCCTAGGGAACCTTTAGTTTGATGAGCATGGCCAACAAATATCTGTTTGATTTGTGTATTTTGTCTCATGCAGATTGTACACACTTGCACTTTTACATATAATGTATGTAAAACTCTTTCAGCTGAACTAGCTCGACTTTTAAAAAAAAAAAACAGGCAATTGTATGGGCTGATTAACACGAAAAGCTGCAACAGTCTTATGTATGAATTGTAGGTCGATTTGTATAATTGTGAAGGAGGGTTTGAGGTTGAATAGGGTCACACACAGATGTCCTAATACTGTCTGACCTATTTGAGCCTCCCTTTGTGATTGAAGATCACATTGCAGCTGTACATAAGGCATTCAGGGAAACGATTCTATTAAATGTTAAATAGCTACTTTTTTTTACTATTGGAATGCGCTATGGCATACAGGGAAATGATTCTCATAAATGCTAAAGTAGCTTCTTTTTTATGACCGGAGTGAGCTATGGAATTCAGGGAAATAATTTCCATAAAAAGGAGCTTCATTTTATTAAATTACTTCTTGGCTCATGAATAACAATTGAATAGTTTGTACAATCAATCTAGCTATAGATCCCTTGGGTCCTAGGGAACCTATAGTTTGATGAGCATGGCCAACAAATATCTGTTTGATTTGTGTATTTTGTCTCATGCAGATTGTACACACTTGCACTTTTACATATAATGTATGTAAAACTCTTTCTGCTGAACTAGCTCGACTTTTAAAAAAAACAGGCAATTGTATGGGCTGATTAACACGAAAAGCTGCAACAGTCTTATGTATGAATTGTAGGTCGATTTGTATGAATTAATGTTTTATACTTGGGTGGTAAATTATGTCCCTCTCCATTACCATGTCTTTGGATATTGGAAATTATATTACCCTTATTTTCCGTAGATTTAGTGTGTACGAGTACCATTTCTGACAGGCCCATTGAGGTGCAATTAGGAACATGGCCATGTTGGACCATATGAACGTGCAGACCACTTAATGATTAGAACTTGTGGGAAGTATATGGAAATAACCTGCCCACTTATTGATGGCAATTCAACATATAATATAGGGTATTGGTGTGGGAAACAAAGTTCTGACAGTTCGCGTTTGTGCTTGAGACAAACAGATCTATGTTTGGTACTCCCCAGAGTTGGAATATGTGTGCCATTAGCGTGACATGCCTAGCTGTCCGAGTATGTATTTTCGCCTCCTGGCAAATGATGTGCACAAGTTCTGTGTCGCTCTGTGCTAGTCAACACCAGATGTCTTGCACTAGTCTTGATAGCAGATAAGAATGTGTCCCTTCCAATTAATTTAGTAAATCATCGTTCTTGAGTTGATTGTCATTATTGTACAACCTGACTTTGAACTTCCTTCTGGAGTGCCTTTAGAGGTAGAAGAACAGTCTTCAACTTCAGTTCATTAATGTGTATTACCACATACTCTGGCAACCACTGCCCCTGATGCTTATTTGTCCCAGATGTGCTCCCCAGCCCAAGTGTGATTCATTTGTTGTGATTGTGATTATTGAGTCTGGAGGTTTGAAATATTGACAAATACTTTGAGTTTTACGAAAAGATTTAGTTCTGTCAATATAGTACATTAGAGTTCTTGTAACAACTAATGCACGCAGGGCTCTTTCGGGTATAGTGTCTGTCTGGTTAGGGGAAAAGTTGGGGAGCTCGATTCCTTGGTTAAGGTGTACAGAAGCCATCACTGTGGGGAGGAACTTGGAGTTAATTCCAAGAAGGATCCTATCATTATGCACCTGAATGAAGTGCTCTTCCAAGGCAAGAGCTTGCAGCTTACTGATAAGCCTTAAAGATTTACTAGCCACTAGGAAAGCCACTTTCCAAGAGAGTAACTGTAAAGGGCAGGAGTGCAACGGTTTAAAAGGAGATCCCATAAGTCATGCAAGAACAACACTGAGGTTCCAGAGAGGAGCAGGTGGAACTCTGAGTTGAAAAACTCTTCTAAGGCCTTCTATAAAAGCTTTAATGACAGAAATACGAAATAATGTGGACTGTTCCCTATTCTCCAGGTAAGAAGCAACAGCAGCTAGGCATGTAGGTCAACCCTGACATTCGGTGGTAAAGTCGATAGATATCCTGGACCATAGATTTGAGAGTGTCCTGGTGTTTTATAATACTACAGTGTACAAACCTTTTGCATTTTATGGCATAGCACAAATGCGTAATAGGCCTGCGGCTTCTAAGAGGAAACCCATGCATTCTTGTGGTAGACTGAGGTAACCAAACGCTAAAACTTCAGGTGCCAAATAGCTAGGTTGAGCTACCTGGAGTCTAGGAGTCTGATCCTGCCTTGGTGCTGCTGAAGAAGGTCCACCCTGTTGGGAAGCTTCTCATGGGGAGTGACAGACATCTCAAGTGTTTTGTGAATCAGGGTTGTTGTGGCACAGGTGGGAACCACCAGGAGGAGAGTGAGAGATGTTTGTCAGTGCTCCCGGACCACATATGGGAGGAGTGGGAGAGAAGGAAACACGTAGGCAGATATCCCTGACATGCTCCTCCACAAAGCATTGCCCAAGGACTGTAGGTGGGGGAATCTGGAGGTGAAGTTTTTGTATTTTGTGTTTTCGTGAGTAGCGAACAGATCTATTTGTGGAATGCCTTGTGGGTGGAGTTCCCATTGGTGGACTTATTGATGCATCCTGCTGAGCAGGTCTGCAAAGTCGTTATCCGCTCTGCTAGAAGGTGTGTCTGATGGTGTATTGACCAGTGCCATATTCACTGCGCTAATGCTTAGAGTCACAGAGAGTTGGGCCACCTGGTTTCTGTAAGTAGTACATGAGACTACTTTGCCCTGGATGCTGGGGTGACCACAAACCCTGAATTAATGTGGAAATGCACCTCCCAACCAGATAGAAATACACCCAGGGTAATGGTCACTTGCAGAATAGGATCTTTGAAGGGCCTGCCTTGCAACAGGCTGTTGCTCTTCCACCATTGCAGAGCGATGGGCACTGGTCCTTATCAACACTCAATCCTCCAAGTGACATTCCACCTCCAAGTGACTATCCGCCTCCTAGTGACCCTCTGCCACAGGGCACTCCTGTAAGGGGCACATATGGAGTCTGGAATAGGGAACTATGGCTATGCAAGAGATGCATTACTGTGCCTCTCCTTCAGAGGTGGGCAGCTACCACCAGTAAGCATTTTGTGAAGACCCTTGGGGCTGAAATGACCCCTAAAAGGCAATACTTTGAATTGGTAGTGCTGACACTTGCCAGAAAATGGCTGTAGCACTGATGAGCAGTGTGGATGGGTATGTGAAAGTAGGAGTTCTAGAGGTCTAACTCAGTCATGAAATTCCCTTTTTGGAACAGGGGGATGACATCCTGCAGAGTTGTCATGCGGAACTGGTCCGAGAGCATATGCTTGTTGAGAGGCCAGAGATCGAGGATCGGCCAGAGAGAGCCATTCTTTTTTGGGATTAGGAAATATATATATATATTTTTTTCTTTTTATTGAATTCCAATCAACACAGAAACGAAACAGAACAAACCACATGAGTCGCCGCGCAGGGCGGTGTATCATCAATGGTGACAGTCAGCACGAACATTTGACGTAATCAATGCGGTTTTCATGGGCAAATTCACTAGGGATTATTGCTCCTAATGCACATTACATATCTGCGAAAGTACATAACATACATCATTGACCTTTAGGGACTGAGCATAGGGTCTGGCTCATCCATCTTCAGTAAATATTGTCGTAATGGTTCCCAAATGTCTTTTGGCTTTGATGAGGATGGTAATTCTTCTGCATACAGCTCAAGTGATTCCCTACAATAGACCATGTCTTTTAACCAATACTCAAGGCGCGGGGTCAGAGTGCTCTCCCATGTCAAAGCTATTCGACGTTTTGCTAGTAACAGAGCTATTCATACAAATTTCCCCAACACTCCTTTGATATGAGGCACATAACTCAACAAACACACCACAGGTGTACATTGCAATTGTTGATTGGACATCGTCCGCAAACACCCCACCACTGCAGACCAGAATTTCGCAACAGCCGCGCAGTGCCATGCTAAATGCCAAAAGTCTGCGTCCATTTGGTGACATCTTTTACATTCACTAGTATCTCGTAGTCCAATTTTGTACAATTTCAGAGGCGTATGGTATACCTGATGGATATATTTGAAGTGGATAATTCTGAGGTTACCATTTGGCGTTAGTTTACCTGTTAGGTTACATATGTGTTCCCAGTCAGTTGGAGTCAACGGCTGATCTATGCCACTATTCCATCTGGTTAAGCTGTCATCTCCAGCTCTCACCATTTCAGCCCGTACCGCCTTATACAGTTTGGTCACTAGTTTACGCTTGGAAGGTGTTGTTAATAGTAACTGAAGCGAGTGTAATGTGGGCGGTTCTGTGGGGAACGAGCTATAATGAGCTCTAACCGCTTGCTTTAATCTGTGAATGGTGAATTGAAACAATAATGACGTGTGGGTGATGTATTGGAGGTCTTCATTTGTGAGAAAATTACCCTCTATATAAATATCTTGCATGCGTTGTATACCCACCAGTTGTAGCGAGCGGATCGCTCGCCTGTCCTGAGTGACGGATAAGGAACTGTGGTTCGCAAGGGGCAGTGCTGGGGCATATAGCGGGAGTTTCCCTGCTAATTTACCGATAGTCTGCCAGGCGGCAATAGTAGTGTCCACCGAATTAATTTCCGTACGTGGTGTACCTCTGCGTGTGTGTGTAAGTATTCCAGCGAGAGACACGGGATAGGCATCTCCATCTTCCACTGCTACGTGGGGTGTAAATGCATGTGGGTTGTACCACTGGTAGGCATATTGGGCCTGCGCGCATAAGTAATATACATATAAATCTGGCGCACAAAAACCTCCATGCATATAGTCTAGTGTAAGTGTTTGCCAGCTCACCCTAGCTTGCTTGCCATTCCAGATCAATTTTAGCAAATGGGTGCGAATAGTATGGAAGAGATGCTTCGGTAGTTTAATTGGGATATTATTAAATAAATAAAGATAGCGTGGTAGTACGATCATTTTGATGATGGCTATGCGGTCCGCCAAGGAAAGGGGCAAGGAGGACCATCTTTCAACCTGAGATTCTAGTATCGTGCATGCTGTGCCATAATTGTCTCTGATTACAATCTCCGGGTCACGGTGTACCCACACCCCCAGATATTTCACAGGATCGGCCGACCAGATCAATGAGTATTCCATTGGTGGAGGCTTAGTGACTTCCGTCAGGGGTATAATCACCGACTTATCCCAGTTGATCATAAGCCCAGAAAATAGCCCAAAACGGATATATTCCCTTAATAATGGGGATAAATAGACATGAGGCTCACGGACAAAAAGCACCATGTCGTCTGCATATAATGATATTCCGACGGGACGGTGGTGGAAGTTAAGCGCCGACTTCCTGTGTCGTTGTCTAATCACACAAGCCAGCGGTTCGAGCGCGATCGCAAAAAGTAGCGGGGATAGTGGGCAACCCTGGCGAGTGCCCCTAGTGATGACCAGTGGTTCGGAAGTAATGCCTCCCACCCGGACCCTTGCCGATGGTTCTGTGTATAGCAATTGTATCCAACGCAAGAATATTGGCGGGAATCCCATTCGTTTCAATATATAAAACATATAGCTCCATTCGACAGAGTCGAATGCTTTTGCTGCATCCAGCATGACCGCAGCTGCAGGTAAGTCCGGCGTTAGTACATGATACATGGCAAATAGTGTTCGCAAATTGTGTGATGTAGAGCGTTCGGTATAAAACCAGATTGATCCGGAAGCACCAGGCTGGTCATTAGGGGTTGGAGTCGCGTGGCCAATATTTTCGCTAGTATTTTGGCATCTAGATTAATTAATGATAAGGGACGATAAGAGTCGCACTGTGATGGGGGTTTGTCTTTTTTTAGTAAGGTTATGATTAAGGCTTGTCTCAGTGACAGAGGAAGTATACCCGTTTCATGGGCCTCTGCGTATACTTCCAGTAGGTAGGGTGCAAGGAGATCAGCATATTCCTTGTAAAACACAGCTGTGAGTCCATCTGGCCCCGGGGCCTTTTTGTTTGGCAACGCTCGGATCACTGTTTTAATGTCGTCTACTCCTTTAGGTTGGCTAAGATAGTCACGATGACTGTCCGCCAGCCAGGCACATGCTACTTCAGCGAAATAGTCATCGAGGGCCGCTTCATCCGCGCTTCCGCGAGATGTATACAGTATGGAATAACAAGATTTAAATTGGTCAACTATCCCCTGCGGTGTGTAGTATTCTTTCCCCTGTGCGTCTACTATTTTCGTGATGGGAGAATGTTCATTACGGAATTAAAGTTTGGCGGCTAGCTGACGTCCAGATCGGCCTCCTTCACCATACGCCCTCGCGATATGGCGGCGTGATAAATAGCGGGTTTCCATTTCTGCCATTTTGTGATATTCTTGTATTTGTTCTTGAATGTGCGCAAGTGTAGTAGTGTCGGGGTTAGTTGCATAAGTGCCTTCTAGGCTTGTCAGTGTGTTTTCCAGTTTAGCAAGTTGGCCTCGGATATCTTTCAGTATGCCTGCAGCAGTGCCTATGCACACCCCTCGTATAGTAACCTTGAAGGCCTCCCACAACGTACCTGCACTGTCCACCGTTCCCACATTTATTTCAAAAAATTGTTCTATTGCCTTCTTGAGGGTGTCATTATATATAGGGTCCAGTAAAGCGTCAGCTCTGAAACGCCATGTAAACGGGCGGTGGATGGTGGTAGGGATGCTAATACTTAATTTTACTGGGTTATGGTCTGATAATGTACGCGGGAGTAGAGTTACATCGGCAACCCAGGTATTACTTTCTTCATTTAACAGCCAATAATCTAATCTTGACCATGTGTTATAAGCAGGTGTTATGTGTGTGCCCACCTTTGCTGTGTTATTTCGTAGACGCCAAGCATCCACCAGACCCATTTCTATCATAGCGTCGCGTATACACTTCGCTACCTTTATAGTGCGCGCCCCTTGCGGGTTTGATCTGTC
This sequence comes from Calotriton arnoldi, assembly GCA_963921515.1. NCBI lineage: Eukaryota > Metazoa > Chordata > Amphibia > Caudata > Salamandridae > Calotriton > Calotriton arnoldi. The sequence goes on along the minus strand of CAWUFW010002424.1, from coordinate 1,627,535 downwards.
CTTAGCAGGATCTAAGTGCGTGTTGAAATCTCCCCCACAATATGGCTGCCTCCGGCCATGTTCGTAGCTCTGCTAACATTCGGATAAACACGTGCGGTTCATCCACTACCGGGCCATAAATGTTAATGACAGTGATCAGATTTTGCCCTAATTTACCTTGAATCATTGCGCACCTTCCCTCCTCATCAATGTAGTCCCTGAGAGCCGTAAACGGCAGGCCTCTTTTAAACAGTATTAGGACCCCCCTGGCATATGCAGAATATGACGATGCTAATCTACATGCAGCCCATCTGGTTGCAATTTTGGTTTCTGATGATTTGGTCAAATGTGTTTCTTGTAAGAGGGCTATTTGTGTATTGTGCCTGTCTAAATAAGCAAGTACTTGGCGAATTTTTTTGGGGGTGTTGAGTCCCCTCACATTCCACGTCAGGCAGTTATAATCAGCGTGCATTATTCGTGAAGTTTAACTTGGTCAACAATGGATAACAAGTAGACCCCACATACTCATGGCGATAGCTACATAACATAGCAATATAGAGGTACGGATTCACAGCCAAGCGCTCCATAGTATTCTGCGATGGTCCGTGCGCATGGTCCCTGCCAGAGTTTTTATGCGGTAAATGATGTGTGCCAGAAGAAGCAAAATGAAAGATATAGTTGGTGTCTGTGTGATCCCTGTCATACGTAACTTTCTCATGTGTGCTTAGATGATCACATCGTGAAAAACTAATAATAACCTTACAATGCCCTGCCTCCCCCTCCCACTTCAGCACCCCAACTTTGCCAAAGCCATAGCCCTTGCCCCTAACCACCCTCAACGTAAACAATAACATGAATGCAATAAAGTGGGGTATACCCATTCGTGGGGTCATAGCGACGCAGCTAGCCTCCCACCATATCGGGGAGGTGACCACCGGGTGTTTATATGGAGCACCTGAGCCACCGTCGTGGCCAGCCAATAAAAATGTGTATGCAATCGTTCAGCTTCCTGCACATAATAACCCCGCACAATTGAGGCATTCAATATTTGTAAAGGATACCGAAATATTTAGGCTCTGCAGTGTTAGATTCATATGACAGAGCTTATTAAAGATGTGTCCATCTGAGAGTCATGTATATAACGAAGCTCAAGAGATAACATTGGATCATGGTAGTGTAGCGACTTATCACTCCATTCATTCATCAACATCTGATGTGGCTGGAGGTGGTGTTTTCTGGCGTCGTAGCGTTTTCGCATAGTCCAGGGCTCGTTTGGAGTTTACGAAGACTTTGGCTTTATCCTCAGTTCCAATTCGTAATCGCGCCGGGTATAGCATAGCATAGGGAATCTTTTCGGCGAATAGGAGTTTCTTGGTTGCCTGGAATTCTTTCCGTGCAGCTTGTACTGTGGCTGTAAAGTCCGGATAGAATGAGAGGGCATTACCTTGATAAACCACATTTCCTTTTTGTCGTGATATGCGGAGTATAGTGTCTCTATCTCTGTAGTTAAGCAGGCGGGTGATAACCGGTCTCCGTGGTGCCCCCGGTGGCGGCCGCGCCGCTAGGGAGCGATGGGCTTTCTCTACAGTGAACATATTGGAAAGCGTGCCTTCGCCACAGAGCTCCCGGAACAGAGTCTCGACATAGGTCTCCAGACGTCCAACATTAGTCGATTCCGGTAGGCCCAAAATGCGTATGTTATTCCGCCTTGAGCGCGCTTCGAGATCTTCATTTTTCGCTTGGATGACCGCTAGTATTTGCTCCATGTCGGATGTCCTCTTTTCAACTTTCTGGAGGTTGTCTTCTGTATTTGAAATGCGTTGCTCTGCTTCTCCAATTCGTAGGTTCTGTTTATCAAGTTTGGCAGAAATGCTATCGATGCGACCGTTGAGCGCCTCCATATTGTCGTTGATGGACTGTAGGCTCATATGAATAGCCGCCAAGGATTTCTCTAATGTGGTCGGGGCTGAGGTGGCTCCCTCCAGCTCCAAATCCGAAGCATGCTGGGGCTTACTGGATTTGCGCAGCTCGAACGTGAGTCTCGGCTGATGTTTATCAGGTTTCCCCATTTCGTGGCGTTAGTGCGTGGTTTATGTCGTACTACAGATCTCTCCAGATATGATGCAGCCTTTGCTTCCAGTGTAGGGTGTGCTGGGGAGTGATCAGAGTATCACATGAGGCGCCACTTGTCGATAGCGAATGCTAGTTATTAAAGTCACGTTGCCGTGTCTGTTCGTTGCCGACTAATACACACCAGCAAGTGCTTAGGTATGACAGCGTGCTCCTACGCGCCGTCACCACACTTTATGTTTGTGCGGCGTAGCGTTTGGCTGATATGCAATCACTTATGGGCATCAAGGATGTAAACGATGCGCCGCGTACCGCTATCAAGAATAACAGTTTTAGCAGGCTCTGAGGATTCCGCCTAGTACATGCCAGCAGGCGCTTAGGATTTGCAATGCGCACCTCCGTGCTTTCACCGCTAATTGTCTCTGTTCGGCGTGACGTTTAAATGATGTACGACGCCAGAGGAGTGTCGGTGATGCAGCTGATTCGTAGACCGTCTCCTTTTGCTATCGAGGTCCGTAGCGCACACATGCTTCCTAGCGTAGCAATTGCAATATTATCAGCTTTAGTGGGTCATGCAGATGTGTTTTAGTGCCATATGTACATTCCGTCTGGCGTCACCATGCATCAGCCTCTTTGTGATGCCCGTGGCCCAACAGTTCCCGCTTATTCCCTCTGTCTGTCTCCCTGCTGGATTATTGTGTTTTCTCAGTCTATGCGCTCGAGCGGGGAGTGCAATGTCTTTTTAATGGGGGCCCGCTATCCTCCTATGCACAGTCGCTTGCAACGTTCGCCGACTTTTCCAGCTCGGCTCCCCCCACGTTCCGCTCGCGCTAACGCGTTCGGGTCGCAGCTCACCCACCTTCAGTGCCGGTCTCGGAGCCCCTTTGGAGTAGGAAGGCAGCCCGTTATCTCTCCGGCTAATTCTGTCCAGGCGCCTTACCGGGAGAGCGGTCGTGGTAACGGCGTTAGGCAGCTGTTCATCCGCTTCGGCCGCCGCGCGATCTTCGGCAGCGGACTCACCAGGCTCCGGACATGGGGGCCGCCATCTTGTCTCGACTGCAGCGTCAGGTGAGGCCGCCGATTATCGCAGTTATACTGTCCGATCCAGCCGCAATTTCACCGCTATGTAATTCCCCAGTTTCAGGGTGCTAGAGGCTGCCGTGTAGAGTTACCGATGGCTGCAGGAAAGCAGGATTATTGCAGGATTGTGTCGGTGGTCAGCAGAGCCGCGGTATTAAGCGGCCATCTTGCCGTGCGTCAAGCCACGCCCCGGGATTAGGAAATATAGGGCATAGACTCCCTTGCCCTGATGTTGACGGGGTACGCGCTCTATTGCTCCTTTGCGGAGAAGTGCTTGGACCTCCTCCTAGAGATGGCGAAAGTGCTCTGCACTCATGGTGTGTGGGCGGGGTGTGGTGTTTTGTGGGGTTGAAAGAAGTTCTAGGCAATACCCATGCAGAATGATTGCACAAACCCACTGGTATGAGGTGATTTGCTCCGTGCATGGATAGAAATCTTGTAACCTCCTCCCCAACAGGTGCTCTGTGATGGGGGGGGATGTGGGGCAAGTCCATGTTTGAAGTTCAAGACTCCTTTATAGGAGTCCCCTCTGCCCCTTGTCCTCTATTGGAGTGGTTACCCCTGTATGCTCAGTGGCCATAGCCTACGGCCCTTGCGGTGGTGTGCTTGATCGGGGAGGTGGTTTTGGTACTGCCCTGTACTGCTGCTTTCGAAAGTATCACGTAATGGCGGGGGTCTGCAGTGCACCTATTGACTTTGCAATATCGGTGTCCTTTTTAATTTTTTCCATATCACCAACCTGGGGTCCAAGAGGTGCTCCCCATCAAATGGCAGGGTGATGAGAGGCTGCTGAACTTCTGGGTTGAAACCTGATATGCGAAGCCAAGAGTGGTGGCGGAGTACGATGGTGGTGTTTACATCCCTAGCAGCAGTGTCAGCAGCATCAAGGACGCAGCATGTAGTGGCATTAGAAATGGTTTTCCCGTCTGACACCATTTCCTTCCCCTTTTTCTTGAATTGGCCAGGGAGTTGTTGGATAAGCTCTTCTATCACTTCCCATCATGCCTATCAAACCTTGAGAGGAGGCCCACGGAATGGCAATATGCCAGTGAGTGACCACCCCGACTGACTTCCACAGTCTTGCCTGTGGCATCAATGCACTTAGTCTCTTTGTCAGGTAGCAGGGCATTGCCTGTGGCTTGGGCAGAGAGCTGTTTAAAGGCAGTGTGACCACCAAGGAGTTAGGAGGAACATGACCCCTGAGTTTACATAGCCTTCAATGGAGGGGGCTTAAACGTTTTTTCTACTCTGAGTGCAATTACTCTAGTAGTCATAATACGCTGTGCAAGAGTGTCAGGAGTCGAATAAAGCATTCTCTTAGCATAGGGAGAAATTACACAGATCTCTCTGATTTATAGTGTTTCCACCAGAAAACCCTCTTCCTCGGGCATGACGTTCACATCATACTTTGCGATAGATGGCCACTAGGTGGATTACCCCATGACACATTGTAGTATCATCAGGGGGAAGTCTTTACTGGAATGTGTTCTAGGTCTGGATCCCCTGGTGGAACGATGTCAATAGTCTTCCCTTTGGTCATCATTAGGTTCAGGATGGAATGAGACCTCAATCATCCGGAGGACTGTAGGGGCGTCCTGCATCTGACCAAGAATGTTGTGACATTTGAGGGGAGAATGGTGGGGTTGATGGAGGACGTGGATGAGGGAGAATTAGAGTGAAAGGAGGAGGGCTAGCAGCCATGTCCCTCAGTCTTTTGGATGTTGGCATTGGCTTCGAAGGGATGTCTTGAGTATGTTCTGCTTCGAAGGCAAACCTCCTTTACCTTAGTAAAGGCTTAGTAGTCTTTGGGGGAGACACCTGGGTGGAGATTATACCCATGTGAGGATGAATAACGATGCATTTTTACCTCTCGTCCAGCTCCTCCTGTAGCTTCTCAATTATTGGCCTCTGGGAATAGTCGGACCCAGCTGTGGAATGGGGTCTCAATACAGATGCTGGCTTTGGCACTGACGAAGTTGCAAGTGTTGACAGTGTCTTCAGCTTTGAAGGGTGTTGAGGCATTTTGATGATGGAAGTGCTTTTCGGACTTGAAGGACGATGGAGTTGATATCCTTTGGTGGATCCTATCTCGGCTCTGATACCTTCCCTAGGAGCTGACTGGAGGCCTAAGGTGGCGGAGGACCCAAGAGTGGCCATTTTATATGCACAGGACAGAATGCCCGACCCTCTCAAGAGTGGTGCTCTGGCTCCGAATGCGGCCACTTATGAGGTTTACAATGGGTTTCAGACTCAACCATACTCACAAGTCTGGGTATAGTCCTTGTGCAGGGGTCTGTATCAGCTGAAATGGATGGAGCCCCTTCTTACTCCTGTTAGGAAGGGCTGGAAATGACAACTTCTTGGCTGGGTTTGTGAGGCAGGATGCCTGAAGTCTTGATGTCTTCTTCCTTCTTGGCACAGAGGGGATCTAGTTCTCCGAAAATGTTTGGGGCTTCTTCAGATGGCTGTCTCTGCATCTAGATGTGGGCCCAGCACCGGTCCCTCTGATGACGAAGGGCCTTTTTATACTGAACAGTGAGACATAAGGCACAGTGTGTGTCTTTATGATCGGGAGACAAAGATTGCGGACTCTATGGGGGTTGGCCCAAAGATACTTAGAGTGACATCTAGGGAATTTCACGAAGGGCTTTTGTTCCATCACCTTTCACGCATCCACCTTCTTTGACATTGAAAACTGAAGACTGAAAACCTGAGGCCCTGGAAGGGTGGGGGCACACGATGATCGATGACTCGGTGTTGTGCAACAGTCTCCAAAGTGAATTGGCGTGGAGGAAAAGCAGCAGAAAGTGATGGCTGGTATCGAAGCGTTTTTCTCTAAGGCAGGAGTGGAGGGTTAAACCGCGAAGGCTCAAAACTGAATGTGGAACACGTTGAATCAGAGCGTCCCTCTTATACACGTCCTACCCCGATGGTGGAGAAAAACGATCTAATACTGGAGTCAGGCCTATGCACATTGTCTACTAAGGGAGGAGTTACTCAACAACCTGTGACTCGAAAAACGTCTTTGAACAATAACAACTTGCAACGTCCGAGTCAAACACCAGATGGCAGGAGTATGAAGAGCATGTATTTCTACGGCCACAAATGCTACGAACAAAGGTTTCTGCATTTTTACAGAGGGCAAAGTTTCCTTTTTTCCTAATTTTGCACAAGGTACCAGCACATACTCCATAGTTATGTGACTTCTGATGTTGTACGCCAGTGGCGTAGCCTCTTACCTTACCACAGAGAAAATAACTTCAGAGAAAGGGTTATGAAGTGTTATGCAAATTAAATAATAAAACAGTAAGCGTTCAGGTGGGGCATGTAAGCCCTTTATTTCAAAGGGGCATCACATTTGGGTATTTGTTCACTGACAGGCTACCAAGCTTGTTTAATAATTAGTGCTACCTGAAGGTGTCCAAAGCTGCAATCCTCTGAGGAGGCATGAGAGAGAGTCGTAGCTGATTCATTTTCCCAAGTCAGGTGCTATGCACTCAGGCAGGTAATATATACTGTTCAGAGGACTGTGTAACTTGTAGTAAGCCCAAGTGTTCTATTTTTTTTGCTTCCGAGAGATTTCAAAAACACTTCGTTGATAAGATGGAAGGTGGTTTACCCAAGCGGTTAAGTGTTTTATCAAATATGTGTTTCTAATACTTTGCCATTGAACATTCTGGGTCACACATACTTGGACACACCACAAGCCGCCCAGTTAGTACAGTCAGGCAGTGCACCTGGTCTGTTAAGGAACTGTTATTTCCTGCTTTCCCAAGTTGCTGTTTACATGGCTACTTATTGGTTCAAAACTGTGGGTGTAATGCGGTAACAGATTTAACTGAAACTCCTAGCCCTAACGGACAATTTACTTACCTTCGGTAACGCCTTATCTGGTAGCGACAATCTAGCCGCAGATTCCTTACCTTAGAATTTCCCAGGCTAGATCCGGAAGATTTTTGCTCACGCAATACCTTTGCATCACCTATATAGGTGTAACCTCGGCGCGCTGACGTCAGTTACTTTTTACGCCTTTCCACGCCAGAAGGGCAGAGCCATGAAGTGTACTGACAGTGGTGTGTCTAGAACAACTAGGGCCCTGAAAGGGATCAGCCCGGACCATAACAACCTGTCCACAGTGAGGGGAGGATGGGTGGGTCGGTAAGGAATCTGTGACTAGATTATGTCTCTACCTGATAAGGCGTTATCAAAGGTAAGTAACTTGTCCATCTGACAGAGACATCTAGCCGCAGATTCCTTATCTTAGAATAGATACCCAAGCAATACCATCCCCAGAAGAGGGACTGCGGACAAGTTTAGACCAGGAAGTCCTGAAGAACAGAATGGCCAAAAAGGCCGTCCCTGCGGACTTGACTGTCCAGGCAGTAGAGCTTAGTGAATGTGCGCAGTGATGCCCACATTGCTGCCTGACAAATGTCAAGGACTGGAACACCATGTTGCAGTGCTGTGGTCGCAGTCTTAGCTCTGCTGGAATGAGCTCTTAAGCCTTCAGGAGACTGTTTCTTGGCCAGAGCATAGCAAATTTTGATGCAGAGAACGACCCATCGTGAGATAGTCCTCTTCTGCACTGCACGACCTTTCTTTGATCCAACATACCCCACGAAGAGTTGGTCTTTAACCCAGAACTCTTTAGTGCGGTCAAGGTAGAACAACAACGCTTTTTTTGGGTCCAGATGGTGGAGTCAGCCTCCTCTTTAGAGGGGTGCGGAGGAGCATAGAAAGTGGGCAAGGTGACTGGTTGCCCCACGTGGAATGGTGTTACCATTTTTGGTAAGAAAGAGGCCCCAGTGCAAAGCACCAACTTATCAGGGAAGATAGTCAGGAAAGGAGGCTTGGATGACAGAGCCTGCAATTCGCTCACCCTCCTGGCAGAAGTTATTGCCACTAAAAAAGCTGTTTTGATGGAAAGCAGCTGGAGGGGGAAGTTGTGCAGAGGTTCGAACGGAGCGCACATCAGGTAGGTGAGAACCAAATTAAGCTCCCACTGAGGCATGATGAATGGGGTAGGTGGGAACATATGTACAAGCCCCTTAAGAAATCTGTTTACACTAGAGGATTTAAATAAAGAGGGCTGGTCTGGGAGCCTCAAGAAGACAGACATGGTCAAAAGGTACCCTTTAAGAGTGCCCAGAGCCCAGCCCTGCTGGGCAAGGGTCAGAATAAAGAGAAGGGTGTGAGAAAAGGAAGCAAAAAGAGGGTCAGTAAACCTTTCTGTACAATATTTTACAAATTTCTGCCACCGGCAAGCATACACGGTCTTGGTAGAGGGACGCTCGATTGTCAAAATCACATCACAGACTTCGGGAGACAGGTCGAATGTTGTCAACTGCCACCACTCAATATCCTCGCAAGAAGGTGTAGAGTTGAGAGGTTCAGGTGGAGGACCCCTCCCTGCTGTTGCGACAGAAGATCCTCCCAAAGGGGCAGCCTGATTGGGGGATCGATGCTCAGCTGAAGAAGCTCGGGATAAAAGACTCTCCGTATCCAGTCCGGAGTCACAAGAATGACTTGGGCCCTGTCACTCCTGATCTTCTTGAGCACTCTGGACAGGAGTGGTATTGGCAGAAAGACGTACAGGAGCCCTGAGCTCCACTCAAGACGAAAAGTGTTGCCCAGCGAGTGCCGCCTTGGAAACGCCAGAGTACAAAACTGCTGACATTGGTCATTCTTGGAGGAGGCAAACAGATCCATCCAAGGCTCTCCCCACTTCTGAAAGAGATCTTGCACCACCTCTGGATGGAGACGCCTTTCGTGATCCGCTATGCATCGACGGCTGAGTTTGTCTGCCATGGCGCTGAGAGAACTTGCCAGGTGTTGAACCATTAGGGATATGCCATGCTGTTCCAGCCATGTCCAGAGACGCAGGGCCTCTTGACAAAGGGTCTAGGACCCCAACTAGCCCTGTTTGTTGCAGAACCACATAGCGGTTGTGTTGTCCGTGAACACCTGAACCAGATTTCCCTTGATGGAAGGGAAAAAAGCTTTCAATGCCAAGCGAATCGCTCGGGGCATCAGCAAGTTGATGTGGAGTCCCGATTCTGCCGGAGACCAGAGTCCTATGATCTCCACCTCTCCCAGATGGCCACCCCATCCCAGGAGTGACACATCTGTCACTACTGTGTGATCTGGTTGGGGACGCGAGAGGGGCCTGCCTCTGACCCAATCGTGGTTGGTCAGCCACCACTGCAGATCCTGTGCAGTTCCCTCCAAGATCTGGGCCATGTCGGAGAGATTACCCTGATACTGCACCCACTGGAACTTCAGGTTCCACTGCAGAGCCCGCATATGCCATCTGGCATGTGTCACTAGCAGGATGCAGGAGGCCAAAAGGCCCAGCAGCATCAGAGTCCATCTCACCGAAACCCAGGATACAGGCTGAAACATCGGTATCACAGCCTGAATATCCTGGAGTCGCCACCCGGAGGATAGGCCTGAAACTGTACTGTGTCCAGAACAGCTTAGATGAAAGGGGGCTTCTGAGAGGGAGTCAGGTGTGACTTTGGCACATTGATAGTGAACCCCAGTGAAAGCAGGAGATTCGCCGTAGTCTAGAGGTGGAAGAGGACAGTCTGGGGTGAGCTGGCATTCAACTGCCAGTCATCGAGATAGGGGAAGACTGGCACCCCTGATCTGCGCAGATGAGTTGCGACCACCCCCATCACCTTGGTGAACACCCGAGGGGCGCTGGTAAGGCCAAAGGTGAGCACTGTGTACTGAAAGTGCTTGTGGCCTACTGTGAACCGCAGGTAGCACCGATGGGAAGGCAGGACGGGAATGTGAAAATAGGTATCCTGCAAGTCTAATGCTACCATCCAGTCTCCAGGGTCAAGAGTGAGCATTCTGAACTTTTTCTTTTTGAGAAAGTAGTTGAAGGGTCGCAGAACTAGACCAGGACGAAGGCCCTGGTCCTTTTTCGGGACCAGAAGGTAGCGGGAATAGCAACCACAGCCTACTTCTTCGCCGGCACCCTCTCTATGGCTCGCTTGGCCAAGAGAGTCCTGACTTCTTCCTGTAGCAAGTTCAGGTGGTCCTCTGTCAGCCGCTCGTAAGTCAGAGGCATGGAGGGAGGGGTAGTTTTGAAGGGGAGGGAGTAGCCCCTTCGGACTATCTGAAGAACCCACTTGTCTGATGTGATGTTTTGCCAGTGGTGGAGGTGATGGCTGATCCTGCCACCAACCGGCCGCCCGTGATCTTGAAGGGCCAGACTATGAAGGTTTAGAGGCTGCAGGGGGAGGAGTGGACTGAGTGGACCTCTGGCCACCTGATCCACGCGGTCGAAAGGGGCACGTGGATGTTGCTGAGCTTGTGTGGTCTTGTTACTGGGATATGGCTGGTGTGGCTGAAAGCCTCTGCCATGGCCACAAAAGGGGCAAAAAGCAGACGGGTAACTGGTGGTCACCGAAAGTCCTTAAAGCGCTCCATGGCCATATCTGCTTGGTCATCGAAGAGACGGGTGCCATCAAAGGGCATGTCCATAAGGGAAGTCTGGACATCCCCAGAAAAACCAGAAGTTCTCAGCCAGGCGTGGCGTCAACAGCCACCGATGACATTGCGCTGCCCAGCAAGTTGGTGGTGTCAAGCCCACAATGAATGGTGAACTTTGCTACATCTCTCCCATCTAATACCGCTTGGGAGAGAATGGCCCGGGCCTCCTCTTGGACCTGTGGCAGCACTTGCGCAACTGTTTCCCACAAACAGTGGGCGTAATGGCCCAATAGGCATGCAGTGTTCACTGACCGCAATGCAAGGCTGGCGGAAGAAAAATCTTCTTGCCCCAACTATCCAGCCTCTTGGATTCCCTGTTCAGAGGTATGGAAGGGAAAGCGCCTTGTGAGGTAGAGGTCTGGACCACCAAGCTCTCAGGGGTAGAGTCGTTGGTGAGGAATTTTGGGTTGCCCGGTGCAGGGCGATGGTGGTGGGTGATTGTCCTATTCACAGGAGCCTCTGTGCTGGGCTTGGACCAGGTTCCCAGAAGGACATCAGTCAAGGCCTCGTTGAAAGGCAAAAGGGGTTCTGAGGAGGAGACACCAGGCTGCAGGACCTTTGTTAAGATGTTCGCCTTGATTTTCACCAAAGGGAGCTGAAGGTCCAGGACCTCGGCTGCCCTTCTCACATATAGCATATGAAGAGCCCTCCTCTGTAGCCAAGGTAGGGGGAGAAAGCAGGCCATAATCTGAGGAGGTATCCATTCAATTGTCCTCACTCAATTCCTCATACCAGTCCATTTCGTTCTCAGGAAGGGTTCAGCGACCCCTCACAATCTTCCTCCATTCCTAGCCTTCAAATTAAGGCTGAGGAACTGACCTAGGACCCAGATCGTAGGGGATAAGAATGAGGCTGGGGCCACTGGGGGGTGCCAGAGGCATCGGGAGTCTTGGCGTGGGGGCCGACAGTGGGTAAGGTCACAGGGGCACGACCAGCACCGGTCCGGATCCACCACCGGATCCGAAGGTGCACTGGGAGGGTCAGGTCACCCAAAATATAAGGCACAGGGCGTCATAGAATTCTTTAAGCTGGGCAGTGGTTGCTCCTGGAAAGGCAGGGAAGCGCGGAGCCGACCCAGGCGCAGGTTCCAGAAAACGAGGCCTAGAGCATCGAGACTCCTTGTCACGTTGGCCGACGGACGTGGAGAAGTTGAAGTGCGCTTCCACTTCTTGTGTTTCTTATGCTTCTTACCTGACCGACCAGATTACTTCGAGTGGGAGGACGAGGACTTAGGACTCCCGGAGTGGTGTCTGGACCTTCCTCTCGACTGGGACCGGGGCCACAAACAGCTTTAGGGACCGCTCTCTCAAAGCCTTTCGGAACCATGGCCTGGTAGTTGGAGCAGGACTTCCAGTCATGGTCACGCTCCAGGCACCAGAGACAAATGAAGTGTGGATTAGTCACCGACATGGCGAAATAGAAGGTGCCGCACAGTTTGAATCCAGAAGTCTTCTTCGACATTGAGGAAAAACCTACACACAAAAACTCGTCTACAAAACATTGAAAAAAGCCTGTCAAAAAGTGACAGAGGGTAGCTCTCTTCATGGATCTGCGCTAGCTGGCGCGGAAAGAAAATAACTGACATCAACATGTCGAGTCAGCGTCTATATAGGTGACGCGGATGTCAATTCCAGCACGGATGACGCCACGCTGAGCCGACTGATGCCACGTACAGGCGCGGAAAGCTATTGCTATAGCAAAAGTCTCTCAGATATAGCCTGATGCCTGGGAAATTCTAAGGTAAGGAATCTGCGGCTAGATGTCGCTATCAGATTTTGACACTCACATCCCTACTGCTTCCCTGGTGCCGAACCGACTCCTTGTTTGTTCCAGGGTTTGGGAGTGAGTGATTTCACAATTAGCTGGTCGGGAACCTGTAAGCACACACCAGTAGGAGCTCCCTCAGAAATGCCATGCCCCTGGTATGCCAGTTCAATCTAGACTTGCCAGGGCTCTGTGAGGATTGTTCAGTGGTCGTGCGTGCCAGGATCACTCATATCGGGGATGGTATTTGGTGTTTCTGCCCAGCTGGTTTACTTGTGAAGGCTGGTGGTGGGTTTGAAAGTATCAGGGATTTTTAATGAATGCAACCACAGCTTACCAAATCTACTTTATGATGTCTCAAAGTTCTTCCATCCAACCTGTGTCAGCACAAAGGACAACCACAAAGGCTCTATTTAAAATAGGAAGTATGTTTCAGAGGAGGGATCAGCCACAACTAAGTGGTAATGTTGCCATGTTCCTTGAAGAGAGGAAATAAAGAGATCGATACAACTGTTTCACATTATTATAAAGATTTATTTGAATAAAAAAATGTTAAACAGAGCAATGCATTTTTAGTAATTTTTTGGGCAATTTTACTGCAAATGTAAATACATATAGTAACTTTTGTGCTAAAATGCTGTTTTTAGTTCATTACGCCATCAAAACTCTCTGCTGCAAAACAAGCAGAGAGATGAACTACACAAAAGGCTGCTGGCCCGGACATCTCGAGGTACTGCTAATACCTCAGCAAGTGCAGACCCTCCAAGGGGAAAACATAATTCAGAGTCAAGCTGCTGAAAAGTGGTATGTAGGAGAAGGAAGTAACACTCTGCTCCCTGTATCTGGGTATGTTGTGTGTACCTATGAGTTTATGAGGCGCAAAATGAAGAAAAGCGGAAAACAGCCAGTGTGACTGTCATCGAAGTTTTTTTTAAATCTCTTATGACACCAAACTTGTTGGTACCATCAGACGTATTTCTGTATAATTCCAATCTATTTATTGATAATGAAATATGTAGCTATTATTCTAATGCAGTTGTTTAAATTTGATTCTCCTATAGTGCCACATTTGTACAAAGACATCTAGAAATATCTTTAATTGCCTTTGTTTGTTCAAGCCTTTGTATGTACTACATTTAGACATTAACACACAACAAGTAATCCAACATTATAAATCCAACATTATAATTCTGTAAAGGTGGATGACTGGTCTACAGTACAAGTTAAGTTTACATAAATGGTAGTTTTACACTCAAATGGGATAAGTGCATTTCCCTCTACAAGTATTTTGGCATGAAAAAGAAAAAAAGTAAGAAACAATCAGATAATGACAAAAAAGTAGCATTGCTTTGTAAAAAAAAGAAATAATAATAAAGGCACGGCAAGAGCAGAAAACAGCTTCTCATTGACGATTACTGAGGATCCCATGGTTATTACTTTAGCTACAGTAATATCATACCAGCAGAAAAAAGTACACATTTCCATGTTGCACGGTGCCAACAGGCACTTTGTCATTGAGATTTTCTCTGCACAGCAGAAAAGATAGTCTTCGCATAAATATCGTCAAGTTCTTTAAAAATATGGCTTCGATAGCCCTTTGGAAGTCAGCAAACAAGCAGCGAATGGCTAGGAATGCGGTAAACATGCAGCTATTACAGGGCATCCTAAACTTTGAAGCCAATTGACTTTAACAGGAAAGGGGTAGATCGGCCCAAACCACCGGGCATCACAAATAGTACATTATGCAGAAGGAATCCGTTTTAACGATGGTTTTTGAAACAGAAATTCTTAAACCCAGCTTCAGGACTCAGTTTACATCTTTCATTGAATTGGATCCTGGAATTTAAGATCCACAAAGATCTAGCTGGCTGTGTAATCTAGCAAATTAACAAATATGTGAACTATGACAACATGAGTTGAAATTTGGTTTAAGAGATTTTCAAACGGTTCACATAGTTCATAAAAAGTGATAAAGCTAGGTTGGTGGATTTCAACCACTTTTGCATAGTAAGTTTTGCACAGACACAAAAGTGACAGCAGCAATCCAATTAAGATATCAGCACCCATTTCACCTCGGTATAGGTGGCAGTGGGGGAGCTCCTCTTTCTTTCCTGCCAGAGCTACCTAAAAGAAAAAGAGCATTATGTACACTTTTGTCATAAATACAATTGCATTAATCTATGAACACATATGAAGTTGCAGAATGATTTCTGTGTCTGCCCTGTTTTGTGTACCTGTTAACAGTGTGAATCACCTTATATTATACATATAGACAGATACATAGAGTGTACATATGCACTTTATTACTATTTAAATTTTTTTGGGAGAGGGCCATTTCTCACTAGAGAAGCCTACCATCTATCGACAATGTAAAAAAAATGCTTGAATTACTTACCTATAATTCTCTTACTCTGTGTCCATTCTTCCATGTTGCAATCACTACAGATGAGGTAAGCCCACCTCCCAAAGACAGGCAGGCCACTCACCTATACCAATCCAAAACAAGAAAACATATACCCACCTACTGTAACTCTGCACAAAATAGGACCACTTCTCCTCAGCAGATCCTGAATATAATTTACCCTACAAAAATTACTCCCACCTACTTAGGCCGACTGACCATCAAAATGGGACGAAAGGCAGAAATGATGACTGAAACAAGAAAGAATGGACTCAGAGTAAAGGTTGCCAGTAAGTAACTGAAGCATTACCTCACCATTAGCTTCCTCATTTCAGTCATAACAGATGAGGAATACTCAAGCTAAATCAAGAAGATACTGTACTTGTAGGAGAAAGACAAGGAAAGAGGTTAGGTTGGAGAATCCTCGGGGATCCTAGTCATTATTTCTTAGTGCCCTCATACATACAAAAGGATGTAATGCTTTATCATAGGGCGTGCTCCTCGTCAGGGCGGCGCTGCAATGCCCTACATGCCCTGCTAAAAGGATCTTTATTGGAGATCGTTTTCGTTTTTAGCCCTAATGATGCAGGTATGTGTGAGGACTTGAAATGTGTAGGGCGGAGAGGGTGCAAAATAAGGTGCAAAATGAATTAAAACCGACAAGGGATACCGAACTGGTTTTAATGTGATGGTCCCTTGTTAGAAATGGGATCTCTAGTTGGCAAGGGCTTGCACCTTTGTCCAAGTAGGGACCCTTCTTCCTAGTCAGGTAAGGGTGTTACACTCGTGAAGTAACCCCTGCTCACCCTCGTGGTAGCTTGGCACGAGCAGTCAGGCTTAATTCAGAGGCAGTGTGTAAAGCATTTGCACATAACCAACAGTAATACAGTGTAAGCACTACAAACGGACACCACACCAGTTTAGAAAAATAACCAATATTTTATATACTCAAGACAAGACCAATTACGACAAAAATCCACAATACTATACTTTAAAAATGAATACTTGATAAGGTAACTTCTTCTTTGCAGGAATAGTCCAAAAACAAAGTTCGTACGAGTCGGTAGCTCCGTCCGAGTCTACCGCGATGCTGAAAACCACAGAGTCTAACAGTTCCAGCCAACCGCGTCGATACGGGCCAGCAGAGTCGTGAACAGACTCGGTCACAGTACCTTTCTCGTTGTGGCTGGTACGGAGTGTACGAGCCGGTCGGGCGTTCGTCGCGGTTGCGGTGCAAGACGGAGCGGTGCAAGGTGCGGTGTCCCTCGATGCGGTGCAGGCAGCGGCTCGATGAGCGTCGTGCAGACGGAGTCGGTGAGTCCAAGGCGTGCGATGCAGGGTGAGACGATGCTCGATGCGGTGCTGACAGGTTGCGATGCGGGCGACCTAGCCGGAGTGCGGGAGCTGGCGTCGGACAGCGGTGCGAGTCGGAGCGGTGCGTCGCAGACGTGCGAGCGGTGCCCCAAATGCGGTGCGGTCACGACTCTTGAGCCAGTTGCAGCGACCGCGTCGGTCGGGTCCGGTTGGTTCAGTGAAGCGATGCGAACTGCGGTGCCCACAGGTCACGGTGCAAGCAGCGGCTCGATGTTGGCGGCGTCGGACGTCGCCCACGGTGAGACCAGGGTTGCGATGCGAAGCGGGGCGATGCGGTCTGCGGTGCAAACAGGTCACCGGCCAGGGATGGATTCGGTTGACGGAGTCGGTTGCAGTTCCCTTCCTCTGTGGCAACTGAAATAGCGTTCCAGAAGCGGTACCCAGAGGCTTGTGAAGTCTTTGCAGTCCCTGAGACTTCTTAACAGGAGGCCAGCTCGGTTCCAGGCCCTTGGAGATACTCAGCACAAGTTTGTAGAAAGTTCAGTCCAGTCCTTTCACTGCCCAAGACAGAAGCAGCAACTGCAGGCCAACCCAACAAAGCAACAACACAGCAAAGGGGCAGTACTCCTCCTGGCAGCTCTTCCAGCTCTTCGTCTTGGCAGGTTCCTTGATTCCAGCGAGATCTAAATTCATAGGGTCAGGGCCCCAATATTTATATCCCAAATTCCTTTGTTCTCTGAAGGCAGAGAGGCCTTTGCCTAGTCCAAACCAGTTCTGGAGCACTTTGTTGACAAGTCTCCGTCCCTTCTTTCAGTGAGTAGGCCAGGGACATCAGACACACCACAGGAGGTGGAGCCAGCATTGTGGAGGGAAGGCACTGTCCTATTCAGGGCCCAGGTGCGACCCCTCCCACCCATCTACATGTAGATCTTGCTATTCAGCCCTGTGCTGACTCACCCTGTCTCCTGGCATCCCCCAGCCCCTGTCACTCACACTCCAGACAAGGAATACACAACCTCGCAGAGGCAGGCTTGGATGGTTAGACAAGAAAATACCCACTTTCTAAAAGTGGTATTTTCAAACCCAGAATGTTAAAACCAACTTCACTAAAATATGCATTTTATCATTCTGAGTCCAGGCATACTAAACTCGAATTTCTACCATGTTCCCGGGGTCAGTTAGGATTATAAGCTGTAATAATCAAAACTGCCCGATCTGGCCTATGGGGAACAGGTAGCCTTGCAATAGTGAAAACGAACTAGGCTGTAATTCACTATCAGGACATGCCACACACACCAGGGCATGTCCTACCTTTCGCAT
This sequence comes from Calotriton arnoldi, assembly GCA_963921515.1. Lineage (NCBI taxonomy): Eukaryota > Metazoa > Chordata > Amphibia > Caudata > Salamandridae > Calotriton > Calotriton arnoldi. The sequence goes on along the minus strand of CAWUFW010002424.1, from coordinate 1,610,104 downwards.
ACAACGCACCCTGCCCACAGGGGTACCTTGGGCCTACCTTAGGGGTGACTAACATGTAGCAAAGGGAAGGTTTAGGGACTTGCAAGTGTGTGCACTTGCCAAGTCGACATGGCAGCCCTAGGCTGCGCACAGGCTCTGCGGTGGCAGGCCCGAGTTACACTTTACGGGCTGTTTGCGTGGGTGGCACAATCCAGTGCTGCAGCCCACCAACAGCATTTGGTCTATAGGCCCTGACACTCGCAGTGCACTTTACAAGGGACTGACACATAAACCAAATAGGCCAATCATGGAAACACCAATCCATAACACATTTTATACAGGAGCACTTGCACTTTCCCACTGGACAGCAGTGAGGAAAGTGCGCAGAATCATTACACCAGCAAAAACAGAGTCAAAACCGGGAGGTCAGAAAGCAAAAAGTCAGGGGAAACACGCCAAAAGATGCCAAGTCTAACATCCCTTGACAGAGTTAAAAACAATGAGAAGGGCTATCATAAGGGCTCAATGGACCAAGATAGCTTTAATGTGTATGTGAGGTCAGGTCGACATGTTTCACGCCTATCAGTCCCCCCAGATCCTTGGCCTTTCTTCAGGACCTAGAACATTCGTACCTCACACCTAGGGAGTGATGTGTAGTGCCAGGTACTTCCAAATAGGAAAGTAGCTTGTTATATGATTGTCCAACATAGGTAAAACATAGAAAGACATTATAAAACCAGTTTTTATAACATTTGTAAATCGGTGCTTCTCATGTAGCACACGGATTGCTCAAGTCTCCTCATTGTAGACATACACATGCTTTAAAAAGGGTGCTTAAAAGTCGCCACAAAGTGGAGAGTGTTCATACATACAGCAAGCCAAGCAAGTGGACACGTGTGTAAAAAACAAGCAACATGTGTAAAAAACCAGCACAATGGATTTGAGATGTACAACAAACGACACGGACAGATATAGGGTAGTGAAGTCTGCATAGATTTACCCTTAGGTCAAAAGTAGAAGGTAGCGCACTGCTGCTAAAAGACTCTCAAAACACAGTAAAGAAGTATTAGCATTAAAGAGTAAGAAGTGCTTCGGAGGTATGGAGAAACGTTACCTGCTGTGAAAATAAAAGTTTTACTCACTTGGTCCTACGCAGAGTGCCAGAGACCTACCCCACCCTTTGCTCATCTGGAACGGGAATGCAAGAAGGCGAGTGAGCGGTATTTAAAGTTCAACCATCCCCTGTAATCGGAACGAGGTGTTGTCAATAATTGTCCTGGCAGCAGCCGTCCTGTAGGAGGTGGGCGGTGCTGCCTGGAACCTATTATCTGGTGTGATGGGGTTCCGGTTTGCGCATGCACAAAGATGTTAGTTTGGTTTATGGGCCCAGAAGTATCAATATGGTCGCCATGTTGGACAGGTTGTGTATGATTAGGATGTATGATGCAAGTTGTTTGTCGGGATCAGAGCCTTGTATATAAAGGCTTTGAATATCTAGTTACATAGTTATGAGAGGCTCTTCAACACAACTGTGGTCCGTTGTATGCATGCAAACCAGTTAAAGGCACAGAGTACACTGACGTGATGGGAACCTGGTTACGCATGCCTGGAGGAATGATGCATTTTCTGCGAGTTACCCCAAAAAACATGAATTGGGCTGCCATGTTGCACTAATAATTATACTCCTAAAAAACTGAAAAGACCAGAGCCTATGAATGTATGTCGGTAGGAGGACTTGCAATGTGGCCATTATCCATTCCGCATATATATGTTATAGCACTGCCTAAGGAATACACAGTCCGGGTAAGGAAGCCCACCAGAACGTGTGGCACAACCAGATGATACTGGGCCCCAGAGGTGACAGAGGTACATGCACGTGGCAACTCCCAAACATAAGGAAGTTGCTGTTAGGGTCGGCTAACCAGACAAATCACTTTTAAGGCGAGTGATGCTTTTTCCACAGGTTATTTGAGCAATCCCCTTGCCAGGGACCCGTAGAACATAGAGGCTATGTCTACAATAACTGAGAAAACACTTGAGGGAGATATGTTGGTATTAGCCAGCATGAGAGGTTGAAAAAATTGAGTCTTTACTTTACAAACTTTATTTCGCAGTTCAGTGAATTGCATAAAAGTACACATGTTAAAATAATGACATTAAAAAGAGAATACATTAAAACAGGCAGGCAATCAGTTCAAAAAATTTCTTAAAAAGAGGGACTACAGTGCAAAATTCTCGATGACCAGTTACACTAAAGGGTAAAGCTAAAAATACAAACACAGATATAAAAAACAGACAAACTGTGGCGTCAGCAAATAAATATTTAAAGTGCTATAGATAAAGTACAAGGGACCTTATGGGTTCTCAAAGCAGCCAATAAAAACGAAGCTAGTGCAAAGCAAACCAGTGGGGTATCTAGAGAATAAAATAAAATAAGCGCTGCTGCAACTGTTTGTATTGAGAATTTCCTTAAAAGCGGGACAATAAAAACCTTCCTCTCTTTTAAATAATGTGTGCAAAAGAGGAGGAAGTGTGACATTGATTGGGCTGACTTATTGTCACAGGGGCAAAAAGATAGGTTCCTAAGGACAAATTGATTGCATGGGTAACCAAGCATTAACGGGATAAGGTTCAATCTGAATCTTGTCAAAATGAACCGGTGCTGGTTATTCTTCACTATTTGTAAGTAGGAATGAGAATGATTTAGTATCTGTGGTATAGATTCATAGGACTTTACGGATTGTTTCCCTTTATAGATATTCCATCTATCCTGTATGACTTGGTTTAAAAAGATCGCTTTTAGTCTTGGTTTGGGGAAAAGTTTGCAGAGAGACGGGGTATCAAACAGGAACCCGAGACCCAAAGAAGTAAAATTATCTCTAATGTAGGTTATCCACGGGATTCTATAGGCATAATCCAAGGTTAAAATATCTTTGATAATTTTTTGATTCAAACCCACGGTTTCTCTTTTCCAGATGGATAACCAAAGAGCAAGTGGAGCTAACCTGATAGCATCTGTAATATAGGGCATGCCAGCTTCTTTATGGGCTATGAAATTACTAGTTGAATGAGGTATTGACAATAGTCTTTTAATGAATTTGTCTTCTTGTATTTGAAGGGTAGTTGCATCAGTGATACCCCATAATGCTGCCCCATAAGTGGCCATCGAGAGCGTTTTTGCCTTGTAAATTGTGAGCATTTCCAATATTGGCTTATGGCCTAGTTTTTTAGAGAACCTAAATAAAGCTGCGATACTTTGAATCATTGAGTTAGTTCTATTTTGCAGCATCTCCTTCCATGTTAATTTGTTGTCAAAAACAACCCCTAAGTAGTTCAAATGAAGTACCTGATCTATTTTGCCCCCACCTAAATTAAATCTCAGTTTTTTCTTTTTGTCCTGGCCTATTGACATTACATAAGATTTGGCTTTATTAACATGCAGGTCCAGGTTAAGCATAAAATCAGTGTACTGGGAGATGAGATTTTGTAGTGCCATTGGAGTCCTCGCTAATAAAACGGCATCATTTGCGTATAGCAGGATCGGGAGGGCAGATGACGAGACTAGCGGGGTGTCTTTCGTGGTCTCAATCGAAGCTTTATTTAATCTGTTAGTGTAAAGAGCAAACAGGAAGGGGGCCAGGACACAACCTTGCCTTACACCCCTCTGGATTTGGTGCATTCACCATTTCTCCCATATCGTACCATAGCAGAGGCGTCCTCGTAAAGCTCCCTAATCAAATTATCAATGCCCTTGTCCACTCCCATCTCCTTTAAAATTTCCCATAGCTTACTATGGACCACACAGTCGAAGGCCTTGGATAAGTCCATAAATGCCAAATAGATTTGAGTGTTTTTTTGCTCTTGTATATTTACCGATTGTAGGAGTCAAATTTAGACACTGATCCAGTGTGCCCCTACCCTGTCTGAACCCATACTGGACTTCCGACAAAATGGCCCTTTCCTCTGCCCATGTTTATAATTTATTTAGCAGTACGCGAGCCATTAATTTTGCCGAACTATCAAGCAAAGAGATTGGTCGATAATTGGCAGGTGCCGAGGCGTCCCCTTTTTTGTATATCGGGATGATTATTGATTGTTTCCAAGAGGGGGGAGGACCGGTCACAGCTATGGCATTAAAAGCCACAGTTAGAATCGGAGCCCAAAATGGGATATTGGCTAGAAAAACATCCATGGGGACACCATCGGGGCCCTGTGATTTGCCAGATGGGGATTGCGTCAGGGCGAGTTTGACTTCTTCCAGGTCAAATAACAGTCGTGTGGAAAAATCTAAAATAGGGGGATCATGTATACCTATAGGTGACACCACCCTATAAAAAATGTCCTGGAAATATTTTACCCATCAATCTTCATCGATATGGGTGTCTAATGATGGAGCGTTATCACTCAGGAAGGGCAAATTAACTGTTTTCCAAAAAGCGGCATTATCCCGGAGGAGAGATGCTTTTTTAAGGTTCTCCCAAGCCTCTAGTTTCAGCGGTCTTAGTTTTGCCCTGGCTGACTTATAGATATTCCTAAGGATCCGAATCTGGTCAGTATTTCTGGGTGTGATTTTAAGTGCCTTACTCAGGTTTTGTGAGGCTTCCGTGCAGTTCTTGTCGAACCACTGGTTAGGTGTGGGATCTCGCGCAGAAGGCGAGCGTATCAGCTGTGATCTTAGGTACTTTAATAGCGTATTAAACGCCTCGACTATGCAACTCTGGTCTAAGGAAGGGTCCAGACAAATATTTATGCTCTCCGGGTTGGCCAAAACAAATTTCGTAAAAAGAGGGCCCACGTCAACCTTCTCCCATTTCAAAATAACTCCATTAGATCTACTTACGATTGGTTTGGGGAAGTTGGTGCCATTTTGGGGCTTGGACACTGGCCATGACAAGGCACTGGACAGGGTTGCATGATCGCTAAATTCAGTGAAGTGAGTTTTAGGTATTGAGAGCATGGAGCTAAGGGACTCGGATAAAATGATGTAGTCTAATGTGGAGAGGTATTCACCTCTATAAAAGGTTGCAAAAAAGGACCCCGTATATGGGTCTATGGCATTATGGATCACAAGTTGCCATTTCATTATCATGGTATGAAGCGCATTCCTGTGAGTATCATGGTGGAAGTGGGCAATGCACTCATTTTTGTGATCCAAAATTCCGCATAGCTCTGCGCAATTTTGAAAACAAGGTTTCAGGTTAAAATCACCCAACCAGATTACATATAAAGTCTTGAGGTGAGACTCCACCTGTCCCTCGAACACGTTATTTAAAGACTGGGGAACCACCTCTGGATCTAAAAAGTTATTATAGTAGTTTATCAATAAAAAGTCCCAAGCAGCAGGTCCTTCAATCACCAATATATGAAAGTTTTGGGATGTATTTATAAAAGTCAGAATTTTGAATTCCACCACGTTGGAGATCAGTGTTAGCAAGCCCCCTCTTGGTCTACCCCAAAAGCCGGAGATGCCAGGGTTTGGAACGATCTGTACCCGTCAATGTATATTAGATTCATCTCCCAGGTTTCTTGAATGGAAATAATTTGGTAGGTAGCTAAAGTAGACAACCATTCCCCGTTGTTACGCTTACTTCTGTAACCAGCTATATTCCATGTTGCCAGAGAATAGGATAGAATTTGTGCATCCCTGGGAGGGGATGGAGAGGTCTGATGTGTATGGACTATTGTGTGTAAATTGATATGGCACAGAAGTTCGTTTCCCCCTGTGAAAGCTGGAAGGCGGTAGTTAAGTATGCTCCTACGGACTGGGTTAGGAAAGTTGGCCGGCTGTTATCCGGATGTCAATCGCAGGAATCCAAACCTGATAGGGGGGCAAATCTATTAGAGATAAGATGATGTGCAGATTTAATCATAGAATTCCCATAGCCTTGTGGATGGTGATCTAAAGGTATATGCTGGGCCCTTCTCGAGTGCGAGGTGGATGGTCTGTAGAAGAAGCCCAGGGGTACAAGGACAATCCTAGTGGTAGTATTTGGACTGCCTATAGGTTGTGAGAGTAGGTCACTAACTAGTTGTGGGTTGTCAAAATTTAGGAACGCACAGTCATCCTCATAGGATTTAAGAGAGGAGCCCACCCAAGGGGATCTCCGTGCCATTAGCAGGTGGTTCTGTATTAGGGATCCTGGCCTCGTATGAGTAGTTAGCCAATGACGTGCTTTCGCCATGAGTTGGATGGTAGATTCCTTTTGGAAGCAATTGAGAGCGGTAACATTTATTAAAACTAATACGTATGGGGTAGCTGCAGGCGGGAGATCTAAATTATATTGTTCAGGATGTATCTGCATAGAATCTGTCCAGAACTGTGTAACATGTCTTTGAGTAATATTTCCAGACCACCTAGGAGAAATGGGGATATCCAGGCTGTTTGCAGGTTCTGGCAGGGGTGGGAGGTATTGCAGGTGTTGCGACAGGAGTATGGGTAGGGTCACCTAGTGATGATTGTATGGCCCTGCTTGGGGGGCGCCCCATTGATTGACCCTGACAAGGGATCGTCCTGATTGGGGCCGGGCGGTGTTTGTGGTATGTGCTGTGTGTGGTAATTGCTGAGTATGAGGAGGAGGAGGTGGCTGCACTGGAGCTTTGCATAGGCCTAAAAGGTCCTCAATTTTGTGTTTAATGTTAGTCAATCGGGATAGTATAGGGCTAATTATGGAGGAGACTTTTGCGCATAAGTCATCCAAAGTGACCGTCAGTTGCGGGGTTGCATAGGGTTCAATGCTCGGCTGGGGTCCTTGAGGCTGGGGAGAAGATTTCCTAGTTTTCTTTGCTCTGGTTGCCGAAAGTTCTTTTGTTGGGCCTTTCTTCCTCTTGCCATTCAAAACCAGAGAGGGGAGGGGCTTGGGTACAGTGGGGTTAGTAGGTAAAGAAATAGTCAATAACAGTTGTGGAGACGTTACAGTGTTCGGGGCACCCTGAATGAGGTTCTGTGAATAGGGCTCAGTACAAAGTTCAGCAGCAACGGGTGAGCAAGTGGAGGGTTCCTTGGTCCTAGCATTTGTGTCATGTGCGCCGTCCCCCAAAGAGAGCCTGCGCTCTGTAAGGGCTATCTCCCTGGAAATGGCGTTAGTTGCTTTAGTCAGAAAAGAATCAATAGTTGAAATAGTAATCCCAGAGTAAGAAGTTGGAGCAGATTTTTTCTTACCCATTTTGAAGCAGGCACTTGGCTGCATGGGGGGCAGGAGTTAGAGGGGTGGCCCAGCCTCCTCCGGGTATCGACGGGCGCAGACACCCACCCTTGGCCTGGGCACGCCCTTGTGCATTCTGCGCTGCGGTAGTGCGCAGCTCATTTTAGGCGCCGGGAGGGAAACGTCGCCGAGCGCAAGGACTGCTCGGGGACTGAGTCCCACCCCAGCGATGCGCGGGCGAGGCACGGGTGAGGCGAGGGTGCTGGCAGGCTCCTAGTTGCAGCCTCGGACGTCCCGCGTTGAAGACCCCACTCCGGTCAGCAGGTGAGGCCAGGAGAAAGCAGCGTTGGGGCTTGGACTGCCCTTGAAGCAACCCCAATTGAGTCATAAATTAATGTGAATGGGGCAGTAGCCTAATAGTACATATCTCCTCTGTGATAGGTATTACACATATAACAGGGTGTTTAACTGCAAATGGTTACACTTCACACTGCGGTATATCATCATTTAGACACTGAGTGTTGGTAGAGAGACAGAACACCCATTGCTGTTCTCTTCTAAAGAGTGTCATACTACTCCATAGGTGTTGGCCCCCAAGATAGTCCACCTCAGATCATCAGGTGTATGGTTAGAATCGCAGAAATGGGCGTGACATTTTTGTGGTGCTGTGCTTGCAGTGGATATTGCTGCGGTGTTCCATCATTCTAGTTTTTACCGGTCTAGTGGTCATTCCCACATATTGTAGGTCACAGGGGCAGGTTATAAGATAGACACAATTCTTGGTATTACAATTAGCGTGACTCCTTTGTGACCAAATCTGCCCCTGGCCCAGTGGATCTCTTTGGTACATCTGGTCAAGTGGCATTCCCAACAGGAACCACATGGGTAAAGACCCGTGACAGAAGGTAGAGTGCAAAGGGAATTCTGTTTTGGTATGGGTTTGGTTCTGGGCCTGGTGTGTACCAGGTCTTTTAAATTCTGGGTACGCTTAAAGGAGAGGCGCGGTCGTGGAATTTCCATGGACCCCGAGTGTAAAATAGCCCAGTGCTTCATGATAATGCCTTGTGTGCAGTCGGAATTAAGGGTAAAGGTGGTCACACAGGTTAGAACGTCCTCTATAGGTCGGGTGTTGATCTCAAGAAAATGTTCACTTGCCTGGCCTTCTGTATGTATGTATGAACATCCTCCACGACTTTTAAGAGACCTTTCTAAAGCATGAGTATGTCTACTGTGAGAATTGAGCAATCAGTGTGCTACATGAGAAGCACCGATTTATAAATATTATAAAAACTGGTTTTATAATTCTATGTTTTATTTAGTTTGGACAATCATATAATAAGGTATTTTCCTATTTGTGGAGTACCTGGCACTACACATCGCTCCCTAGGTGCGGGGTAGGGATCTTCTAGGTCCTGAAGAAACGCCAAGGATCCGGTGGGACCGATAGGCGTGAAACATGTCGACCTGACCACACATATACGTTAAGGCTATCTTGGTCCATTGAGCCCTTATGATAGCCCCTTCTCATTGTTTTTAACTCTGCCAAGGGATCATCACATTAAACCCAGTTCGGTATCCCTTAGACAGTTTTAATTCATTTTACACTTTATTTTGCACCCGCTCTACCCTACACATTTCACGTCCTCACACATACCTGCATCATTGCAGCTAAAAACTAAAACTATCTCTGATAAAGAACCCTCTTGCGGGGCCGTGGGGCATTGCAAAGCCGGCCCAACGAGGAGCTCGCCCTATGATGAAGCATGACATCCATTAGGATATGTGAGGGCACCAAGAAATAATCACTAGGATCCCCAGAGATTCTCCAACCTAGCCTCTTTCCCCTACCGGAACAGTACCTTCTTGATTTAGTGATTATGTTTAAGGAAAGTGGGTACTGGACCTTTATCAGCTCCCTGTCACACCTTGTGTATATAGAATACTCAAAAGTGAAATGCTGGAAAAACACCAACAATTTAATGAAACAGATTCTCCATGTTACTTCATTGCACTTAGTACTTTGGGACCAAATATTTCATTACAATCACCATGTAAAAGTCTGTAATGTTTAACAAAATTTGAACAGGCTCAAGAAGCTGTTCAGCACATCCATGCCTCTCGTGTAACTACAGGGAATCTCCTGAATCTGATATGGCCAAGCAATGATGGACTTAACTCAGCGATGTACAGTCTGTGAAGATGGCTTGGTTCCCTTCTTCGCTAGAAACAAATTGACATAAGGAAAATTTGACTGACAGAATTATCTTAAAATCCAAATAATGCAACTCTATTTTCTCCTGAGAGGAAGAAGAAGGAAAAAACCTCTGAAGTACAATCTAATGCTCCAAATGAAAAGCTGTAGCAACTTTAATAACAAAAAAGAAAGTACCCATGGTCAATACTAATTTGTCCAAGGACATTCTTTAATGGAAAAAGAGCTTAACTCTCCTAGTATTCTAGCTGACGTAACAGCCACTCGAAACAAGTTCACAAGTTTAAGACTTCTGATATGAATCTCCTGTAAAGGCTCAAAAGGGGGCCTCTTCAAGGCTTCCTGAACCAAAGGGAAATCCCAACAAGGGACAAGATATCTACAGACAGGGACAAAATATAGAAAATCCTTTAAGCAGGCAAAGAACAAAATACAATTCTCCACATCACCGAAAGCATTAATAGAGGCTGTTGAACCTTAAGGGTAGCTACCTTAAGACCCTTCCAGGAGAGAAGATAAAATATGAACCCTATCCTCCTCAAAGGATCTATGGGCCTGGACCTACATCAGGATCTAAAAGAATCCCAATGATGACAGTAAGCCTTCAGGGTCGACTGCATTCTAGAAGCATGTACAGCTATGGCCAGCTCACTAAATTACCCCCTTTTTTTTTTTTAAAGCGCCCCACTCAACCTCCAGCCCTCTAAGTTGAAGTTCTGAGAGCACTTCAGAAATATGGAGGGAATGTAAAGATTAGAAATGCCAACTAGGGGCAAATTCTCATTTGAATAAGAAAAGATACCAAAATCGGCATGGCCAGGATGGAGTAATTAGAAGCAGAGAAGCCTTCTCCTGCCTTATTCGCAATAGAACTTTCAAGATCAGAGGAAATGGTGAAAATGCAAAAATAAGTTACTGAGGTCATGGACATGAGTGAATTTCTCTCTCTAGCCCTCTCTTCCTGAAACATTCAAAAGAAGCTTGGAAGAAGGGAATTCACTTGGTCAGCAAAAATGTCTAAAACTGGTGTGCCCACTTCATACAAATCTGATGACATAATCAGGACTCTTGATTAGATAGACACTTTCTGCTGAGTATTTTTGCTAATAAATTCTGCACACCTTTAATGTGAACCACAGATAGAGACCCAAAGAATTTCTCTGCTCAGCTAAAAATAGCTGTCAAAATCTTGTAAAGTGATTAGTGATTGTGCTCCTCTTTGACTGACTATATAAGATTTGGCTGTCATATTGTCCGTCCTGATCAGAACTACCTTTCCCATCAAAGACAAGGCAAATTCCATTTGAGCCAAGCAAATCACCTCCAAATTATACAATTGGTGTTCAAGAATCTTGATTCTCCATCCATGCATCCCCTGTCCTGACCGATGTTATCCATGGTCACCATTGCACAATCTGAAGGAGAAAAATACCCTTTTCTAGGTTAAAGTCCTGGGACATCGGGAGGACAAGATATGATTCCTCAGTAGCTCTGGACGAATATTTGAACAAGGATCTACCATCACAATAGCTGCCATGTTCCCTTGACTCTGTAGCCAGGATCTTATTGCTGAAGCTTCTTGTGTCAAGATGGAAGTGAGGTGTGATTTGATCTTCAGAAATCTCCACTGTGAGAGCATCACATTTCCCAGATCTGGCTGAAAGTGGGCTTCTATAAACTCCACATCTTGTGAGGGCTCAAGAGGAGATTTTTCCCAATTTATTAGGAACTTGTAATTTTGGAGAGTCTGCAGCAGCAAATAAACTGGACTCTAGCAAAAATAAATTAACAAGTCTAGAAACAGAAGTAACACAATGCCCTTTCTGTGCATCAGGCCCATTAGGGAGATGTCTCACCAGTTTTCCTTGCCAAAGCAGAGAATCTTCTTGCATTTTCTGCAATATGTGTTAAGTATTGTCAACCATGGACACGGAACCACCTCTTCCTGCTGTGACTCTGGCGCTTCACCTGTACAATACTTATTGGGGATAAAGGCACATAGGCACATAGGTGCTCTATCATGCCGCTTGTTTTGAAGGAGTATGGGCCACGATGTCTTTTCTGCAGTACTTGATTGCATATTGTGTATGTTCATTTTCTTTTCTGCCCTTGGATGAAAAAAGAACTTCCAAGCGACTGACTCTGGCTGGATTTTTAGGGATTTCAGAAGTTGAATGAATTTTAGTAACATCACCTTCTTCCAGTCCAGCTGGTAGAGGTTGCGTGCTGCAGCATGCTACCTTTTTCAGTCTGAGTGTTGAGTTCCTTGGATATCTTCATTTGTAGTTAAAGTAGATAGATGTGCTAAAATGTTCTGCTCTGCACAGAGTAGAATTCAAAATGTGTCTCAAAATGGTGGTGCCATAGTTTGTTTGGATCTGTATTTTTTTCCACTTCTACTAAGGCTTGTCCTTTCTTTTATTTTTCGCAGAGGGCTTGTAGATAGCATCAGAGGGAGGGCCTTCCATTCTAAGTATTGCAGCATTAGGATTAAGCACTTCGAATCATGTGATATTTTGGAAAATTCAGAGTTTGATAGGCCATGTGTCTAGATTTCCATGTGAGACATTCCCTCTCCAAGTAACATGTTCCATCTTTGTTGGTGACGTCTGAACTGCAACTGGTGATGAGGAGCACCAATTAATTTAGATCTGACAGTGGCATTCAACACAGTTAACCTTGCAGTACTTCATCTGCTGGAGAGTTGGGCCTATGGGATAGTCCGCTGAAGTCAATCACCTCTGGTGTCAGCTATCTGCTGGCTCTCTTTGCCCTTTAGGCTTTCAGTTTCAACCTCTCTCCTGTTGAGTTCAACTGGGTTCTTAAAGTTACCAAGAAACGTACAGTTCTCCTAGCTAAGGTTATGTTATGTAAACAAGGACTTGGAAAAAGCACACTGACACGCCAGAATTTCTTGGTGCCAAAGATAACACAGTGAGAGAGATGGACCAAAATAAACTATCGGTGGGAGAACAACTTTGTTTTAAGATCCTTCCTAAAAGAGAATGGTGATGAACGGATTTTGTGTGTAAAGGCAACGTATTCCAGAGAGAAGAGGCAAAAACAGAGTAAGTCCACCACGCCAGCCTGGATCTGGAAATTCTAGACCCAGACACAAGTAGCAATTTGGCTGAGCAAAGTGCTCTGTTTGGGCAATAGGCAGCAAAGCATTTAGCCCAAATAAGAAACGCCACCATATGTTTTGACAAAATCTGGGACAGTTGTTCCTAAAGGAGGATGTACCACCCTCATCTTCTTAGTGTGGCATGATTCATCATGGGGTTTTTCTGCTAGAATTGGAAGGAATCCTAAGATAGCCCTATTTTCAAAAGGACTCTTGATCGGTATGCTGTGTAGTGGGGAAAGTTGATGTGATGTGTCAAAATAGACAGCGTGTACAGAGGGAAGCCCTAGGATATTAAAATTGTGTAGGGCTGGGCTACTAACTGGTATCAGATTTATACATGCTACCCACAATGTTAAAAACAAGGTGGTTTGTATCTCAGTCCCTGCATGTCCTCAAGGTTGGGTTGGGGAGAGGAGTTGGCCTAACGGCTAGGGCGTTCGACCTCGGACCTGGGGAACTGGGTTCGAGTCTCGGTAATGACGCTGAACATCCTGTGATTCTGGGCAAATCACTTAATCTCCCTGTGCCTAACAAAAATGAATGTGTGTCCTCATGTAACGTAACTGGTGCTATGTAAAGCGCTCTGATACCAGATTCGGTTGCGGGTCAAGTTCGCGCTATATAAAAAAAACTCTGCAAGGTTGGCTTGTTTCAGTCCTTTCATAAAGACAGGTTTAATTGATATACATATAAAACACACAGGTTCAAAGTTGTCACTTGTAGTAGAGTATCACATCTGCTCCTCACAACCCAAATGCCTTGCTAAAGGTGATACCTAGGGGTATGGTGCTGTGGCTAGCAGATCGACCATTCCTTCAAAGAGAATGAAGTCATTTTAATTGGCGAACAGTATGATCTTTGGACCAATGAGTTCTAGCCTTTGAAGTATAACAGTTGTCACATGCCAACTTACTAGTTGAGAAACAAAGGTTTCCTCATTAACATATGCTATTGTCTGAGCTCCAAGTCAGTGCAAAACACTAGGTTCTACTTTTTTGAGGCAAAGATTTTATCTTTCATACCGGTTTCCTACCGAGACCCAATTTCTTTTAAGTAATTTTAATTCATCATGTAATCTATACTTTTGTCTTTCTGCCCACGTAATGGGTCACATCCAGAGTATCCAAAATGCTGGAGCTTGGTGAGAGAGACAAGAGGATATTTTATGGCTTTCAGATTTTGCTTCTCATAGAATAGACCCAAATTGTTTGTTTTAGCAGTAGTAATGGGCAAGGAGTTCTTAAAAGTGATGGCATGACGGTCTAACGGGAGCAGGCTCAAAATTCAATATGTCCATATTAATATTTTCAGAAAACAATTCAAGCGAGTCCCCCAGAAGTCCTCTAGAGAAATTAATAAATTGTGTAAACACGAAAGAAAAAAGGTCAGTGAGGAGCCAACAAGTCAGAACTGAAAGTTTGTTTGTTTGAATAGTTTTATAAAGCGCGAACAAGACCCATACGGGTATCAGAGCGCTGTACAGAATTGGTGAAAGCAAGGGTACAAACACAATGTGACAGTAGGTGAAGTTACAACAAAGGGGAAATCGAACAGGTTAAGAGTTGGGGGTATCAGCGGTGCCCTAGAACACGAAGAGCAAAACAGCAAATAAAACGCACCAGAGAAGTGCCATAAGAATCAGGGAATTTAACAAAAACAAGAGCGAGATCGCAAGTTAATGCAGATAAGGACCCCTAGAGGACTAGAGCAGAATAACGTAAAAGCATACAATAAAATGCATAAGTGTAGTACAACAATAATTAGGGTATTAATAAAAACAATAGCATGATCACAGGATGATGCTGTTAACGTTCGTTCAGGAGTAGTCGTTTGACCAGTTTTTTTAAGGATGTAGTGGAAGGATTGGATCTGATCTCGGAGGGCAGGGAGTTCCGGATTCTCGGAGCCAGATCAGTGAAAGCACGGTTGGAAGATCTTTTCTTTTTGAATCTTGGAGGTTTCAAGAGAAGGGTGGACGTACTTCTGAGGTTTCGGCTGGAGCCCGATAGTTCAAGCTTATTTGCCAGCTAGTACGGGGTGTTGTAGTGTATGGCTTTATGAGTCAGGCAAGCTATCTTTGAGTCAGATTCTAGCTTCAATAGAAAGCCAATTTAGTTGCAGAAGGCCGGGGGAAATGTGGTCATACTTTCTCGAGCCCGTTATGAGTCTAGCCGAAGCGTTCAGGGTAGCTCTGAGTGGGGCCAAGCTAGCTTTGGGAAGTCCAGCAAGGGTCACCAGCCCATATTCCAATCTAGAGATAACCATGGATTGAACTGCCGGCCTGAGGTCTTCGGGGGGAGGAAAGGTTTGATTTTCTTAAGTGTGTTAAGTTGTAAATTGGCTCCCCTAGTAGTAGCACTGATGTGCGCTTGCATGTTTAAGTGTTTATCCAAGGTGATACCTAAAGATTTGGCAGAATCTACAACATGAGGGGTGCAGTTCAGAGCAGTGAGATGTTTAATCCAGTCAAGGGTAGGAGCCGAATGATTGGGTGAGGAGATCAAAAGAAATTCCGTTTTGAGAGTGTTTAGTAGGAGATGGTTCTGAGCTAACCATTGTTGGGTTTGTGCAAGTGCAGCATTTAATGTTTTTATGTCCTCTTGAGAGGAGATCTTCAGGTACAGTTGCGTGTCATCAGCATACATGTGGTACTGAATGTTCGCCCGGTTCAGAATGACAGAAAGTGGTTCCATAAAAAGGTTGAAGAGAGTGGGCGAGAGCGCGGATCCTTGGGGGTCTCCAATCATGACAGGGGTACTGGATGCTGGATGTTTAACTTTGATCCTTTGCGTGTGGCTGTGCAGGAAGGAGGCAAACCAATTTAGGACCGGGCCCGAGAGACCCATCCTGTGTTGAAGAAGATCAATCAGGTTTTCATGTTTGATGGTATCGAAAGCGGAGGACAGGTCCAGAAGGATTAGGAGACAAGGGACATTTTGGTCAAGGGCTCTCAAGGCGTCATCAACAATGTGCGTTAGTGCCGTTTCAGAA
Source organism: Calotriton arnoldi (assembly GCA_963921515.1). Lineage (NCBI taxonomy): Eukaryota > Metazoa > Chordata > Amphibia > Caudata > Salamandridae > Calotriton > Calotriton arnoldi. The sequence continues at coordinate 1,594,653 of CAWUFW010002424.1, read as the reverse complement.
CTGTGCCCTGATCTGAAACCTGACTGATGGAGGTCAAGGAGTTGATATTTCTCAATATAGTTGCAGAGCTGCGAATGGACGCATTTTTCAAGCAATTTAGCTAGAGTCATACTGCTGGTTATAGGTCGGAAGTTGTTTGGATCTGATAGGTCTGCATTGGGCTTCTTAGGAATGGGAGTAACTTGCCCAACCTTTAGGCAGTCCGGAATCTTTCCCTGTAAGAGGGATTCATGAATGATCCTGGACCAAAGAGGGAGAATGGCTGAGTTTAGATCTTTATAAAGCTTAGCGGGTAAAGGATCACCGAAATGGTTGGAGGGTTTAAGGGATGCCATGTTGTGAAGGAGCTCGGTGAAATCTGGGAGGAGAAAAGAGTTCCAAGAGGCGTTGTTTTTGAGAGAGCAGCCCAAAGGCGAGGATATTGTCGAGGATTCTGCCAGTTCCGCTGATCCTATGGAAAGTTTCTTAGGTAACAGAGTTGGGGTGACAGGTAGTAGCTCCAACTCTATTTTCCTTGTTTTTTCAGAGAAGTGAGCTGTGAAATCATCACCACTAGGGAGCAGGGATATCGGAGTAGAGATCGGGTTGGAAGACTGGTTAGATTGTTCCTTGACGATTTCAAAGAGTTTTTTGGGTCTATTTTTGGCTCTATCCAATTGAATTCTGAAGTGGTCTGTTTTTGCCAGGCGAATGTGTTTGTTGTAGGAACTTCGCTTTTCTAAGTTGAGTGAGGTTTGTGGTGGAGGGCGAGTTTCTCCAGAGTCTCTCAGAGAGCCTAAGATTGCGCCGTTCATCATTTAGGGTACCATTAAACCACGGTTTGGAAAGTTTGACGGGAATCCTTTTGAGCTGATTTGGTGCAATAGAATCATGAATGTTAGACACCGTGTTAATGTAGTGATCAGATAAATCGTCAAGGTTGGTCATATTGGGGGGGACTGTAGTCTATTTTTGGTGATTGAAGTTAGCATATTGATGTTGAGGTCTCTCATATTGCGCGTCAGTTGTTTCGCTTTAAGGGTTTGACCCTGTCTACCCAAGCCCTTATCCAAGATGAGGAAAGGAATTTGAAAATGATCAGACCAGTCACAGGGTAAGATGTCGCCTATTTGTATGATGTTGTCTTTGGCAATGATAAGGTCGAGAGTGGCACCCTTATTGTATATGTAGGACCTTTACAGAGCTGTGAGAGGTTAAGGTCAGAAAGGAAAGTCTTAAAGGAACAAACAATAGGATCATTTGTGAAGGTTAAAGTCTCCGAGGAATATGTGGCAGAGTTGATCCGAGCTCGAGCTAATGACCTCCATGATTTGCTCTATTAAGACCAGATTGTCACCAGAAGGATGATAGATCGAGTGCAACACACAGATCTTTTTGCTATTATTCCAGATTTCAGTGACTAGCTGTTCACAGGAGGATAGCACAGCACATAGAGATTGTTTTACTGTAAGGTTGGAGCGATGTATGCAAGCAATGCCCCCCCCCCCCCGGTTTTAACAAGTCGATCACTTCTGAGAATGGAGTAGTCGGGGGGGATTAAAATGTCAAGAACTGGGGAGGAAGTATCATTGAGCCAGGTTTCAGTGATGATCAGTAGGTCCAGGTTTTGCGCAATGATGAGATCTGAAACATCAGCTGCATGTTTCACAGCTGATCTACAATTGAGTAGCATCGATTTGACGTGCAGATTGTAAGTGACCACTTCTTGATGAGAGGTGGTTATGTGAAGTAGGTTTTCTTTGTTACCATTCTGTGCTTAAGACTCGGTTCCCTGTCAGGGTCCGCATTGATGGAGGGGATGTTGAGAGTAGAGTAGGAGGAGGAAACCGTCCTCGAGTCAGTGTAAGAGAAAAGTAGGGCGAGAATGTCCTCTTCAGATAGCTGAGGTATACGTCTGTGGGGCCTAGAGTGATGATTAGGTAAAGGCCTAGAGCTCCAGCTGGAACTAAGAGGGGAGCGGAAAGAGGGATGGTCGTTAGCGGAGTAGAACAAATTCTGTGAGTTGTAAATATCATCCCTCTGAGCGGGGGTGAGACCCAACGCTTCTCCATCTTCAAGGAGAACTGAAGTATGCTTTGCACCATCTCTTTGACAAACGAGAAATCATGCTTGAGGTTCGCAATCTTCTCCTCAAGGCAAGGACTGTTCATGCACTTATTCGCAGAACGAGCAAGCGAAGGTAGGACTGATTCAGCAGTGCGAGGGGTAAAAGAGGGTTGCGAAGGACCATTAGCACCGTTACAGGGGGAGATAAAATCATGTTCAAGACAGGAATCAGAGCCTGGAGTGGGAATAGGGAAAGGCAAAGTGGAATTAGGAGAGGTAGAGGGTGAGGAATGTAATGAGAAGTGGGGGTGAGTGTCGGTTATTGGTCAACGGACAGGAGACAGCAACTAGGTTCCGGGCCCTGAAGTTGTAAGCTCCAGGGCCTAAGGGAAGAATACCTGTGCCGACCCGGGTGTTCGAGTTGTTAGGGTGCCCATCACCCCCATTGTTGGAGCGAGCAGTGGGTGACGCAGGGGACTGAGGATAAGAGGGAGGGCAAGGTAGAGGAGGAGCAGTGGTGGGGACAGCCGCAAGGTGGGTGTTACTCAGGTCAGTTAAACCCTCGCCCACGAGAGGCAGAAAGGGGTTGTTAGAGTTAGTGGTGTGGGGAGTAAAAATATCCTCCGTTAAGTTGGATAGATCTGTGGGGTGCGTGTTTACAGATTGGAGCGCGGGATATGGCGAGGAGGGACCGTCTGTCACCTCGGGAGCATAAAATGTGGGTGGCCCGGTCTGAAAACGGGTGGACGGGTTGGAGTTAGTGTGTTCTTAAACCTCAAGAAGGCATAGTCAAATCGCTTAAAGTTCAGGTCCGAGGCTTGAATGAGGACATTACCATTATTGTAAAGGGAGACAGTCAGCTCAGCCTTAAGGAATGGAAGGATGGAAGCGTGGTTAAGCGGAAGCCATGCGGAGTTTTGGTCAGCTGTTTGGAACGAAGCATAGAAGTGAGGGACTTTCTCCACTGCGCTCTTCTGTTGGTGTAGAAGATGAGGTCTGTCACTATAATGCCCTTACTGAAGATATATGTGTCCGATATAAGCGTTTCGGGCCAACATTTGAGGAGATTGTGTTTGAAGGTCTTCATCGCATTTATCGACAGGTTGGGTGGGTAGATAATCTTAAAAGAGTTCAAACCTGATTGAGCTAATGGGTTAGAGGCGTGGTAAGTATTTTGTGCCATGATGAGTGTAGCGCGCAGAAGGAAGAGGTAGAGGGGACAAAAAGGTTCAGGATGTAGATATAAGAGAGTGGGGGAGGAAAGGTAGACCCATTAGGAGGGGGCCCTAGTAAAGGAAAGAGGGGCGATAGTCAGCTCGCCAGTGCGTATTTACAACGCAACAGCAGGGGTGAAACAGTAAGCGGAGGAGAAGTAGACTGGGTACGGGGAGCACATTAAGCGATAGGGGAGTAAAGCTGAGGAGGGTAAAAACCCCAAAAGGGGTGTAGGGAGTAGCGTAGGAAGAGTAGTCATGTACCTAGTGTTTCAGTGAGGCATCCAAAGAGTGCCCTAGCAGCCTAGGCAAAAGACTAGCAGAAAAGAAAAGGAGGAACTGGGCGCAAAAAGAAGAGGACCATAAAGCTGACTGAGGGCTTCCAGGTATTTAATTTAATTGTCAATCAAAAAGGTGAGTATTGGAGCCTTGGCGATACAGGAGCGGCGAGAAGAGACAGAACCATAAGCTGTGCCTGAACAGGAGAGAGCTAAGGAGGACGAGTCCCTGATTGCAGGTATTATTTCACTGCTTACGATTAAATCCTGCTCGAGTGAACATCGAGGCCATTTTAAGTAGGACCCAAAAAGTACCTAGCTCCAGGACAGGATACCATCATCATGTCCATTATAGGAAAGTGTGGTTCAAGTGTTGAGAGTCAAGGTTCGGTCGATCCTCGAGGCCATTTTGAGTAGAGGCCATTTTGAATAGTGGCCTAAGAATGGATGTGAAACCTGTGAGGCCCCATTTTGAAGTTCATATAAAAAAAACACCACATCCTACGAGAGGCAGTGACCCCACAGCTCAGAGTGAGCCACCATTGCTGCAGGGAAGGTTTAGGCAAGAGCACTTACCCGGTCCAGGGCGAACACCGTGCGGAGGCGTCACTCCTCCGCACCTGGACAAAAGGCAGCTAGTGAGGAGAAAGGCAGAGAACGCCTCTCTTCCTCAGCCGTAGACAAGGCATCAGCTGCAAACAATCCAGAGCAGAAACTACCAAGCACTCTTCTCTCTGCGATGGTAGCTGCAACAAAGTATCAGGTCAGCGGGTCTGGCCTTCCGATCATGGGAGCGCGCAAACTCTCCAGGCAGATTGGGAATCAAAACGATTAAACATCTCACGCAGCCGAAACGGAGCGCCAGCTAGCCGGAGCTATGCACGCTCAGCAGGCCGCACAGATGTAGGTCATCACTACCTCCCCGACACTCCAAACCTACATCAGGGCTGCGGTACAAGCGGAAGCACCCAAAGGAAGCGAAGAGGTCGGCAATCCGGGCTGCGGCACAATCGGAAGCCCCCCAAGGCGGCGATGAAATCGGCAATCAGGGCTGCGGACAAAAGCGGAAGCACCCAAAGTCAGCAGTGAGGTCGGCAGCCAGGGCGAGAGACGCCATGCCCCAAAGGCAGCGAGGAAGTCAGAAGACCGGGGCGTCCGACACCCGATCCCGGAAGCACAGGCTGGACTCAGCCGAAGACCGGTCAACTCTTTGCTGGTGCGCCTCAAGCACTCACATTGGACCAGCCAGACTGGGGACCCAGGCGGAAGCACCGACCGCCCCTGACCGTGGCAGTCTAGGCAGTCACATAGCCATCACAACCTTCCGTGGGAGCCGCGGCAGAACGGGCGAGTGTGTCGAGTCCGAAGCGGCGAGTCTTCCCAGAGATCCCCACTGCAGGTGAGCGACTCCGAAGCAAAAGGTCCGTAGTCGTAGTGAGCCGTCCAACAGTGATGTAGGGCAATGCGGGGTGGATGGCTGAGTTAACAGGGGGATATTTACCGATTTTGGTGATCCCCAACCTGGGAGCTCTAAGGCTGAGCTCCGACCTGGCGGCCAGTGCAGGTCAAGGGGGGCGTGGCTAGGTGCCAATGGAGTGAGACGTGAGCTGCGGTTCGCCCTGCCAACCTCCGCCATCTGGGCTAATCCTGTTTGATTCTGTCCAATTTCAACCCCAACAACATAGCAGCAATACCTGTTGAGCCCGAGCCTTACTTTGTGGCACGGATATGCCCCATCAGAACTGACCCACAGGTATTGCTATGGAGCACCATGAAGCCGCTTGCCAAGATGGCGGCATAGGAGCGAGCGCGGTGTCGCTCTCCACATCGCCCATGAATCTGAACGCCCTAAAGCAAAAGAGTGAATGCCTTTGAAGCAGCACCTGTCCTAAGGATCGGACGACAACAGCTCACCTCAACCTTGTTTAACTGAAGAAGGGTTAAGCAATCAGTACCGCCAGAGTCCACGGGGTCTTTCATATGCAGAGACGAAAAGCGAGCGACATGCCGGAGGAATCGGCCACTGGACTATCAAACGCAAGCCAACCACTGGCGAACAAGCAAGTGCTTCTGGACTGCACGGCTAACAGCTACGAGGATAGCGTGCTATGGGACGCAATTAACAAATTTAACGGGGGCAGCCCACACAACACCAATACCCCCTCGCACCTCAACAAGCAAGCAAGAAAATAAGGGAAAAGGGGGGAAAAACGAAAGCAAGTGATTGCCTAATTTCACAAGGGGCTGAGATCACTCCTAGGAGGGCCCTGGCTGCACTGCGGGCCCCCGACAGAGCGATGTGTCTTGCTGGAGGAGATGCTGTATTACCCAGCATCAAACAGAGGAAAACAAAATCATCACCCCGACATGGACAGGAATAAAGCTCTGGGCGGCGTGGTGCTTCCAGCGCCCCGGTGAGACTCCTACATACCCTAGGCATTAACTCACCTGTTTTCCTGCTCACCAAATCAGTACCCCACCACTGCATTGGGGCTGCCCTGGCAAGCAAAGAGAACTGTGATGCGGTATTGGCGCTGCATGAAAGGAGCACAGCTCACTGGACACCCATGGAGAGCGCGACACAACAGCACGCCGAAGCATCATGGGGCCTGGATAGTGTGTTGGTGCATGACAGAGCACACAGCCCTGTAGCTAAACAGTACAGTAAATGAGTGGTATGGCCAGGCTGCAGCGCATCAGCTGAGAGACCTTCATTATCCTGTGTTGGTGCGTTGGGGAGGGCCCTGAAGGTGGGAGTGCCGACTGATACTGGGGGCTTAACTAAAATATGTGGGGACCCCCACCTCTCGCTACCACCTAAGCCTGCACAGTGAATACTTAGGTATTGGCGCCCATCTGTGCAACAACCTGAGGCAAATAGGTGTAGAACTTGGCATTTACAGCTACCCCTGCACTCTCCTGGAAAGTTGTGCGGGCCTGACGTGGCACTGGGTCCTTACCTGCATGTCTTGAGTGCTCCCCCTGGGGGGAGGTGGGTCATAAGGGGGGGGGTTAATTAAAAAAAATTCAAACTTACCTTTGCCTCCGGTCCCGCGTCGCGTCTCCTGTCTGCGCCTACACCTTAGAGGAAGCAGGCAGCCTCCCTCTCCTCCCTTAAGCCAATCACAACGCTGCAATGGCAGCGTTGTGATTGGCTAGGACGCCGACCCCACAGGCGTCTATGGGGAGGCCATTTTCTCTATGTAGGCTGCATGCAGCCTACATAAAGAAAATGCAGAGTGTGCATGACTGGTTTGGTCGGCCCTGGGGCCGACCAAACAGTCAGTGCCCACAACAGTGGGCAAGCCACTCCTCCCCTGCCTGAAGCAGGAACGCCCACCCGCCCGCCTGCCCCCAATCAGGCATACCTTTCTGCTTTCTCGCAGTGCGAGAAGCAGAAACATAAAATGGTATTTAAAATACCATTTTATGTTTCTACTTCTCGCACTGCGAGAAAGCAGTGGGGCGACGCTCCTCCGCCCCCGACTTGAACGAAAAATAGAAACCGTGGTGACAGACCTAGGGTTGTTGAGGGATGACCACCGAAGGCTGGCAGAGATGGTCACCATCACAGAGCACACCTTGGAAGATATCAACACCCCCACCCCCGAGATGGCATCCATGCGCGAACGGTTGTCAAACATGGAAGGCAAAGTAAAGAAATTAGAAATCTGAGTGGAGGATGCTTAAAACAGAGCCAGAAGAAACAATCTTTGGATTATCAGACTGCCAGAGCGCATTGAAGGCCCGGGAGCGAACATGACCAGTTTCTTAGAGCAATGGCTCCGCAACAAGATAGCTCCAGAGGGCCTCTCCCCCTTCTCAGTTCAGCGGCAGCTCCTCCGCTAAGGCGGAGGAGCTTTGCCCCACTGCGCAAAAAGGAAAAATAAAATGACAATAACGTATCGTTATTGTCATTTTTTTTTCCGATTGCATGCAGTCAGTGGCAAGTGTGGGGAGGGGCGGGGTTGGCCAGAGCAGGGGAGGAGTGATGTGCACTCCCAAAGTGCGCATAGACTGTTTAGCCGGCCCTCTTGGGCCGACCAAACAGTTCATGTGCACTTTGCATGTTCCTACCAGGCTGCATTACACAGCCTGGTCAGAAACATGCACAGGCTCCCTGTTCGAGTCTGAGCGCCGATCTACGGCGCTCAGACCAATCACAATGCTGCATTGCAGCGTTGTGATTGGCTCAGGGGAGCCTGTGTGCTGGGTGCTTCCTGCTGCCAGCCAGGACTGGAGACCGGAAGATGGAGAGGACGCAGGTGAGGCGGTGGCGGGCTGGCCGTTCTAAGGTAAGTGGGTTTTTTGTTAATTAACCCACACCCCACCACCCCCATCCAGTAGCAGCCGCTTCTGCCCATTCTACGGACCTGAACATGCGCACTGAGTGCCAGTGACGCCTCCATTGCTGGGAGAGGGCCCCCAGGCCTGTAGAAGCTAAATTGCTACACTTCAAGGATCAAGATCTTATCCTCAACCAGGCACGCCTCAGAGGGGACATAATGGTGGAGAACCACAGAGTGATGATCTTTCCAGACTTCACCAAGGAAGTCTAAAAACAGAGGGCCTTGTTCATAGAAGCTAAAAAGTGACTCGGAAAACTTAGGATAGCATACGCTATACTATTCCCTGCCAGGCTTCAAGTAACGCATAATGAGGAAGAGCACTTTTTTACCTCGCCTCCCCCGTTGAGTGACTTGATTGAGAGCCTGCCAAGAAAAGCAGATAACGTGATTGTTGCTCCCCGGAAGAAGCCCCAGAGACCACTGAGGAAGAGGGCGAAAAATTGAACTAGTGCAATCCCATCTCGCTCCCAATCGTTACAACAACGTAGAGCAATGGAAGTAGTGGCAGCTGTCAGTGGAGCGAGATCTGGCCCTTCTTCAGTTCAGAGAGATGACGAAATGAAAGACAGTGCCTCTGACCATGCCTCGGTCTCAACTTCAAGGACTCTCTCCCGCTGGTTACACCTGGCACCTCCGACAAAATTATTGGACATTGATGTAGTCGATGAGGCGGCTAGGTAATGTATAACTGGCGTAATCCAATAAATAGGCAATACGTTTCACATGTTCATTATTGGTTCCTGGGTTGAAATTGGTTTATATTTTCCTGAATGCCATCTGGATGGTGTAATGTGAAGCCGGGAGGCGTCCAGACAGGCGCACCCCCGCGTACTGAAGTTGTGCATGAGATGTGTGCAAGAATGTTGAATGTTTGCTGGCTTGGATGGGAAGTCTTTTACTTCTTATCCTTGGGTTGGGGTACTGTTATTAGCTCGGGGAATACATGTGGAATTGCCTCTGCCTGCCTGGCAGACCTCTCACACAGTGGATTTGAGACCCTGGGTCTCCAGGCGAGCTGGGGCCACCCAACCAGTGATCCAAGGCACCACTTTGACATCCCCTCATGGCGTCCCCCTTCACCTATAACTTCATTAGCTGGAAGATTACATATTCTTTCTTCTCAAATTCTGAAGATACGAAGATCACAGTCTTGATGTGATATCCTACGGGTACATTGTACACTTTCTGGGCCCAATGTTTTCTTCACTTTTTTTTGTTACTTGAAGCCGGTAAGACGCGAAAGGCACGCATACCAATAACACACATTTGATCCCCTTATTTTCAAGAGGCACTGGCTGAGAGTTAACCAAAGTTAACATGCATTGCATCCTACACCTTCTTTTATGCAACATTCTACATACACAATGAGACGAAAACTCAACCTCATCCACCCCCTTCTCAAGCGGAGAGGTAGGGGAGGGGTGCGTGGAGAAAGTGAGAGGAAACAGTATCAAGAGCATCTCTGGGTGTCCTCTGATCCGTGGTCTTTATTGAGGGAGAAACAATTAAATGTACTTTCGGAACAAATTAATAATTAAATAAAGGCCCTCCCAAAGAATTACTTATCAACTTGCATTCTGGACAAAAATCCTATAATTATATAACATTACAGCTGTGGTTAGAAGGATGTAACATGTCTGTATTCAGATAACAAGGTAAGCAATAACCCTGGCGTTATAACACTGTCCTCGCTATCACATGTCCAAGACAATATCACATGCACTGAATCCTCTGTTGATCTGATTTTGAGTGTAGTAATTCAATACTACAATGTACGCACAACTAGTATCTACTAATACAGAAAACCTATACTTGTAAATATATTGTTTCTCTGATATATTTATGAAAAAAATCTCATGTACATTTTTTGCAACTTACCCCTGTTTTCATTTCTCATCAGTTTGCTGGGATAACTTTTGTTCAGTGGCACAAATGGCTCTGGAGGTGGAAAATCAGACACTGGATGGAATGAAAATCTGTTTTCCCAGTCGTCTGAAGAGAGAAAGCACATTTCAGTTCAGAACATTAGGCACCAGCTACAAACTCCTGGCACCACAAAGAGCACAGGGGGATGGGTGACAGGAGCCAGTAGGGCACTTCCTGCAGAGAAGGAGCAATATTACACCGCAGGGTGGGGCAAGGACAAATGATAATACAGATCATTATAATATCCAGTATGGGGATCTTCTGCGGCATAAGGAAGAGGGAGTCAGTGTGCACGAGCCGAAGAGAGACATTTGTCTATACCATAGAATCCCAATGATTTAAATTGATTCATGCAGTGTGAAGTGACTGGGTCTCCAAGAAGTCAAATGTTGCATGCAGAAGGAAAAGGTGCACTGTGATCTGTGTATAATCAGTATGCAGGACATTATTTTGTGAGTTTGATTGACAGTACATCATTTATTTTCAAATATAGATTCTCATAATGTGAAAAAAAAAAAAAATCAGTGCAACGAAAGTACTGATATAAAATGAGCGCTCTGGGCACCAATCACGTTCGAATGCAGCTTATTCGTAGATGTTGGCGTAAATACTTTGCATCAAATGTTTAGAACAGTTGGTTATGTTTCGGCAAATAGTCAACACTTCTTTGCCTAACTTTTCAAAAGTACACCTTGTTCATGCAACTCTGCATCGTCTTCATGTTTGTACCCAAAACATAAGCACATAATCGTAAAGGTATTTCTATTTTTTGGGGCAATTGCCTAAAAATTACACTTTAGTTTTGGCCATAATATCGAGAAATTGACATATTTATCATCTATATAATTTTTTAAAATTATTTTTGGGCAACCCTACGAGATAAAACATTTACAACCCATAGTTTAATTAACATTTTAAACAAGCATTGCCAAAGCCAATATGTCCGGCTTTAAAGGACTGTTGTAGGATAATGTGAAGCATTATAAGTTAATAGCATGGTGATGGATATGTATTTGTGTGGAAGCAAAGAGCTGTAGAATAATACTGGTTAAGGTTAAAAGAGCATGTGACAGTTGCACTTTCAAGTCAGACCTAAACATCCATGTAGGTAAATGACTGCCCTCCTCCCATCTGTGCTGCTGCTAAAGCAAACCACCATAAATTATCGAGTTATTTATGACACTTTATTAGCATTTGAAGGAAATGTGTGTGCCCGTGAAAGTTCAAGCTCTGGGAGCTGGATAAATAAATAAAATTATCACAGCTGTGAGGAGGGCAAGCACTTTTTTGTGGAAGGTCACAACTTCCGCCCAATCAAAACGTGTCAAGATTGTGGAGTGGAGCCAAGTGCATGAAGGTTGGTAGCTTGGACAGCCCCGTGTTCATTAGAAGCCGCGCCAAGGTCATAGCCTGTGGAGGCATGTTGTCCAGTGGCATCAGTGCCAGAGCCATCGGAACTGCCAAACCATCAGAAGTGGGTCCAGCCTTTGGGAGTGGCCCAAAGCAGGGTCCTGAAGCTATCCAGCAGTCCTTCCAGAAGGCCCTGACTTGGGCAGGGTTGGTGGATGAAGTGATAAATTCTGGCTTCATTTTTTCAATGTAATAATCGGCTCTGAGGATTAGCCAGGATTTGGCCAGTCTTAGGGTCCATAGCTGTCTCAATCAACCTTGAAAAGTCTCATTCATCTTCAACCCACAGAGGATTTGACATTTTTAGGAGCCCTTTTTCACACAAAAGTAGAAGGTCTTTCATACTCAAGATAGTATAATCCGAATACAGCCTCTTCTGACATCCCTGTTACAATGAAGGGCAGCACCTTATGAAACTGGTTAAGACCTCAGGGAATAATGACAGTCACGGTTTTCGTAGTTCCACGGGCTCATTTCCATCTGAAGTTCCTAGTATCCTTAAATTTGGCTCCCTGACCTGCTGCTACACAAGAAAATGACGTTCACTTAAAGTATCAACGTTTTAGAGTCTCTGGCTTCATGGCTAAGCACAGAAAAGATTCTGAAGAGGATATCCCTATATCCTCAAAGAGGATTAGTCCTAACAACAATTGTCAGTAAAGTCAGGTGGGAGTGCCTCTGGGGAGCTTTCTGCTCAGGGTCAATGGTCTCCTTTGCAAGCCCACCACTCCTCTAACTGGAGGGAATGGACTGCTATACTAAAAGTCCTAATGAAAGTGAAACCCATTCCCCTTCTTCTGGGCCTCATGTCAGAATAAACAATCTGCATCACAGAGTCCACAAACATTTCCAGGGAGGGACAAGGTCTTAATCAAGTGGTACAGGATATATTCAGGTGGGCAGAGGTCCATATCTTGCCTTTATCTGCAGTTTGTCTCCTGGAAAAATGGTATGAGGCTAACGACCTCCTCAGTTCATCAACGGGTTTGGAGGTTAAGATTCCACCAGTTATAATGTTCTAGGTCTGTTACCCTAGACTTAGAACATGATAAACACCCATATACAATAATAAACAATAAAAAAAACTTTGGCAACAATTCTCTATCAGGTATTCCTCTAAGGATTAAATCCACAGTATTGTGACCCTTTTTTGTATGATTGTTTTTCGAAGAGAACGTTTTTACTTCTTTTGTCAGTATCCACGCTTAGGGTGCAATAGCAACTGTTAAGGCTTTTACATCTCCTAGTTCAGATCTCTCTTCTATTGTCTCCTTAGCACCATGGCTGTTACACTTTTTTCCACCCACAGGCCAGTGATACACTCTACAGTCCCTCCATGGGATTTACCTTTATTTTTAAGAGCTTTGCAAAAAAAAACCTTTTGGACCTCTAGCTTTAATGAATTTCAACTTATTGCCCACACACGTTCCTTTGTTAGTGGCTATAATCTCAGGGCACCGAGTGGGTGAACTAAGGGATTTTCCAAGTCATTAGCCATATTTACGTTTTCCCTGATAAAGTGAGTCTTCATTCTGGTCCATCTTTCCAACGGAAGGTTATTCCTAATTTTCATCTAATACGGCCTTTCAATTAAGGTACGTCATTACTTCACAGCAAACTTTCAAACATGAAATTTGTCCAGGCATGGTGGGGAATCAGCCACTTTGGATCAAGTGGCTGCATCCCCACCATATCTGGTGGAGTTATCTCCCCTACTCTAAACATGCAAAAAATGCCACCAGACCTGCAGATTATAAATCTGCCATTTTCTGGTAGGTTTTCCATTAGTATTTTTCTCTCATTTAGGACCAAAGTCTCAATTTATGGAAACTCTATCTTTAACTTTATACGGAGGAGAATTCACCTGTTCAGCGTGTGACTTTTCAAACCTAGATTTGCGTTTATTAACAAATACTCTTATGATATAGAAACAAATCTGGCAGTTTATGACAGAAAAATATTTCTCACCTTCACAAGATTCCTTGAAGCCATTTCTAATTGACGGTGGTATTGACGGAGGAGGTGGAGGCTGCCCCGAGCCAGGCCTCTCAGGTGGTAGCGGAGGCCTTGATCCCCCTCGGGGTGTTTCCATTCCTCCTCTTGGCGGGAACGGAGCTGTTGGTGATGGTCTCATGACACTACCATTTCTGTTCACCATAGGTGGAGGCGGTGGAGGAAGCGGCCCTGAACAAGAGAATAAAATAATCCAGTGTTTAGAGTGTGATAAAACCAAAGGTATATTCCAAGTCCCTGCAGCTCCACCCTTCTGGGGGCCCCAAATTCAACCTATAACTAGCTGAGAGATTTGGAGCCCCATTAGGCACTTCACCACATTCTGCAGGGTGTCCCCACCAGTTTGGGCTATGCCACATAAGAAAACTTGAGTTTTCGTCCTAACAGTATAATCGTAGACATCAAAGCATTATGCTGCAAAACACAGAAAGTTCAACTTCTCTGTGCTTGGCGATTTGTCTATCTGTGAAGTTCCTGAACGCGTGTATGATTATAACCAGTCATGCCTAAGCATGGTCAGCAGTTTTTCAACGTGTGTTTCGACATAATTTAATGATAATATGTTGAAGGGCTCTAGATAACCAAACATTGTGTAAACATTGATAAATGCTTTTCATTCCAAACAATCTAGCAGTGTAGCAGACGCATGCTAAAGTTCAAGCTACCTTACCATTCAGCTTCCATGCTTAATCGGTATCACTCGTACAGCTTATATCAAACACCACGTTTAAGATTATTTTTCTTCCACCTATATTCTTGGCCACTGGAATTATGCAGCAATGGAGGCAGACCTGACTAAAGTATGTATGCTACAAGAAGGGGTAAAATATGTGGAATAATTCAGCATGTTCGGCTGCAGTATTATATCCTTATTTTGACATTTTAAGACACATTAATATTGTCTGTGAAAGGTTTTCACCTAATAGTACAAATTTCACACTTGAAAACAGCAATTGGCTACTAAAAGGTGCGCCCCGTTTACCTCTGCAAAGCGTATGTCACTGGGCACTATGTGTAGCTGTTTCTTTTAGCAACCTTTTAGCCTCATGAGCTACAAATATTTTTTGGGTTGTAATCTGCATATTACGCAACAGGTGGTGGGTTATGTGGTAAATGCCGTAAATCCATAATTATGCAGAAAACACTGTAGTTTTGATTCACAAAGGGCCTCCACACTCGTGGTGGAGGCCCTGCAGTCATGGCAGGGGCCCCACACTCGTGGTTGGACCTCCGCATTGCAGTTTCTCATTGCGGAGGTCCCGCCACAAGTGCGGGGCCTCCACCACGAGTGCGGAGGTCCTTTGTGAATGGGCAATGTACAGCTGCAGGTTTGCATAATTGCAGTGGTCCTGCCTGGAGAAGTGTGGCTCAATGGTTAGAGCGGCAGACCCTGATGCAGAGATCTGGCCCGGGACCAGGGTTCAATTCCCGCCTCGGCGGGTCTTGGGCTCAATTTCCTCGGACCTGATAATTCTCGCCTCGGTGCCTATTCTAATCATGGGTCCCACTCTGCAACTCTGGGCAATAGCTTGCTTAATCTCCACAACGGCCCCACCAGCGCTGGGATGCCTGGCTTCACCTTGGGGGTGCCCAGGAGTGGACATTTCACAGGGAAAAGACAGGAAGGGTTCCACAGCGGTATGCGTACAGCGCCAGGACACCCTAGGGTAACAGTGCGCTTTACAAGTACAAATTTCATTTCATTTTCATTTCATTATAATACCATGGGGTAACAAAACGCTCAGCTATTTAGAAACAAGGAAGTGAAAAGACGCTCCTCAGAGAGCTAAACTATGTTATCATTCCAAATTGGCAAATTTCACTACATGAGCATTCTTTCCACTGCGCATTCAACATATGTTATTTAGACTGAAATATATGGCCCTCATTCACAATGCAATTTAAACTTCGCAGGCTTGAAGCTGCAATTTTTTTTTTTAAATATAAATATATATATATATATATATATATAAAATCTCAAATGTAAATCCGCTATTTTATTTTTTAAATATTTTTATTGAGTACTGCAGATAATATACATGTGTACACAGTCGATAGTAAGCATTTGGTTACATTTCCAATAATAATTTAGCATTAATCCTGCAGGTGCCCTGGAGCAAAGCATATATTGAGTGAATCCACTCTACATAAAGTGCAACAATATTCGCAGTGTGAACGTACGAACTGTATACTTGTATACTGAATGATGACCCAATTATGATCGACTAATCGCAGTACTCCTTTAAACTCCCACCCAAGATATCCCACCCACAACAACACCCAAACTAAACAAGTAACCCATTTGCCGCCACAGAGACAATACACCCAGCTGATGTTCTTGCATCTGGTGTGTGTCAGGTCTGATATCTTCAGGGAAGGGGGCGCAGGGGGGGGGGGAAAGGAAGGGGGGGAGGAAAGGGGGGCCCCCCGAAGGGGTAAAAGGCATTGAAGGATAAAAGGGGCGGAGTAGGAGAGAAGGGAAAGGAATGGGAGGCACGAGGGTAGAGTGAGCATAGGCATGACATCATTAGCAATCAAACACCTATACCATTTTCTTGCACTGCAATCTGTGAGTCCTCCAACTCATCCCCCACGGCAGCCTTAAATAGTTCCACTAGGTGCGCCCAATCCAGAGAAATTGGCCGTTTTCGCAGTCCCCCATACTCCTCACGCTGTAAAGTCTCCCTCTCGGCAACCGCCTATCTGATCACCTCTTCACGCTAATTGCCAGCACGGGGTGCTGAATTAGACTTCCAGCGCTGCTTGATTATACGTTTAGATAACATCAAAGCCAAACCTGCAAAGCGGCGTAGCAATTTCGCCTTCCTAGGGAGGGGGAAAAGCCCCAGGAGACAAGCCTCAACTGTGTCCCATGGTGTGCGCTCTGTCAGTACTACCAGACTCTGGACAACCTCTGACCAAAACCCCCGCAGCACCGGACAATACCATATCATATGAAGAAAATCAGCTCCAGGCGCCTTACACCTTGGTCATGCCGAGGACGCGGTAGGAAACATCTTTCGTATCGTTGCCGGGGCAAGGTATGCTTTATGCAATATGAATAATTGAATCGTTTTTAGGCGACAATTACGAGAGACTCGCCGAGGATGCTCTAACACCTGGGCCCACTCCATGTCCTCTAGTTCCCGTCCTAATATCATTTCCCACTTCCGCCTGAGATGCAATAATGGAATATGTAAATGTTCCCTCAAGCCTCGATAGAGCCAGCGCACCAAGTGTCGGCCGTGCCCCATAACGTGTAGCGATTTCAGCAATTGAAAAGTTGGGGGTTCTCTCTGATCTATGTACCAATATCTCCGAATATAGCGCACAATTGCAGCATGACTGAGAAACAAGGTTTCAGGCACCGTATAGGTACGTGCAAACTCTTCGTGGGGCATCAAGTGGCCCTCCAAGAAGAGATCACCGACTGTCCCCACCCCTTCTCGCGTCCACCCCTGAATTCGATTCATCGAGATTATCCCACGCCTAGTAGGCAGCCCACAGAGCGGGACGTTCGGGGCATACGGAAATGGCAATCTTGCCAATTTTTGAGCCTGTTTCCAATAATGTAATGCAACTTGCAGCAAATAAGGAGGATCATGCAGCTTCTGTGCACCCGGGCATAACTTTGATTGAAGGGTTCCTCGTTTTAAAAATTCCAGGGAGTGCCCAATTTCAAATAAATTCTTACCCGCTAACCAATATGCCATCCACTGTAATTGTCCCACTATACAGTATGTTTTAAAATCAGGCGCCCCCATGCCTCCCGCAGCACTAGGTAGTTGCAGCTTAGTCAGTGCCAATCTGTGTCTGCCCGTCCCCCATAACAAGGATGATAACAGTGTGTCAAGTGTTTTAAAAATCCAGGCCGAAGGTTCACAAAATAATAAAGGAGGCGGGGCAACATAACCATTTTCGACACCGCCAAGCGGCCCGCCACCGTCAATGGCAACGTATTCCAGAAGGCGATCTGGGAGCGTATCGAATTAATGGTGCGCACTACATTACCATCTATGGTATCGGTGTTGGATCTATATACGTTAATTCCTAAATATTTAAAAGTGACAGGTTCAACTGAATTGCATCTGGCCAAATTGTAAAAAGGGAGAAGCATAAGTATTATAGAAGGAGAAGGCAACTGATTTAGGGGCGTTAAGACAGGCGAGAAATTTACCCAAAGCTAGAAAAGGCAGCAGCTATCGTATGTTTATTGGCATCCAAATCTCGGAAATACAACAGCATATCATCAGCGTACAGTGATACAGAGTGTACCACTCCACGCAAGGGAATGCCATAAGGGACCATGACCTGGCGCAGATATTGCGCAAGCGGTTCGAGGGCTAACACAAAGAGCATGGGGGATATGGGGCAACCCTGGCGCGTACCCCAGGAGATTGTATAAGAGGGAGAGATGGTCGTACCCGTCTTAGCGCGCGCTGTAGGACTAGTATACAACAATTTAATCCATTTACAATATGCCTGGGGCAAGCCGAATTTAGACAATACTGCTAGCATGTACGGCCAGCTTAGGGTATCAAAGGCTTCACGCACGTCTAAAGACAAGCAACCAGCATGAGGTGAAGTTTCTGACGCTGCGTGCATTAGGGCATGGAGTCGGCGGATATTCAGAGAGGTGCTGCGTTGGGGTATGAATCCACATATATCCGTATGGACCAATCGAGGAAGGAGTGGAAGGAGCCGCGATGCTAATACCTTACTGAGTATCTTGTATTCTGTATTAAGAATCGAAAGCGGTCTATAAGATAGGAGGTCAGTCGGTTCCTTACCAGGTTTTAATAAAGACGTGACTATCGCCTCCCTAGTGGTGGGGGGCAGGACACCGTCCTCCAAGGAGGAAGTATAAAGGTGCAATAACCTAGGGACCAGCATATCAGCAAAAGTTGAATAAAACTCCACAGGGAGTCCGTCGGAGTCCGGCGTTTTGTTAAGGGCCAATGCTTTATCGCCACCCGGATCTCTGCAATAGTAATCGGGGCTGCCAAGTCCTTAGCGATCGAATCAGAAACTGTGGGAAGTTGGACCCTGGTCAAGAAGGAGAGTGTGGGAGCCGAGATATCCAAGCCTGGGGCGGTATATAAACGAGCATAATATTCCTGAAACGCAGCATTGATCTCACCCTGAGAGGTAACTAACGTGGTATGGATTGTATTCATAGCTAAAATGGGAGTAGGACTCACCGTAGGTTGGATCAGTCTTGCCAATAGTGTACCTGCCCTATCCGCCTCGGAGTGTGTGCGCAGTGTGTAGGCGTTAAAATCTATTATATGTAAGCGTTCCAGCAATTCAGCATACTTAATTCTAGCGGACTGTAGTGGCTCTACGCCGTCAGCACTCCTCTGAGCCGCTACTTCCAGAGCCTCTCTAGGTCCCTCTCTAGGTCTGTTATGTCCCTGATCGTTTCCCTACGCGATCCTGCCAAAGTCCCCATGGCAACCACACGTACAGTCACTTTGAAGGCCTCCCACTCAATAGATCTGGACGAGGCAGTACCCTCATTCTCTACAAAATAGGTTTCAATAGCTGTAGTCAATGTGGCCCGATACACCTGGTCCTCCAATTGTATAGGCTGCATTCTCCACGTTGGAATAGGAGCAGGGGAGCGGCCCCAAGTCAACAATAACTCTATGGGATTATGGTCAGATATAGTCTTGCCCAGGTACTCACAGTATGTAATAGAAGAGGACAAATCTGGGGAGCAAAGAAAGTAATCCAAACGTGTATGTAGCTTGTGGGGGTAAGAGTAAAAGGAATATTCCCTCATATTCACATGCAAAGCCCTCCATACGTCCAATAAATTCCAGCCTTGTGCCCAACGTCTTAAGGCCACAGCCTGCGTCGTAGTGTTACATAAAGGGGGATGGGACCGATCCAGACAGATGTCAAACACCGCATTCAAGTCTCCACCCAAGAGCCATGGGAAATGGGACCAGCCAGCAAGTGCTCGGGAGACCCATGTTAAAAAGGCTTCTTGGTCTGTATTCGGAGCATATAGGGACCCCAGCACTACTTGTCTACCATCTAACGTTCCCAGTAAGAGGACAAACCGGCCCTGGTCGTCAATTTTGCTCTCACTAAGGGAAAAAGGGATCCCCGCCCGAATCCAGATGGCAGCCCCCCTAGAAAAGGCCGAATATGCAGTTGCATAAAATTGACCCCGCCATCTCTTGTGTAGTTTCATAGTTTCGGAGGGAATCAGATGCGTCTCCTGAAAGCATATTATGTGTGCTTTACAACGATGTAATTGTGCAGCTAGTCTTTGCCGTTTAGCAATAGACCCCATACCTCTGACGTTCCATGAGACAAAAGTATAAGAATTAACAGCAGGCATCATCAAAAATAATGAGAAATCCCCCCGGATCCCAATCCCCCTCACCCCCCCACAACCCCCAGACCATGCGGCATAGTTACAAATAACTCAACAATGTCCCAATACTGGGTCCAACGCCCAAACTTCGTTCGACCAAACAGTGAAAACAAGGTTATCATGCTTCACATTCAACAAATGTTAACGCCTACGGGGGAAGGTCGCTAACACTATCAACAGCCACACAATAGCAGCGAACAACACATGAAAACGCCCAGAATGCGGGCCGGGCCAGGGGACCTACTAATCCGTCCCCACCTGTCGTACAAACATGCATGTGTCATGACATACTACCATTTGGGTAAAGGAGCACATGTAGAACAACAGTCCTTCGAACAGGACAGAGTCAACAACAGGCTGAGAGTGACTTACGAGGTTACATGTCATATAACTAAGAGCCAGCTGAGGCTAAAGGATCATTGCTAAGTTGTGTGGTCACAGAAGGAAACAGTGCAACGCTGCCATCGGAATCAGTGTCCGTATTCAATCCTTCAGACGGGCTGGTACTGATAGCCGGTCGAGTGGTGCGGAAGGTTGAGGCAGTATGTAGTGCCCTTCGCCTGCCCTCCATCACTTGTTGACGAATCAGGGGAGTGGAGGCCGAACTTTGAGTAAGAAGCCCTCTCTTACGCCTCCGAGGGGGGCACTGTGTCTTTGGCAGCGAGGAGTCCATACGTCTCATAGGTTGGACATCGGGGAACGACTTGTCCAGCCAGTCCCATGCACTGTCAGGAGTATAAAAAAACAGGGAGCGTTGATTGTAGAGGATTTTCAGTTTTGCTGGAAATAATAAGGCAAACGACAGGCCCGCTGCCCGAGCTCGCGCCTTCACCTCCATAAAGGAAAATCTTCTGCGCTGAACCGCCAGGGTGTAATCGGGGAATATTGAAATCTTCGCATTGTCAATCTGCAGTGGACCATTGTCCCTCGCCGCTTGCAGTAGGTGATCCCGATCCCTGAAATTCAAAATCCTGGCCAAGATGGGACGTGGGTTGGCGCCTGGTATTGGTCGACGTGTAGGGACACGATGTGCCCGCTCGACTGTGAAATGTGCGGACAATCCAATCGGGGCCACGCTAGACTTTAACCAGTTTTCGATGTATTCCGTGGGCGTAGAGCCCTCCGTTCCCTCTGGCAGTCCTACTATTCGGAGATTATTCCGGCGTGCCCGGCCTTCCGCGTCATCAGCCCGGGCCTTGAGGGAGTCGATCTGTTGGCGCATATGGTTTAGTTGCTCTTCATGGGCTTGTACTTGAGGTACCATGCTATCCACCTTCTGCTCAGCAGTTTTAACTTTCTCAACAAGCTTCTTATGATCATCTTTCAATAAGTTGAGATCCACTGAGATCATGCCCAGTTGCGCTTCCAACACAGAACGAGAATCACGGATCTCCTGCAAGATCATGTCCAGTTTGTCCACCGAAGCATTGGTACCAATAGTTCCTTCCGTGTGATGAGAAAGGGTGGATGAATGGCCCGAAGGCGGAGAGAGAGACCCCCCTCTCCCCGACCGTGAAGACGCCCTAGGCTTTCCCTTGCCCATGGCCGGCAGCGCGGTGTAACAATGCAGTGAACACTCTGCAACAGCGATTAGATGTCAGAGACTCCGCCGCATCCACAGTCAGGGGGGGGCAGCCGGAGAGGAGCCACGTCAGATATCAAGCACCCTCCACTAACCGGCAGTATGACTACAAGTCAGTGGCATGGATGCCACACAAACCAATCGCAATAGCGACCCGGGGCGCCCAGGCGGAGTAGGGCAGTTGACACTCAGTGCAACAGTGGGTTCCTCCAACGCACTGGAAAGGGACCGGAGTAAAGGGTTTCAAGAGAGCATCAGTCGGCTCCCGGGGTGCAGAGCCCAAGCAGTCCACAGTGCAGCCCGGTGTCCCTCCAGGTACTGCACTAAGGTGGGCCACCAGATGTAGCAGTGTACTCGTCGCGGTTTGTCGCCAGCCCCAGCACAGCGCGGATCACCACAGGTCCAGCCAGGAATCCGCCACAGACACGTGGCGCGAAAGGGCCCCCTCAATCAAGAATAAGCCGCCCCGCCTCAGCTATCAGATTGGGAGGCAGCGGGGGGACACCAACCAGTTCCCGTATCCCGGGCCCAGCCAGTCCATCGAGTAGCCTGGAGATCCCAAGGCGCTGCCAGCACTCTAAATCGCGCAGGAGAAGAGGGCGTTGCACGTAGGCCCCGTGCCCAACAGTAGCGCTCACCTCATTGTTGCGGGGGAATCAGGGAGCACCAGTCCAGCGCCTCCGGCCACCCCTCAGTCAGAGCAGCGCGGGCACAGTAGGGGACCCGCCTCTGATTCGTGGCACGAAGCGGTCCTGTATCTAACAGGGGCTCCACCGGGGGGGGGCCCGCTACGGCGGGCAGCGCTGCACCAGCACGCCGGTGCGCCTCGCACACTCCCAGGCGGCAGCAGCGACCCGGAGCACACCAGCAAGCCCGGGCAGGGTGCAGGCAAAACCAATCAGCAGCGGCCCCGAAGAGAGGGTGCGGAGGCCCCGGGGCCGGGAACCAGAGTTACCACCGTGGCTGGGAGCAGGCGCTCGCAGCCCAGCCAGCCCTCAGGGCAGTCCGCGGCTCCAATCACTCAGCAGGCCGCAGGAGATGCCGGGAAGCGCCACCGTCTCTAAGTCCACTCCGCAGGGGTCACAGGCTTCCGAAGAGCACCGTCGAGGCAGCCCGCCAGTGAGGACAGATCATCAGCGCTGGAAACACCGTCTGACAAGGTAGGGAATGACGGATTATTTAACGGATTCAATGCCCCGGCCGGGAGCGCGTCGCTTAAGCGACCACCATCTTGGGCTGCAGACCACGCCCCCCCTAAATCCGCTATTATAATTCACTAAAACAGTTTTGTACTCCCAAAACAATTTACTTATTCAGAAGTATGCAAGTGGGTAAACTCCTCCTGTGGGTAGGGAGTGGGCGTTTCAGGGTTGCTTTGTACTGGATGTTTCTGTATACCAAATGTCATGCAGTAATTGTGTAGCCCTATAGGTGTTTAACCCCAAGTAAGCTACCTTTACTGTTGGGTGGCCCACCAGAGATGGTGAGGAGACCAAACAAATGTAATACTTGAATCCAATTTAATGGGCAACTCTCCAGACATGAACCATACACCTTCAAAATCCCATTCCTTCCATATACTAGCTGGTGCTACCGAACACCTTTGCCGTGAACAACAGAGTTTTTTCATATTGTGACATGTCCACATTGTGCATAACGTAGTGCCCTCGAATTGGGTGCCAATGCTACCATCCAGCACTTGGTGCCCTTTTATACCGTACTACCAGCTGTTTATCCATGATGCTCTACTGTTCAATTTACACACCATCTTTCAATTCCAGCTACAGTACCTGAGGTCTGAGCAGATATCTATCAACCAGACCCTGGATACCTCATACATGACTTTCTCACGGTTTCTTGGCTTGATAAATTCATATATACTATGGCGAATTCAAGGCTCACATATTTTAAAACTGTTACATACTGCTTTATGTTCTGGCAAACTAACAATTTGGAATTTTACTGCACATAAGACTGTGTTATGAGCTATATCACCAACATAGATTTGTAAGTGACATATCTTAAAGCTGTTGTACGCTACATTGTAATTTTATGTAGTAGCAATTGGGAATAATATTGCACAAACGAAAAAGCATCCACAAAAGGTTCTTCTTTGTTACATGCTCCTATTCGAAGAGAACCAACATATCTAGGAGTGCAACCTCTTAAATCCAATTCACTCTGTGGGTGTTCAACTTTTATCCAAGCCCTTTATGCCCTACAAATGGTCGGGGTTTACTCTTATCAAGACCAGGAGTAAATCGGTTTCAAGGGAAGGAATGGGAAAACGCCATCCAAAATTAATAGGCATGTAGGAAAAAGAGCCACTAAACGGTAAAAACATTTCCCTGTGGAGGCAAAAAAAAGAGAAAAGCGTTAGCCAGTGTGTTTGCACTTGCTTTGTTTTGGCCCCAGAAAATAGGCACATCTAGTTTAACGTTTGCGAAAAAGAAATGAACTAAATTTGTTTCAGTATTATGCCAGGAGGATGCGACTGGTGCAGGTATCGAGGCCTAACTTGGAAAAGATTTGAGAATTACAAACCGGTAGAAATCTGCACCCAGGCTTCCAACCCATAAAAGGGTCTTATGATCTCTGACGAGGAAAATCCTTGCCTTCTTGTGCTTTTACACTCTCGATACTGTCTAGCACAATGTTCTCTTCCACATCATAATCAACAGAACTGGAGTCGACGGTACTCTTTTTGAAATGGCTGCAGTACTACTTGGATTTGCTACTCAACGTAGCAAAACTTGAACTGCAAGGAATGGGCCCTTTTATGCCCCGCTGCGAGTTCCTACGGGCTCCATTCTTACTCCTCTCCAATTCAATATTTACAATACAATATTGAACCTCTGCAGAATTATTTGTAAACTCTCAGATTGCTTTTCAGCAGTGGACAAACAACATGCAGCTCTGCAAAACAATGGAAAGCATAGAAAGTGGTTCTTTGATCAGTAGGGGTTCCTTGAAGTGCCTCACAAACCTGGAGACATTGTGTGTCAGTTGTGCAGCTATAGGCACGTACACACATGAACACATGACGCATCACAGTGAATCACTTCACTTAGCTGGCTTCGAATCAAATATGCAAATGACAGTAAAAACTAGAGTAAATTGATAAATTAATAGTTCCACTTCATAACTGCTTCGCTGCCAGTAAAACGAAAGTAGCTCCCCGTAGCCCGATATACAAAGTTAGCAGACGACTTAATACCATTGATGACATACTTCTTCAACCCACAGGATTCGCTTAACAACTAATCCATGCAATGTGGGACTAGTGTTTCTTGTTTGCTTCAACCGATCCAATGAACCTGAACTCATGGACGCAATGTGTGTAAAAGAAAACGCTATGGCACGAATATTGCATTCTAGGATGGAGTCGTCACTTGACCTTAACTTTGACTGCACATGGCATGTTCGGATTGTGTCTCAGCACTTTAAATGACAAGTGTGCATATTAAAAAACTTAATGGCACTGGTTTGCTCAAACTTAAAATTAGATGGTAGTTCGGCACCATCGGAATTCAGACCACTGCGGGAGGTGTGCAACCCACCGACCTATCTCCCTGCACTAGACTTGGCACTGCTTCTAATGCTACTGAAGGCAGCCAACCTGCCTCCATACTCTGGGTCAAAACGTTGACGCTTAATCCATCCACGTCCTGAAGTCACTTCACCTTATAAATCATTGTGATAATTAAGACAGGCTGTTAGTTGAACTACATACATTATGATAGGACGGAACTTTCATACATTTGTTGTTTTGTTTTGAAATGTTTGACTTACTACGATTGAAACTCAGCAATTGATTTACCCGACAGAACGCACTGTAGCATTTATCTAGGATACCCAGGTTCTGAGGGACACAGGGTTGCCCCATTATAGTTAATGGTTTACTAGAGCAGGTTTTCACCTGCACGGGTTTATTACCTTTATTGATTGAATTTTTTTCCAATACCCCCTTTTTTTATTTGAATTTTAGTGAGCAAACTATGTCAGCTAGGAAGACACTCTCCTACAGTGAGGAGTATATCAGCAAACTGATCCATGACCAGGGAGATAACTGTTGTTTCTTAGGGTCAGGGATACCATCCATAGATGTCACCTTGAATGAGAAACTATCTAGGTTAGAAAGACTTGAGAAGAACCTAGTATGATCCCATCTACATGGACATCTTTTAACCAAATACTTACAATCAAACATTATTCCTAAAGGACTTCAAGTACGGAACAAACCCACAATCTTTGTAGACATCCCAAAATTCCGGGAAGGTTTTAGCTTTGTGGCCAACAATTGCTCTAGGCATTGGATGGTTCTTGGTGTTGAGACAGCCCTCGAATACGTTAAAAAGCTATCTCAAGAAATAGCTGATTTGGAAAAAGAGATTTTGGAAGATAAGGCTCTCACTAACGCAAAGGAAGCCCTAGAGGAAGTCAGTTCTGGAGTTCAACACTATCACATTGAATAAGAAATCTAGACAAACTAGCCAAGGCCATTTGTGCCTATGACAAAAAAGTGACTTACCCCTACACATCTGAAGACTTTTATCAACAAGACAGTCAGGGTTTCTTTACAATCACAGGAAGACAAGGACCAAGAAGGTCCACCACGATCTCCGACTCATCGTTGGGAAGAAGCTCAACCAGTGACATAGAGAGACCAGGTCCTAGCAATAGTAGCTGCGCATACCATCAGGGTGAATCTTAACAAAACAGTGGTTCTTCTTTTTTAGGGAACAACACATGGATGCCCAACAGAGGAAGAGACCAAGATCAAACTGGGGGAAACCTAGCGGTTGGAACAGAGGACAGAACACGCAGAGAGGGAACACGAGGGTCAGATTCTACCCACGGGAAAACCACAGAGAGATACAAACCCGGCGGCAGACCTACAGGTTGTAGACCGCCTGACACCTTGAATGAGGACCGATCACAGTTGAGAGTGCAAATGCTGTTCGCACTTCCAACTGCCATATCTCAGAATCAAACAGATCCTAACAAAAACCCAGAGACGGGCCTACAGGCGTAATCGGCTAGAACAGCCATTACCATTAATGAGGACCAACCACAATCACAAGGACAAACGTTGCTAGCATTTCCTACTGTTGAAGGCCATAACCAAACAGACCCTATCATAAATCTGTCCACCTATACACTTACTGAATCTGAAAAAAACGGAAAAAAGCATTTTATCAAAGGGTCTGTCATTTATACCGACGGCCCCACCCAACACTTTTAATGTCAAAATTGAGTTACAGCAGTTTTTCAGAAAAATACGGCTGAAACACTTCTTTAAAAAGAATTCCTCACCGCTAACATATTGCAGCCATCAATTTGAAACCTCCCTCCATCTTTACACCGGCAGCGTACCTAGTCACTCAAATTTTTTTAGCCTATGAACAAATAGTGCTCAAAGAAGTCATGGATTTATTGTCCGATAGAAAATATATTGAATACAACATCACCAAGAATGAAAGAGAGGGTTTGGAATCTCTCAAAAACTACCAGGAGATTGTGATTAAGGTTGCGGATAATGGAGGAGCAGTGGTCATTCAGAACACCTCTCATTACACAGCTGAGATCAACAGACAACTGGGGGCACAGGAGAGTTACCGGAGGATCAGAAAGGACCCCACTGAGGATATTGCCAAGTTGATCTGCAGACTAACTCAAAAAGAACTTGATGAAGGTTTCATATCGGAACCTGAACTCAATTTCCTCAACAAAAAGAATCCTCGCACTCCCACAATATATACCCTGCCTAAGGTCCACAAGGATCTTGAACACCCACCAAGGAGACCAATTGTATCTAGAAGCGGTTCCATATTGGAGCCACTCAATAAGTACATTGATACATTCTTGAGACCATGGGTAAAAAAAACAATCTTATCTCAGAGATACCATGGCAGTCATTCAGTTGGTGGAAAAGCAACTATTTAATAGGGAATCGCAATGATTAGTAACACTTGATGTTGCTTCTCTATACACTTAGGACGAGAAAGCAAAAGACACACAGATGATGGACAGAATGCAGAGCAAATCAAACATTCACCCCCAGTCAATTGATATGGGTTAAATCCATTGTTCTTTTGCTCACCATGCGACCCCATTTCGGACCCAGCCATATGCAAATCAGTCTTGACCCTGTGCCTCATGGGAACAGTCCAGCCTGAACTGCTAAGCCAGTTCCTCCCTGGACCGGAAACACTACACTAGTATACCCCGGCCCTAGAGGTTGTGTGGGAGGTTCTTAACGAAAGAGAACATCCGTGTTGGGTCCCAAATGATTTCATAGTACCGCTATTAGATGTAGCTATGAGAAAGAACTACTTCATTTTTCAAAATGAATTCTTCTTTCAATGCAAAGGAGTAGCAATGGGGGCTGGCTTCGCCCCCAACCTGGCAAATCTTTTCATGGACAAATATGAGGAAAGACATTTACAATACGGTTAATTCATTCTTGGATAACATCTCGATGTGGAAATGTTACATCGATGATGTACCGGAAACAAGCATCCTGGGACCGGTTTCGGGGCATCACCTCTCATCAGCCAGGCTACCTTGAATCCAGTGACACAGTGAGCCCGGGACCCACATCTGGGCATCCCCGGCACACTCAGGACGAGAAAGCAATAGACACCCAGATGATGGACAGAATGCAGAGCAAATCAAACATTCACCCCCAGTCAACAGATCTGGGTTAAATCCATAGTTATTTTGCTCACCATGCCACCCCAGTTTGGACCCAGCCGTATGCAAATCAATCTTGACCATGTACCTCATGGGAACAGTCCAGCCCGAACTGCCAAGCCAGGTCCTCCCTGGACCGGAAACACTACACTAGCATACCCCAGGACCCGGCCCTAGAGGTTGTGTGGGAGGTTCTTAACAAAAGAGAACATCCGTGTTGGGTCCCAAATGATTTCATAGTACCGCTATTAGATGTAGCTAGGAGTAAGAACTACTTCCTTTTTCAAAATGAATTCTTCTTTCAATGCAAAGGAGTAGCGATGGGGGCTGGCTTCGCCCCCAACCTGGCAAATCTTTTCATGGACAAACATGAGGAAAGACACATTTACAATACGGTTAATCCATTCTTGGATAACATCTCAATGTGGAAATGTTACATCGATGATGTACTGATGATTTGGACTGGTGATGAATTAAGCTTGATTGATTTTACCCTTTGGCTAAACGGCAGATTTCCTGACATTAAGTTCACCATGACACATGACAGAGAGACAATAATGTTTTTGGATCTATCTCTCAGGATAGAAGACGCTAGGATATATACCACTCTGTTTAGAAAGCAACCAGAACGTAACACACTTTTGAGGTATAATTCCCATCACCCTAGGAATGAGATAACCTTCCGTATGGCCAATTTCTTAGGCTGAGATGCAATTGCACATACAGAGCAGATTTCTTTCATAAAACTGATATATTAATGACCCGACTAAGAGAGAGAGGATACCCTAAGGGCCTTCTTAAAAGAGCTATAAAAAGAGCATGGTATTGCCCTTGTGAGACTTTACTAGAGGTAAAGGCTAGGGATGCTATTACTAACAGATTAGTGTGGTCACCACATTTAACACAAGGAGCAATGACATTAAGAAAGTGATTAACAAACATTGGAAACTTGTTGCCACAGAGATTGATATGTCGGATAAACCACTGTTTGCCTTTAATAGAGGCAAAAATGTTAGGGACTTTGTAGTGAGTTCCTTTTTTAAAAGTAATCAGACTTCAGACATCACGTCTCAATTGAGTCTCCCACCCAGTCACTTCAAATGTGGTCGATGTAAAGCCTGTGACCTTATGGACGAAAGGAAAGACTTCAAGCATCATGACCGGTTGTACACATTAAGACACCACACTAATTGTAACACAACTGGAGTGATATACGCTATCACATGCCCCTGTGGAAAAGTATATGTGGGACAAACCACACAAAAGGTCAAAGTGAGGATCCTACAACACTGCAGTAGGATCAGGTGTAAAACACAAGGAGCACCTTTAGTAGATCACTTCCAGGCCATGCGGCTGAAAGCTTAAAATGGTGGATAATAGAAAAGATAACCTGCAGCCCCAGAGGAGGCAACATTCAAGCATTGGTTATCATACATAGAAGATCCTTTCTCTAAGATTTGACACTTTTGCCTGCGATCCATTCCTGCTCCCTAACTCCACCTGGACTAGGAGGAATACATCGTTGTGAATACATTCAATGTGGTGAGTCGCCCATTCAGTTCACTTACCTGTGCTATTAGAACTTTCTTATGATGCACACCATACTCATTGTAGATCACTTCTCCATTATATAGGCTATTTGCAGGTTGCATATTGGTCCTGAGGAAGACCCACTGTGATGTTCATACAATAACACATACTCCGGGTCGAAACGTCAATGCTTAATCCATCCACGTCCTGAAGTCACTTCACCGTATAAATCATTGTCAAACCTAAGACAGGGTGTTAGTTGAACTACATACATTGTGATAGGACGGAACCTTCATAAATTTGATGCTTTGTTTTGAAATGTTTATGTATATTTGTCTTTCTTTGTGATTATGCACTGAATACTGTTACTTCACATCATTGTAACTCCACGCTTTATCAGTTTTGTCTTTGTCCTGTGAATTAACTGTTACAGCCATTTATGTATCATGATGCATTTAAATGATATGTTATGTTATGTTAGCGGGGTTTTATAACGCGCGCACAGCTACTCCAGAGAGTGTCCCGGCGCGAGCCCAAGAGCAGGAGACAGAAAAGAAAAACATAGCAGAAGCAGGTGAAATGCTCAGCTGAAAAGGAGAGTTTTAAGTTTCTTCCTAAATTGGATGGGGTTCTGCAGGCTGCGTAGGTGAAAAGGGAGAGAGTTCCAAGCCATAGTGGCCAAGTAGGCCAGAGAACTGCCACCCTTCCTTTTCAGGCGAAATCTGGGGATAGTAGCCGTTAGCATGTTAGAGGAACGCAAGTGCCTGCTGGGGACGTAGAACTGAAAACGCTTCCTAAGATAGGCCGGCCCATAGTCCTAGAGAGCAGCATGAGCTGTTACCAGGGCCTTAAACGTAACCCTTGCCTTCACCGGTAACCAGTGTAGATTACGTAGATGCTGCCTGACACTGGTTCATTTGGGGAGATTAAGAAGCAATCGGGCTGCAGCATTCTGGACCACCTGTAATCTGTCCAGGAGGTAGCCGGGCACACCGACATACAGTGCGTTTGCATAATCGATACGGGAAGTGACAAGGGCTCGAGTGACCGTTTCTTTTGCTGCTAGGGCAGGAGAGGCAGAAACTTTTTGAGAAGCTTCAAAATGCCGAAACAGGTACCTGTCAATTTACTGATTTGGTTGCAGAAGCTAAGCTTTTCGTCAAACCAAATCCTAAGATTTTTTACCGGGAGGCCCAGAGGGGAGGGCCTGGGGGACTCATCCGGCCAAAAAGTATGCCAGAACAAAGGGGGAAACTCACCGAAGAATAAAATCTTGGTTTTATCTTCATTGCATTTGAGCTGAGCAGACGTAAGCCAATTGAACACAGCTGTAAGACAAGTTTTAACATGAGCAGTGGATGACTCCCGTTTCTTCCAGGTGAACAAAAGCGGAGTGTCGTCAGCATAGGCGACAACTTTAGCTCCCAACTCCTCCGCCAGCTGAATGAGAGGGGTCATGTAAATATTGAACAAAAGTGGGCTCAGCACAGACCCTTGAGGGACCCCCGTCCGGAGAGCTTGAGTAGTAGACGTGAAAGGGGGGATCCAAACTTGTTGGGTTCTGCCTTCTAAAAAGGATTTTATCCACCTACTGGCAGAGCCCATGATACCCAGCTTCTGCAGGCGGGCTAGAAGGAGTGAATGGGGGACAGTGTCAAAAGTGGCAGACAGGTCCAACAGGACCAGTGCTGCCCTGCCCCAGCATCCAAGGTCTCGTGAATGGCTTCAGCGATTTCCACCACTGCTGACTCCGTGCTGTAGGAGGCTCTGAAACCGGATTGGGCCGGGTGAAGGAGGCCATGCTGTTCAACGAAAGAGGTCAGTTGCTTATTGACCATCTTCTCACAAACCTTAGCAATGGCAGGGAGCAGAGAGATAGGGCGATAGCTGGCCGGGAGGTTGGGATCCAGAGAAGCCTTTTTAATAAGGGGGATAAGCAGTGCCTGTTTACAAGCTGTAGGGACAATGGCCAATGCCAACGAGGTGTTAATCAACTGATTCAGGAGGGGGTTGATAACAATGGCTGCGCTAGCCAAACGTTTGGCAGGGCACGGATCATTAGGGGAGTCTGATTTAAGAGTGGACAAAGCGGCCATGGAGTCCGTCAGCGATATAGACTCAAAGGTGGAAAAAGTGGCTTCAGAAGGGGCGGGAGCTTGTTGGTCAGGGGACACCGTAGTTACATGAGCGTCCTGATTGCCAAAAAGCGATTGAAGTGCCCTAACCTTATTAATAAAGACATTTGAGAGCTCTTCACACCATGAGAGACGGAGCGTGGGCATTGTTCAAGGCTTTAGGAGTCACATAACTTTGTACAATGTTAAAACGTTCTTTGGCGTTATTGCCAGACAGGGCAATACGATCGGTATAATGTGAACGCTTAGCTTGCACGATAGCAGCATAGTAAGATTTTTGGGCCGTTTTGAGTGCGGCTTTGGCCTCTATACTGTAGTTCTGTCTCCATTTCCTTTCTAGCCTTTTGCATTGCTGTTTGTGTTTTTAGCAATGGCGAGAACCACGGTTTGGAAAGAGACACGTTCTGGCGCCTAGGTCTGGCTTGTGGGGTGAGAGCCACGACCACCTTCTCGATCCACCTATTAAAGTGTGCAAGTTCCAGGTCAAAATCCTCAGGGAGCTGAGGCTGGCATCCAACCAGAGCTTGGCTGAATGCTGCCGGCTCGATTTTATGGGTTGCATTGCCCGTGCCATCGCTACATGGCCTGGATGGATAAACCTTGTTAGCAATATGCCAAGAGAAGAAAATCAAGTAGTGATCAGACCATGTTACTTGTAGGGGAGATGCCACCTCCAGTGGAAGACTGTAGCAAATGACGTCTAAAGTGTGGCCCCCGCAGTGAGTCGGAGAGGTTACATATTGCTGGAGTTGTGACACATGCAGCAGAGATAAGAAATCGCGATTATCACTCCCCTCCATGTTGTCAATATGTATATTACAATCTCCAAGGAGCAAAAAATGTGTGTATCGAAGGGTTCTAGGCATAATCCAGCTATTGAGTAAGCTGGGTAAGAGGTTGACGGGGCCAGGGGGTCAGTAAAGCAAGATCCCTCCCAAGCAATAGTGGGGTGAGATTTTGACACAAAAATCAAGTGCTTCAATGTCAGGCGAGTCCCTCAATTCATTAAATTGGCACTTCCATTCTTCCCTCACCACCACTGCTACACCCCCCCTCGCCCTGATTTGCGATCTGCTCTAGAGATTTTGAACCCCTTTGGGATGGCCATTTCAATAACTGGGCTGGAAAATGGAGTGAGCCACGTTTCTGTGAGAAAAAGTAAATCAAGGGACTCATCAGTAAGGTCAAAGATGTCCTGGCAGTGTTTAGAAACTGAGCGGACATTAATGAGCGCTGCCTTAATTGAAAGCGGAGCATACCTGCTCCATGGCATATCTACAATAGGAGAAAGGGGCCGGGAAGTCCAAACTTACAGTTGACGCAGGCGTAAGTGCTTTCCGCCGCTACGTCCCATCTCGTACATCCCCCACAGTTGTTGTTATTAAAAGACCACAGTTCTTCACTATTATACTGAAGGATGTCATGTCTGGTGTAAGAGCGGCCACCGGCATAGTAGCTGGCGCTAGCCGCCTCCGGGACGCTGACGGGCGCAGACGGGCTTGTAAATAATATATAGAGTATAACCTTGTATTGGTGTGCTTTGACTTATCCCCTTTCTTTCACAACAAGTGTGTGATCTTTGTTGACTTACTGCAATTAAAACTCAGCAATTGATTTACCCGACAGAACACACTATAGCATTTATCTATGATACCCAGGTTCTGAGGGACACAGGATTGCCCCATTATAGTTAATGGTTTCCAAGCCTGGTCTGGCCTGTTCCTGAGCGGTCTGTACTTCTCAACAGCTGCTGTCTGTGACTCGCACATATGCAGTTCATTGTCAGACCAGAGAATCCATTGAATTCCTGATAGTTGCCGAAGAAACATGGTTTTTGGCGCAGCACACAAAAACTTGATGCCAAATCTCCGACGGCTGGTCATGGTCTAATGAAAGCTTATCCTCTGGCTTTGCTGGCACATAGTCCAAACTTCCGAAAAACAAAGAAGCATCAGACAGACTGTCACGTCCCTATAACTGCAGGGTAACCTGTGTGTAACTGCGAAAGCCTGGGTTCTAGTTACTATCATAACTCCTTGAAAGGCGCACTTAGGCCTCTTGCTGGTAACTGCTGGAGAGGGGTTGTAAAGAGTTTGTTGAATCTCTGCGATCAAGTTGCACATGCACAAACAACTGAGGAAATACTGCTCTGCAAGCAAAAAATAGCCTTAAGGTGAATACACACTGGAGTTTTGGTGGGTCTCTGTAGGAAGCTGGCTCTGTATATACTATACCAAAATGAGTTATAGTGTGCACAGAATCCAGTGGAACCCCAAAGGTAGGCCGAGGTAAAAGTAGATAGCACCTTACTCTCTATTTGTGGTAGTGTGCGCGAGCAGTAAGGCTTTATCAGAGGGTAGTGTTAAGCATTTGTTGTACACACTCAGGCCGCAAATGATGTCACACACTCAAAGACTGAATTCAGACCAATTTGTTTGTATAAAAAGTATTATTTAGTTCTATTTATTTTCTAGAACCAAGCAAGCCTGGTACAGGTAAGTGTAAATGGTACTTTTCAAGGCAGGTTGAACAAGACAAGCAAGCTCAATGAAAATGTCTTTGTTACAGATTTGTAAATCTTTTCAATACAGTGGAAAGTACTGTTAGATTACTTGTGATAACTTTATGGATTACTTTTTCTATTCAGTGTGATATGCCTAGATAGCACACTGGGGCATTTCCTAGAGAAAAGGTAAGTAAAGCAGTTTTTAGATCTTTTCAAGTTCTCATACAAAACCAACTCCACACAGAACAATTTTCAAGGAAAACCAGTCAATGTATTCCTATAGAGAAAATGTGGTTATCGGTTAACAGGTAAGTACTTGGTTGTGGGAGTTGGTATCCTTGGGTAAGAACCAGGGTTCCCCCAGGGTCAAGGATGCTCTCTCAAAGCACCCTCAGCGGGACTAGGGCGGCCGGGTGCAGAGTGCTGAAGCCCAATGTTATCCAATGGTGGATGGGGGGCCTCCGGTTGGTGGCTGCTCAAGAAAAGTTTCAGCGCTCCGTCCATCATCTCCTTGTGTTTGCTTTGTTCGCCCTAAGTTGGCAGGGTATGCCCAGACGTGGGTCCTTTGCTCACTTTGCCACTGGATTCAAGCTAGCATGGCTGATGAGGGGTGATACCCCGAAACCGGTCCCATGATGCTTGTTTCAGGTCCAGGAAAGACCTGGTTTGGCAGTTTGGGCAGGATTGTTCCCATGAGGCACAGGGTCAAGGCTGATTTGCATATAGCTGGGTCTGGCACTGGGGTGGTGAAGTGAGCTAAAGAACTATGATGAATTCAACCCACATCTGTGACTGGGAGTGAGTGTTTGAAAAGTTTCAGCGCTCTGTCCATCATCTCCTTGTGTTTGCTTCATCTGCTACTACCTAGTGGGGCGGCGCTACTCAGCCATAACGGAGGGGCTGCCCGGGCTGGTCACACAATTGTGCCTTTGGATGAAGAGTTTCCCTCTCTGCCCCCAGCTCTTCCTGGTTCACACCAAAAAACACAGATCGCCACTAGCAAAGCCGCATGAGGAGAGTTTAAAACAAACATTAGCAAAGCCAATAGGTCTCGCTTATGTGAGATCTATTGGCTTTGTCAATATTGTCTTAGTCATATTGCCCAGTAGAGAGGCCACTGTCCAATATGGCTGAAAGTAAAGACAATAAAGAGCTAGGTTTTGTCAACGCTGGCCACGTCATAGCGCTTACATTTTTTGTTTTTTACTTTCAGCCATGTTGCAGAGCGGCCATACTACTGGACAGCATGACTAAAAACATTGACAAAAACAATAAATCTGGCATTGGCCCTGTCAATGCTTGTTTAATAGAGTCGCACGTTAATTTAAAAAATAGTTTTTCCAATTTCCAAGAGAGGGCGGTATTGCATCAGAAACCGAACATCTAGCATTGAATGCAGTTCTGTACAGACCAGTAATGTTACTATGAAAGAGCACACGGGAAATACCAAACATAGCATTTCAAATATCAAATAAACTGAGTACAACATAATCACAAAAAGCTAAACACTTAGAATAAAACTGTATTAAATAGGTTACAGATTCGAAATCCATCCCTCCTGTTACCTCAATAGATTCAACTTTGTTCACACTAATATGGTATCACTACTTACTTCTCGAGCATATAAACTGCCACTGAATATTTCTCATCCTAATAGCTCTTCAATGATTAGACATCGTTTATGTCAGTCGTCTTATCCTGCCACCAATCTAGGGCCTGAGTTCGAGGTTGGCGGACGGGACACTGCGTCACGGAAAGGACACTGCGTCACAGCCGTGAGGAATATCTCGCATACCGGAGGTGCATTCTATCCCATGGCGGGATATCCACCCGCCAAGACCGCCAAGAAATCAGGCCCCAAGTGTTTACAGGTCTAGGAGAGAGCTTCCCTCGTCCCGAGTCCACCCCCCGCCCCCTCCCGCCCCCCATTCAGCGTGTTTGTTGTGGGGTCAGACCCTCGGATATCCGGGGGCCAGTATTTGGAATAAATCTCCGCTTCATCGACGACGTGTCCACGATCATCTTGACTTTAGGAGGCCTTTACTGACCTTCCTTTTTTTGTGTGTGCAAAACTCAGGCTTCGGGGAGCAATGCCTAGGGTTGGGTTGGGATCCAAAATCGGCCCGGGCACACCAAAAAAAAGTGCCCTACATTTGCATATTGCCTTTCCGCAAAACACTGCTTCAGCGAAGTTTTATGAAAAGAAAGGGGGTGGGGGGCATGTTTTATTAACTTCACTTAGATTTAAAAAAAAAAAAAATGCACAGATGATTCACACTGCTGAGCCACACATGAATGCAAGTGAGACCACTTCTGCTCAGGCCCCCTGCCCCAGCTCAAACAGCATACATTAATGGGCCGGCTCACGGAGAGAAAGAGTGATACCTCTGCCCATCTGCCTCTAGAAAGGCCACTCAGGCACCCGCTGGCGGCATCCTAACAGCACAGACAGCCCCCAGGCTGCCCCAAAAGCAGCCCACGGCTAGAACTCGGCTACCGGCCCTTCGGCCATTTCCCGAGTGCCCGCGTTACCAATCCGACACTGGCAAAGCCTGCCTGTGTATTGGCGCTTTATAACTAAACAATAAAATCACGGTCAGTGGATGAATGCGTACAGCTGTAAATATGAATGAATGAATGGGAGTCCGATGGTGAAGGGATGGGCGACCCTGGTTTCACGCATCAAAGACTGAAAGATGGACAAGGATGAAACTTTGCGGATGTATATGTGCATGAATGAGTCAATTATGGATGTATGGGTAGATGTATACAGAAAAGACCACAGGGATGAGTACATGGAGCGAAATGGACGAAAGGGAGAATTCTTTTGTGACCAAAACGTGAGTGGTTAATGAATGGATGTATAAATGAGACTGAAGATGGATAGATGAATGAATATAAGCGGACTGATGAACGAGTGTGACGATGGAGGGGTTAACGGTACTGACGCGGAGTATATGAAAGGCTAAGCCATGAAGACAGTTACACGTCGCGAGGCACGCTCCTCACACGCGCACCGCGCTGGAATGCAAAGAATGGGAATTATTAGATTAAATAGAACAGTAGTTATTTCACACGGATCACGTTCTAGCGCATCTTCTAGGCTGTCATTCAAGGCCTCGAATACATTGTGTAGTTGTGTATAGAGTACAAGTCCAAACAACAAAGAAACATCTCGACTTCATCTCTCAGACCCTCCGCTTTTACCTGTCAACTATCGTCCGATTAGTTTGATAGATGTAAGCCAAAAAGTGTTTGCACGTGTCCTACTGGGGCGTCTCCAAAACTGGATGGAGGAACAGAACATCCTCACTTCCCTCCAGGCCGGTTTTCGAGCAAGGATATCAACAACTGACCAGATCTTAAGGCTACAGATGATTTATTGGAAAACTGTTAGTATAGAGGGTGGCAGCCTCTACCTTATATTTGTAGACCTTAAGTCAGCTTTCGATCTGGTGCCAAGGGACAAACTCTGGGCTACTCTATTAGACATGGGTGTCCCAGAGTATCTTTGCCAGCAGTTAAAAGGCTTACATGAGGGCAACTTTGCTCGAATTAGATTTGGCAAAAATGGCGAACTTTCATCCCCCTGCCTGTCGAGAGAGGGGTCCGACAAGGCTGTGTCCTGGCCCCAACCCTCTTCTGCCTTTTTATTAATGGCTTAATAGAATCATTGAATGCTGGGGTAAACATTGATGCTCCCAGGTTGGCGAAACGCATTATACCTGCCCTCATGTTTGCAGATGATACCCTCCTGCTTGCTAAATCCCCCATGGGAATCCAGAGAACTCTGGACAACTTTAGCGCTTTCTGCAAACATTGGGGACTAGAAATCAACCTCCAAAAAACAAAGTATATGGCTTTTAATGTAGGTAACACCACTCGCCCAAACCCTTCTCTGGATGGAAGTCCCCTAGAACGGGTATCTATATTTGAGTACCTGGGAATTACATTGACAGAAAGAATGGATTGGGGAGCCCAAATCAGTAAAACAGCCTTAAAATTATCCCAGACTTCGGGGGGGCATTTTAAAATCATATAGGTCATGCTCTGAAAAACGGGTGAGTCCTGCGGTGGAAATTTACAAGGCCCAGGCTAGGTCAGCTGCACTCTATGGAGCCGAACTATGGGGGCATTGCCCAGCTGGCCAGCTCGCCCGTACTGAGAATTTATTCATTAGACAACTTATGGGATTGCCACCCAGTACACCACTAATACCCCTACGTATGGATCGAGGGGTCAGACTCATTGAGGAAGAAGCTGCTCTTAGACCATTATTATACTGGCGGCGCCTGTGGTCCACCCCTGAATTAGCCTCTTATAGAGAAGAACTGATCAATGTCATGGGGTTGCGAGGTGCAGGGAAGTTGCCTTGGCTGCTACATGTTAAGAAAACATGTGAGGGCAGGGGCAGTTTGTGGCACAATGCAGAAGAAATCTCCCAAATAACTCCCAGAAAAGCTTTGATCGAGAGTTATAGAGACCATAAACTCGCCCAGTTTGAGATGAGACCCTCAGTGGGGAGACTGACGGCTGAGTTTCTGGAAGTTAAAACTATATATATTCTAGAACCAGTGTTGGACGACATACAGCCGCTTCTGGCTAAGAAGCTTTACCTGCAATTTAGGCATGGAGTCCTTCCGCTGCGTTCATTCACAAAAAAGTGGGAGGGCCACACAAATGCAGAGTGCCCTGCGTGCCTTAATGCAGATGAGACTGATCTTCATGTGATATTTTTCTGCCAGGGATACAGGAAGGCCAGGTCGCGATGGCTACTACAACTTTGCAGGAACTTGGGGTCGAGACACTGTCGCAACGTGTATAGGATCTTAAAATCCGACACGCATGCCCATTGTTTTTTCAATCTCACGCTTCTTATTTACTATGTGGTGCACACGCAGAGCCATTTTGAATAAGTCTCTAAATAGGAATGACAATGGTCTATGATATGTTTTAACAGATGTTTTTTGCATAAATTGTATTTATTTAGTTGTTGCGGAGACAATTGATCTATTATTAATGACTATTATGCCAGTCTCTGAATGTGCATAGACCATTCCCCCCTGATTGTTTGTGGTTTTATGCACTGTGTTGACAACTGGGGCAAATATGTCGGCTGTGTAAATTTCTTCTTATTCAGCTTTTTTTAAAATTATTTTTCCTATGTGCAGCGCAATTTTTAAACTTGCAATACAAACGGAGCAAATAATTATTGGAACTAGCCTCTAAATGCACATGCACTTGCACTTTATGTCTTGCTCTTTAAGATGGCTGATACCGGAGAAAGTTCTCCCAGCGCGTGGAATGTAAACCCTTTTGTCTTGTTTTTTTATGTTGTTTTTATCTATTGTATTTTATTCAATTTTTAAATATTATCCAAAAATTGTGCTTTTATGGCCAATTGTGCCGAAATAAAGTTTTATGAAGAGTACAAGTCCAAACAACAAAGAAACATCTCGACTTCTTCTCTTAGACCCTCAGCGCCGGAGTCTGCAGTCCACGCTTCGTCCACCCTTCCTGCCGATGCAGCTTCACTTCTGGCACCGCAGCATCTCATAACCAGACTCGATGGCCAGGCTACTAGTCCTGGATTATCTCTGTTTAATGAGTGATCCATGTGTCAACTTACAGAGGCGTTAAAACAACGTCACTTGTGCCTCCTCTGCCAGTTACACTACCACAAACTACGTGAATGTAGGTGAATACAATCCGTAGTTCTCACTGAGCACCCATCCACATGCGAATTACTGCACACGCTGTAAACCGGAATCACAAATGTAGTTTGCGGAAGTCTTCTCCCCAGCCATAAAATGGCCCCCAAAAGTAAATGTTTATTTATGAGGGTCTGAAACAAATGAATTCGTGTAAATACAGCACCTGCAAAAGACGAATCAGTATCGGATCAAGCGCTGAGAAGGGCGAACATGAAGACAACCTTTTCCACAAGAACCAGAGTTTCAGACAGTCCCACATGGCCCTTCACTTGTGGACGCGGCAGACACTGTAGAAACTTACCCGAACCACACCTCGCTGAGAAAAGACCGGCAATCCACTATACAACTAAAGTGTGCACTGTCCAAGACTGAGGCACACGTACCTAGCATCTTTTTTTCATCGGAAACATGCAAAAACGCGGTACAACAATCTGAGTGTACAACTATCACCCAAGAAAGCCTGCAGGGTTTGCAGTTCTTGGCTCCTCTCAGAACAACAACTATCGAGGAACCTTCCCTAAAACGAAACCCAGAGAAGTGACAATCACCCCAGCACCACAAATATGGAGACATCAGTCATAGGGAATAACCACCCCAACAGTTGAGTGGAGGAGGACGTATTCTGGACCGTGCAGCGCCTTTGGACACGGGTAGACGGTGCTTTTCAGGTGAAGCCACTTTGAAAAGGACCAGGTCGTATGTGCTCAGAATCGGAGGCTACGTCTGGACCACCAAGAGGGGGAACTGTAAAAGTTTTGGGGGAGAAATGGGCTCTGTGAGCAGTAAACATGCAGAGAGAAGCACAAAGAGGGAGACCTAAATACGGACTCAGTGTGGGTTTCGCGTTCAGGCCTTCAGTGGCGGCTGGTGACATTTGAAAATGGTAAGACGTAAAAGTTATGGCTGAGTGCACTATGGCGAGCGAGCATAGCAAGCGAGCCCGACTGACATAAGGGGGGATGGGGGGGGGGTGGCTGCGGGGGGGTTCCTCCCCTCAAGAAAATTTTGAAAAAAAAGTGGGCTAATGGTGCATTTTAAAGTAACTTTGGGAAAGAAGAAGGTTAATAAAGCAATTTTGAAAATGTATTTATGACATCAATAAAGAGATTTCATATAATAACGTAGGTAGCTTCTTATCCATTACAACCACAGAACTTCATAACAGACTCTGAGATAATGTTGAGTACCTCACAGATTTTTTTTATTTATGGATATACCTTTAGAAATTAAATGTACGGACTTGACCTGCTCATGGCCGAAGGGAATAACAAAATGTGCCTCTGACATTACCATGCCAAGATAACTTTGCTCATTTTCCCCACGGGCTGCTTAATGCTGGATAAACTAGAGTCAAAACACAATTATCTTCACGTAAGCCATGGAGTGCAATGATTTGGTAGGATGCACAGAAATGCTTTTCAGTACGCATCCTTGGTGCCCGCCTGTACTTATAGGGTAGGTGAAACATAGATTTGGCAGGGAAAGCACACTATTGATTTATGGCACTCTTCCCAGTACCACAAGCCTGATCCCTCACCCCCACGCTAGTCCTTTTTTCACCTCCTCAGAGCCCAGGTGTTCTCTTCACACCTTCTTGTGATTTCTCTCTCTGAACGCAGCTACCCCACACTCTTTTCCATCGTCTTGATGTCTGTCTCCAAACACTGTGTTATGATTTCTCTCGTGTTTGAGGCCGCGCGCCGCTGTAGAATCTTACTGTTCCATCGTTCTATTGTTACGTGGTGTTCCTCGCGACCTTGGCAGTTTGGCAGTTGCTGCTGGCTGAGGCGCAAGGGACGCTGCGACTATGTGCTGTAAAGAATAAACCTACTGAGATAGTTACCAGCTTTCTTGTCATTCATGATCACAACATGTTCTTGGCGACGAGCTTCAGTCAGCGAAGCACATAGTCAGCAGCAAAGAATCTGCGTGTGCCGTGGCTCAAGAACTGAGGAACTGCGGGCAAAGCAGCTATGCTGAGGGGTAAGAGTGTGAAAGAGTTGACCCCCAACGCGCCGCATTAGTGCCGACCTGATGGAGGAGAGCGCCGTTCAACGCAGCAGATGTGTGAGGCACCGTGACAGAAGTTGTTTGGTTGAGGGGTAAGAGGATTTGTAAATGGACCCCCAACGCGACGCTTCAGAGTCCGTTTAACTGTAGAGAGCACAGTTTAATATTATTGATGACAGACTCTGGTTGTTTTGTGGTTCCCATGCGCAGACCTGGAGAGTCTGGAGCCAACAGCGATTGTTCCGTTGTAGTCCTGACTGACCCTATTGCCGCTTGTGAGGTAAAGCGGTTAGTCAGAGAAGAATGCGTGTGAAATTGATTCACGGAGCAGCACAGTGAGACACGCCTACGTGGGAGGAGCTTCATTTCTTAAAGTGACGGCATTTTATTGTCGGTTTGCTGGCATTTTCATGTAACTGAGTCTCGCTTACCACAAATTTTGCAAATATATCAGTTTGCGTGGGTAAAGGGGAAGTTGATTTTTGAGTGCTGACCCCTTTTGCAAGTTTACCAGCGTTTAAGAACCTTCATTTTCATATCATTTCGGAAAACAGCCCTGCAATATTATTTCCTTTTGACATCCTACAGTGAAATATGGATGTCACAGCTTTGGACGTCACAGCAGTTTCTTCTCCTCCACATTTTCTCACTCAACTTGGTAGTCCTAGCATCGAGTGGGATGAGTGGATCGACATCTTCGACAACTACCTGGAAGCGTTGAATGCTCAGGATTTTAGCTCCAGTAGGAAAAGAGCGATTTTACTTACCA
This sequence comes from Calotriton arnoldi, assembly GCA_963921515.1. NCBI lineage: Eukaryota > Metazoa > Chordata > Amphibia > Caudata > Salamandridae > Calotriton > Calotriton arnoldi. The sequence continues at coordinate 1,552,087 of CAWUFW010002424.1, read as the reverse complement.
GTTTGGGTAAAGAGGGTCAACACATTTTCAAGTACCTTCCAGTTGTCACTAACGAACATGGCCAACCTATTGAGGATGTCTATCAAGAAGCACGGAAAAGGTTAGAGAAGAGGTTTGCGAAGGAGACAAATGTTGTCATGAGGAGGTTCAAATTCTAAACTCAACCACAGAGAGTTGGGGAATCGATCGATGACTTTGTTACTGTTGTAGGGATTCTGCACATATACAGAGCTATGCACAGGATAATAGGTCCTCGGAGTATAGTGGTGAACCAACCATACACCTTAGTACCCACAATCCCAATCCAACTAGCTTTAGCGTCTCATTAGCAGCGCAGCTACCAATGATTAGACAACCCAGAACACGATCTCTCTCTCTCAGGACTCGCGGGAGCAAGAACACCCTTTCATAACTCACTCATACCTGTCCACAACGTGCGTAATAAGAGACAGTATAGTTTAAAATGTTTATTTCAACTATCGTGCTCTAAGATACAGTACACGTGCCAGTACTATCATCATAATGCATACGGATAAAATAATAAGCATAGTTACAATTCCATAGAATACAAACGGGAAAGCATTTCATAAAGCAGTGGATATAGGGCTAAATGACCATACCACCCTCCCCGTGCTATTAGCTAGTTTATTATAAAAATAGAAGACCTCTGGGCTTTGTCGGGCAGACCCTCATACCTCAATATCTAGATGCAAGGTTTACATCATCAGACAAGCACAGCTCTTCTCTCTGGAAAGGTTGTTCTCCAAGTGTGCCTAACAGCGAAATCACAATATTAAAAGCACACGAATTTCTCCAGTGCAGCTGTACTTAGTGTTATGTCTAAGTGCGAGGGACTGGCCAGATCAGCAAGAACAAGGGACGTTGTTGTTCGACCTTGTACATGTTGTGCAGATGAAACCCACAGGGAACAGGAGAAAAGGTGAAAGGCAGAAAGGCAGACAGTTCTAATATAGCCGGGCACAAGCAGAGGCTGGAAAAACAAAGTCACAAAGTAACGTGCGCAAAAAAGCATCATGGCAGCCAGGCCTAAGCTAACATAGCAATGCAGACCATGAGGCCACAAACCACACGACATTACAAGACTGCGTGAACTCTCCCTCAAATGTAGATTTGGTCCCATGGCTGAGGAGATGATACGGGATCAACTGATTGTGCAATGCAGAAGCAGAAAAACTCAAGAACGGTTGTGGGCTGCCAAAGATCCCACTCTAAAGGATGCCATTGATATAGCAAAGATAGTGGAAGAGTCAGAGTTCTGTATGAAGGAGATGGATCGTAGAGATTCCAAAATGAACAGTACTGGTGAAGGGAAACATCTGTTGTGGAGGGAAGTGAAGGGGAGGTGGCTGCGTCCACCAGATTTTATGGCAAAGGTGGTAAGAGCTCTTCTGGCAGCAGGTTGTATCCCAGCAAGTTTGGTAATAAGATGTGTGGCAAGTGTGGTAGCACTTATCACACAGCAGATTAAAAAAAACTGCTGGGCTATTGGCAAGGAGTGCAGGAAGTGTGGCCGTAAAGGTCATTTTGCTAGAATGTGTAGAGAAGTCAACAAAGGAAAGGTGGCCATGTTGACCGAGGAGACACATTATAGTGAGTGCTTGTCTAGGCCTGACAGAATTCTTTGTGTTGAACCTTCTCAAATTGAAGTAGATGACAATGAAGAGGTTCTTCTTACTACCTCTTCATATTTAGATGATAAGAGAAGACACAGGCCCAAGGCAGAGTTTGTCATTGCTAACAAAAAGGTTGACCTTATGGTAGATTCATGGTCGTTGTACGCCATCGTACCCAAGAGGATATATCAACAAGAATGGCCCAATGTAAGTCTGTTACCCAAAGATATAAATCCAGGTGGGTATCAAGGAGAGCAGATAGACATACTGGGGTATATTTTGACGGACATTTCTTTTAAAAATAGGTCTGTTAAGGGGAAAGTTTACGTGGCTGACTCGGTGCCTCCCATCTTGGGTTGGTACCACCAGTATGACCTGCCTATTAAGATTGACCCCCATGGTGTTGAACAAGTGTTGGTGGTGGATGACCTCACTGTTGAAGACATCTTGGAGGGAGGTAAGGAAGTGTTCAGAGATCAACTTGGAAACCTAGAAGGTTATGTTCACAAAATAAAACTAAAGTCTGGAGTTATCCCCGTTCAGCATAAGCTCAGAAAAGTTACCATTACGGTGAGGGGCGAAGTCAAGAAAATGTTGGATGAACTGTTATCCAATGGGATCATTGAACCTGTTGAGTGTTCTGCTTGGGTTTCTCCTGTTGTCATCACAGAGAAGGCGGATGGAAATTTACGTTTCTGTGTTGACTTGAGGAGTTTAAATCAAAATATCATTCCCGATACCTTTCCCCTGCCCAACATTAACGAGTTAATCTTATTGTTGCAAGGTGCAAACTTTTCTCAAAATTGGACCTTCGTCACGCCTATCACCAAATACGGTTACATGACTCCTCTAAACACTTGACAGCCTTCATTACCATGGACGGTATCTTCCAATTCACTAGGAAGCCTTTTGGATTGTCTTCGGCTGCTAGTGTTTTTCAGAGGATGGTGTCAGAAGTGTTTAAAGGCATGAAAAATATCATCTACTTCCAGGACGATATCCTAGTATTTGGTGATAGTGAGAGAAGTCACAACTTGGCATTAAAGGAAGCTCTTGCAAGGCTTCTGGAGTCTGGTTTAACGCTACATAGGGAAAAATGTGCTTTCCTTGTCACGGAAGTGGAGTACTTGGGACACTCCCTTTCTGCTGAAGGTGTTAAACCCAAAAGAGATTTGCTTGCTTCCATAAGGTTGGCTCCCACTCCAAGTAACAGGGATCAATTGCGTTCCTTTCTTGGGTTAATCTAGTATTATTCCAAGTTTGTGAAAAACTTTGCAAGCAAAACAGAACCTTTGAAAGTACTTATGAGAAAGGGTGTAAACTTTACTTGGGGAGCAGACCAGCACACCTGTTTTGAAAACATCAAACTTGAAATTTGTGATGCAGGGATTCTTGTGCCATTTGATGTTAATGCCAAAACAATTGTCACCGTTGATGCAAGTGACACTGGTATTGGTGCTATCTTGTCTCAGAATGATGGTACTTCAGAAAAAACGGTGGCGTTCGCTTCACGCACCTTGACAACCATTGAACGTCATTACTCTGTAATAGAAAAAGAAACTTTAGCTGCCACCTGGGGTGTTGAATATTTCAGAACGTATGTTTGGGGGCGAAAGAGTCTTCTCCGTACTGACCACAAGCCCCTGCTTAAAATTTTGTCACCAGGAGGGGCAGGGAAAGGGTCAGCCAGACTAGCTCGCCTGGCCTCCAGGTTGCAAGAGTACAACTTCCAAATTGAGTTCATTTCCGGTTGGCGTAATGTCCAAGCAGACTGCTTGTCACGTTTGCCTTTGGAGTGGGAGAAAGTGGATAAAATTGGGGTGACCAAGAGTGCAAGGGAAGGTGCCATTTCCAGTGTGGAAGATGTTGTTCAATGGAGTTGTGGTGTGGTCAGCAAAGAAGAGTGGGCGAGTGCTATGTTACAGGATGAGGTACTCAAGTCTGTTCTCAACCTCATACTCAAAGGCGGGCGAAGAGAGAGCACCTTACCTTGTAATGTAAGACCTTTTAATGCCATTATCAACAAATTATCCATTGTTGCAGACCAGATTGTCATGCGAGGTGACAAGATTGTTCCTCCATTTGGTATTTGTAAGAGGTTATTTGACATAGCCCATGAAGGACACTTGGGGCAGACCATTACTAAGAAAAGATTGAGTAGCGAGTTCTGGTGGCCGGGAATGGATGGTGAGGTGGTCGTTTGGGTTGAAAGGTGCAGCGAATGCAAAGAGTGTGAGAAAAGGTTGAAGGTTGGGCCACAGTCCGTCCCGAGTTCCTACCATGATCCTGGTGTAAGCTGGCATAGTGTTTGCCTTGATTTCATTGGACCGATGCCAGGGGTTCATCCCAACAAGAGATTTGGAATGGTTGTCATGGATGTTCACTCTAGATGGTTGATCGTGTACCTTCTTCCAGAAATTACCACTAGTCACCATAAAAGTGTTGCACAGTATCTTTAAAGAAGAAGGCTATCCCACTGTTCTTATAACACACAATGGCACACAGTTGACTTCTGGTGAAATGTGTGAATTTTTACGCCACTGTGGGATTAAACATTCTCTCACTGCACTTTATAATCCCCAATACAATGGTATTGTGGAGAGAGCCAACCGTATGATTAAAGGTGCAATAGGTCTTGCTCTTGCAAATAACCTGGATGTTGACGAAACCTTGAACGAATTGGTGTGGGCTTACCGTACCACTGAAAATACTACTACAGGTGTCGTTCCTTTTGTTGCCATGCGTGGAAGGAAACCCTTTACCAGGCTAGTACCCTCTTGGGTCAGAGAGTTATTGGAAGGGAAGAGTGTGTGTGTTGGTGATGTATCTAAACCCACTTCTGCACCCACTCTCGTTCATTCTCAATTGAGGTCCCACACCAATCTTCAAGCGGGAGATTGGGTCAAAGTCAGATCTGGTCATTGGGTCAAGGGTGTGTGTAAGTTCCGTGGCCCTTTCCAAGTTAAAGAGGTTCACCAGTGGCACATTGTTTTGACTAATGGGGAGAAGTGGAATCTACGCAGAGTAGCCAAGTACTGCTCACGAGACAATCCACCTAGGACTAGTGTGGGTAAAGATTCTTGTTCAGGTTATATGTTGGCGCATGATCACCAATTATTGAACAGTTCTCGTTCTTGTGCAGAGATGAGAGCGCCCGGTCTCAGTGGTGACAACTTGGGTGTTCGCCAGAGTCTCAATGATGAAAATCAAGATTTACACCTTTCTCAAACCACTCAACGTTGTCAAAGACCCTTACGGGTCAAGGGGCCTCCTCACCACTTGCAGGATTTCCTGGTGGGTTAGTCCTTCCTCTTCTTTCTCAGCATTTCTTTTCCACCTCTCTGCTTCTCCATGTTTTACGCTTACTGGCCTCGACTCATCTTTGCACCCTTATGTTTACTCCTGTACCTCCATCTTTTCTTCCGCTTTTGCTCTCTCTGATACTTTCCTCCCTATTCTTGCCATTTGTTCTTCAGTGTTAGATTCTACCGGTGTGTAGAAGAAAGGGGGGTATGTTATGATTTCTCTCGTGTTTGAGGCCGCGCGCCGCTGTAGAATCTTACTGTTCCATCGTTCTATTGTTACGTGGTGTTCCTCGCAACCTTGGCAGTTTGGCAGTTGCTGCTGGCTGAGGCGCAAGGGACGCTGCGACTATGTTCTGTAAAGAATAAACCTACTGAGATCGTTACCAGCTTTCTTGTCATTCATGATCACAACACACTGCTTGCCCTTTTATCTACAAAGATCCTTCTCTTGGTCCTCTACATCTCTATATTCTCCTCCCTCCTCTCGGTGATGCTATACCTCGGCCCCTTCTGTAGCTCAGAAGTACCTATCCATTTCATCAATTTAATAAATGAAAAGTCTGAGTCGACCCATCTTCATTTAAATCTGGGTCGTTCAATCTAGGCCCAAGACTCTGCAGTGCACAAGCAACCAACTGAGCTATGTCATCGACGGTCGTTTCTGTGCATCTATTACTTAGTCATTTCGTTTCACCATGTAAAGCCTCTCGGTAAGCACCATCTGTAAGAGGTCTGATGTTAAAAATTTGCATTTTCATGGATGTAAAAAACACTCTCTGTGACTAAAACGTTCGAGCAACGAGCATGTTAATGTATACTGTCTCGCTTTTAACTGCCTATTTCTTTGCCAGAAATGGTACAACTTACATTTTTTCTTACTGATGACATTCTCAGTCCTGTGATTCATATCATCTTTCCTGCCAGCAAAGGCACTCAGAGGATTAGTGCGCCTGCTGCAGTAATCTGTGCCCAACCTACAGGTCAAAAGCTGTGACCTTGGATTTCACAGCGGGTCAATGGTTGTAAAAATCCTTACAATCATTTTGCTAACAGCAGAAAAGGGGCAAGTGTTCTGGTCGCATCAGATCCCTCCATTCCACATAGGCCTGGCCAAATGGAGACGAGGACAGGTTAGTTACTTAAGCAGGCTTGCAGCACGTAACACAAAATTAAACGGGCCACATTTTCTTGCTCACTGACTCAGCAGAGGTGAGTTTGGGTTCGGTAAGGTTCGTGGATTGTCACTGTAGTTATTAACCGACCTTTACCCAAAGGGGAGGTACTGCCGTAAAACCTTTCTATTTATTTGTAAAGCCGCATCTGTGTGATATGCTTACACTGTACTGAGTGTATGACACAAACGTGTTATATGCTGAGGTAGGTTAATTTTGGCATAGTGGCACAGACTGCACTGCTACTCGGCCAGGTAAAGACAAAGCTAGCTACCCATCTTCTGCCTCCGCTTGAAGAGCACATCCTATGGTGCAGTGGTGTAAGTCTATTACACGGAGTTCCCTGGCCTTTCTAATATCCCTCAGACAGGTGAGTAGCTCAGTGCATGGCACACAGTATTGCACGAACCACTAATTTTGTTTCTTGCGACCAAACATTTGACAGGCCTCAGATAATCCGACAGAGTCCTACTCTGGCACTGACATGTTTCGCTGTGATGGAAGGCAATATTTATACACAAAAGCACTATTTATTAAACAGCTTGGACCCTCATCTGGTCCTGGATTCTAGGAAAGCCCCAGTGACTAGCAGCCTCACCGGTGATGTTAGAAGGCCAGGTGGAGGAGAAAAACAATTATCGCTCCAAATATGTCCTGCAGGGTATGTTTGCCATAAAACAAAACATTTGTTTTTCAGTAAAAAGAATAAAAACTGCCTAGTTTCTCCCCTCGTTCCTTAAAGGCTATTTTTAACTGGTAATAAATGATAGTGGTACCTCCAAGCCCGCAAATTCCCTCCGGGACAAAATGTCCCACGCTGAAGTATTTTTTTTTAACCACACGGTGGCTTTCATGAAAGCTTTGGCCATCTGCTAAATTTCAGGGCAGCCATGATGGCCCTTTAAAAAAATAAAAATGCACACACAGATACATGCATATTATACACGCAGAAACACTGAGCAGATATGTGGAAATTTAAATATAATGAACGTCAATAGCGTTTGTTTGCATATGAATTAGCCATTCTAGGCCCGATTGCATTTTATTAATCGGTGGTCCGACAAGTGCAAATTATTAGTTAACACAACGTTTTGATACTCGGAAAATATCATGTAATCATCCCTCACCATTCATTTATTCCACACATTACAGGCACTTCTCCAACACACGTTTAGCAAGGGATAGCGGGGTGTAGCAGGGAAGGGTGGGCAATTACCAATTATCACTAATAATGACAACCGAAAGTAACAAAGGAAGGTTATTACCGAACCCAACCTCACTGTCATTTATGGCCGAATCCGCTTTTCCCCTCTCCCCCCACTAAACTGCAACTGCCATCTGCTGCCCCTACCTTGATTTCCTCTGTTGTAACGGTTGCCACCTACTTTTGCTGCCTGGGTGTGCGTGTGGTCTACTCCTTGATGTGAAGTGGCCACAGCAGCATAGGTGAAGTCTGGCTCGTCTCACTCCTCTCGTCGAGAGGGGGAGTTGACAGACAGGCAGGACGATCACCCGGCAACGACAGACATGCATAATCACTGCATGGCTTCACAATAAGCCGGTACAGTGATTGGTCATTGCGCCGTGGACAGACGACCCTCTAAACACCGCGATGCCAACTGTATGTCCCACGCAGGGACACCTCTGTTTGAGGTAGCTGTTGCGCTCTATAAATGTTGTGTATTGTATTGTATGAAGTCTGCACCAACAGACTACACTAGGCCTGGCAAGCGCGCCCAGCAGCCAATCCAGACGCTGCTCTCTTGCTGAGAGCATCGCCAGGATTGGTGTGAGCAGGCAAACTCACCGCTCATTAAGTGACTGGGGGTCTGCGGTTTTAAGCAACCCCCACACACCTAATCAGCAGTACTGAGCAGCCGGTAGTGGGCATGTCAGGTTGGACGGGGAAAGTCAGCCCGACAACTCGACATGAGCACTTTGCTAGGTGCCGTGCGCTTGTCGTTGCCACTGCCAGTCTCATGTCACGTGACCATCAAATTTAAGCCTGCCCCACCTCCTTCTGTCCAGGGCCGGACTGGTGATACCGGGCAATCCCCCGGTAGGCCGGATGGTGTGGGGGCCGGTTTTATCAGTGGGGGCCGGTTTTGCTGGGGCAGTCTAGAGTGAATACCTGGCTCTGACTCTGCTGTGATCTTGCGCCCTCCCGGCCCTTCTTCACACAGAGGGAAAGTTACGCTCCTTCCCGTCCTCGTATTCCCTCAGTTTACAATAGTTTCTTCTGAGTAGTACTGTCTCTGGGCGGTAGGCCTTGTAATTATTAAAAATAAACGTACCTGTGTCCGGCTCTCAGATGTTTGCCTGATATGTCTCCAGATGATGGCCTTCCCAGGTCCAGGCATGATGACTGCATCACGTTAGTGATGTCAGCAGTGCACGCCTGCCTTTTTTACTAGGGAACGTCATTATTCCAATTGGATTATTTATGTGGTTGAGGGCGGGCTGATGGGTGAGTTGGGGGCGAGGCAGGCTGGGAAAGTCTGTTGAGGTCTGAGAAACCGAAAGTGTGTAGCATACTTTAACAGCTCGCACGCACTGACCTGAAAATTAAACCAGATGAAACAAGCCACACATATCATGGACTGGGCCCACCACCAAATGCAGGCTGACATCGGTGATGGTGTGCAGTGCACATGCTGCTTTGCACTGGCAGCACTGTATGAAAACTGCCAGCTCCAGCACGGTCCCTCCCAGCAGTGCAAGGTAAGGGAAGTTTAGAAAATGCCTCAAACAGGTGTAATATAAGAAGGCGCACAGATGTAATTGGCAAGAACTGTAAGTTATGCTTTCACGCTAGAGGCTTGATTGAGGTTGATTTTTCGGTAAAAAATCCTAGACACAGTGATGCAAGGGAGAGTATGTTTCACTGAAGGCAGATCAGAGTAAAGGGAGGCCGAATGGCGTGGAAACGATGGTAGGTGTCTTAAATTAACAGAAACAAATATGTGCTTTGTTGTGAATTTTTAAAAAAACAGCAAGGTGCCCCTTGTCCAGCGGCCTGCAGAATGTTACACTGTGTGTCTGCACAGCTGCCCCAGGGCCCATGTTGTGTGCAGCACCTTCAGATAGACCAGGCTTTGTAGCCAACAGCACTTTGCATCCCGAGACTCAGGGCCGTTTCTACCATTAGGGAAGACTAGGCGGCCGCCTAGGGCGGCAAAAATGGGAGGGCGGCAAAAACATGCGTGCGTGAACGTTTGTTAAATAAATATACCCCTTTTATTTGTGCTGTACTCGTTAGAATAAAGTTTCACCATGAAACAGAGTTCAGGGAGAGTCAGTCTTAAATAAATGGAACAGCCCGAAAGCAAATGATACAATAGCTTTTGAATCTGTTATAGCAATGTCTCTGATAAACAATAACAATTTTAACAGCTTAAGTCACTGAGATTTTGTGAGCTTGGAAAGGAGGGCGGTTTAAAGTCAGTCAGGAAGTTTTTTTTTAATCAACAATCCACATGCAACAGTTTTCCTAAAATACATTTCGGAAACAGAGTTTCAATCCGGTGTTTGACAACTTCAAATTTAAAAACATGCTTATTTTAAATGTACTTCACAATGTGGGCCAGATGATAACTGTACAGGAAGAATTCTTGAGACGTGCTACTTTATCTATCTAACATATTTTCGCAAATCAACGAATATTTATTTGTGCACGTTGTGCTAATAGCGCATAATCCAGGATGTGCACGAACTCAATAGTTTTTCACACAAGTGCAGGAACAAATGATGCCAAAGCTTGTTGCTCGTGGCCATTGTCATAGTTCAACGTTGAAAGAATATATATATTTTAGCAGCACTTGGAAAAGTACATTGATATGTTACAAAACATGTTCCACTCGTTAGGCAAGCCAGGGACATTGCAACAGAAATAAATGACAGACGCCTGGTTAGACGATCGCCATTTTTGCACACGTGCTTTTCCCTTGAAGCGAGTCCCTTTTAGGTCTTGCCTCCAGGCACCTTTAGATATTTGACAAGAGCTCATGTCATCGCATCCTACATGCCCACACACCACACCACATCCACATACATACATATTCAGAAAGGGACTTTTGGATAGCCCCTTTCAACCATTGGTTAGTGAAATCAATGGGTTTATTTGTTGGAATATCTTTCTATTAGTTTTATATTGACAGAAAACATTAACTCAACACAGTGAGCTAATGGATGTGTACATTAGCAGGTCCAACTGTCTCGGAGCAAAAGAAAAGATGGCATGCCATATGCATACGTTTTACAAAATAGTCAAGGCATTTACCAACTATAGCTTACAAACTAAGTGAAAAAGAATAAATCTACGTCAAATAATAGCAAAAGACCCCATAAACAACATTGTATGCGCCACTTGGCAGTTGCAGAGAACTACAGGTATTCCAGTAGTGCTACTCTCCACTTTGGCCCATTTTGTTAGCGTAATTGTTACATTCCAATTACTCCTTTAGTATTAAAATCAGCATCAGCAATTAATGACAAACTGGCACTGCCCACCCATAGCATTCATTACCCCCCTCCACCCCCTCTCGAGAGACATCGAAAATATAATGCCAGGTTCTGCGCCTGCGCTCAGACCACCCTCTTGTCCTATTTTGCATCTAGCTTGGCAATATTAGTGGCCCAATCTGATATACACAGCGCTCTTCCATGTTGCCTGGTTACTGCACCCTAGGTGGCTAGTTTTGCAGCTGCTCACTTTTTTAAGTCCCAATCCAGAGACTTCCAAGCCATTGCAATGCATTATTTATACGGTATGAGTGCTAGGTCTATAAACCTACACTCCTGTTTATTCTTTTTGGATCAGGATATCAAACACAGCAAGCACATAGGGGGATCTGGTTCCAACTCGCTGCCAATTAATCAGGGGCAATCCCCAGGACCTCCTGCCACAATTGCACAACCACTGGGTACTCCCACACCATGTGATAAAAATGTACCTCCTGAGTACCACACCTGGGGCTTTGGGAAGAAGCCCCACAAATGGGCTTTGGAATAAGATCAGCTTCGTGCATGTAGTTAAATTGTGTAAATTTAAATCTAGGATTTCGGGACACCTTCTTAGTATATTTCTTAACTGCCATCCATTGTTTGTCTGTCATTTCCTTACTCATGTTGTCAGTTCACCTGCCCTTGACATCACTCCACTATAGCTCAGTGACAGCTCTGATTGCAGGGCCCAATATAGCTTTGAGATGGCCTTACTGCGCTTCAGCAGCCACCTCAATGCAGCCCGCTGACGGGCTTCTCTGGGCCACAGACAGTACGTGTCCTTTGTACTAGTGTACCATGCACCAAAAATTACCCCTGCTCTTTCGCACCTCTCTCAACCATCCCCTGAAATGTTTTGTTTACCTTGATTGTATATGTCACCCAGGGCGAGCACTCCCACCTCTGTCCAGGGCCTCCTGCATAGCATCAACGTCTCTGAATTCGGTCAGCACCGCAGCAACTGTGATGCGTATAGACACAACCTGCCATTAGGTTGTACATAATTATACCAGCAGGCCTTAGCCACCCTCTGCAGTCTATTCAACCTTAGTAATGTCCAGGAAGAGGACAGCAGCTGCTCCACTACTGACTGCCACCTCAAAGAGCCCATCTGCTCCACAACTTTCCGGGCCTTATCCATCTCCCAGCAGGCATCTATTCCCCAACACCTGGATGACAGGGGGAGAGAGTGATGGTAGTAAAAGGGAGGGGGCGGCATTTTTCAATTCTCGCCTAGGGCGGCAAAACACCTAGAAACGCCTGCATCTCTAATGGAAAGTCACTACAAGTTCCAGAACGCAACGTGCTGCTCAGCTAGACTTGTGCTCGGGCTCCGTCTGCAGGATTCTGGTGCAGTCCTAGTTTACTACCTAGTTTACTAGTCTGAAGCTCTTCTGAAAAGCAGGACATGGACATGATATTTTGTATTCTGCTGCAGACGTGAACCTGTCTGCGCAGGACTAATCGATATGTCAAGCACAAAGGCCTTTGTGAGATGTCTGCGCCACGAGGTAAAATTGTTTTTCAACCGTAACACCACAGTCAATTTTCCAATGTTACTGGATTGTTTTTTAATGCACAATAAAGCCCAGATATGTTTCTGTTACTTTTATTGCACCATGACTGCTGTACCAAGGGCGAAATAAGTGTAGGCATTAGAAGGGATGTCTTGGCACGCGGTGCAGGGTTCTTGTCAGCCACCCCCGACCTTCTGATCTCCCTCTCTTTTCCACCCTTTGACCCCCATTCTCTCTGCGGTATTTGGTGGACACAGAAGAAAGAACACTCCGGGAACTCATAGACTGGGGAGTCTCGGCCCTCAGATTTTATTTATGATACATTAAGCTTAGAGGGTTAATGTGCCAGTATTTAATTTGTGCCGGTGATTACAGGTGGAGCCTATCGGCACTTGTTTTTGGGGACCAGCACTTGTTTTAACTCATCACACTTGGACGCAAAGCAAGAGGGAGAAAAACAGAAGAGGAAGAGCAGGACAGAAAAAACTGTGACAAACAAAGATAGCAAAGGTGAAAGAGAAGCTGCAAGAGTGAGATCAAGAGGAAGGGGATATCTTGTGGTGGATTAAAGAGGCATGAGGTGGCATTAAGGCTATGCAGCCTTGGTATTCGACTCCTCTGACATTTTGCAGCTTCGAGCAGCACTGTGAGCACCGGCACTTATTATTTTACAAATTAAGCACTGGATCTTGGGCAGTACTCTATCTGGTTGTGTCTCGTTACTCTTATCTACCGAAGTTTGCATCATTTTAATCTCGTTCATAGGCTCGCGCCAGGCTCTATTTAATAACAGAACGTTTACATATTTCAAGTGTTCTATGCACCTTTACATCTCCGCTCGAAGGACTCATCAATCTTTGGAAACAATAGTGTGCACGATCACCCTCGCCTCGGGCCAATGTATACATCTTAAGCATTCATGCTGTACAACTACAGTACCATTTATGCATCTCTTGCCATTCACCTTTGTGTGCCCCCTGCGTACTTTTCCCAGAGTCAGTGACACAGATGGTCTTCCAGCAGGCACACTGGCACCGTTCACCACCTTCGTGCAAACACCGTGGCACAGAGAGCACAGTATTTCTCACCTTCCTCGTGCAAAGTGGTACAGCGGACCACCCTGTCGCGGACACAGTGACTTGCCTAACATTCCTGCCAAGACCCCGCAGAGAGAGGCCTGGTCCTGTGCCCACGCGGCGGTGCCAGCCAGCTCAATGTTACCACAACTTCTACTTTTTAGCACAGTTCGGTTGCTATTCTCTTCCGTGCACACCAGGAGATTCTCACCCATTCCTGATATATAAACACAGCAGCCCACATGCACCCTGATTCCGAGGCTTTCAAGCGATGTCTTGAGGGCGAGTGTGCTACAAATATGAAGATTTATGCCATGGCAAAAGGAACATTTTGCCAGGCCTAAAAATATTCCCTTTACTACATATGTCACCAGGATGTCACCAATAGCGCAGGCCCTGTCCATAAGGCAGGGTGCAGTATGCAGAGTGCAGTGTATTTAAATGGTTTGGCATATACTTTTAAGTTTTATATGTCCCGGAATAGGCGAGGCTCAATTGCTACCCTTGTTCTTTGTGTGATTCTTGAATTTTTCACAATCCCATGAGTTGACTTTAGTGATGTACAGGCAACATTGATGGCAGCACCCACACTCTGAAAAGTGTTCCAGTGCCACTGGCCTGGGTGCCTTTGTGTGAATTTTTCATGCTTTCTGGCCAGGGTGCCATGTGAGACATTTCCATGCTTTCTGGCTGCCTGGGTGCTTATGTGTGACGTTTCCATGCTTTCTGGCCTGTGTGCTTATGTGTGCTATTTCCATAGTTTCTGGCCTCAGTGACCTGGAGGCTCATGTGTGACATTTCCATGCTTACTGGCCTGGGTGCTTATGTGTGACGTTTCCATGCTTTCTGGCCTGGTGTGACCAGGCCTGGGTGTGACGTTTCCATAGTTTCTGGCCTCTGTGCCCTAGGTGCTAGTTATCAGAAGCTTATGTGTGACATTTTCACAGTTTCTGCCCTCAGTGCCTAGGTGCTTATGTGTGACATTTCCACAGTTTCTGGCCTCAGTGGCCTGTGTGCTCGTGTCTATTTTTGGTGCTCTCTGAAAGAATGTCTATGGGTACATATGACTGGGTGGGTAACCTGGTGCTCTTTAAGGTCATCATCTACTATTTACTGTGCTTTGAAAGTTGATGCAATTGAATATGTAATGAAAAATGTGCTGTAAAATTTACCATTTTGGTCTGTCTTTTTCCAAAATTTTCGTGGGGGGAGAACTCCCCCAAACCCTCCTAGTAGTGGTAGCTCACTGCGCGTGCTCGCTACACACCATGTGGGGGGCTGGCCTCACTTTTACTTTGTTCTCTCGGATTCACTACTCGTGTCTATTTTTGGTACTCTCTGAAAGAATGTCTATGGGTACATATGACTGGGTGGGTAACCTGGTGCTCTTTAAGGTCATCATCTACTATTTACTGTGCTTTGAAAGTTGATACAATTGAATATGTAATGAAAAATGTGCTGTAAAATTTACCATTTTGGTCTGTCTTTTTCCAAAATTTTCATGGGGGGAGAACCCCCCCCAAACCCCCCTGGTAGTGGTTCTGGCTCGCTCACTACGCGCCGGATGGGGGCTGGTCTACCAAAATTTGCCAGGGCTGCTTTCAGTTCCCAGTCCGGCCCTGCTTCTGTCCTAAGGCTGACTGACTCGCGGCCGATTTTAATAATGTAAACAGCAGTATTTTTGCTTCAGTTTAACTTGCACTGTTTAAGTCTCTGTTATATACACTGCCAGACCGCCAGAGGGGGGCAAATAGGAGTGGGGCAACGCCCCGACGCCTTAGGACGCCCTAAGGCAGAAACCGCCGCTTGTGCCCTCCCCACAACACCTCCAGCATCAATGGATGCACCAATGGAAGCCGAGGACTCAGCCCGAAGTGTAGTCTTGCACACTGTGCCAAACTCATAAGGAGAAAAGGGCTGTAAACAAACAGACATTCTGCACTCCTCTTTCTCCAGGCAAAGGCACACAACGTAACATGTGGCACGAGGTCACCCGAGCTTTACTATGTCGGTGCGTGTGGCGGTGGGGGTGTGTAGAGAATAGAACCTTGGCTTTATCCAGGCTGAAAAATAGATCACAATTCAGCGAGATGGGGGTTTGGTGGGTGGGCCTCTCGTGCTGTGCTCCACGGTCTCCAAGTAAAGATTAAAGGGGAAAGAAAAGGTTAAAGTAGATTGCGTCCCTAAAGGCAGATGTATTATCGGCAGCAGACACCATACCTCAATACAACACAAAGAGAAGAAAACTGCTACCTTCCGAATCAGAACGCATCTGCCTGCTGCCCCAATGAAGTTACAGTTTGCCATTGCACAAATGAAAATATATAAGTCATGAACGTCAGCTACAATCAGGGCACAAGTCCTAAAAAGAGAAGTGGGGGGACTAACCTAGTTAGGCAGTATGCAAGTGACATCACGGGGCGCGACACCATGGCGCGCGACATCACGGCGCATGACATCACACATGCCATCACAGGAATTGACATCATAGAAAGTGGCATCACAAGCCACGACTTTACAGGAAGTGGCATCCCAAGAAGTGACATCAGATCTAAAGCCCTCACATATATGTTTAGCAAGTCTATCATGTGTACGTTTGAGCGCATTGCGAGGATAATAGCACAGTGAGCTATGGAAGATGATATGTGACTTCTACACCTTGCAATTCCCTCAGTTTTATGTAACACATCCTGTAGATTCATTTACAAACATATAATTTATTGTACATGTAATATGCACGTGTTGATGTAAAGCGCTCAGACATCCTGCATTGGGATGAGTAGGGCTATACAAGAAAAAATAGTGGTACTTAAATTATTTCAACGCCTTCTCAGGTGTAGTAAGCTCTATATAAATGCAATTTGCTTTGTGTAAATACTGGGAAAGGCCAACACATCTGACATTCTTACAGTGCATGCATATCTCCTAAACATGGACTGAACAAAGTGAAAAAAGCTGCCTCTCTCAAATATGTGTGAAGTGCTAACAAGGTGTGAGCCTTTGTTTCCCCTACGCTTCATTTGCATCAGATGTGAGGCTCCTGACTTCTCCCAGCCAATATACTCTAACAAAAGAAGGCATGATGACCCCTCAAATTCAGCCTTTGTTATGGGCCCAGCAGGAGTCTTAAATAAGAAAAGCCCCGTCCCCGCCTGCACGTTGTTGTTTGTAGCCGATGGAAAGCAGACAACGTGCAGGCGCTGCTGAAAGAGTCTCGGTGTTTGGAAATTACACCGGGACGAGTTCAGCACATTATTCAGTGGGGCCCAAATTCTTGGCAGGGTGGACGGTGTTCACCCTGTGAAAATAGTGGGTGGACGCCGTCCACCCGCGTGCACCCCCGACTCGTGCCCTGGCTACAATCATCCAATGGCTGATAAATGTGGATTGATCTAACTGTGAATGGCGACTCTGACAGGGGGCGGATCGTTCTCCCCTCTCTGTATAGTCGGAAGTTTATTTGTTTGCATAGTTAATTAAAACCCTTTTCATACAGCTATAAATAAAGCAATTTCTTAAAATGTCTAACACACTCAAATGTGATAAAAAGAAAACATATAAAACGTACTTATTTCAGTAAAATAAGCAGTGGCGTAGGAAGGGGGGTGCGGTGGGTACGGGCCGCCCCGGGTGTCATCACTGAGGAGTGGGACAAAATGGCAAAAATTTGTGTTTTAAACACATACTTTTGCCATTTTGTCAAGCTGGGGGTGACAAGAAATTTTCTGCACCGGGTACCACCTGACCTTGCTATGCCACTGAAAATAAACGGTTAAACATTTACGTATTGGACTTGTGTCTAGAACCATCAATGTCCTCAATTCTTGAGTGGCTACTTTGGTTCCATCCATGTGGTTTGCAAAGGAAGAATTTTTTGTAATTATAGTCTTGTTTTTATTTTAGTCCCCTTATTTTCGGTTATAAAGTGCATATAGCTACAGCAAAAATGATCCCCTTGGATCAGGTTGTAAAGTGCGTGCGACTTGTGCAATTTATTTTTCCCTAAAATACATCCTGGTCTTACTCATTCACTTACCCATTGCCCCGAGTTTCTTTAAAATCGGTTTTAGTAATTTTAATCCCTGGCCCGCTAGGGAGATTGAGGTGCCGCTTAGCCAGGTGATTACTGCTTGAATGCAGGTGCGAATTTGTAGTTTCAAAAAGATTGGCTTCAACAACTTTTTCCTTTGAGCCAAGGCCACCGGTCATAGAGAAAGGGTGTGTAATAATGTCTCTTGCTTGTATCCGCATAGACGACAACTTAAATTTGGTGATGGGTTTTTTCAGGTTGGGATGACATTTTTAGTGTAGAAAATCCCGAATCGATATAAGATGAACTGCTGTTTTAAGGCAGGGGAAAATGGGCTGACTGGTACTCCTGGGGTCTCAGGCTTTTGTATGAGTTGATTACTGTCTAGGCATGCCGTCTCATTGCAAGATAATTTTTGTTGATTAAATGAGAGAAGTCGGGTTGAGGAGTTGGCTACTCTGCAAAAGGCAGCTTTTCCCATGCTAATTGGCCCATGCGTCTTAAATTCCTAATTCCTCTATTGCCTGACCTAAGTATTCTCCCCAAGAGCATTTTTGGTTGTTCCTAGATTTCGATCCAACATAGGTTGTTAATGGAGCCACTCTAAGAGGCACCCAGTCTCCAGCAAAGTTTGACAAAAGCATTCATTCTTTGAAGTGTTTGATTTTTTTTTAAGCAAAATTCGAGACAAACCTGGGCTGGAGATGCGGTTTTTGGTATGGAATACAAAGTTTTGTATACTTTTGTTTGGAGCTTATTAAGTATTGCTGTTTCCCGTCCATGCATGATTTCTGTGCCATAAGCCACTGTTGGCATGAGCTGTGCTGTCATTACGGTGAGTAGATGACTAAAAGATGGACAGCTGAGTTTCTTTTTTAGTAGTTTGAACTCAAAGATTAACGATTGTGCTTTTGCCTGCATTGCGGCTAAATGATGTTTAAAAGCCATTTGATGTTCCACGTTGATGCCTAAATATTTATATGTAGTGTCAACCTCAACCTTTTTATCTCTATGAATCAGGTGAAAGAAAGACTTCTATTTAGTGTCAACCAGGCAGACCACTTTGGCTTTATTTAAGTTTAGTTCTAACCCTTGGTGGTCCATGTAGGTTTTTAGAGCATTCATGCTGCGTTGCAGGCCTATTGGCGTTCGACTCAGGAGAACAATATGGTCCACATACTGCAAGCATCCTATTTTCTCTGTTGACAGGATTGGAGGATGACTATTCTCTTGTGGAAGGTACTGTACAAGGTCTGCTAGATATAGATTAAACAAAATTTGGGCTAGCACACAATCCTGTTTAAGACCGTTCATTGTGGCGATTTTTTTCTTGACTTTACTGCCATCTCCTATTTTGACCTGAGCCCAGGTTTCTGTGCACAAAGCTATAGTTGCCCTTAACAAATCACTTGGTATGCCCTATTCTTCCAATTTAGCCCAGAAACGGTCGCGTGGGACCCGGCCAAAGGCTGGCTTGGGGTCAACAAAACATGCGAACAGCCGTGTTTTACTCCTTTTAGCTTTCTCTGTTAAGATGGTTAGTGCTGCTAAGTTCGTGAGGGTCCCCATGCCTGCTCTAAATCCGGTTTGTATATGTATCACATTTTTTTCATTGACTCATGCTTGCAGGTTTTGGAGTAAACATGACACGTATAGTTTCGCTTCAACATCAATGAGAGCGATTAGACTGTAGTTGTTTGGTGAGGATGGACTTCCATTCTGATAGATGGGTTGAAAGATGTTACCTTTCTATGAGTCTGGAGAGATGTTTGTGCAAAAGATTTGATAGAAAAGAGGTGCTAAATAGTGAGCGCAGTAGGTAATGTTCTGCTTAAAGAGAGAACTGGGGGGTCTGTTCGGACCTCCGGCCCCTTCTGCCTTCAGCTTCTTTAACATGTTTACTAGTTTAATGTTCGCTATTGAAACCGCGTTCTGGTGATTACTCGTAAAACTCTGGGTTTCTGCAGGGTAAGTTTGGCCACCATGAGTTGCAGGTACTAACTCTGCCTCTAGGGAATCCCAGGATTCTTTTTGACATGACGGCGACTCAACAACTTTGATTTGATGGCCTTCATCTTCACCGTGAATGGCTGGCAGGGCATACACTGATCGAATGTGGGCTTCCCAGGATTCCACTGCGTTATTCTGGTGGTTTCTCATAACTCTAGGTTTCTGCAGGATCCGTATGGTCACCATGAGATGCAGGTTCTGCCTTTGCTTCTTGGGACTCCCAAGTTTCTTCTTTATGTGACGTCGACTGAACGGCTTTGATTTGGTGGCCTTTGTCCTTCCCGTGAATGTCTGGAAGGACATACATTGCTGGAATGTGGGCTTCCCAGGATTCCACCGCAATCCCTGCATTTTGATGCCTGGCCTTTCCAGATAGCAGCTCATTTATCACTTGCCAAAATGTTTTACTATTTGGTTGTTTGCTGGACAATAAAAGCTTATTCCAACTATTTTCTTGGTATCTTCTTTTTGCTGTTCAGCATTCCTTGTGATATTGTAGTCTCAGGGTTCGCAGTGTGGTTTTTTCCACACTCTTCCCTTTCTTTGCATCTGTTATTCTTCTCACTTCTCTTGTGATTTGGAATTTTAGCTTGCATAGCCCGCTGGTGTACCAGTTTAGCCTTCCTGTTTTCCCTTTTGAATTCATGCCGTCTAAGTTCATGAGTGGTTGTGCTCTCACCGAAAATTTTGTGAGTAAGGTTGAAATTAGGGTTGGCCATGCTTTTTCACGTTCGCCTGCTACAATTTCTGCTTCTTCTGGGTTTTCTGTTACTCTTTTAACCCCTTTTAAAGTTTCTGCACAATGGTAGACCTCTACCATTAACTTCTCTATCCCTGGTTCACACCATTTTAATCTTTTTAGGTTATGAGTGGCAGGGGCGCTGATTAGACCATTTGCTGAACTCAGCTGATTGAACTTACAACCTATCCTAAGGGTTTGTGGAAAATGATCACTCTCCATGCAGGGAATGATTTGAAATTGGCACACCCGGGGCAAGGCTGTGTCACTTATAAGCATGAAGTCTATTGTTGATCTTGTTCTTCCACAAAGGTAGGTGATTGATGCGGGGGAGTCCTCCTTAGAATTGCCATTCAAGATCTTTATGGTTTAAATCTTTTTATTCAAATGCATCAAGCAATATTACCACATCGAAGAAACAAAATCACACTCTGTGTGCGTCCCTTAATTGAAGTCGAAGAGTGAGCGTCGCAGCGCTTTGCATATGGATTTTATAAGAAACAAAATGAAGAAAGCAGAATAATAAACAATCCTCAAAGTCCACCCCCTTCCCCGACCCCCCCCCCCCCAGTAATGTAATGTTAAGTGTGTCAGCGGTGATGAAGGCATACCCAGGCTACCTACTTATTATATGTAGGCGGGTCGGGGGTAATTTCGGCTAATTGGAGAATGCGCAAATATTTAGGGCAAGTGAGTTCTCTGAATTCCGTAGATAGCAGGGCGATAAATGGGTGCCACATCTCCCAAAACGAGGTCTTTGAAGCCATGAGGGAAGAGGCCAACCGCTCCATCCCCAATATGTACCAAAGTCTATGGAGCCATCCCTGTTGTGTGGGTGAGTTTGGGGTCCCCCAATGAGTAAGGATGTACTGGAGCGCCGCCCCCAGAACCATTCTTATCTGCCTCCATTTGCGAGACTTGAGGGGGTAAGTAAGCGGATTGGGCAGACCTAGGATCGTGTAGATGTGGAATTGAGGTATATGGGTGTCAAAGTGAAGATCTTGGTCGTCTAGGATCTGGGTCCAATAAGCCATGAGACCCATAGCAAGTGAAGGAGCGTGCCTGGGGAGCCACCGCAACGCCAGCAATCTGGGCTTCAGTCCGGGTTGCCTCTGTGGAGGCGAACTGGGGTCAAATACCAACAAGTGAATATCTTGGTGGCGGCCTCTATGCTAGTTGTGTTTTGTGATGTGACATGCCCTGTAATAGATCTCACTCCACTCCTTATGAGATAGCTCTCTCCCCGGTTCCTTCTCCCACCGCTTCTGGCTGGGTATAGTCTGCGATTGAGTGGGCTGACGCAGGAAAGCATATAATTCAGAGATAAGCCCTTTGTCTGTCTGTTTAGTAACCAACCATTTCTCGTATCGTTTAAGATGTCTACCCACCGTCGGGAAGTTAGAGGGATGCAGGATCCAGTGTCTTAATTGGAGGTAGTGCAGTCTCTCAGTCTCAGGTAAGTTGTATTGTTGTTGCAATTGCTGGAATGGGATAATACCGTCCTCGTAAAAGAGATGGCCCACGGCAGTGTCTGGTGCCAGGCACCCAAATGCCCCCCGCTCTAACCCTGGGGAAAATTCCTCATTATGGAACAATGGTGTCAGAGCGGAGGGAAACGTGGAAGCCATCGTCTGGTCGCCACCTGGTCCGAAACATCCATGATTATCTTAGTGATGGGAGACTTTTGCAAGCTCCGTGGTCTATCCGTTCTCCTGAGGAAAGGCACCTTCCATAAGGGTAGTCCAACCACTGCCCTGTCCTGGAAAAGCCACTGCTTTTCCGATTCGTCTGTTCCACTCCATGAGGTAATGCATTTGCGTCGCTTGAAAATATTGCTGGAGGTTGGGTATCCCAAGCCCCCCTCGTCTAGGGCTAAGTAGCTCAGCTCCCTGCACATACGAGGCCTGGCCCCCAGCCACACAAAGCGATTCAGTTCCCTTTGCAACGTGGTAAGCATCCCTCTCGGGAGAGCGACCAGTATCGTCTGAAAGAGATACAAGATCCTCGGTAAGAAGGTAGTTGTAAGGGCAGCAATACGTCCCAGCCAAGAAAGACTGGCGTTTCCAGCCATTTAAGTCTTCCCTAATCCGACGGAATAGGTTATTATAATTATAGTGACAGTCTGTGCGATCGTAGGGGAGAGCTAAATATCCAGGTACGAGAGTGACCCGGTAGCCCACTGTATTGGAAAACGCTCTTTAAGATGAGACAGTCTGCCACGATGGCTGACAAGGCGAGGGCTTGAGATTTATTTACATTAATACGGAATCCCGAGGCAGCACCAAACCTGGACAGCTCCTCAAGAAAGGCCGGAAGAGATGAGGTAGGATTGACTAAGGCAGCTAAGACATCGTCAGCATATAGGCTGATTGTGTGTCTTTCCCAGCTGAAAGGGATACCGGTGATCCCTGAGTTATCTCTAATCCGTTGAGCCAGTGGCTCCATGTAGAGGGCAAACAGCAGGGGCGACAGGGGGGCATCCCTGTCTGGTGCCCCTGCTGATGGGGAAGGATGATGAGATTACACCATTCACTCTGACCGTCGCCATAGCTGAACTACAGCAACTCGCCACCGAAGCTCGAAAGCGGTCACCCAAGTCGAAGTGGACGAGAGTCTGCTCCAAATAGCGCCAATTAACCCGCCAAACGCCTTCTTTGCGTCAACCGTGAGCAAAAGAGCCTCGATATCCGAGTGATCAGCTTTGTCCATCAAGTGCAGGACACGTTTTGTGTTATCACTACTTTGCCTTTGATGGATAAACCCGGCCTGGTCAGGTCAATAATACCCGGCACCAGGGGCCCAGTCGCACCGCTAATATGCTCGTGAAGAGCTTGATGTCTATGTTTAAAAGTGAAATCGGGAGGTATGGAGTACATTGTTGTCTGTCCTTCCCTGGTTTCGGGATGACCACAATGGCTGCCGCTAGCATAGCTGGGGGACAGAGTTGAACAGTCTAGTAAGGATAGGGGCTAGAATTTGGCAGAAAGTTTTATAGAAGCTTGCAGAGTATCCAACCGGGCCTGGTGACTTTAAGGGCTTCAAACGCGAGATTGCCGAGATGACCTCCTCTAATGTAATGGGGGAGTCTAGTAAGGCTGTTTGTGTGGACGTGTGGCTGGACGTGTGTGCCTCTTGTAGATATGAAGTAATGTTCTGTGGGTCCAAGTCCTGTTCAGAGTATAGATCCGCATAAAATTCCCAGGAATTCCGCTGCGATGGCTTTATCGTCTACCAGCTCCCCCCCTCCCTGTGTTCTGATGAAGTGGGCCCCTGTTTGCTGTCGCTGGGTTCTCAGTTTATTAGCCAAAAGTCGCCCAGGTTTATCTCCCACAATATAAAAGGAATGTTTCAGCCGAAGGGCTGCGTATTCCGCCCTGTCTAGGTCCAATCCCGCAAGCTGAGTGCGCGCAGCGTGGAGTTGGCACCATATTCTCGGGGCACCTGTTCGGCTGTGGATACATTCTAGCTCTCTGATCTGATTGGTCAATTGCTCCGACTTGTCTTTACGAGTCTCGTTATACGCTGCCGAGAGTGCTACGAGTTCTCCCCTTACTACCACTTTCAGAACCTCCGAAAGCGTTGAGACTGGGGTCTCCGGGACATCGTTAAAACCTAGGTAAGTTTGTATTGCTGTAGTGATGTGTTGTACAACAGCAGGGCGTTGGAATTGAGTCTCTCTAAGTCGCCATATCCCAGAGGGTCTTTCCTGCGCAGGGAGTTCCAGCGTGAGGGTGACAGCGTCGTGGTCTGACAATGCCGCTGACTCTATATCTGAGGTCATCATGAGAGTGTGTATATCTTTGGTCCCCAGCAGGTAATCTATCCATGCATAAGTTTTATGAGCATGCAAGAAAAAGATATACTGAAAGAGTTTGTGGGTGGGTTTCCCTCCATAGGTCCAGCAGCCCTGTTCTCTGCAACCACCTGCCCCCTCCCTTCGATAGGGTCCCTACCTGGCTGAAGCGATTTCCGGATCTATCTTCATCTAACACGAGATTCAAATCCAAGTAGTACCCCTCGCATCTGCAAGGCTAGCACCTCTGCCACAGCTGAGTGTAGAAACTGTTCCTGTCCCGTGTTAGGGGTGTAAATAGATCCCAACACTAGAGAGTGGGCAACAATGTATACAGTGTGTGCGAGGAGTCTACCTTTCAATTCCGCCACCTTGGGTCCCACTCGGGCGCTGAAGGATTTAGCAATCAGGATGGCTACCCTTGCTTTTTTCGAGGATGTGGAGGAAAATAACTAATGGCGAAAGGCTCGCGAGCGGAGACGATGCCAATTTTTGCTCAGAAGGTGGGTCTCCTAAAGTAGGCATATGTCGGCCACTGAATGTTCTAGGTATGATACTAGTGCACAATGCTTAATGGGGTTGTTAAGGTCCTTCGTGTTCAGTGAGAGAACCTTAACTAGATGAGATGACATGTTTGATGGTTGAAAGGCATCAGTGGTTGTGTGCTACTGGCATTAGGGCCTATGTACCACCCCAGTCCCCCTGCCCCCGATCCCCGTGCAAATGTGACCGTCCCGTCACCTGCTGACCGTCCAGCTGAGTACCGAGTACTGGACCCCAACAAACCCAAAAACAAAGATGTAAACTTGGGAAAACCAATTTAAGTCCAGGACTGGCAGAACTAGTCCCCAAGTACCCGGGTAAATGTAATGAGGGGTGCATGTTGTGGCCCATTGTCGTCCCCGCCACCCGCCCAGCTGGCCATTCAGTAAATAACTAATGTTGTGCCCAGCCGTCTCAGCTCAAGGCGGGCGGTTTCGGCCCTGGTAATGGCGAGCAGCGGGGATGAGGAGACGAGAAAGACACATCCTACTCATCCGCCATCTTGGCCACGCCCCCATTCAAGATCTTTAGACCTAATTTTTCCAACTGCTTTCATGGCCTGGTGCCACTAAGTTGGTTGCGCCGTTTTTTACTGCTGTGAGTTAGGTTTGTATTGAAATCACCAGAAATAATGAAGATCGATTGCCAATGTAAACTCTGTAATGTTTTCATTAGTTAGACCAGGATTACCTTTCTTTGCTTTACATGGATGAATGTAAACGCTTATGATAAGAAGTGTCTTTAGGGTGGGCCTGTCCTTTTTGTATACTAGCCTGGTTACTTGTATCCAGTTTACTCCAGAATCGATTTATTCTGCCCCCCCCACCCCTTGAATTTTGTGGAGGAATACGTGGACAGGCCCTCTAGTGATGCCCGTAGTTTGAAATCTTTTCAGCTGGAATGTTATGTTCCACATAGCCAACAATTGGCATTGGTTCTAGGCTCCAAGTTTTCTGGGTTAAGATTATGTCAAACGTTTGGAGGAATGACATTGCGTCTCTATCTTGTAATAGGTTCTCAAAGCCATGGGTGTTCCAAGAGCGGATGTTAATGTAATCCGGATCAGTCGAAGGGCTGTTGATATCAGGACCAGTTAGTACCTTGGTCATTGGGGGGCCATTGCCAATCCTGGTGTTTTTCTGCTATGAAATCTTGATGATGCTGCTGGTCCTGTCTGTTGTGATTGGTTCCAGAGTACTGCACCATTGCGAAGTTTTCAAAGTTCGTCGGGACCCAGTCTGCCCCCATCGCCCCCTTAGGACTGAGTGCCTTCCTGCTATGATAAATGGCTTGATTGCATTTTTTGAGTTTGAGGGAAGCCGTGGGCCAGGGTAACGAGGGGGGTTAAATCTTTTGTAGCTTGATCCCCCACAATTGGAAAACTTCCCGCTGTGCCAGGAATTGCAGCACAATATCAGAAGAGGCCCAAGTTGTTGCCTCTGTTACTTGGGTGAGGTTTAAACTAGTAGATCGGAGGAGGCAATATGCACAAGCTCCCTTATTTCCTTTGTTAAAGTATCAAATGCACCATTAGATGTGTAGGTGGGTATTAGCAAGAGGTTTGTGGTTTGTTGCTCCCAGGTTGTGATTGTGTTCTAACTTCCAGTCATTGAGGATTGTTGGAAGACCCTGGAGCATGTCTGCTAAGATTGTGTATTGGCAGGGACATGTTGAATAAAGTTGTGATTTTGGGATCTCTGTATCAGCTCATTAAGTGCTTGCAGTTTCTTGTCAATGCCCACTATATGTACTGCCAAAATGTTAAGGAGGTCGACCTGAAGTTACTGTTTGTCTGCTGGATGGCGGATTGCTGATGACATTGCTTCCATTGTAGACAGGAGAGCCCCCCGTGTGCCAGTGGGAACATCAGTGTTTGCTGTTTCGGATACTGGTTCCACAGCTATTTTCAGGCTTGGAGACGTTATAGATCTTTCTTGGTCATTTGTGCCGATGATAGGTCCAGCCTCAGACTGAGGTCTCTTAATTGGACTTAAGGGAGGCTTCAACACGAAGGTGAATTTGTCCTTGGCTGGGGAGCTAATACTGTAGACCGAAAATGGGCTTAAACTGACTTATGTCCTTTTGTCGAATTGCCCCTTGCAATGGGGCTAATAATGGTACAAGGAGATTTTTATTTTGAGTTACGTCGACATTGTGCATGATTTATGTTGTTTCTGTGAGTTTAATCAATGGTTGATGACGCGTTTCGGGGAACTTAGGGTGGTCCATGGGATTAGCTGGGACAGAGCGTGGACTGAGGAAGTGCCAGTTAAAAATGATGGAAAGGTTCAGGGATGAGAATGATGCTGATCTGCTGATTTTGTGCATTTCTACTTCTGCTGTGCAGGTGTTTGCACTTGATGAGCTTACGCCTGAGGCGGGCGCCTCTTGCATATTATCTTTATCTGTGAAGAGGTTTTCTGTCCCTAATGTAGTTCCCAAGTTAGATAATGCTGGTTGGATACTATTTATCATAGTTTTTACTTTCTCTGTATTTTTCTGAGTTATGAAGTCCATTATTTTATAACCCTCTTTTTTTGACCCAGTTGAGTTCTTACCCTTTTTTGGTTTCTGCTTTGATGAAGAAGATTCCAAATCTATTACTTCTACTTCCGCGAAACATATTACTGAGTCCTGGTCGGGCATTCTTTTTCTCTTTAATGCCTTTTTCTTGCCCTGACCTGGTTCCCCCTCGTTCTTCCCGACCACATTGTTTTTTGCCATGTCTGCCTTTGGTCCTTGATTCCATTTGAATTTTGTGTGATGGCACTAGCGGGTCACTGGCAGGTGGATTTTTATTAAACCGCTCCTGCGATGGATCCTTTCAAAGCTTCACTCCCTAAATGGGGTGATCTCCCAGCTCCCAGGGGAGGTGTCTGAGTGCCAATATTGAGGCTACTTCCTTGCTACTGGTGGGGGTTAGGCAGCTGGGGGGAGGGGGGCACTATATGCACTGTTTTGTACTGGTGCCGCCTTCTTCCTGAGAGCCGCCTACTGAGGAGGCCCTGAATGGCCCTAGGCAATGTAGCCTATTCGGGGAGGCAAGAGCAAACCAGTTACTCGCTGCCACCTACCCTGCTGCCCCACACTGTCTCCCACTCACTGTTGTTGAGTGATCACGATAAACAAAGGGGTTTAGAGTGATGCGGTATGCGATGGCGCCTTCCGGTGTATATGTATGTGTGACGAGGAGCCGAATACTGACCCTGCCTCCTCGGACTTACTGCCCGAACAATTGCCCCCTTACCTGTCTCCATGTCCCCTCCTCTGTTTTCAGGCCCCGGCTGCCGGTTCTGTCGAACACTACCCCTTTAAGACTTCTCCGCCAGGGACTCCCTCTGCCGGCCATGTGACCTGGTCACATGATCTCCTCGACTTCAAAGAGGAAGAGACGGGAGGAAGGGAGCTCTCGCTTGGAGGACGCCGGAGAGGAGCAACCGACGAGTTTGCAGGAGAACGAGACGTCCAAACCTTTTTCATCGCACCGGGATACGGAGAACCGCTGACCTGCCCTGACGAGAAGGAAGAGTTCCAGTCCGCCGAGAGGACCAAGGACGACGAAAAGAGGGAGCCGGACCCTTCCCGGCACCGCGCTGAAAGCCGCCACGGCCCAGGAGGGTCGTGGCTCCACAAGGTACGAGGCCAGCTGGGGGCTGTGTGGGGTATGGGAAGCGCGGGGGTAAGGGGCGGACGCACCGAGGCTCCAAAGTAGGCCAAAACACTGAGAGCGCGTAAAGCCTTGGGAACAGAACCAGCGCGAATCACGGTGTTGGTTGGGTGTATAGTCCCTCACTCCCTTCCCATGACTGGTTGTTGAGCACAGAAACGTCCCCCTGACCGTGCCTTCCGTTTCTTTCTCTTTATTTACCGATTCCTGGACCCTGGCATCTCTGCACGGAATGATCATCCCCTCCTGTCCTCGGGAGCCTGAAGCCGAAGGACTCCTGCTCTCTAACGGAAGAGAGTGAAGACGGCCACACCTTTGTTTTGTTCTAGGACGCTGTCCTACAACACTATAACCTGCAATAAAATACCCTTACAACCATACCCTGTCTCCCAACTCCTTCTCCACCGCGCCACACGTGGTGTCAGAAGTGGGATCGTTACGCCTCCAGGGGAGAATGGAGAACCTAATTCAACAGCTCATTCGTGGGCAGGAGAAGCTGGAATGGGCTGTAGAAAAGCAGATGACGACAGCCCATGCTGACAGGGAACTCTTTAAGGACAGCATGACCAACCATGCCGAACGACTAGAAAAGGTTGCAGATGACCGGCTAGAGCGGACGACCCAGCTACAGAACCGCGCTGGGGTCGGGCCCACTGTTTCCCTTCACAAATATATAACTGGTGAAGACCCCGATGCGTTCTTCCTTAACTTTGAAAGAGCAGCCAGAGCGTCAGGATGGCCGGAGCCCAAGTGGCCATTCTTTTTGGCTCCTCTTCTCACAGGGGAGGCCCAGGCCGCGTATCAAGTGGCGAACGCAAATGGCCATACCCCGTACTTAGAGATAAAAGGTATCATTCTGGATCACCTCGGAATGGACGCCGAGGCGTACCGAGTGCGGTTCAGAAAGGAGCGGGGAACACCTGCAGATAATCCGAAAACTCTATACTTTAAACTGAAAGCAGCAGCAGACAAATGGCTAAAGCCCCAAACGAGCACAAAAGAAGAAATCATGTCGCTTGTTTATCTTGAACAATATATAGAAGCCCTACCGTATCCTATACAACGTTGGTTGAAACAACATACCCGCCTGACAGCTGAACAGGCCGTGGAGATGGCGACGTCTTTCTACCGGGCACAACCCCGCACGTTGTCATGGCACACCGAGAAACCTCCACGCCCTCCGGCTCCCACCGGAAGAGTGGAACGAAAGACCCTGAAACCAAGCACCGAGCCCTCGAAATCCCGACATTATCATCCAGAACCCGTTCCTATTAGGGGTCCCCAGTGCTTCGAGTGCGGACATTGGGGGCATATTGCTAGGAACTGTCCCCGGAAAAAGCCTCCAGAAGAACCTATGGACATAGGCTGTGTCCCTCGGTCCGTCTTGTACACGGACGAAATGGGACCCAGCTTTTACGTGAGTGTTTCTGTGGGTGGAGTGGCCATCAAAGCCCTGTTAGACTCCGGCTGTCGACAGTCGGTTATTCGCCAGTCCCTAGTAAAACCCTCTTTCCATAGAACTCAACAGGTGGTCCATATCAGATGCGTGCTTGGAGACGTCAAACTTTATCCCTTGATCTGTTTACCCATTTCCCTTCCAAGCGGGGTGGTACTAGAGGCTAACCTCGGGGTTCTACCTTCTCTCCCAGAAGAGATGATCCTAGGCCAGGACAACCCGTCTTTCCTAACGCTCCTTAAAAACACCTTACAGTCCAGAGAGGCACACTCCCCTACACGTCCTTCCCTCCTTACTCAAGCCCCCTGGCTCTCTGATAAAAGCTTTCGCTATAACCAGTCAAATGACCCCACTCTCCAGCCCGCTTGGGATCACGCTAGACGAGACCCTCCAAGTCAGACACCCGTATACCCCTTATTCCTGATACAAAATGAGCTCCTCTATAGGGTAGCTAAGGAAGGCGACACCCCCAACTTGTG
Source organism: Calotriton arnoldi (assembly GCA_963921515.1). Taxonomy (NCBI): domain Eukaryota; kingdom Metazoa; phylum Chordata; class Amphibia; order Caudata; family Salamandridae; genus Calotriton; species Calotriton arnoldi. Next base: position 1,522,163 of record CAWUFW010002424.1, on the reverse strand, counting down.
GTTCCTCAGGCCTTCCGGGACCAAATACTTTTTTTTGCACATTCTCACTTAACAGCGGGTCATAGGGGAGCGCAGAAGACAATAGACATGCTTTTACAGCACTTTTATTGGCCAGGTATATTTGCACACGTCACCCGATTTTGTCAGGAGTGTGAAATATGCCAAAGGAAAAACCCATACAAACCCCCTCCTGTGCCCTTGCAACCCCTTCCCATTATCGGTACCCCCTTTGAAAGGATAAGCATGGACCTTATCGGTCCACTCCCGCGAACCAAGAAAGGCAACCTCTACGCCTTGGTGGTCATGGACTACGCCACACGATACCCAGAGGCCTTTCCCTTACGTACCCCCACTAGCCAGAACAATAGCGACAGGCTCCTGGAACTGTTTTCCCGGGTAGGCTTCCCACGTGAGATACTCACGGACCAAGGGACCCTTTTCGTCTCAAAAATCATGAAGGAGGTATGCCGGTCCCTGGATATCTCACACAAAGACTTCGGTATACCACCCCCAAACCGATGGCTTATGTGAACGCTATAATTCCACCCTAAAACTGACACTAAAAAAACTCCTGAGTGTGGAAGGGACAGAATGGGATAGGCTCCTCCCTTTGGCCTTATATGTAGTCCGAAGCCAGTCTCAATCCAGTCTGGGATGTTCCCCATTCCAACTCCTCTATGGTCGGGAACCCCGGAGCCTTCTAGAGATCACTAAAGAGGTCTGGGAACAGGAGAAGGAGGAAGACACCAAGTCTTTTCTAGAGTACACCCAAGGCCTGCGTACCCGCATACAGAAACTGCGAGATTTTGCTGACGCGAATTTAGAAAAGTCACAAATCAAGCAACAACTGTTTTATAATTGAGGAAAGAGATGGCGCCACCTGAAGGCAGGGGACTGGGTATTGGTTCTCACACCATCTGGGCTCACGAAGATACGGTCAGCGTGGCAGGGCCCATATCAGATTGTGAAAAAGGTTGGCTTAACCTCTTATCAGATCCAAATCACCCCCAGACGAACCCAACTATATCACATCAACCTCTTGAAGAAGTGGTTAGGCCCTCTTCCCAAAGATCTCCACCTCGTTAACCCCGTAACGGCTCACAATAGCACTCTCAACCACCTGATCATAAACCAGGAACTAACGGGAGAACAGAGGAGATCTCTACAAAGCACACTGTCTCCATTTGCCCCTTTGTTCTTTGACCTCCCTGGCCACACTTCTATGGCCGAACATTCCATTCACACACAGCCCGGCAAAGTTATTAAACAGAAACCGTATCGCATCCCTGCCGCCAGGAGAGAGGCCATAGAGAAAGAAGTGAAAAGCATGCTTGCCTTAGGAGTGATACGACCCTCGCAGAGCGAGTGGTCTTCACCAATCGTGTTGGTACCAAAACCGGACGGATCCGTCCGGTTTTGCATAGACTTTAGAGCCATTAACGCAGTCTCGAAATGCGATTCTTACCCCTCCCGCGCGTTGATGAGTTGATTGAACGACTAGGTGAGGCGCAATACATCACAACTCTTGACCTCACGAAGGGGTATTGGCAGGTGCCTCTGAACCCGCAAGACCAAGAAAAGACGGCCTTCTCCACACCCTCTGGCTTGTTTGAGTTTACAGTCTTACCCTTCGGGTTACACGGGGCGCCTGCCACATTTCAGAATCGAGTGCTGGCAGAACACCAAGCATACTCCTCAGCATATTTAGACGATATAGTCATTTATAGCCCCACATGGGAGTCACACCTCCGACATTGCCATCTAGTCCTTCGGGCTCTCCAATCGGCGGGTTTGCATATCAACGCAAAAAAGTCAAAAGCGGGTTTTCAGAAGGTGAAATACTTAGGGTTCCTCCTCGGAAACGGACACATAGAGCAACAAGAAGAGAAGGTGAGAGCAATCACCCGAGCCCCTTTTCCTGTCACAAAAAGGAGGTCAGGGCTTTTTGGGCCTCCTCGGGTATTATCGCCGTTTCATTCCCCAGTATTCTGAAATGGCCACTCCTCTTACCAACCTACTAAAAAGGAAGTAAAGACTAGGGACCTCCTTCACCCACCTCCCGAAGCTACACAAGCCTTCCTTGAGTTAAAAAAGCCATCACATCTGGTCCCATATTGCGTTCTCCTGACTTTGCCAAACCCTTCCTGTTACAAACCGATGCATCTGATAATGGGGTGGGGGCGGTACTGTCCCAGGTGTCTTCTGACGGGCTCGAACACCCTATCCTTTTCTTAAGCCGGAAGTTGTACCCCAGGGAACATGGGTACCCCATCATAGAAAAGGAGTGTCTGGCCATCAAGTGGGCGGTGGACAAATTGCGTTACTACCTTGAGGGTTCCCATTTCATCCTCTATACCGATCACGCCCGCTCCTTTGGATGAGCCGGAACAAGGGGAACAATCCGCGCATTCTGCGTTGGTTCCTGGCTCTGCAGCCCTTCTCCTTTGAGGTTCGCCATCGCAGGGGCTCCGAGAACGGGAACGCGGACTTCCTTTCCCGTATCACCCTGTTCCCCGATCTGGATCAGGCTGGGGTGGGGGTGTGTGACGAGGAGCCGAATACTGACCCTGCCTCCTCGGACTTACTGCCCGAACAATTGCCCCCTTACCTGTCTCCATGTCCCCTCCTCTGTTTTCAGGCCCCGGCTGGCGGTTCTGTCGAACACTACCCCTTTAAGACTTCTCCGCCAGGGACTCCCTCTGCCGGCCATGTGACCTGGTCACATGATCTCCTCGACTTCAAAGAGGAAGAGACGGGAGGAAGGGAGCTCTCGCTTGGAGGACGACGGAGAGGAGCAACCGACGAGTTGGCAGGAGAACGAGACGTCCAAACCTTCTTCATCGCACCGGGATACGGAGAACCGCTGACCTGCCCTGACGAGAAGGAAGAGTTCCAGTCCGCCGAGAGGACCAAGGACGACGAAAAGAGGGAGCCGGACTCTTCCCGGCACCGCGCTGAAAGCTGCCACGGCCCAGGAGGGTCGTGGCTCCACAAGGTACGAGGCCAGCTGGGGGCTGTGTGGGGTATGGGAAGCGCGGGGGTAAGGGACGGACGCACCGAGGCTCCAAAGTAGGCCAAAACACAGAGCGCGTAAAGCCTTGGGAACAGAACCAGCGCGAATCATGGTGTTGGTTGGGTGTATAGTCCCTCACTCCCTTCCCATGACTGGTTGTTGAGCACAGAAACGTCCCCCTGACCGTGCCTTCCGTTTCTTTCTCTTTATTTACCGATTCCTGGACCCTGGCATCTCTGCACGGAATGATCATCCCCTCCTGTCCTCGGGAGCCTGAAGCCGAAGGACTCCTGCTCTCTAACGGAAGAACAGGTGCCCAGCCAACACGTGTTTCGTCAGGGTAAGAACCCACGACTTCTTCAGGGCTATTGGACATGTGGCTAGAAAAGAGTCAATTCTCTCCGCCGGTTGTAATTCCGTCCCGGCTGCAAGGGTGAACAATAGCAATGTAGAACATCAGGTGTTAATATGGTCAGTACCAGCAACCGGAGCACTTGTCAGTTGGTCAGATGCGAGGCAAGCGAGTACGCTTGACTGCCAGAGCTGGCGCGACAAACAGGAAGTCTGGCAGTCAAGCGTACTCGCTTGCCTCGCGTCTGACCAACTGACAAGTGCTCCGGTTGCTGGTACTGACCATATTAACACCTGATGTTCTGCATTGCTACTGTTCACCCTTGCAGCCGGGACGGAATTACAACCGGCGGAGAGAATTGACTCTTTTCTATCCACATGTCCAATAGCCCTGAAGAAGTCGTGGGTTCTTACCTGACGAAACACGTGTTGGCTGGGCACCTGTTCTTCAATTAAACCACAAGAAAGAAAACGCCAATCCGACTACTGTGATTGTTATGCATTCATGTTATTTGCAGTAATCATACTGTTGACACAGATTACGTGTGCACAGGCTACCTGTATCGTTGAGTGATCACGATGGTTGAATGGTTGAAGTGAAGTAGAGTTAGTTAAAAGAATTGAGATGAGTTAATTAATTTTAAATGAATCTGATTATTGCCTAAGCCATAGGACTTTCGCTGCCTTTTTACTTTCCTTTGGGCTGCTTTTGGAGCCGCAAGCCACTTATTGGTAATCTCACTCAGAGTCCTGATTGTCTATAGCTCGTCAGCAACTTGGGTATGCGGTGCAGTCATGAAAGGGAAGGGGGGCGGCTGCTGATAAAGCTGGCTGAAGCCAGCTGTCGTTTGTCTATCCACAGTAAGAAAAGGCGAGGAAAGCGGGCCGAAAGTGGGAGCTACCTCGGGTGCGACAATGTCGGTGGATGCACAGCACCTCAACCGGGCCCAAGCCATACCGGCCTAATGCCGACTAATTCTGTGCTACCAGAGAAGCCTGCAGCCTATTGCTACCGCCACGCCACGTCGTGCCCAATCCACCTCCCGCAGCCTCCTGCCTTACGGCCCAGGGAAGGGTCGCGGTACAGCAGCAGTACAGCGGGGCGGCTATGCCTGATGGTGGTGGATGCACGTCTACAAGCTCCCCCAATACCGTGCCCTGAAGCCTCCTGGCCAGGGCCGGACTGGCTACCGGGCGTTTTAGTGGGCTGCCGAGGTGGGGGCTGATTTTGTGGATGGGGACCTGTATGCACTTCTAAATAAACAAAGCAAAACAAATGGTTTTAAAGCATACTTTAAAACCATTTGGTTTTGCATTGTTTACTTAGGAATGCCCGGTAGCCAGTCTGGCCCTGCTCCTGGCCCCCTCGCTCTTTGCTCCTCGCCCGGCTCCGTTCGCTGCCGCCTTGCTCCTCCTCCTTCCTCTGCAAGTGCTGGTCTTGTCCAGCAATCACAGTGACTCCGGTGGAAATGGCTCTCTCTGCATAGATAGTATACACCATGTGAGCTAGGCAAAGTTGTCTCTAAATTAGACCAAAAACAAAAACACTAGCAGTACAGGAAGCTTAGTGAGGGGTAGTGTGCTCCTCTCACTGAACATGAAAAGGGAGATAGAATCTACATTAAGAAATCAGAATATATTTTTTCTTAGCTCAGAGTCGTGAGGATATTTGATTTTCAACCATAAAACTATGTTTTTTGGAAATTCTTTTGCATGATTTCTATACGAAGATGTAAAAGGTTTTATAAGAACTACAACCAAGCAACCTATCTTTAAGCTCATTCAGAGATGTTCATAAGGGGTTGGAACTGCACCAGCACCAGCGCTGACCATCTGAACTGAGAGCACTGGGCTTTGAGCTAGGACTGTCCACTCACAGTGACTGTGGGACATGCCTTTACAGCAACTGAAGCTGATAGTTCATAAGGCAGTCAGTCGTCAGTGGGACACGCTCTACAGCAGCCAAAGTTGTTTCATAAGTCAGTGGACGACATGCCTCTATAACAGCAAAAGCTATTTCACAAGTCAGTGTAGGACATGCCTCTATAGCAGCTGTTTACAAGTCAGTGTAGGACAAGCCTCTATAGCAGCTGTTCACAAGTCAGTGTAGGACACGCCTCTATAGCAGCTGTTTACAAGTCAATGTAGGACACGCCTCAATAGCAGCTGTTTACAAGTCAGTGTAGGACACGCCTCTATAGCAGCTGTTCGTAAATCAGTGTAGGACACGCCTCTAGAGCAGCTGTTCATAAGTCAGTGTAGGACACACCTCTATAGCAGCTGTTCACAAGTCAGTGTAGGCCCGTGGTACTCATAGTACGGCCCGCGGGCCGCCAGCAGGCCTTCATTGGCGGCCCACGGACCTTGCCTTGCCGTTTCTACGTTTCCAGTGAGGCCAGCAGTAAACACAGAAGAGGACTGCAGGAGCATACGTAGTGAATATGTATTAAATAGGTATTCACTAGGTATGCTCCTGCGGCCATCTTCTGTGTTTACTGCCGGCCTCTGTGGCACCGTCGGAGAGCTTCCCAAAAGGCCCTTTAAAAGTCAGCTGTAAGCACTTTCACAGCTGACTTTTAAAGGGCCTTTTGGGAAGCTTCCTGTTTGGACAGAGACAGATGGAGACAGGGAAAGATGGAGACAGAGACAGATAGAGACAGAGACAGAGATACAGACAGATAGAGACAGAAACAGATAGAGATAGAGAGAGACAGAGACAGACGGAGAGACACAGACAGAGCCAGACAGAGAGTAGATACAGAGACAGATAGAGACAGAAACAGATAGAGACAGAAACAGATAGAGACAGAAACAGATAGAGATAGAGAGACAGAGCCAGACAGACAGATAGAGACAGAAAGAGACAGAAAGAGACAGAGATAGAGACAGAGATAGAGACAGAGACAGGGACAGACAGAGACAGAGAGAGATAGAGACAGAGAGAGATAGAGACAGATAGAGACAGAGAGAGATAGAGACAGAGAGAGATAGAGACAGAGACAGATACAGAGATAGAGCCAGGGAGAGATAGAGCCAGAGATAGAGACAGACAGGGACAGACAGAGACAGATAGAGACAGAGATAGAGACAGAGACAGGGACAGACAGAGACAGAGAGAGATAGAGACAGAGAGAGATAGAGCCAGAGAGAGATAGAGACAGAGAGAGACAGAGACAGAGACAGATACAGAGATAGAGCCAGGGAGAGATAGAGCCAGAGATAGAGACAGACGGGGACAGACAGAGACAGATAGAGACAGAGATAGAGACAGAGACCGTTGGAGACAGAGACAGACAGAGAGCTAGAGAGAGATATATATATATAGAGAGAGAGAGAGATAGAGAGAGATAGATAGCGATAGAGAGATAGAGAGAGATAGATAGAGCGAGAGCGAGGGAGATAGTTATAGAGAGATAGGAGATAGTTAAAGAGAGAGATAGATAGAGAGAGAGAGAGAGAGAGAGAGATGTGTGTATGCTGGGTCTGGTGGCTCAGTGGACTAATGCGTCCGCTGCAGGGGCCTATGTTCAACCTCATGGTCACAGGATTTTATTTTTTTTTGCTCTAGCCCTGCCCCCTCACTGACCCCACCCCTACCGGTGCGACCCTCAGGCATAAACCACACTGTAAATTTGGCCCCCGGGAGAAAGTTTGTGAGTACCCATGGTGTAGGCCATGCCTCTATAGCAGCTGTTCACAAGTCAGTGTAGGACACGCCTCTATAGCAGCTGTTCACAAGTCAGTGTAGGACACGCCTCTATAGCCACTGTTTACAATTCAGTGTAGGACACGCCTCTATAGCAGCTGTTTACAAGTCAGTGTAGGACACGCCTCTATAGCAGCTGTTTACAAGTCAGTGTAGGACACGCCTCTATAGCAGCTGTTCATAAGTCAATTTAGGACACTCCTCTATAGCAGCTGTTCATAAGTCAGTGTAGGACACACCTCTATTGCAGCTGTTCACAAGTCAGTGTAGGCCAAGGCTCTATAGCAGCTGTTTACAAGTCCGTGTACGACACGCCTCTATAGCAGCTGTTTACAAGTCAGTGTAGGACACACCTCTATAGCAGCTGTTCATAAGTCAATTTAGGACACTCCTCTATAGCAGCTGTTCATAAGTCAATTTAGGACACTCCTCTATAGCAGCTGTTCATAAGTCAGTGTAGGACACACCTCTATAGCAGCTGTTCACAAGTCAGTGTAGGCCAAGGCTCTATAGCAGCTGTTCATAAGTCAATTTAGGACACTCCTCTATAGCAGCTGTTCATAAGTCAATTTAGGACACTCCTCTATAGCAGCTGTTCATAAGTCAGTGTAGGACACACCTCTATAGCAGCTGTTCATAAGTCAGTGTAGGACACACCTCTATAGCAGCTGTTCACAAGTCAGTGTAGGCCAAGGCTCTATAGCAGCTGTTCATAAGTCAATTTAGGACACTCCTCTATAGCAGCTGTTCATAAGTCAATTTAGGACACTCCTCTATAGCAGCTGTTCATAAGTCAGTGTAGGACACACCTCTATAGCAGCTGTTCATAAGTCAATTTAGGACACGCCTCTATAGTAGCTGTTCGTAAGTCAGTGTAGGACACGCCTCTATAACAGCAAAATCTATGTCATAAGTCAGTGTAGGACACTCCCTATAGCAGCTGTTCATAAGTCAGTATACGACACGCCTCTATAGCACCTGTTTACAAGTCAGTGTAGGACACGCCTCTATAGCAGCTGTTCATAAGTCAAATTAGGACACTACTCTATAGCAGCTGTTCATAAGTCAGTGTAGGACACGCCTCTATAGTAGCTGTTCATAAGTCAGTGTAGGACATGCCTCTATAGCCGCTGTTTACAAGTCAGTGTAGGACACGCCTCTATAGCAGCTGTTCATAAGTCAGTGTAGGACACGCCTCTATAGCAGCTGTTCACAAGTCAGTGTAGGCCATGCCTCTATAGTAGCTGCTCATAAGTCAGTGTAGGACACGCCTCTATAGCAGCTGTTTACAAGTCAGTGTACGACACGCCTCTATAGTAGCTGTTTACAAGTCATTGTAGGACACGCCTCTATAGCAGCTGTTTACAAGTCAGTGTAGGACAAGTCTCTATAGCAGCGGAAGCTAGGTCATAAGGCAGCTGCCTTTGGGAAATGCTGATGTAGCTACTATTTCATAATAGAACTCCCCACGGCTAGAGCAAATACTAATTAATGTGCAAACGGAATGTACACCAAACATCACTATACAAACATGTTTATTAATTTCAATTGCATAAAAATCCTACGACATACACATACACATCTTCCAGAATAAAATTCAATAAAATTACATCAATTTTGTCACAGCACTTTCCATCACACATCATAAGATCTTGGTTTCATAAGCATTTTTTAAATTGCAACATTCAAATGTGGCAAGATATGTGCAAAATAAGCTAGTTTTGCACATTTTTTGCCACATCACTGGACTGTCATTCCCATGAGCGAGATGATAGTGGTAACTATGTGAGTACCAATGAGTAAAACAGAGTGGTAGCTGTATTCCTGTGCGTTATGCCCTTCTACCTGCACAAAACGAAATCAGCCCAGCAGAATCATCATTTTCACTGCTGAGTTTGGGGATCTGATCGTGCGTAAGGCTCGACACGAGGAGCAAAGCAGAAACACGTCCTCTTTGAAGACGTAGTGTGGCCCAGTAACGTCCTTGAGAGAGTGTTAGAGACCACTTTAAGCCAAAGGATTGTAGGAGCAGCAAACACTACCTGTGAAGCCTGTTCTAAAAAAGAAGTAAAACAAAAACAAAAAATGAAGATTGTTTGCCTATAAGGGCGCAATATAAAAAACAATGAAGGAGGATCGACTCAGTGTGGCTGGGGAGTTGGAAGGTACACAGCTACGACCTCCAGGACAACCTGCAAAAAAGTCGCATTTATATTCTGCGGTATGGAAAGCAAGGGTGAGATTCTACCCTCCAAGTCAGATATCACAGAGGCACCTGCTCTTGCAGTTAGTCACCAGAAGAACAAGTTACTTACCTTCGGTAACGATATGTCTGTAAGAGACATAGATTAGTTATAGATTCCCTGGATCCGGAGAATTTTTCGTCAGCAGTACCCCTGCGCGGCGAAAGGTGGCGTCGGTCGGCTTCGCGTTCGTCGTTGGCGTCGTGGGCACCGGGATGACGTCGCGATAGTTACTTAGATGCCGCCCTCGCGCGCTGACCTCAGTTCTTTTACATGACATTGCACGCCAGAAGCGCAGAGCCATGCAAGACACTGACCACTGGTGCACAAAACGAGGGCCCTGAAAGGGATTCCCTGACCCTAGAAGTCAGTTCGCAGAACGGGGAGGATGGGTGGGGCAGTAAGGAATCTATAACTAATCTATGTCTCTTACAGATACATCGTTACCGAAGGTAAGTAACTTGTTCATCTGAAAGAGACAATTAGTTATAGATTCCTTACCTTAGAATAGATACCCCAGCAATACCAACCCCGGAGGTGGGTCTGCGAACCAAGTTCACACCAGAAAGTCCTGAAGAAGAGAATGGCCAAAGAAGCCATCTCTCCGGACTTGGCTGTCCAGGCAATAGTGTTTTGTGAACGTGTGCAGAGATGCCCACATAGCTGCCTGACAGATGTCATTGAGGGGGACTCCCCGTCCCAAAGCAGTGGGAGCTGCCGTCGCCCTGGTGGAATGGGCGCATAGTCCTACTGGAGGCTCCTTCTTTGCCAAAGAGTAGCAAGCTTTAATGCACAAAACGGACCACCTAGAGATGGTCTGTTTGTGCACGGCCTGAACTTTTTTGGCGCCCACATAGCCAACAAAGAGCTGGTCATCCACCCGGAATTGCTTGGTGCGATCCAAATAAAAGGAAAGCGCACATTTTGGATCCAGACGGTGGAGCCTCTCCTCCTCCTTAGAAGGATGCGGAGGCGGAAAGAAGGTGGGCAAAGTGATGGTTTGGCCAATGTGGAAAGAAGTAACCACCTTGGGAAGAAAGGAAGGTCTGGTTCTTAGGACGACCTTGTCCGGATGAACAGCCAGAAAAGGAGGCTTTGAAGAAAGATCTTGGAGCTCACTCACCCTGCGAGCAGAGGTGATGGCAACCAGAAAGGCAGTCTTTAAAGTAACAAGTCTGAGAGGACAGTTATGAAGCGGCTCAAAGGGAGCGCACATAAGGTAAGTAAGAACCAAGTTCAAGTCCCACTGAGGCATTACGAAGGGGACAGGAGGAAAAAGATGAGTAATGCCCTTAAGGAAGCGATTTACAACAGGGGACTTGAAAAGAGAAGGCTGATCAGGAAGCCTAAGAAAAGCTGAAATGGCCGAAAGGTAGCCCTTCAGAGTGCCCAGAGCAGAGCCCTGCTGGGCCAAAGACAGGAGGAACAGGAGAACTTCAGAAAGAGGGGCAGAAAGGGGATCCACAGCCTTTGCTGTGCACCATGCCACAAATCTGTTCCATCTACAGATGTATACCGTCTTAGTGGAGGGACACCTGGCTGCCAAGATAACATTACAGACTTTGGGAGGAAGGTCAAAGGCTGTCAACTGTCGCCGCTCAATCTCCACGCAAGGAGGTGGAGGCTGGACAGGTTCAGGTGGAGGACCGTCCCCTGCTGCTGCGACAGAAGATCCTCCTGAAGAGGCAGTCGGATCGGAGGATCGATGGCCATGTGTAACAGCTCGGGATACCAGACTCTTCGTGCCCAATACGGAGCCACAAGAATGACTTGGGCCCGGTCGCGCTTGATCTTCTTCAGCACTATGGGCAGAAGTGGTATAGGCGGAAAGGCGTATAAAAGACCGCAACTACACTTGCGAGTGCCGCCTTGGAAATTCCAATGCGCAGAATTGCTGACATTGCGCGTTCTCTTCGGTGGCGAATAGATCTAACCAAGGCTCTCCCCACTGCTGAAAGAGCCCTTGCGCCACCTCCGAGTGAAGACGCCATTCGTGATCCATCATGCACCTGCGGCTGAGTTCGTCCGCCCTGGCGTTCAGTGAACCTGCCAGGTGTTGAACCACCAGGGATATGCCCTGATGTTCCAGCCATGTCCAGAGATGGAGAGCCTCTTGACATAGGGTCCACGACCCCACCCCGCCCTGTTTGTTGCAGTACCACATGGCGGTGGTATTGTCCGTGAACACCTGCACCACTCTTCCCCAGACAGAGGGAAGGAATGCTTTTAGTGCAAGACGGATTGCCCGAAGCTCCAGAAGGTTGATGTGGAGCCCGGACTCCGCCGGAGACCAGAGGCCACTGATCTACGCCTCCCCCATATGGCCGCCCCACCCGAGAAGTGATGCATCCGTCACCACCGTGTACTCCGGTTGGGGAAGGGAGAGGGATCTGCCGATGACCCAATCCTGGTTCGTTAGCCGCCACTGCAAATGTTGTGCAGTGCCCTCCGAGATCTGAACGCAATCGGACAGATTCCCCTGATGCTGTGCCCACTGGAACTTCAGGTCCCACTGCACAGCCCGCATATGCCACCTGGCATGATCCACCAGCAGGATACAGGAGTCCATGAGACCCAGCAGCCTCAGGGTCATCCTGACCGAAACCCGGGATAGAGGCTGAAAGATCGGAATCGTAGCCCAAATATCCCGGACTCGCTGCTCGGGAGGATAAGCCCGAAACTGCGTTGTGTCCAGAACCGCTCCGATGAAAAGGAGCTTCTGAGAGGGAGTCAGGTGTGACTTCGGCACGTTGATAGTGAACCCCAGTGAATGCAGAAGGTCCGCCGTAGTCTGGAGGTGGGAGACGACTGCCTGGGGCGAGACCGCCTTCAACAGCCAGTCGTCGAGATAGGGGAAGACTGGAACCCCTGATCTGCACAGATGAGATGCGACCACCGCCATCACTTTCGTGAACACCCGAGGGGCGCTGGTAAGGCCAAAGGGGAGCACAGTAAACTGAAAGTGCTCGTGGCCTACCGTGAACCGCGGGTAACGCCGGTGGGCCGTCAGGACGGGAATGTGAAAGTATGCGTCCTGCAAGTCCAACGCTGCCATCCAGTTTTGACATTTTGAACTTCTCCTTCCGGAGGAAGCGGTTGACGTTCCTGAGATCCAAGATAGGACGCAGGCCTTTGTCCTTCTTGGGCACCAGAAAGTAGCGGGAATAGCAACCACATCCTACTTCTGGGGCAGGAACTCGCTCGATGGCTCCCTTGGCCAAGAGTGCCGAAACTTCCTGTTGGAGAAGGGCCAGATGATCCTCCGACATGCGATGGTGCTGAGGTGGCATGGATGGAGGGGTAGTCTCGAAGGGGAGGGAGTAGCTCCTTCGGGCTATCTGCAAAACCCACCTGTCCGACGTGATGGTGCGCCAGTGGGGGAGGTGATGGCGAATCCTGCCGCCCACTGGCGATTGGTGGCCCTGAAAGGTCGGACTAGGAGGGTTTGGAGGCTGCTGCAGAGGGGGCTGTGGTGGACTGGCCCGCTTGCTGGCCCCCACAACCACGGCGGTGGTTCCCACGTCCCCGGCCGCGCAGGGGCTGAACAGCTTGCGCCGGCCTGTGGCTCTGGGTGGAACGTGGCGGGGCACCCCTTCCGTAGCCACGAAAGGGGCGAAAAGCAGACTGCGCAGGGCGGGTGGAGGAGAGGCCCAAGGACTTGGCCAAAGCCCAAGAGTCCTTGAAGCGCTCTAGCGCGTTGTCTTCTTTGTCGCCGAACAGGCAACGGCCATCAAAGGGCATGTCCATTAGGGTAGCTTGGACATCCCCGGAAAAACCAGTCGACCTCAGCCAGGCGTAGGGTCGAAGGGCTACCGACATTGAAATCGTCCTGCCTAATGAGTCGGCGGTGTCCAGTCCACAGCGAATGGTAAACTTGGCTGAGTCTCTCCCCTCGGCAACTGCACGGGAGAGTACGGCCCTGGCCTCCTCCGGGCACTGGGGCAGCACCTGCGCCACCATATCCCACACAGAGTGGGTGTAACGGCCCAACAGACATGCAGTGTTTACCGACCGCAGTCCCAAGCTGGAGGAAGAAAACATCTTCTTCCCAAGGTGGTCCAGCTTTTTGGATTACCTATCAGGTGGTGCGCTAGGGAAAGCGCCTTTGGACGTGGAGGATTGGATCACCAAGCTCTCAGGAGAGGAGTGTTGGGAGAGCAAAGGGGGTCGCCCGGAGCCGGGCGGTGGCGTCGGGCGATCATCCTATCCACAGGAGCCCCTGTGCTGGGCCTGGACCAGGTGCCCAAAAGGACATCAGTGAGGGCTTCATTGAACGGCAGCAGGGGATCCGAAGAGCTCGCTGCCGGTTGAAGCACCTCTGTCGGGAGGTTAGTCCTGACCGCCACAGTAGGTAGCTCGAGGTTGAGGGCCTCGGCCGCCCTACGCAACACCACTGCGTAAGAAGCTCCCTCCTCCGTAGCCACGGTAGGAGGAGACAACATGCCAAGGTCTGGAGAAGTATCCAGCCCACTGGCATCCCCCAACTCCTCTCGCCAGTCCAATCATACTCCAACTGGTCAGTTAAAGGGTCTCCAGACCCCTCCCAGTCCTCCTCACCCTCCTCTGGTTGCCAATCAGCCCTAAAAGAACCAGGGTGGAACAGGGGCACAAAAGTACCCGTCGGCGCCGGAACTGACGTCGGTCCGGCTCCGTGTCCACGTCGGGGTAGAGGCCGGGGTCGACGCCGGCTGGGAACACAGTCAGCTGCGGACGTGGTGCCAGTGGAATCGGCGACGGGGGAGGCGTGATCAAGTCGACCGGCGCTGATCCGGATCCAGGCCTGGATCCAAGGGGACCCTGCGGTGCCGGGGCCGAAGCCGCAGGCCCAGGGCCCCAAGCTGAGTCCGCGGGGCCCGAAGGCGCGCCAGCAGAGTCGGGCTGCCCAAAGATGGCATGCATCGCCTCGTAGAAACTCCGAAGCCAAGCAGTGGTCGCACCCGGTCCCGGAAAAGGAGGGAAACCTGGAGTCGACCCAGCTGGCTCCGCACGCGAAGCCGCGGGAGGGGCACCACCCGCATCCCTCATCACGGCCGACGGACGGGGAGAAGTCGAAGAGCGACGATGCTTCTTCGACCTCTTCTTGTGCTTCGACTTACCTGAGGAGTACGAAGACTTGGAAGAGGACTGGTGGTGGTGGCTCCGCGACCGGTCTCTCGACCTCCCAGGCGACCGGGACCTAGAGCGGCGCGGAGCAGACCCCTGGGCCTCAAGAAGCTTTCGGGACCGCTCTCGCAAAGACTGCGGATTCATGATCCGGCAGTCGGAACACGACTTGGAGTCGTGGTCGGGTTCGAGACAGAACAGGCACACGCGGTGCGGATCCGTCACCGACATCAACCGTAGGCAGGAACTGCAAGCCTTGAAACCGGGCATCCCTAACGTGCACCAGGAGTCGAAGACTCAAAAACGGCGTTGACAAAAGTCAGCAAAAAGTCAGTCAAAAAGTGACTGGAGGTACTGCTCTCTCCCGATCTGCGCTGGCTGGCGCGAAAAAAGAAAGAACTGACGTCAGCGTGCGAGGGCAGCGTCTAAGTAGCTACCGCGACGTCATCCCGGCGACCACGACGCCAACGACTAACGCGGAGCCGACCGACGCCACCTTTCGACGCGCAGGGGTACTGCTGACGAAAAATTCTCCGGATCCAGTCTGACGCCTGGGGATAATTCTAAGGTAAGGAATCTATAACTAAACGGGGTTGTAGACACCAGTAGTCGCAGATATTGAGTAATATCTCAAATTGTTCCCTTGATGTCACGGCCAAAGTTTTGGTACCTGCTGATGGCGAATGAGACTTCTGTTTCTGTCCTAGTAAGAGTCTGGAGGGTATGGCGGCTTTTTCAATGTTTTTTTTGTACCTCACACTGGAGATTTTAATAGCGCCATTTTTGCAGACTTTTCTGTCTGAGCAATGGATAGGAGTCAAGTGCTACAAGAATTCTTGTGATCGCTGGGTCAAAGACCTGTCTATCTCCAGGTCTACTGAAGTCAAAGGAACAGGGACCTTAGTCATCAAATGAGCTCATTTTACTTTCATGAGTTAACCATGAACACGAAACCATTTTTATAACAAAAATAATTGTTTAAAGGGATTGTTCAATTGGCTCACTGAGGTGAACCAGCACTACACCTTCCAAAACAGACTGTGTTGTTAAACAGAAACCCCAGGGATGGTGCATCAATGTTTTGTGGCATTGGTGGCATCTGGTAACGTTAACCAAATATAGATATATTACAAATCTATAGGAAGCCTGGTCTTCTTAAAAGTATTTGCATTACTTTGATTATATGCTAACAGAAGGCCAGCTCCTGAGAGCATATAGTGGTCTGCAGAAGAGGCTGAAGGAAAAGTGTCAGCCAGAAAGAAATTAGTGAGCTCAAGAGCCTGAAAAACACAGACCTCTAGTGTCAAAAGTACTCCCCACCTAAAATGGCCACACTCAAATGGTCACAGGAAATGAAGAGACTGAGCAAAGAACATGTTGGCAATCTAAAATGGCTGAGCCAGAGTATAGAAAGATGAGAGACGCACTGTGTTCCTCTATGTCAAATTGCTAAGGCAGAGTTGAGAGTCCTGACATTAAGTGGTGTGGTACCAGGTTCTGAAGAGGCCATTGTTAAGATGTATTATGTTCAATACTTCAGCAGATAAGACATTTCCAAAAAGTATTTCTCTACAGTACGAAGTATATTTGAAAGTGTAGGGGGTCAGATTCACCAAACTGATAGTAATAAAGTGCATTAAAAAGGCAGACACTTTTCAGTCTAAAAATATCTTTGAATATGTTCTCGATGCACACGGTGCACATTTATCTTTGAAAAGCTTAGTAAACTGATTTGATAAATATATTTCAATTACTTTTTTCATAAATAGTACATAATTCAACATGTTTAACTTTTTTGTTATTTGATATTCTCAAAGAAGATGTTCAATATTGTATAAATATATTCTATACCTGATCTGCCAGGTGGCTCTCGAACTGGTGGCGGTGGCCTCTCGTTTGCAGCTGGAGGAAGAGGAGCTGAACGTAGTGTCACAGGTGAGGCATTTGAAGATACGACACCTAAGGACATATTTCGCTGGGGAAGTCGGGGCATTTCTTCATTTCCACATGGAGGTATCGGAAGTGCACCAGGCCTGCTTGGAGGTGGAGGTGGGCCTTGATTGACAGATGAAGGCCGTGGGGTGGATGGTACAGGAGGCTTATTGTTTTGAGGCGGTGGTGGAGGAGGAACATCTCTGGTGAGTGGTGGCCTATTTCCTGCTGGAGGGGGAGGGGGCCTGTCATCTACACTGAATGATGGCCTATTTCCTGCTGGAGGGGGAGGTGGCCTATCATCTACACTGAATGAGGGCCTATTTCCTGCCGGAAGGGGAGGGGGCCTGTCGTCTACACTGAATGATGGCTTATTTCCTCCTGGAGGGGGTGGGGGCCTCTCATCCATAGGCCTGCCAACTGGAGGAGGAGGTGGCCGATTTAAAAATGGAACTGAAGGTGTTGACGGTGATGTCTGGCGGACCTGCCCTCCAAAGTTTGAATTTCTGCCTGGTAGAAAGGCCGGAGGCGTAGACCCTACACTGCCCTGTCGGCTAACTCCTGGTACAGGGAGAGAACCCTTGCTTTGCAGAGATGATGGGACGGGCCTCGGTGTGTTGGGTACAGGAGGAGGAGGAGTAGGACTGCCTTCAAACTTGGAAGCAAATTCAGGTCTTGGCGGTGGCATTCTGCTCCTCTGCGGCTCCGGCACGCTGCTTCTTGGCCCAAATGAAGGGGCTGGTCCTCTTGGAGTACTGCTTGGTGGTAAGAATGGCCTTGCAGTTGTAGATTTCCCGCCTGGTGGGAGCACCACAGATCTGCTTCCTCCTGAGTCTTAAAAATAAAGCGTCAATGGCAAAAGTTAACACCAAATAAAACGCTACAAGTCTATAGTGAATACATTTATATAAAATACATACTTTCAACTATTCATCTTTTATATACATTCTATTAGAAGAATGTAAAAACTAGTGACACAAACTTGCTTTATATTTTAATCGTATTTAGCTTTCAAAGTTTAGGGAAATGGAAACTATAAAGCAATTTTGCTTACTTGTCTGATTAAAGAGTTAGACACAAGCAATGATTTTAAATCAAGGAACGAGACAGCACACCATCCATTGTAGGTTTCTACCAAATGTAGGTTTGCCAGATGGCTCCATGTAGCCAAGGGCGCAGTGCTGAGGCCCGGACCTTTCTTCTACAAATCATTGTTTTTAAGGGTGTTCGTTCGATTGGATTAGCGGAGGTGAATTATGATCAATTACAACAAGATGTTTTATGCTAAAATAAATAAATAAATAACACATGACTGGAGCACCACAAACTTAGTAGCAAGGTGTCATCTGGTACCCTTAACCAAATGCAAACAAATAGCTAGACGATAGGAAGAAACAATTTCTAAGCTTAAACATATTTCAAGAAACACCCGCACAGGTCAAAACTGACTTAGCAGATCAATCTTTATATTTTTTGTTCATTGCAAAATGATAAGAGCATTTACCTACAAGCAAATTATTTCCCAACACTTTTACAGAGCGCCAATGACTGGGAGTAAGAATTGTATACCTGGCTGCATTTCCAAGAAATGAGGTGGTCACCAACATGGGCAAGTGGAATAGTATGAAGTTAGACACGTATGAACAACAGCAACAGTTAGTGCACAGATAGTCGAATTTACAATGTTGACATATCTCATTATGGTTCAAGATTAACTCTAATTGACTACCTACTTCCTACATTTTGAATCTGTAAGTATGACAAGGAATATCAGGCAGTGTAAATGTTTAACAATTATATTTAAACTTCTCTTTCTGGATTGTTATTCTTCTCTATACATGAAGAAGTAGCGTGTTAGTCTACTTTGAGAAAATGGGGTCTCCACTATGCAGCACCAGGGAATAGTTTTAATAATACAGATGCCAGTGTGGAAACAATGATGGAGTAGCTGTACTCCAGTGTCACCAGCATCTCCAGTTTCAATTAGGTTAGCCTCTCACTCATTCCAATAAAAACAAGCATTTGCAATGCAATAGGTCTCGCATTGCGAGAGTTTAAGCTATTGGCATTGTAAATGACAATGCCTTTTATTTATATGTTTTGATAATTAACACAAATAAAAGGCATTATAATGTACAATGCCAATAGCTCAACCTCTTGTAAATGCAAGACCTATTGAAAATATTATAATAATATAATAAGAGCATTTATAAAGCGCATGAATACACCACAACGGTGTGTCTCCGCGCTGGACCCTAAAACTCTCATAGGAGAAGACATAGGGGCCGATTCCGATCTCGGTCGGAGGCGCACCCAATACTATTCGGTCGGGAAAAAAGCCATGCGAAAGCCAGTTTCCCGACCGATCCGTACAGCACACCGAACGAGCAAGTACGATGCGCACAACAGCAAAAATTCCGGCCGAGCCGTACTCACCCAAACCAGGTCCTGTTCTCCGACCGAGGCGAATCCGGAAACGCCGAATCGAGTCGCACGGAAGGGAAAATGCAGCCCCGTCCGGCCGGACAAGTACGATGCGCTTTCCGTACGCGCCGAACCCGTCGCTACGCACGGCACGTCAAAGCATCCGGGAGAGGCGCACATAAGCTCCGAATCGCGCCACAACACGATCCACGGCTACGAGACGAACACAGCACAGACGAGGACGACGCGAAGCGACGAGGACGAAGCGAAACGACGAGGACGAAGCCAAGCGACGAGGACGACGCGAAGCAACGAGAAGGACGAACGACACGAACCAACCATGAATCCCTTCGTCCCGATCATACCAATATTCTACATCTACTACCGGAACAGGCACGGACGCGTACGGCGCAGAAGGTAAGTCAGACACCAACCACAAAACACATACAACACGTACACGACACATCACACACATACACTGGGAATCTGAATATACTTGCAACAGCAGCACCATAGGGGCGGGATGCCCATCACCAATGCCACATATGCACACAGGGGCCTGAATGCGCGCCACCACCCCAACCCAGGGGGGCTGGATGCCTACCACTACTACCACCCTTAGCCAGGGGGCAGGATGCCTACCACTACTACCACCCTTAGCCAGGGGGCAGGATGCCCACCACTACTACCACCCTCACCCAGGGGGGCAGGATGCCTACCACTACTACCACCCTTAGCCAGGGAAGCAGGATGCCTACCACTACTACCACCCTTAGCCAGGGGGGCAGGATGCCCACCACTACTACCACCCTCACCCAGGGGGGCAGGATGCCTACCACTACTACCACCCTTAGCCAGGGAAGCAGGATGCCTACCACTACTACCACCCTTAGCCAGGGGGCAGGATGCCCACCACTACTACCACCCTCACCCAGGGGGGCAGGATGCCCACCACTACTACCACCCTTAGCCAGGGGGCAGGATGCCCACCACTACTACCACCCTCACCCAGGGGGCAGGATGCCCACCACTACTACCACCCTCACCCAGGGGGGCAGGATGCCCACCACTACTACCACCCTTAGCCAGGGGGCAGGATGCCCACCACTACTACCACCCTCACCCAGGGGGGCAGGATGCCCACCACTACTACCACCCTTAGCCAGGGGGCAGGATGCCCACCACTACTACCACCCTCACCCAGGGGGGCAGGATGCCCACCACTACTACCACCCTTAACCAGGGGGCAGGATGCCCACCACTACTACCACCCTCACCCAGGGGGGCAGGATGCCCACCACTACTACCACCCTCACCCAGGGGGGCAGGATGCCCACCACTACTACCACCCTTAGCCAGGGGGCAGGATGCCCACCACTACTACCACCCTCACCCAGGGGGGCAGGATGCCCACCACTACTACCACCCTTAGCCAGGGGGCAGGATGCCCACCACTACTACCACCCTCACCCAGGGGGGCAGGATGCCCACCACTACTACCACCCTCACCCAGGGGGGCAGGATGCCCACCACTACTACCACCCTCACCCAGGGGGGCAGGATGCCCACCACTACTACCACCCTTAGCCAGGGGGCAGGATGCCTACCACTACTACCACCCTTAGCCAGGGAAGCAGGATGCCTACCACTACTACCACCCTTAGCCAGGGGGCAGGATGCCCACCACTACTACCACCCTCACCCAGGGGGGCAGGATGCCCACCACTACTACCACCCTTAGCCAGGGGGCTGGATGCCTACCACTACTACCACCCTTAGCCAGGGGGGCAGGATGCCCACCACTACTACCACCCTCACCCAGGGGGGCAGGATGCCCACCACTACTACCACCCTCACCCAGGGGGGCAGGATGCCCACCACTACTACCACCCTTAGCCAGGGGGCAGGATGCCCACCACTACTACCACCCTCACCCAGGGGGGCAGGATGCCCACCACTACTACCACCCTTAGCCAGGGGGCAGGATGCCCACCACTACTACCACCCTCACCCAGGGGGGCAGGATGCCCACCACTACTACCACCCTTAACCAGGGGGCAGGATGCCCACCACTACTACCACCCTCACCCAGGGGGGCAGGATGCCCACCACTACTACCACCCTTAGCCAGGGGGCTGGATGCCTACCACTACTACCACCCCCACTCATAGGATGGACAATGCATGACACAACAAGCACACCACAACCTAGGGAATGCAAGATTAAGACATCCCCCCACCACCATGACAAGCGTGTGAGCAGGCTGTGTCAAATGCCTACAACACCGAACATGACATTGAACATACAATGTGACCCCCTAGCACATGTGCCACACATATATGTGTGTGGCACCCACAATGCAAGCAGCCCATGACCATTGTGGCAATGGGGCCTAAACCCCCATCATCACAGTGACCAAAAGGCAAGTGTGGGGTCCATAGCTGAAGCACATTTTGACCATTGTGGCAATGGGGTCTAAACCCCCATCATCACAGTGACCAAAAGGCAAGTGTGGGGTCCATAGCTGAAGCACATTTTGACCATTGTGGCAATGGGGTCCAAACCCCCATCATCACAGTGACCAAAAGGCAAGTGTGGGGTCCATAGCTGAAGCACATTTTGACCATTGTGGCAATGGGGTCCAAACCCCCATCATCACAGTGACCAAAAGGTAAGTGTGGGGTCCATAGCTGAAGCACATTTTGACCATTGTGGCAATGGGGTCTAAACCCCCATCATCACAGTGACCAAAAGGTAAGTGTGGGGTCCATAGCTGAAGCACATTTTGACCATTGTGGCAATGGGGTCTACACCCTCATCATCACAGTGACCAAAAGGTAATTGTTGACAAAGAAAGAGCTGCAACTGCCAAACTGCATGGATCATTCCTGGTCACAGAACCAAAAACTCATCTGTGGCAAAGTAGTGTATGTGTCCCATTGCAACACAAATTGGGGGAGCCAAATACTGCAGTGCAAATGAAACATTCCTTTGGCCATGTGCAGACAAACAACACCCATGGGGGCTGAGACCGTCAACAGTCATCAATGACACAATGACAGAAGTGACCATCAGAATGCAGAACCACATATTTGCACCAATGGGCACACAAATGCAGATACCCTGTGGAGACAGCAGATGTGAGGTGAACAGATACCATACCATGGCAGCAATGGGACACACAAACCATGATCACTGTGCTGACCGATGACCTAGGAGTCCCAGGGACAGCAGCGGAAACACACCAAACAACATACAGCCAATGGCACACCCAAGATATGCCAATGCAGTGGTGCAGATGCACAAACACAAACAGGCAGACCAACACTGTCATCATACACAGCAGGTGAGGGGTGGGGGTGCCAGTGTCCCCAGGCAACAACACAACACATGAGGAGAGCTGAATACCAATCATACAGATGTGCATACACTGCCACACTAAGGTAACTCATGGATCCAAATCCCCTATGTGGGCAAGCAGGCATTGACAGGTGAGAGGGAGCACAAAACACACATGTCACACAGGCACGTAGGAACAACAACTGACACAGCAAGTCACAGACACACCACAGCACCACCCCCAGGGCCCCCACAATGTGGTGACCCTGGGCTGAAGAAAAATACCACTGTGATGACAAAGCTAAATGTCGTTCACACTGTGAACCACAGTCAGGTGTCCTGAGCAACTAACTACCATCACACCTACACAAGCACAAATCAATCAGCATGGCCAGTAAGCCAAGGCCAACATGGAGGCAGGGGACTAGCCGGGCAACAACTCTCATCTGCACACACTCAAGACCACACCCCTCGACCTCCAACAATGTGCAGCAGTGAAGTACACATGCACTGGTGACATTGCACATGCACCCATGACTATTCCAGGGTGGTGGGTGGGAACCAAGGTGTAGAAACACATCACACATGGACACTCAACAAGACTCCTGAATGTCTGACACACTGCACACTACGCTGTACATGGACATGACGGCAATACCACACCGACCAATGGGATCCCAGCCACAGTCACACACCAATGAAGAAGCCAAGGTCACCCACAAAGAACACACATAGACAACAACCAACATTGCAGCCCGGACCCTAAGGAGTGCCAGCAGTCACACACACAACGTGTCACAATCACTGAAAGATAACACAAACTGGAAATCACATGACAGGGGCAAACAACAAGTGCCAAAGGGAAACCTGACTGTGACCCATCTGCGTCAGCACACAAACTCTGCCCTGACAGCAAACACACCTATGGGTGACACCCTGATGACCAGTAATGTGCCATGCACCCACATCACAGAGAACACAGGGAGAAGACTTTGGGGGAACATAGCTCAAGTCAGCAAGCATCACAAACAGGTACAACACTAGGGATCACAGCATGCGCAGATGAATGGAAGTGAACACACAGACATGCACATACAACACACACCTTGGGCGCAGGCAATGTCACACGTGTACACACTGCCATGAGGGGACTCCACTCCTGTGTGAGGAAAGCTGTGCCATATGTTGCCTCAGTAGGGCCCCATCATGTCAGCTGAGCACTTGGTCACACAATCAACAATTAGCACCAAATGAGGGCTCCCATCACATCAGCCTGGTCATGGATGTGCCAACGGAATCATCAGCACAGATCCAACACACTTGTATAGCAATGTTGCACTGACTACACGGATGAGTCCCTCCCCATTGATGCCCAAACCTGCATGTCCACTGGAGATGGCAACACGGTCAGGGAAGTAGACAAATGCAACGATGGCAGGCACAACAGATGTGCAGGGGTGGAAGCCACAGATATGAAATTGCCAATGTAAGTAGGAAACCCATTGCAAAATACTGAACACATGACACCCTCAGATGCTGCTATTGATGACATGGATACACCACATGATAGGACACATTCCCCCTGGACCACATGGGTTCCTGCACAGTAACACTTCATAATCATGAGACCAGATATCACCATCACTGCAGCAAGGGCATGGTTAGCTGCACCAACAACATGTACATCTGAAGCATGAGCACTAGAGAAAAGAAAGTTGCTTTATTCAGCATATGTGTTGAGGCCAAACGAAGTCCTGAAAAAAGAGCAAAGGCCAATGGCCAGTCCATTGTCAAAGTTCAAACAGGGTGACACTGGCAGATGTCACCCTACGCATGCCTGCACAATACCAGGGACAATCCACTAGGAGGGGCAACCGGGGGGCAGGCCAGGCACCGCAGGGACAGGATCAGGGCTCACCAGGGGGAGTCAGGGAAGGGGTGGTGGGTGCTGGAGAGCCACTGACAACTGCAGTGGAGGTGTCTGACATGGTGTGTGCCGGCACAACTGGGGGGCATGACACAGATGTCGTGGGTGCCGGCACAACTGCAGTGGACCCTGCAGATGGGGTGGACAGGTCCGCCACTGCAGTGCCCAAGTCAGACAGGGCGGTAGTGGACTCCACTGCAGTGCCTACCTCCAGGGGAGGAGAATGGGGAACAGGCAAGGTGGGTTGGACAGAGGGGGGACACCCTCACCACATCAGTGGCACAGACAAGCGCAGCGGGGGTGTGGTGCTGGGAGAGCAAGTGGCAGGGGGAGAAGGCCGGAGCATCTTGGGGATGGTATATCTGTGGGTGGGGGAACCTGGGGCAGGGTGTGGTGGGGGCACCTGTGCAGTGGGGGCCTGAGGGATGGAGGACGGAGACCTTGTGCCTGAGCTGCAGGGCGGTGGCGGGGTCTTGCTCTTAGCACTCCGGGGGGACTTGCGGGTGGGGGCCTCAGTCCGTCTGCGCCTGGGGGAGGGTGTCCGGGGGCGAGGGGCACTCTGCTCCGTGTGGGTGGGCTTCCTCTTCCCCCGGGATGCTGGAGCAGCTTCATCGGTGGGGAAGAGGCCGAGGTCACAGAGGAAGAGCTGCTGTGACTTTGGGGTTGCAGGTGAGGCAAGGGAGGGTGCTTTGGAGGGAGAGGGAACTGAGGACTGCGCAGTGCATGTGGATGCGTGTGTGTGTTCCAGGGCTCCATCCCCTGTGAGTCTGGCTTCAGTCCCCTGAATGTGCTTGCGTGTGCGTTTTGTCATTGGCGTGTGTGTCAGTGTGCTGGATGTGTGTGTGCTGGTGTGTGCCTGTGCCAGTGTGTGTGTGCCTGGGATGGGTAAGGTGCTGGGGAGTGTGGATGGAGCAGAGGCAGGAGGGGTGAGGGACCGTTTGAGGAGGGACACTGCTGCCGTCAGGGAGGAGTCCATGGACCTATTGCCCCTCTGTAGGTCAGACATGCCCGATGAGATGCCCTCCATGAACGACACCAGCTGAGTCAACAGCGCGGTGTGCGCATGGAGGACACTCAGCATGGCTGTCTGCCCTACATGGAGCTGGCGAAGGAGGTACACAGACTCCTCACTCAGGGCAGCAGGGGACACAGGGGCAGGGGGTGCGGTGCCTGGCCCAAAGGAGACACGCTCCCGGACATGGGAGCCTCCACGGACCTGGGGAATGGGAGCCGATGGGAGGGCGGTGGTGGTGCTGGTGGTGGCGGGGACAGCAACACTAGCTGGGGTGTGGTGGCTGCTGACACCCGCCTCCACAAGGGAGTCATCCTCCGAGTTGCTCTGGTCCTCAGCTGAGGTGGATGCTGCTGAGGACTCCTCGGTGTGGCTCCCCTCGCCCTCCGTGCCACTGGGTCCCTCCGACCACTCCTCGGCTGCTGACCCAGTCTGGCTCTCCGGCTCCTCCTGGTCCGTGGAGCTGTCCCCTTCCGTGGCCGTGGATGTATCTGCAAACAATGGGGAAACAGACAGACATCAGTCACCTGCACATAACGCACACACCACTGTGAGCACAGCACATCACAGAGCAAGCCCTGGCATCATTAGTTGTACATTGCTAAAAGTGCACTAATTGAACAGGAGAAGTCAATTGTCAGTCTGATGCCAAGCATGGCACTCACATCCCACATGGCCTTGCACCCATCTGTCTGGTGTCTGTTGGATTGCAACACCCCAGTGTTGACACATGCACCAAGTACACAGTAGTTGGACAGTGCAGAGGACACGGTGTGGACACATCACAG
The DNA here is from genome assembly GCA_963921515.1 of Calotriton arnoldi. Lineage (NCBI taxonomy): Eukaryota > Metazoa > Chordata > Amphibia > Caudata > Salamandridae > Calotriton > Calotriton arnoldi. The sequence goes on along the minus strand of CAWUFW010002424.1, from coordinate 1,496,325 downwards.
CTCTTGCCACTGAGTCAGTACAGGTTTACGGATGTAAGGGATGCCCAGAGTCAAATAGGAAATGCATGTGATGCATACCAGCGACAGACACCATGATGCACCCATGTCCTGATAGCCAGCGCCACTATGGTGTGCATGTAGCACATGTCACTCCCCTGCAGGATCACCAATCAGTAGACACATGCCATGGCGGAGGCATGACTGCAAAGTCATACATCACTGTCTCAGTGATGTATGACTTTGCAGCCAGACAACAACACTCTGCACTGTGTCACAATAGTAGGTCATGGGGAATGCAAGTCCTGGAGCTGCACAAGTGCACATGTACATCCCCCCACAACACATCCTCTTAACCCTCATCTGTCCAGGTCATACCTATTGGACATATGGGAGACCTGTGACACTACCCTCTGAACCTGAGCCCCTCACACTCTGCTGTGCATGGGGAACAGCTGCCTGAACTTCACATTTACATGCCCCAGTCTGCATGGGCAGCTGATCAGACACCTATGTGTCACACAAGTATCGTCTCCTATGGTCACATCTCCAGTGGCATGCTGAGCCCCTACCAAGAAACTCCACAGCAGTCCTGGCGACTAATCCACAGCACACTGACACAGAGGCAGACACCTGAGGGGTCAAATCACTGTGCACAATGTGTCCTCTGATACACGGGAGTGGGAGTACAGAGTGTATTGTATGGCCTGGAGTAGGCATGACTGTCCAGCCCCACATGAATGAGGGATGAGCCCTGGACTGTAGGCAGCTGGCTAAGTATGTGTGACACACGTCATATACATACTCCTGGGGCCCAAACATTGTTCCCACCCGCAGCATGGGTGTGTGCCAGGTACCCCAGCCACATGTGGTGGATCAGCTCAGCAATTGGACCACAGATCAAAGTAACACGCTGAATACATGTCAGAATACAGGCATCGTGTAAGCAATGGACCCACCCATGATGCCCACCACAGAGTCAGGGAAACAGATGCTGTCTCCCACCTTGAGTCAAGCAAACTGCAAGGACACAGTCCTAAGTGACAGAATTCCCTGCATGTAAGGGCCACACCTGGGTATCAGATGAGGAGTGGGCAGTGCACAATAGAGGGACATGGCTCCTGGACAACATGACTGCTGTACTGTGGCAGTTCAACCTGGCCCGAGGAGGGCACATAGCATGTTAGACAGAGTACACAGTGCAGTCTTTGACTCACCCCCTCCTTGCTGCTCTCTGGCCTTCAGCTGCCCATCCAGGTCTGGAAAGACCACCGCCAGGATCCTGAGCATGTGGGGGTCAGGGTCCGTGTTCCGCCCCTCCTGCGAGGAGGCGACAGCTTCAGCTGGACCCGTGCAATCCTCCGGGTCCAGCCCCGAAGGTCCTGCCACCTCTTTTGGCAGTTGCGGATCCGGCGCTTGTAGACCCCCACGGACCGGACAGCCCGGACGATGTCCTTCCAGATCTCATGCTTCCGATGGGCAGAAGCCTGTCAGGATGACAAAGTGATAAGGCCATTACTACACATGCAACATATCCGTGCATGACACAGTTGCATATACATGTCGCAATCACAGGGGCACATGGTGTACCCAGGCAGTGCACGGCTGCCCATGGACAGTTTTCCAGAAGTCACTACATGGTATCATTGCATGGGGAGTAAAACCCTGTTCAGAAGCACTGTCACTGCACCATACCTGTCCAGTGCAAGTCACTACACACTATGGGGGGTGACAACTACTCAGTGAGCCTGCTAGCCAGTGGTGTGCTGACTCTCAGCCTTGCTAGTCAGACAAAATGCACATTCAGAAAGGCAGTGCACAGAACACTCACCTGCTCCCCTGGTGTCCCATACAGCTTGCTGTACTGTGGAAGTAGGCTGTCCAGCAGGGCCTGGTTCTCTTCAAGGCTGAAGGCTGGGGCTCTCTCCACAGTACGTGCCATTGCAGGGTCCAGAGGGGCAGAGACAGCAGCAGTGCAGTGGCAGATGTCGTCCTGGAGCATGTAGTGCAGGCAAGTGGGCTCTCAGGGGAACATGCAGCAATATATATGTGCTGGAGAGGCAGATACTGTCCCTTGTGTCCAAAGTGATAGGTCCAAGTCGTTTGCATCTTCTGAATCTGGCCAATCCATGGAATAGCAGCACCAAAACACGCCCACAGCATCCTTCAAAATTTCAACTTCATGACATACATGATTTTGCAACATTGTTGTGGGTGACCAACTGATTTTCCAGCAACCGACTCGTTCGAATATTCGAAAACGCGTCCGTTGCCAGGCAAGCCCATTGTCAATGGGTGCGCACCGATCGGTCCATTGCTGTTCAACGCGCACAGGGGTACAACGCGTACCCGCACACATTGAAAGCAATGGGCCGGCCGGAGGCACCGATCGGTCCATTGCAGTACAACGCGCACAGGGGTACAACGCGTACCCGCACACATTGAAAGCAATGGGCCGGCCGGAGGCACCGATCGGTCCATTGCTGTTCAACGCGCACAGGGGTACAACGCGTACCCGCACACATTGAATGCAATGGGCCGGCCGGAGGCACCGATCGGTCCATTGCAGTACAACGCGCACAGGGGTACAACGCGTACCCGCACACATTGAAAGCAATGGGCCGGCCGGAGGCACCGATCGGTCCATTGCTGTTCAACGCATCACTGTACATGTGACTGGCATATGTCAGCATGCCTGTCTCAGATGGACATATGCCAGCCACAGATAGCTCCCAGGGAGTGAGGGGCACACCTACATCACGACAGCCTGTCCAAACCTTATCATAAGGCATGTAAGGCTGCATTTCCTATTGTGTGTATGTTGGTGTACATGTTGTCCTGTGGGTGTCACCTGTGGGCAGCCACCCCCAGGCTGTGCACGTGTTCATGGGGACAGGATCCTGGGTGTTACGTGTACGTGACCACTGTGATGTGCAACTGTTCATATCTGTGCATGTGCCATGGTCACATTTCACAGTGGTGTTTGTGTATGTCATGTCACATACCCCGTGAGTCCCATGTGGGACGGTATGTTTGAGCCAGGGTGTCCCAGTGGCACAATAGTGATGGCCCTCCACAGTCTTTGTGCATGTAGTGTTTACAATGTCTCTGATTTCATGTGCACAATGGGAGACAGTCTCCACATCCACGTTGTGTGTGCATGGACTCTGATGTTGTGCGTGTGTGTCACAGACGTCCATGGCTCTCCTGCCATGGCAAGTGTGGCCACTACCTGTGGGGGTCATGTTTGTTTTGTTGTGGTGTACACATGATACTCCAGGTGATGCCAGTGTCCATGTGGCATTACAGGGTCCCTGGGAATGTGCCTGTCGTTGAGCTGTGGTGCCTGGGGCACATCTGTCCTCACATGTCACTGGGGGGTGACTGTGACACAGCATCATGATATCCAATGGGCCAACCTGGGACAAATTGATGCCACCTGTAGGACCGTGTTGACAGATGTTGGCCATGTATGTACCATAAATGTCGTTCCGGTACTGCACACTTCATGTAGTTGTGCCTCATGATGATGTATGTTGGGATCTTGAGTGTGTTCAATGCCGCATATGTGGGGTGACTGACGATCTTGCTTACTTCTCCTCTGCACAGCAGGGCTCCTGCTGTCCATCGGCCATTCCCAGACCTGGCAACGATGGTGGAACGGGACAGCATCCGACGGTACCGCTTCACCAGGCAGCTGATTGAGGATTTGGCAGTGCAGTTGTCCCCACATTTGCAGCCTGGCCGGCCGTATCCTACAGCGCTGACCCCCAAGGTGAAGGTGATGGCAGCCCTACACTTCTTTGCCACCGGTACCTTCCAACATACTGTGGCGTCTGCTGGTGGGATGTCACAGACCATGTTCAGCCGTGTGCTCCGCGATGTTTTGGCGGCAATGTTGCTCTTCCTGAACCGGTACATCTATTTCCCTAGACTGCGACGACTCACTGACGTGAAGAGTGACTTTTATGCCCTGGGGAGGATGCCGCATGTCATTGGCTCCATTGATGGGACACATGTGGCTTTGGTACCACCACAGGCCCAGGAGCAGGCCTACAGGAACCGCAAGCACTACCACTCGGTCAATGCACTGGTGGTGTGTCTTGCAGACATGACCATCACACACGTGTGTGCCCGTTTCCCTGGTTCAGCACACGATGCCTTTGTGATGAGGAGTAGTCGCATCCCCAGGTTGATGGCACAGATGCAGAACCAGCGTGCCTGGCTTGTCGGTGTGTACTGACTTTGTGCCATTGTGTGTGATCTGATCTGTAGTATTCCGCCCACTTTTCCAAGTCAGCTGATGTGCACTTGTCTGTCCGTAGGTGACTCGGGATACCCCAACATGCCGTGGTTGCTGACACCCCTCAGGAACCCTGTGACACCTGCCCAGATGCGCTACAATGAGGCACATGGTCGGACCAGGAGAGTGATTGAGCGGACCTTTGGTCTCCTGAAGAGCCGCTTCCGCTGCCTGGACAAGACCGGAGGGTCCCTCCCATATGCCCCTGCGAAAGTGTGCAAGATTATCATCGTCTGCTGCATGCTCCACAACCTGGCAGTGCGGAAGGAGTTGCCTCTCATCCAGGATGACGATGACCAACATCCGCCACCTGTGGAGGATCCTGGCCTGGACCACGATGCCAGTGACGATGATGATGATGATGGTGATGGTGATGTCCGCACACAGCTCATCACCAACTTCTTTAGCTGAATGTGAGTATCCTGAGGTGTCATGTGAATGATGTGAGTTGGCATGATGTGTGGGTGGTGCTCTGGTGCTGTTGGAGTGTGTCCATGGGCTACTTGACAGGATGTGTGTTGCGATGTGTGGTGACAGGTGGGCTGTACTCCCCAACAGTGTTGACATGCTAACTTGGTTCTGGGTGGGTATCTTGTAACATGTATTGTGCATGAGTTTTGCTGTTCTGTCCTGTACTGCATTGCTTTTGACTGTGTGTCATTTCTGTCCTTCACAGGGTACTTTCAGATTCGTTTGGTCAACTGTGTCCACCGACGACGTGATTGCACATCCAGGCTGGTAGCTGTTGTGTCCCTACAGGTGATGTGCGCCACACTCATGGACTTCCTTCTGTCTACAGTTGTTGACTGTGTGCCCGCTACCAGGTGGGGTTACCTTGCATCTGTAGTGGTTACGGCATGTTGCTACTGTGTAATAAACCTGTGCTTCACTTAGTGATGTGCGTTGTCTGTGGTCACACATTTGACTGCCATTTGCTTACTGCACCTGTGGGCTACTTGACTACAACTGGGAATGGGTGTGGTGTCTGTGCATTGCACCGTCTTCCCTGGCAACATCAGTGTAGGCAATGAGTCAGATGGCCTAGGTGTGTATGTGTTGTGTAGCCCTGGTGGTGTGTCTCCCTCATATGTGTCACGTTGCCTGTACTCACATGCCTGTGTTGTCCTTGCTGTTGCAGTTCGCATACACAGTGTAATTTTGCTGTTCATCAACCCCATAACAACACCCACGTTGGAATCACGACAGAGGCAAGTATGGTGTATTATTGTGTTTATTGTGATACATCTGTGATAATAGTGCATAGGATGGATTGTGCTGTACATGAATCTTGCAATCCCAAGTTCCTAGATGAATAGAAAGTCCAGGTAGACAGGATCCCCAGTATCGGGGCCACAGTTGTCTGACACATTGTTCCAACTTGTACTCCCCATGCAATGTGTGGGAGTAGTGTTGCCATCAACAGGGTGAACAGTCTGTGCACAAAGGCGAAAATCCAGAACAGGTTCAGGCTTCCTGGGAGTTGCGCTTGGCCATCAGCCTCTCACTTTCCCCTCCTCGGACGACCCCTCTTCTTGGGGGGGGGCCCTCAAGTGCAGGCTGCTGCGGTGCAGGGGACTCTCCGCCAGAGTCCTCCTCCCTCCCTGTGGCAGTTGCAGTTTGTTCGGTGCCAGATGTTGTTGGCACACAGGGAGGTGTGGACTGGTTGCTGTTCATCTGGCGGAGGCATTGTAAAATGTCCCTGTGCACCGCCGTCATCTCATGTAGTACATCCCACTTGGACTCCACGCGGGTCATGTGGGAGTCCACACGTGACATGTGGGAGTCCACACGTGACATGTGTGACTCCACGTGGGACATGTGGGAGTCCAAGCGGGCATGATGGGCAGCCTGCTGCTGTTTGATGTCTCTGAGGAGCCCCACTACCTGGCTGAGCTCTCCGGTGCTGGACTGGTACGCATCAGCTATGCGTACCAGTTGTGGGTCTTCATGCACACCAGCAACGTCTGCAAGCAGCGACCTCTGTCTCCCACCCCTCCCACCACCCCTGCTGACATGTGCAGTGTGTGCAGTTGCACGCACAGATAACCCTGGTCCACCTTGGGGGTTGGTGGTGGTGGTGGTGTCCATGGCCCCAGGTTGGTCCAGGGTCACTCCGCTGGTGTTGTTCCTTATTCTGTCCATGTCGGCAGGGATGGTATTCGTGGTGACAGTCGTTGGAGGGGTGGGTGCAGGGGTGCAGCTGGTGGACCTGCTGGTGCTGCAGCTGGTGGTCCTGCTGGTGCAGCATGTTGACTTGCACCGGATGTGCCAGGTTGTTCTTCATCGTCCGAGGAGGACAGAGGCTGTACGACGCCAGTGAGCTCGGCATCCTCTTGAGCCTGGGACTGGGACTCCTCAGCGTCTGCTGCTGTGTCCCTATCATCACCTGTTTTTGGGAGACACAAACAATGTATGTCATGTTTCTGCAGGCATCAGTGGTTGACACACCTGACAGTTGTGACTGTGCCTCGGGGTGCGGGCCTGTACATTGTATTGTCCTAAGTCGTCACAGTCAGGGGTTGATATTGGTGTGGCACATTGTCCTGCATTATTTGGGCATTTCTATGTATTCTCTGGGGTGTGAACATGGTCTGCATTGATTGTGTTTGGTTGACAGCCAGACCTCCTTCCCACCCACCCAGCCAGCCAGATATCCCACCATGGAACGTGCTTGCATTGCAGGGAGTGGAAGTTGTCTCTCAGGATGTCAGTCAGTGGTGTCCTGCTGTTTGTTGGTGCACAGTTGCCAGCAGGGCCTTGTGCTCCCCACAGCAGTAGCCAGTGTCGGCCATCTTGTGAGTCCTTCTCCACTCCCTGTGATGTGAGCATGGTTCAGGGTGGTGTTGATGGGCCAGTTGTGAGGCTGAGCAATGTCTGTGACTACGACTCCCATCATGCTATTGCCTCCACCCCCTTCCCAGCATGCCCATGCTTCCTTCCTTTTGACTCTGCTTCCCTGTGGGGTGGGCTGGCTGTGCTGACAGGATGGCTGGGAGTGTTGTCCTGGCAGTTGTTTGGCTAAGAGTCCCAAGAGTGTCCCTGTGCTTCACACAACATAACCCAGGGTGGTGGTGCTTTGTGGGATCTTGTGTTAGGATGGAGGGCATTGCATTCTACCAGGTGGGTACTGTGGAGTTTGTGTTGGGGGGGGGTGAGGGGAGGTGCTGGTGACTATAGTCAGTGCTGCTAGTCCCCCTTCCCACCCAGCCAGCCAGATATCCCACCATGGAACGTGCTTGCATTGCAGGGAGTGTAAGTTGTCTCTCAGGATGTCAGTCAGTGGTGTCCTGCTGTTTGTTGGTGCACAGTTGGCAGCAGGGCCTTGTGCTCCCCACAGCAGTAGCCAGTGTCAGCCATCTTGTGAGTCCTTCTCCACTCCCTGTGATGTGAGCATGGTTCAGGGTGGTGTTGATGGGCCAGTTGTGAGGCTGAGCAATGTCTGTGACTACGACTCCCATCATGCTATTGCCTCCACCCCCTTCCCAGCATGCCCATGCTTCCTTCCTTTGACTCTGCTTCCCTGTGGGGTGGGCTGGCTGTGCTGACAGGATGGCTGGGAGTGTTGTCCTGGCAGTTGTTTGGCTAAGAGTCCCAAGAGTGTCCCTGTGCTTCACACAACATAACCCAGGGTGGTGGTGCTTTGTGGGATCTTGTGTTAGGATGGAGGGCATTGCATTCTACCAGGTGGGTACTGTGGAGTTTGTGTTGGGGGGGGTGAGGGGAGGTGCTGGTGACTATAGTCAGTGCTGCTAGTCCCCCTTCCCACCCAGCCAGCCAGATATCCCACCATGGAACGTGCTTGCATTGCAGGGAGTGTAAGTTGTCTCTCAGGATGTCAGTCAGTGGTGTCCTGCTGTTTGTTGGTGCACAGTTGGCAGCAGGGCCTTGTGCTCCCCACAGCAGTAGCCAGTGTCAGCCATCTTGTGAGTCCTTCTCCACTCCCTGTGATGTGAGCATGGTTCAGGGTGGTGTTGATGGGCCAGTTGTGAGGCTGAGCAATGTCTGTGACTACGACTCCCATCATGCTATTGCCTCCACCCCCTTCCCAGCATGCCCATGCTTCCTTCCTTTTGACTCTGCTTCCCTGTGGGGTGGGCTGGCTGTGCTGACAGGATGGCTGGGAGTGTTGTCCTGGCAGTTGTTTGGCTAAGAGTCCCAAGAGTGTCCCTGTGCTTCACACAACATAACCCAGGGTGGTGGTGCTTTGTGGGATCTTGTGTTAGGATGGAGGGCATTGCATTCTACCAGGTGGGTACTGTGGAGTTTGTGTTGGGGGGGTGTGAGGGGAGGTGCTGGTGACTATGGTCAGTGCTGCAAGTCCCCCTTCCCACCCAGCCAGCCAGATATCCCACCATGGAACGTGCTTGCATTGCAGGGAGTGTAAGTTGTCTCTCAGGATGTCAGTCAGTGGTGTCCTGCTGTTTGTTGGTGCACAGTTGCCAGCAGGGCCTTGTGCTCCTCACAGCAGTAGCCAGTGTCAGCCATCTTGTGAGTCCTTCTCCACTCCCTGTGATGTGCGCATGGTTCATGGTGGTGTTGATGGGACAGTTGTGGGGGGCAATATGTGTGACTGCGACTCCCATGATGCTATTGGCTACACTGACTTGGCCAGCATACGCTGAATTCCTTCCTTTGAGTGGTCTTCACTGTGTGTTGGTGTTGTTGTGGTGGCTACATGTGTGGATGTGTGTGTTAGTTCTATTTGTGCCACTGCCTAGCTGTAGTTGTGGTTGTGTTTGTACATGTGTTGGCACAGTTGGATGTGACTTTTTTGATGGCATGTGTTGTGTTTCTCTGACTGACATACACATTTTGGGATGATTCTGTTCTGGTTGCTGTGTGATTGCTATGAGTGCATGGTTTGACTTTCCCCTTGACAGTGATGTGTGTGTGTTTTGTGGCAGTATATTGTGTACATTTGTTGTGTACTCACCAGGCTCTGGGATGTCCTCTAGTCCATATATGCTCACTGGCGGTAGGATGGCCCGCACCTTCTCCTCCCAGGGCCTGAGGTATATTGGCTTGGCAGGAGGGCCACTGCCGGTGTGTTGGCTGTTGATGTAGTCTTGCTTCAGCAGTTTCCGTACCCTCCTGCGCACGTCATACCACCTGTTCTGGATGTCGGTCTTTGTGCGCCGACATGGTGATTGGGCGTTCACCCTGTTGATGATCCTCTCCCACATCTTGGTTTTCTGCGACATGGGGGTCTGTTGGACCAATGTGCCAAACAGCTGTGGCTCTACCCTGAGGATCTCGTCTACCAGGACTTCCAATTCACAATCTAGGAACTTGTGATTCTTCTTGGGGGGCATGGTGATGGGTGGTGATGGTGGGTGATGTGTGTGTTGGTGTGCAGGTGAGGGTGTGTGGGTGTGTGTTGTGCTGGGTGTATGTGAGGTAGGTATTTGTTGGTGTGCTGCTGGTGTGTGGCTTGTGTGAGGGATGAGCTGTGGGTGTGTGGTTGCTTTCTCTTGGGTGCTGGCAGTGGAATGGCATTTGCAAAGGCTCATGGTAGTGATTTGTGTCCTTTATATAGGTGGAGTTGTGGGTGTGTCTTTGTTCTCTGTCCCCACCCCCCCCAGTATTTATTGGCTTGGTAATTGCTTGTTTGGCCTTTTTTGGTTGATTTTTCCTTTGTGCTGTTTGTGTATGTTGGAAACGTTCTTGTGACCGAGTCGGACCCTGCATTGGTCTCGTACGGTGTTTTCCGTTTCGTTCACGCTGTGTTTGTGCAGTTTTGTATGCTGCGTACGCGTCGGTCGCGGTGTATTGTGTTGCTTCGGCTCGGTTTTGTATGCGTGTCGGTCGTATGGCTTGTCCTCCGTCCGACTCGGTCGTGTTTTTCGCGCCTTGCATCGTACTTTGCGGGTTGGAGTTGGCGGGTACGATTCGGTCGGATTTGTTCCGGGTGCGTGTCGGTCGGTTGAATTCGCGTGTTTTTCCGGCCGGATTGCTATTTTCCGAGCGGCTCGGTCGGTCGGCTTGGTTTCCTGACGTGTCGGTCGGATTTATCGCGGCTTGCATCGTACTTGGCGTGTCGGGCGCCACTGGTACGTGTCGGTCGGTAATTTTTCCGGCTCCGAGTCGGTCGGTGCTTTTTCCGGCCCGAATCGGAATCGACCCCATAGTGGGGGTTCTAGATATTAGAGGAATACAGTAGACTAGAATTGAAGGTCATTTCTAAAAAGCTATGTTTTCAGTTTCTTCCTAAAATCAGTTTCAGATGGAGTCTCTGAGGACCTTGGGAAGGGAGTTCCATAAGTTGGGCACTATGTGGGCAAAAGATTTAGCTCCCAATCTCGCCCTCCTGACCTTAGGCACAGTTGCCAAATTGGCGTCAGAGGATCTGAGGTTGCGGGTAGGAGCATATTTTTGAACTAGAGGGTGAAGGTAGCTGGGGCCCTGTTTCTTTAAGGTACTGTGGCCTATACACAGAGCTTTAAAGCAAATTCTTTTCGTAACTGGAAGCCAGTATAACAAGTTTAGGGCGCTGGAAGCTGACAATCTTTTCGGGAGATTTAAAATCAGTCTAGCTGCTGCATTCTGAACTTGTTTCAACAGTCTGAGACTCCCTTTGGATGCCCCTAAGTAAAGTACATTCCCATAGTACAGCTGGGAGGTGATAAGTGTGTGGACTATGGTTTTCCTGGATCTGGTAGGAATTAGAGTGAGGATTTTCCTTAGAATCTTAAGGGTTCCAAAACATTTCCCTGCCGTTTTCCTGATTTGGTCTTCAAAATTAAATTTTGAGTCGAAGATTACACCCAGGTTCTTGACCTTGAGTTTGGGAGCTGGGGGTTCCCCCAGAGACACTGGCCATCAGGCTGATATCCAAATACAGGGAGTTTTTACGACCAGTAAGATCTCCGTTTTATTAGCGTTTAGTTTTAAACAGTTGTCGGTCATCCAGACTGCAACCTCAGATAAGCAGGCCATAAACCTGTCGGCCGTGATGGCGGTGGAGTCCGACAGATTTACTATTAATTGGGTGTCGTCGGCATACACCACCACCTGAACCTTATGTCTTTTAATGATATCGGCCAAAGGTTTCACATATACATTAAATAGGGTGGGGCTTAGAATAGAGCCCTGAGGGACCCCTTTCGTAGAGTGGAACCGATCCAAAACCCAAGGTTTAAGTATAACCTGAAAGGATCTGTCCTGTAGAAAAGAGCTGAACCATTTTAAGGCATTGCCTCTAATTCCGGCCTCCTGAAGCCTATGGATCAGTATGTCATGTGACACCGTATCAAAGGCTGCACTCAGGTCCAGTAGTATCAAAGCTGATGTCTGATCCCTGTCGGCATTCTGTCTCAATATTTCTTCAGATAGGAGGAGGGCACATTTGGTGGAATATGTAGCTCTAAAACCCGATTGAGTAGGGTCTAACAACTCATTAGATTCTAGGTAGCCAGTCAGGCAGTTATTAACATGCTTCTCTAGTATTTTTGCCCCAAATGGAAGAAGGGAGATGGGTCTCATGTTATCTAATATGGAAGGGTCCATTGAAAGGTTTTTCCTGATAGGAATCACCATAGCATGTTTCCAGTGTTTGGGTACCGTGCCAGAATTTATGGATAGTCTCAGAAGCACTTGTAGTAAGGGGCCACCATTGTCCACCAGAAAGAAACAGCCACCATTGTCCCGGGCTGCTTAGTAAGTGAAAGCGCACATGGCGTGCTGAATGTTGCAGGAAAGCATGTCGTTGCAGGAAAGCATGTCGGAAAGCACTAGGAGAAACTATTTAAAGAAAATAGTGCTTACAGACTAATATAGACTCACCGTTTAACAACCGAAGTAAAAGGGCCAGTCCTCATGGGAAGTTACGAATGAAGACAAGGCGGTACTAAGGAGGGACTAACAAGCCTAATAAGGAATCAGAAGCCAGAATTTAGGAAGGACAATGACACAAGCCAATGACAAATATCGGTGGAGAGTGGGCGGGACTTCTATTCCATACTCCAATACTGGGAACTCCCCAGAAAATAGAGAAAGTTTGGTACAAAAAAGCTGCACAGTCACACAGTCTTGGTTTCCTAAGCACAGCCTCACAAAGAGGACGTTACACTCTTCTTTTATTTTTTAACTAGCAGTACGTTATATAGTTTTACTTGAAAGGGGTAAGTGCTAGCCCACACCTAAAACATGTGGCCTTTGTACCTGTACCCCTGATGGGAGATCTACTATGCTCTTCTCTCTAAAATGTGTGCAGTGCACATAACCGGTATCATTACTATCGTCCTCTGTGCATGTATGCTGCAAGTTGTGCGTGAAATATTTCATATGTGAGAGTGGCAGTGAGCACTGTGGTCCACGTTTAGGTCGGGACAGTCTCTACAAAGAATGGTGACCGGGTGGACAGTGCACTGAAATGATAGGTGTCTGTTGAGCCATAGGATTTGATATCTGCTCTCCCTCAAAACAGCTTTCTGACTATCCTGGTACAGGAGCTCCCTTTCCTGTGGTATACAGACTGGGCTTCTGCTAGAAGCATTGGATGAGAGCATCTGGTATCAATGAGAGGCTAATCCACTAAGCTTGAGGATTTGGTCTTCCCCCCTGTGCCCTCAGTTAAATGTAGGAAGATGCACTCTTTCCTCATTTGTACAGTGTTCACGTGTGTGCCTTGGCTCACTCCAGCTTCCCACACAGAACGATCAATGGATGCCCTGTCCAGCCAGTAGCTGCGTTTCATCTGTACCTGGAGGGGACCGTGTGCACCATCACAGAGGGATGTTTATACAGGATCAGGAAACTGCTGTTTGCAGTTTCCTTCCAATCCAGAACTAGGCCTCAATCTTTGAGAAATCCTGCTGCTGCCTATCCTGAAGGAAGTGGGAAGAATGGACTGCAAAGTGGGGGTAAACGATCAGACTTCTGGCTAGGAGGACAGACAGCAAGGCCAGCTGGCCGCAGCCTACATGAAGGTCATTTCGAGGGAGTAAGCCACTCAAAAGCCATGGTAACCAAGGTAGCTACAAGGAGCAGTTATACAACCAAAGGCCAAGGACTTGCACAGAATCATAAAAGCCTAGCATTTCCGACCAGCCCAGCACTTTTCCCAAATCAAAGGGAGCTCTCACTGGCAGCCGCGGACAGTGCAGGTAACAGCGGTGGGGCCGGGTGAGAGGTGATTTCGAGGGACGATGCCGAGGGAAAATTAAACAAATAATTAATTTTCCCTCTGCATCGTCCCTCGAAATCCCCCCGTACCTGGCCCCACCGCTGTTAACATGCAGGGTCCGCAGCTGCTCACTGGCCTATTTATCTACGAATCTGAGTGAATACAATCAACACTCTTTGGTTTCTTCTCTCCTTTTTGCATTTCTTGGGGTTTTGTGGAACTGAGCCAATGAGTACTTACACCAAGTATTTACGTGTGAGCACAAAAATTCCTATGTTTTCATTCAACTGAATTGCCTTTTAAAAAAAAAGGCAAACAAATCTTTTTCTATATAGAATCTGTAAGGTATATCTGTACTTCATAATGTTCTATTCTATCCTTCCTTAAAACTTATGGTTACTTTTCCCTCAAGGACTGTTCAGCCCTCCATTTTCAAGTGTGAATCTTCTCCATTACTGCATCGAATGTTAATGATTATTTCTTTCACATATTTCACTCTTCAGCACAGTGATTTAGTCTACATTATTAAGATTGATCACTCAATTCCTATGTAACGGAGAAGATCTCAACTTATAAATCAATACTTAAGAACACTGAGTGAGTAATCAGTTCTAAACTTTTCAATATTCAACAGGTAGGGAATCCGAAATAATAAGATGCAAATCAAAACTAAACACGAATAAAATGCACATTTGCTGAGACAAAGGTGTCCAGTGGACTTCAGAGTAAATATAGTATTTCCAGTTCATAGGGAGAAGATTCTGTGGTAATTTAATATGAAATTACTTACAGAAAGTCTTCTACCTCATTATCCCTGAAAGTGTAATAAGTCATCACAAAGTATGCTCTATCTTACTGAGGTCGTCACCAGTGCTGTCCTCGGTGTCAGAAGACTGAAAGTTATAATGTTCAACTTTCTGGCCAGACTGGAAAATTTTGGCCTGACCTCCTTAATGTCCTATCTACTGTCTGCAACAAATGTTCCCATTAATTTTACAAAAAACATAGGAGTAAGTGCACATTACTCACTTTGGTTAATCTTGTATTTCTAACCACACTCCCCCTTCCTCTAAACATCACAGCCGCTAGCCTCATGTACTGTTTCTATATAGAGATGCAAATCAATTATCAGGTCTACTGCAGTGCAAAGTAACTGCAAGGCATGCTGTATTCCGGTATGGACTTGAAGCTCCGCCCACATTTTTAACTGGCTTGTATCATTGTCCTTTGGAAACTATGGCTTTTCATTGTTCAATAGACTTAGTACTCCCTCCTTAGTGCCTCCTGGTCTCAGTTTGTAACCTCCCATGAGGACACCCCCTGTTACATGTGTTGTTACTCGGTAGGCTTTAATGACAGCCTCCGAGCACTATTTGCTTAAATGGTTTGCTGTTGCAGACAGGGCACACTCTCCCGCAACCCTTTAATTTTTTTTTTTTTTATAGCACTGCACGCCATGCTCATACAGTGGCGGCCATGCCTTTGGTTTGTTTACGCCGCATGTTTTTTTTTTTACTATTTATAAAAAAAAAAAAATGTTAAACTGCCCCATGCAGCACTTTCACTTTAATGGCGGCAACGCCTCTTTCCTTAGACGAGCCGTGTCTAAAGAAAGGCGCGGCCGCCATTAAAGTGAAACTGCAGCATGGGGCGCTTTTACAAAAAAAAAACCCATTAATTTGTCAACTTGACAAACAAATGCTTTTTTTTTGTAAAAGCGCCCAATACCGCGCTGTAAGCAAATGTATGTATTGTGATTTGCCATTTATAACCATTGATAAGCAAGGACAGGGGACAAATGGGAATATATCATATTACTCTGCGCGCATCTGAATGTATGGTGTATGCCATGGTGTTCTTTCAGTATACTATCACTCTGGAGATGTTTTTTCCAACATGAGGGAAGGCAGCCTGACAAAATCATGCTGACAAAACTATTACGTGGAAAAGCCGTACATCAAGAGAAAGGTAAGAGGAGAGGGTGTACAGGGTAGGGGAAAAAGTAGATGAGGTGGGGAAGTA
This sequence comes from Calotriton arnoldi, assembly GCA_963921515.1. Lineage (NCBI taxonomy): Eukaryota > Metazoa > Chordata > Amphibia > Caudata > Salamandridae > Calotriton > Calotriton arnoldi. The sequence goes on along the minus strand of CAWUFW010002424.1, from coordinate 1,480,879 downwards.
ATGAAAGTAAAATTAAAAAAGGCGTAAAGTAGGATGGTAGATGACATATGGGTATTGAAGAAAGGGAGGGGAAGGTAAACAAATAGAAGTGAGTAAAAGGGGAAAGGTAACAGGAGGAGCCTAAAGAGGATGGGGAAAACATAATTGAGGCGGGGGAGTAGTAAAAGTTTTTAAAAGCTGTAAAGCGTGAGGGTAAAAGACGTATGGGTATTAAAGAAAGGAAAGGGGCGAAAGGGAAACCATCTTTAAAAAAAGGACGTGTTGAAACCCCCTCTAAACAATAAAGTTTAAGTTTAGTTTTATAGAGCGCGCAAATGACCAGAGAGGTGCCTTGGCGCTAGCGAACTGTCAGAACCAGGAATATCTATGCCGTTTAATTAGCAAAAAGCCAGGTTTTTTAGTCCTTTCCTAAAGAGGAACAAGTTAGACTGATTTTTTTTAAATGCCCAGGTAGCTTGTTCCATGCTTTTCCAGTAGACAGTAAAAAGCTCTTCCCACCCCAGAGTGCTCTTTTGAACCTCGGGATCCTTATGTTCTTGAAGAAGGCAGAGCGTAATCTTCTTTTAGGAGTATACCAACAGAACTTTGACTAGAAGTATTCTGGTGCAGAGTCATGCAAAGCTTTATGGGCCACACACTGAGCCTCAAAAGAGACACATTTCTTCACCGGCAGCCAGTGTAAGTCAACAATTGCCTGAGAGGCTGACTGAAATTTGGGGATGTATAATAGCAGTCAACAACAAATGTGAGAGCGAGGAGTAAGAGGGGTCACGTCCTTCTCCCCTGAATATAGCCAATGAACAATGTGGACGTACCCAGTACCTGAATAAATAACACTGGGGGCTCACAGTGCAGGAGAACCGTCAGGTTCTTTTAAAAGACCCCTCACACACCAACCTAGTTGGTGTCATGCTTCATCATCGGGGTCCCAACCAGGCGGCCGAATGTGGCCCGGTTGTGCTACAACGCCTGATTACAGCGGAACTGGTGTGGTTTGAGAGTGTGATGAAGTGTGGTGCTAATTTAAGAATACCTCCGGGAATCCTTGCCTAGATATTCAAAAAATTGTTTAATTGTGGCGGCCCGGGGTATGAATAAAAACGGGGGGTAGACAACCATGAGAGTGTAATTGATCTCTGTTGTCAAAAAAGATGGTCTACATGTTTCAGCCCCAGTAATAGATGTAGGGGGGGGCTTTCTTCAGGACCAGAGGTGAAGGCAGTGAATAAAAAGTGAGTGGCAAGAATCAGGCCACGTGTCAACAAATACGATGGTCGCAAATTGCGGCTAAAATGTAGAAACACTCGGTTTCACTGGTGGCAGCTGCTCGGGCCCGGGAGGGGGACCGGTATTCCCAACACTAGTGGGGGGTGGTGTGCCCTCGGTACACCTAAGTTAGGCTCCGTGGGTCCCGCCCCCCACTAGTGTTGTGAATACCAGTCCCCCTCCCGGGCCCGAGCAGCTGCCACCAGTGAAACCGAGTGTTTCTACATTTTAGCCGCAATTTGCGACCATCGTTTCATTCCTCCCCACCTTAGCGCGTGGGCTGTGATTATTTGTTGACACCTGGCCTGATTTTTGCCACTCACCACCAGCAGCACAGCCCCACCACAGCATCAGCGCAGAACCACCCAAGCACCAGTGCAGCACCACCTCAGCACCACTTGAGCATCAGAGCAGCACCACCTGAGCACCAGCACAGCGCCACCCGAGCACCAGCACAGCGCCACCCGAGCACCAGCACAGCGCCACATGAGCACCAGCACAGCGCCCCCTGAGCACCAGCACAGCGCCACCCGAGCACCAGCACAGCGCCACCCGAGCACCAGCACAGCGCCACCCGAGCACCAGCACAGCGCCACCCGAGCACCAGCACAGCGCCACCCGAGCACCAGCACAGCGCCACCCGAGCACCAGCACAGCGCCACCCGAGCACCAGCAAAGCACCACCTGAGCACCAGCAAAGCACCACCTGAGCACCAGCACAGCAGCCCCTGAACACCAGCACAGCACCACCTGAAAACCAGCGCAGCACCGCCACCTCAGCATGACTCCACACCACCTCAGCACTACTACAGCATCACTAAGCAACCCCTCAGCACCAACTCAGTATGGCTCAGCACCACCAGAGAACCAGCACATCACCACCTCAGAACCACTCAGCACCATCAAAGCATCCGCGCAGCACCACCTCAGCATCAGTGCAGCACCACCTCAGTATCACTCAGCACAACCTTGGCACCAGTCAGCACCACCTAGGCATCACCTCAGCAATTTGCACCACCTCAGCACCAGCGCATCACTGCAGCACCAGTACAGCAGCACCTCAGCACCAGCACAGCCTCACTACTGCTCTACATCAGCACCAACTCAGCACACCTCTGAATCAGTACAGCACCACTTCCGCAACAGCTCAGCAATAGTGCAGCACCACCTCAGCAACAGCGCATCACCTCAACACCAGTGCAGCACCACCTCAGCATCAGCATCAGCGCAGCGCACCAGCACAGCACAACCTTGACATCATTCAGCACCTCAGCATCCAGCGCAGGATCAGTGCGGAAGCACCTCAGTATCACTCAGCACCACCTTGGCACCAGTCAGCACCACCTAGGCATCACCTCAGCAATCTGCACCACCCCAGCACCAGCGCATCACTGCAGCACCAGTACAGCAGCACCTCAGCACCGGCACAGCAGCATCTCAACACCAGCACAGCATCACTACTGCTCCACATCAGCACCAGTGCAGCACCACCTCAGCATCAGCGCAGCAGCACAGCACCACCTTAACATCATTCAGCACCTCCTCAGCATCAGTGCAGCACCACCTCAGTATCACTCAGCACCTCCTTGGCACCAGTCAGCACCACCTAGGCATCACCTCAGCAATCTGCACCAGCTCAGCACCAGCGCATCACTGCAGCACCAGTACAGCAGCACCTCAGCACCAGCACAGCATCACTACTGCTCCACATCAGCAGCAGTGCAGCACCAACTCAGCACCAGCTCTGAATCAGTGCAGCACCACTTGCGCACCAGCTCAGCAATAGTGCAGCACCACCTCAGCAACAGCGCATCACCTCAACACCAGTGCAGCACCACCTCAGCACACCAGCACAGCCCCACCTTAACATCATTCAGCACCTCAGCATCCAGCGCAGGATCAGTGCGAAAGCACCTCAGCAACAGCGTAGCACCACCTCAGCGAGGCACCATCTCAGCTACAGAACACCATCATCTTGGCTCCAGCGCAGCTTCAGCTGTGAAGTTCACTGGCATCGTGGAGTCTCAGAGACCGGCAGACTATGGATGGTGGTGTTTAGTGGTATGCAGCAGACTTGATCATTTAAGGCTAGGCATCCAGTTAGTTATTGTGACGTGCAGCAGGGCAATGGTGCTGTTAGAACTAGTGACATGAAGCTCTTTTTTGTTTCTTTACTTTGAGAGAAGTCATATGTCAGGTCTCATACTTTTTAGGTTTTGCCTGAGATAGAGCATGCACTGTCACTTGCAAGACATTTTGCTAGTTTATAGTGGGCTTAGAGTCCGCCCATCGCTTCCCATTGATTGCTCTCATTTGTTTGAGCCTCTCTGGTTAACGCGTGCCAGCTTCATTTCGCCTTCTTGTGTTTAGCCCTCCTCTGGAGCATGGCCCAAGTACTTGTGCCCTTCCACTGCTGCGCTTTCTGGGCTTCTTTTTCTTGAAGGCTGCATCTGTTTACAGGCTGTCTCCTTAATGTGCTTCTCTCCCCCCTCAGTATTGCTCTCTATTCACCGTGTCCTCCCCCCGTCCACCCCCCCCCCCAACTCTTGCCTATGAGCTTTAGTGCCCCCAGCGGCACTCTCGCACAGGTGGCTCCACCTGTGCTAATTTTTGCCTTTCATGCATGTGCCTCTGTGCCCTTCCCACACCCCATATTGTTCTTGTTCGTCCCCTGCTCTCCTCCATGTTGCTGCCCTTCCCCTCCACATTCCAACCATGTTGGTGGCCTCCCTGACCCACTACCGCACCCTATTAACCCGTTAAGTGCTTCTGTCGGCCAACGGCCGTCGCAAGCACTACCTCGGTAGTGCTGCGCACGTCCGTTGGCCGACGCGGCCCCACCCGCTTAATAGAAAGTTCCGCACTGGCGCGGAACGTTCGAAGCAGTTAACCGGTTAAAAAAAAAAACTTGATTACGCGGCCACAGGGCTGCAGCATTTCTGTAGGCGTGCATGCATATTTAAAGCATTTACGTGCCTACAAAATGATGTGGCCCGCAACTGCATTGTTGTACTACTTTTTTATTTTATTTTTTAAAATCTTTCCTTTATGCTATACAGCATCTGCTTCGATGCTGTACAGCACCAAGAAAAAACATCGCCAGCATCAATACATCTCTAAGGCGAGACCTATTGGCTTTGCCAATGCTTGTTGTAAATAGGAAATAAGATAGAACTCTTAGTTTCTAGGCAGTGTGCAAATAGAGGGTTTAAGATATCCATCAAAAATTGATCTTAGTTTTAAAAGTGGTGCCTGTCAGAATATTGGGGCCTGGCACATCGTCACAGCTAATGCGCTTCAAGGATTTCTTAAACTCACTTTTGGTAATGAACGCCAAACAGGGTTGACACTGTTTTGGGTATGACAACCAAGGTGATTTTATCGGTTACATAGAGTTCTTTTATATATAAATTGCTCTCCACTGGTGGGACACAGTTCACCCGTTTCTTGTTTCCTTTGGTGCCAAATTTATTGAGATGGTTCCAGAACTTGTGTAGGGCTTTGCTTCACAGACCTCAAAACGTTGCAACAATCTTATTTACCCATCCTTTTCTTTCGCCTGCCAGAAAAATTTCCTATAGGCTGCTCTTAGCTCTTTTACCTCATTTAGAAGTGATATAGCCCTATTAGCTGACTTAGCTTTTTTGAATGTCTTGTTTAATAAGTTCTTAAGCACTCTTAGCGATTTGGTGTTACTAAGGCATCTTGCAGCTCCCTGCTAGGGTTCAGTGGGAGGCAAAATGTAAAGTAGAAGGGATTACAGTGCTGCAACATACTCATACCAGCCCTATATCCAACCTGAATTAATGGTATATTCCAGTGATTTATACCAGGTTAGTAGTTCCTTTTTTTTGCCAGGTACCAGTTCACTCTTTTCTGATGCTCAAGGCCGGAGATGGATCCACCATAGTTACCATCTCGTGGTGGGAGTGATCACTGTAAAGGAATATGTTATGTGTATTTGTAAAGCGCACTATCATCTGCAAGGGTATCCTGGTGCTAAGCAGGTGTGTGCCCAGATCCATCTATGGTAGGTTGGCTAATTGAAAAGCTAGGTCTTTAGCTTCTTGAGGAATTCAAGAAGAGGGGAGGAGGCTCTGATGTTGAGTGGGAGGTCGTCCACGCTTTAGGAGTGATGTAAGAGAATGCCCATCCTCCAGATCTGGTTCTGTGTATGCGCGGGATGCGTGTGAGCAGGAGTCTTGCAGAGCAGGGGAGTCCGAGTGGTTGGTGGAAGGAGATGCTACTGTTCAGGCAAGTGGGGCCTGATTTGAGTAATGTCTTGAAGGTGTGTGTGAGGAGTTTGAATTGAGCATGTTTGTGTATCGGGAACCAGTGTAGTTCCCCGAGGTTGGTGTGATATGAGTTCTGTGTAGGAAGTTGAGGATGAGTCTAGCTGCAGAGTTCTGGATGGTTTGTAGTATTCTAGTGAATTGCTTGGTGATCCCGGCCTAGAGGGTGTTTTTATAGTCCAACTTGCTGGCCACTACAGCACTAGTGACAGTTTTTCTAGTGTTGCTTGGGAGCCATTTGAAGATGTTCCTCAGCATCTTCAGGGTTTGCAAGTAGAATGCAGTGATGGTTTTGATTTGTGCGCTCATATCAGTTTGCTAAGAAGATTATTCAAAGGTTGCTGGTGTGGGTTGTGGGTCCGAGTGCGGCTGGCTACCAGCTGCAGTCCCATGGTGAGGTGTTTTTGCCAAAGATCACTACTTCTGTCTTGTCAGTGTTGAGTTTGAGAGAGCGGACTTGCATCACAGTTAGCAACTTCGGTCATGCAAGTGGTGAACTTGTTTCTTGTGTTGGGGGTCTTGTCAGAGAGGGAGAGTATGAGTTGCATGTCTTCTGCATAGGAGAAGATGTACATCATGTATTTGTTAAAGAGGGTGGGGCTGAGCGATGAGCCTTGAGGCACTCCACAGATGTGTTTGTGTGCTTCCAAGGAGTAAGGTGTCACGGTGACAGCTTGTGTTCCATCTGTCAAGAAAGAGCAGATACAGCGGAGGGCAGGTCTTTGGAGAATAATCTTGTGCAGGTGCCTGATGAGCATGGGGTGTGATTTTGTCAAAGGCAGCAGGGAGGTCCACGAGAATGAGGGATGCCGTGTCTCCTCTGTCAAGGGTCATGTTGTGTAACAGGAAAAACCTTTTATATTGGCCACATGCAGAGAAAAGTTCTAGCTTTACTACCAGCAAGTAAATGACATCAAGGCGCAGTTTCACAGCCAGAAAAGAAGCATGACTTAGTTTTTGTTTTTTCTTGCTGGGATGGCAATTTCACCATACCCAGCCAGAAGAGTTAGTTTTGTAGCCCATATCTCTGGCAAGCAAATAAGATCACAGGAGCTAATGTAATTTTGCAGCACTAGGTCAGTCAATTTCAGGGCTCCATCAATATTCCAGGAACAGATAGTAATCAAGATACTATAAGGGAGTGTGCTGGTGAGTGGACTATTTCAGAAATGCTTCATTTTGTGCCCAGACCAATGAAGACTAGCCGTCAAGGTGCCCCTGAATGGAAGTACAGACTTTTTTTATGTCCATCCACTGCCTTGTACTTAATTTAAATCTTTGATCCTTCAATGTCACTAAATGCCTTGGGGTTCTTGCGCCCAAGAGTGTGAGCTCTTAGTTGTGTCAAGGTGGTCTGGGCTGAAAGGATTAAACTAAGATCATGGGGATATTGATAAATCTGAGCATTCATTATTGATAGGCCCCAATTTGGAAAGTGAGTTTGATTCCCTAAAATGAACTCAGTTACAGGGTTGCTAGCCTGTCTATTCCACAGACTCCCTCATTTCCCCTTTTCTTGGGAGTTTGAAAGCTACTGAAGTAATATCCTTGCTGTGTACGTGGCTCAGATTGGGAAAGGCTTTAAAGAGTCCTATAGGGGGCGTGCCCAAAATGGCGGCGGCGTAGGACGTGTGGCTTTGAGCTCCTGCCCGCCGCCCGCCGTAAACTGGCTTTTCCAGGCACCGGAGGAGCACAAACGGCTGGGGAAGAGCACCGGAGGGGTCTACTGACCGGGACCCCAGCACACAGAGCCGGTGATTCCGCGGCAGCTGCTGCGAGCGGCGGACCCTGACGGAGCAGCGGGCGAGGCGGTGCGGCCTCCCCCACGAGGGTGACTGGGTGGCGGCCTCAACAACGCGGCGGCCCGGAGCCCCGGGCCACCGAGGCCAGCGTCTTCTTGCCCAGGCCGCCCCGGAGACAGCCCAGGCGTGGCGCCCGCTGCCCGGGGTGCCGCCCGATTACCTGGGACCTCGGCCTAACCTGGGGGCCTGGTCCTGGTGACGCACAGCGGAACGGGAGCAGACAGAAGACCGTGGGCGGGCTCCGGCTCTCAGGCAGTGCGCCGGAAGAACAGTGAGCGCCGCCGGGGCCCTCAGCAGAGAACCGATCCGCCCTGCGGAGCCGAGAGGAGAGAGGCGGGACGTGAGCCAGGCCGCAAGATCCCCAGCCTCGATTTCAGGAGTGAGCGGCCCCGAGCGTCAGCGGACACAGCAGACGCCCTATTGGGATCCCGGGGCCCTCGCTACACGGCAGTGCCTGCTCGGCCGTCGACGGTGCCGGCAACCCCGGTGAGTGAGAGAGCAGTGCCGGGGCCGGGAGTGGGAACGGGTAGAGCAGGCGGCGAGGCCCGGTCCACAGGACAAGACATCACAGCTGAGCGGGGGTGGCCCCGACCACGCAGCACAAGTCCTTGGGACCTCTGGGGGATCGGGGGGAGCACCACCTGACCGGGCGGCGCTGGCCTTTGGCTCCCCCCCTAGAGCGGCCTGCTACTTGGGAAGTGGGCTCTCCTTCTTTGTGGCCCCTGCTTGACTGCTTTCCCCGGCCCGGAGGACCCCCCCTGCAGGTCGATTCCCACTCCCCCAGGGCAGTTGACGGTCCAGCGGTGTGAGACAAGGGGGGGACTGCACGGGGTCTCAGACGCTCCCACCACCCGTCATCTTGACCGGTGCCTGCCTCCCCCTGTGGATGGTCTCGGGGCGAGGAAGGGGCATGTCCACGTCCAGGGCCAAGAAGGTGAAACCCCTGAAGGATATCTTTGGCCGATCGCAGTCCATCCCCAACATGGCGGCCGCAGCCCCTGAGGTCGGTGCCGCCGGGCCCGCTGCGTCCTCGGGCGACGAACCAATTACAAAGGCCTTTTTGGAATCCTTGTTTCACACCCTGAGGAAGGACATACAATCGGTCAAGACAGAGTTTGCGGCAGAGGTCAGGGACATACGGCGGGACGTGGAGGAGGTTGGGGACCGGGTTGCCGCACTGGAGGAGAAAAACGACACGGCGGCCACTGAACTGACGCTTACTCCAGCAAGAGGTCATCCGGCTGCAGGACCAGAATCTGGACATCCAAGTACATCTAGAGGATCTAGAGAACAGGTCCCGCAGACATAACATAAGGATCCGGGGGTGAAAGTCGCGGAAGACACCAAAGATCTGTTCCAGTTCACCACGGCCCTCTTCCGCCATGTTCTAGGCGACTCCCATGCCTCCGAGGTTCACTTGGACAGGGCGCATAGAGTCGGTCCGCCCGGCACCCAATGCCCCCGCGGATATCCTGGTGTGTGTGCAGGACTTTAAGGTCAAGGAGGCCATTCTAGCCAGGGCGAGGACCCAACATCCCATCTCCTTTCAGGGCCACTCTCCGGTACTGTATCAGGACTTAGCCCTGGTCACACTCCAGCGCCGCAGGCAGTTTCGTCCCGTAACCGACCACCTACGACAGCAAGGGATCCCGTACTCCTGGGGTCACCCCTTCCGCTTAATCTTTCGTCATGGAGGCAAGCTCCACCAGCTCGGATCACTGCAGGACTGTTGGGCATCACCCTACCCCGTGAAGACGATGACGGCCACAGCGCTGAGCCGGGACCTGAGATCTCCCCCTCTGGATGGCAGCGACAGGGCGGGAGGCGACGCTCCCGGAAGCCGCCCAAATCAGAAATCGTCAGAAGCCAGCAAGCGGCGCTCACTGCGGTGTCTGAGGCTCTCACGGGAGAGGGCCCCAGCCCCAAATAAAGAACTTAAACGGCGGATCCTCTCCTTGCTCCTCTACAGAGCTGGGCGGGCGGCGGGTGGAACGGCGCCTCGCCCCTTGGTCACCATATGAACCCCCCTCGATGATTGACCAGTCATCCCGAGATGACGGACATTGTTCTACGAACTTGACCATCCGAACTGTTTCCAATCGGTTGTTGTATTGGGACTTTGTTTTTGGGGTGTTTCCCCTCTTTTTTCTATTGGGGTGGGTCCCCTCGTCCATCTACTCTCGTTCCGTTATGCAGGCAAATTTATAGTGGTTGAGGGACACCTTTTTGTGGCTATGCATCTCCGGACCCATGCCGTTGCCTGGGCAGTACAGCAGCTTGCGCTCCCGATCGCCTTCCATGACACAGACACGTTAGGATCTTAACACTTAATGTACGCGGCTTAAACAACCCCACCAAGCGCAGGGCGATTCTCCACTATCTGGAACAGTCTAAAGCTGACATATGCCTGCTGCAGGAAACGCACCTTGTCGCCAAAGACCACCATAGGATGCAGTCCCGTGCTTTCCCCACACAGCTATTTTCCTCCAATCACACTAAAACAGCCGGGATTGCCATCCTGGTTTCCCGCTCTTTCCCAGGGAAGGTGCTCCAGAAAGAAGCAGAGCTCAAGGGCCGCTTGCTCACATATCAGTTCCACGTAGCGGAGTCTCCTTTATAGCGGGTTCCATATATGCCCCCAATGAAGGCCAGGAAAAATTTCTCCATGACGCACTTACTGAGGCGACAGCCAACTCGGAGCGGCGCCTGTTACTGGGAGGGGACCTAAATCTGGTGTTTGACAACATCCAAGACCGCTCGTGTCAACGGACGGGCCAGGTGGGAGCGGTCTCCCCGTCAGGACTAGCTCGCCTACATGACCTCGACATTGTGGACCTATGGCGACACTTCCACCCCCACAGTCGGGCCTACACTTTCTACTCGGGAGCGCATAAGACGTATGCCAGATTAGATCACCTTCTCTGTTCCGCCCCCCTTCAAGCGCTGGCGATCGACTCTGAGATCCTGACGGCATCCCTCTCTGATCACTCCCCAGTCATTGCCTCCTTCAGGCTCCCTGACTCGCGACCACCGTCGCGGCATTGGCGCTTAAGGGACGCCCTATTGCACCGGACTTCCACAGTTGACCAAATTAACGCTGCCATCACAAACTACCTCGCCCTCAACGCAAACACAGCTACCTCTCGGGCGACTCAATGGACTGCCCTCAAAGCGGTGATACGGGGGAATTTATAGCCATATCAGCGGCTGAGAACATAGAACGTAGCCGCAAACGGGCCGAGCTCACCCAGCGTGTTGCGGAGTTGGAGCAGATGCACCAACGTACAGGAGCCAACAGGGCCTGGCGCCAATTATGTGTGGAGCGGAAGCAACTTGCGGCGCTTGACCAAGACCGTGCCGAGTACGCGGCCCACCGTCTCCGTCACTCCTACTACACTGGAGGCAATAAATGCGGTCGCCTCTTGGCCCACAAATTGCGTGAGACTAGGCAGACCCGGGGAGTGCAGACCATTCGCGCCCTGGGGGGCGAGCTGGTAACGGAGGACGCGGCGATCGCGGAAGCCTTTCGAGACTTCTACGCAACACTCTACTCCGGCGCTGCACTGGACACACACTACAGCGTTGAGTACTTGGCGGCGGCACATATACCCGCTCTTACTAAGGCGCAAGTGGACAGTTTAGACAGGGATATAGGCACGGAGGAGGTGATAGCTGCGATCTCACGTCTTAAATTGGGTAAATCACCGGGGCCGGACGGCTACACGGCCATCTTTTATAAAACCTTCTGCTCCCAGATAGTTCCTATATTGCGTGACCTATTCAACGCTTTTGCTCAGGATGGGGCCATTCCAGAAGAGATGCTGGAAGCCTCACTGGTGGTCATTCCGAAACCCGGAAAGGATAGTACATATTGCAGCGCGTATAGGCCGATCTCCCTCTTGAACGTCGACATTAAGCTTTACACTAGCATACTAGCTACTCGCCTCGCCCCGTACATGGCACAACTAGTAGAGCCAGACCAAGCTGGCTTCATTCCCCAGCGCCAAACAAGCGATAACACCAAGAGAATACTCCATCTGATAGAAAAAGCGTCCCGCACGGTAGGAGAGTACATGCTACTGGCCATCGATGCCGAAAAGGCATTCGACAGAGTGCATTGGCCCTACCTGGAACAAGTGCTGCAACGGTTCGGTTTCGGTGACAAACTACGCTCCCGGATCCTCAATTGTTATCGCTCACCCAAAGCGACGGTGCGTGTAAATGGCCGGACGTCTTCGCGCTTCTCCATAGGTAGGGGCACTAGACAGGGGGTGTCCTCTCTCTCCCCCCTCCTATTCGCGCTCTACATGGAGCCACTCGCCCTGCGAGTCAGACAGCACCCCCTTATCACGGGAATCAAATTCGTCGGGGACATCCACACCATCAGCCTCTATGCGGACGATATTATGTTCTCTATCTCCAACCCGGTAGCCGCGATGCGCGCTCTCTCTATAGAATTGCTCTGCTTTGCTAAAGCCTCTGGATTTAAGGTTAACTTTGACAAATCCATTGCACTTAACCTTTCGCTTTCCCCCGCCACACTGGCTCATCTGAATTAAGAACACGCCTTCCAGTGGTCAGCCTCATCGATCCCCTATTTGGGAATCCAATTGGGGCCCAACCTGTCCGCCACTATTGAGCTTAACTACTCCAAACTTAGGGAGCAGGTACGCAAGGAATTGGAGCGGTGGAAGCACCACACACTTTCCTGGCTTGGCAGAATCGCAGCCACTAAGATGAGAGTGCTCCCCCAAATACTGTACATCTTTCAGACACTGCCCCTTCGTCCTCCCACGGGCTGGATCCAGCAGACACAGGCGGACCTGGCGAATTTAATCTGGCAAGGCCGCAAGCCACGGTTTAAGCAAGCGGTCGCGGTTCTTCCGCCGGAACAGGGGGGAGTTGGGATCCCGGACTTACAGCTTTACTTTTACGCCGTCCAGCTTCGGTACTTGGTAGAATGGCAGCGTCTCGAATCAGAGAGACACTGGCTGTTTCAGGATCAAGCGGTAGCGGCTACGCCCCTTCAGGGCATTCTCTTCCTCCGGAAGAAACACAGGCCACTTAACCTCTACGCGTCACAGATCACGGGCACACTCATGGAGGCGTGGGACCGCACTAACACCGCGCACGAGTTGACTTCCTTCCCCTCCCCACTGACGCCCCTCTTTAATAACCCAGATTTCCACCCCGGCACCGATCCCAAAGCCTTCGCAGCCTGGCGCTCCATGGTGTGTCGATCCCTTGGCCACCTCTTCGACTTAGAAGGGATCATCCCCTTCCCACAAATCAAAACGCTCTATGGCATTGCAGAAACGGAACGCCTACCCTATCTCCAACTACGACACTGGGCGCTTCAACCGCACACCAAACCCGGCGCTCAGCGTTTTCTTACCCCTTATGAAAAATGGCTTCTCACCCGCACCTCCGACAAACGAATTATTTCTGACCTATACAAGCAGTTGCTCTTGACTACTAAACACACTTACAACGCCGGTCGGGCGCGATGGGAGTGGGAGCTGGGGAGGACACTTAGCCACAAGGAGTGGGAGGGCGTCTACTATATGGCGCGACACTCAGCTTACCACTCCGGACTCACAGAGACACTGACGAAGGTGGCCACCTACTGGTACTACACGCCGGAGCGTCTTCACCAATTCGACGCCCGACAAAGTGCCTTGTGCTGGAGGGGTTGTGGGGAAGTGGGCACCCTTACTCACATTCTCTGGGACTGCGCTAGCATCCAACCCTACTGGTCTCATATACTTAACGAAGTCGACAGCCACCTAGACACTACACTCCCTCGCTTCCCGGCCTACGTCCTTTTGGGATTGCCCAACCCCCTAACATATCCTCTTAGGTCTAGGAGGGGCCGGCTGATCGCCATCGCACTGGGCGCTGCTACACAGAATATTCTCGCGCATTGGCACTCCAGTCAGCCGCCGACTCACTCCGGGTGGTTACAGAGGCTCTGGCAGGTGCTGGGAATGGAAAAGCTCACCCTCACTCTTGCGGGCAGGGGGGTCAGACTTTCCGGAACTATGGCAACCCTTTCTGACCCTTCTCACGGCAGAATTCCGAGAACTGACGTGCCCCAGATACCTCCGTCTTCTTCGCCTTGCGGACACACAAATCCCGCAAGCTTCTTCCTCGGGTAAACCAAAGCACCCACGCTAACTTTCGGAACGCTCCTATGGACGAGGGGAGGGGTGGAGGGAGGTGGGGAAGGGTTTTGTATTGTTTGTTTTGTTTTCTTGTTCTCATGTATGATTTCTTTCTGTGGACCCGCTCCGCGCATCTTACTTTGCTAATGCCAATTCTAGCGACCGTTGAGGTCTTCACTGTGCTGTCCTCAGGGAGCTGAGGGTCTCTTTGTTCTTTGTTGAAAATCAATAAAAGAATTAAACCACAAAGAGTCCTATAATATTGCCCCTATTTATCAAGTCACTACTGCTGGATGCAGTACATAGTGTGTTGTTATTGCAATTGCTAGAAAGGAGCTGTTTTTATCAGATTCATGGAATCAAGCCTCATGATTCTCATTGTCCAACTGAGTGCCATGGACTGTCTTGCAATTTTCCTGGTTGTGCCCAGTGTGAAAGAAAACAGACACTCTGGAAAGGTCGACTAATGTCTAATACGTTTATTGCAAAAATTTAGCTAGCCACAAAAATATTTTACGTTTGATTTGGAAAGTGAACGGACCAGCGTTTTGTTTTCTTAACAATTGAAGCATCCAATGCTACTAAGTTCAGTAGATTTTTACTCTACGTTTATACATTTGTTTTCAATGGAGTAAGCAGAGGAAAGAACATGAGATTAAACCAAAACTCAATATACACATAAATGTGCAGGTGCCCAGTTCTTCTTGTGGGAAGACTACATGAAGACCTTGGGAAGAAGATACAGTACATTATGGTAGAAAGCAGACTTCACTAAATCTGCAGTTCTTGCTTGGCTATGCCAACCTCAAAATGAGGCTAAGCTTACTCAACAGGGATCAACAGGGAAACATGGGTGTACGTATAAAATGTGGGTTAATGTGCAATAATCCAAAGGCTTTGGTAATACTTTAAGCAGGTGTAAAAACGATTTCACATGCTATAAATATGTTCTCACCAGAGAAGGTGGAGAGAAATTTCAGGGGTGGAAATGGCGATCAGCCACCACAAGTTGGCAGCTGGGGTATATTAGGTCACGCTCGTGGTGGAAAGGGCTTGCTTTTGGGTCAAGGTGATGTGATTGTTCTACATTCCCCTACTTGTATTCTCTAGGCCTGCCCATTGTCCCCTTATTCTTTGCAAACCAGCCATCTACTAGATTCATATGCATGTTTTGTCAGCTGAAAACCGGGCTTCCCTGCTCAGCTAGAAGCTTGGGTGGCCTTCATTGGTCGTGTCTGTGTAGGTGTTCTCATGTCTAGACAGGGGTGGCGACATTGCTATGCAAGTGTAAAAGTCCCTGCTAATTGGCATGTTTGGAGAGGACGAGTCACCAGTGGGAATTCTTGTAGGAATTTCCTTTAAAAAGGTGTCAGTCATATTCACAGATGGTGCTGGCTTGTCCAATGCTAGTGTTATTTCCCTCCGAGGGAAAACAAACAAAGCCCCTTGTATTCCGCGAATTCTGACCTGTGAGGAGTGTCTGGTGTTCCCTTCTTTCCAAGGCTTCTTGTGTTATGTTGGTAACAGTAATCCTTATCATTTCTGGGAGCATGTAGATTGTGTTGAGTTTTGAGCAATTGTTTGTGGTGTTTTTTTTTACCTCTCCTTTCCCCCCAATTTAACAGATAACGTAGTAGTCCCAGTTTCATGTCAGTTGCTATTATGTATGTTGATCGTGTCTGCAAAAAGTCCACCTGGACCTCTAGTTTATCGGTGTGTAACAAGACCGCATTTACTAGTACACCCAGAGAATTATTCCGAGAGTTCTATCCTTAGGGGAGCTGTTGCCTTTACCTATTTGACAAGAGAATATGTCACAAGTTCTAGGGTCTCACCCCTGAGACAGTGGGGTATGCTATTATTGAGCCCGATTCAAAAAGCTTTTTGACTGCATTTGGACATGGGAGGGTTCTCAGAGTTTGCCAAAAGCAAGTCAGGCTCTTGAGGGTTTATGATTAAATCTACTGGGGAAACACGATCATTAGGAGTTACAGAAAATGAGTGGGCGAATTATATACTCTCTTCGCCCCAGTCAATAGTAGTAATAGCTGGAGATGGATATAAAAGAGATAGCACCTTTTTCTTATGAAGAGGCAGAGGCTTGTTTTTCCCAAAGAGTTTCAGTAGAGTCGTTTGCCCACTTGGATGGGACAAGACTGAGGCCTGGTCAAGTATGTAAATTAGTATGAGCCCCCTATTTTGTAATATCTTTGTGATGTGTGCAATAATGAGCTGCATGTGCCGATAGTGTATGTTGGCCACAGAAAAGTCCACACACTTACCCAGCATTTGCCTAAGTACCTCAAAGGGCCAGGCATGAATTCCGGTCTACTAAGTTGCCGTTCAAACTTCGTTGTGGGGCTGAAAAATGTAGCTCAGTGCCTCACTATCTTCAGAGAGGGCAGTGTGGGCATGTGTCAAACTTTATCGCTTTACTGATGCAACAATCCAGTTCACCATCATGCTCCCCCATGAGTCTAGCACACCTTGAAGGTCTGCACTACATTTAGTGACAAGCAGAGGAAAAAAAGAAAAGGGCAGTCTGCTGCAAGCCTGCTGGAGTTACAGATCAGTTTTCAGAATCCAACATCATTTAATCTGTGCGAAGAGATCATAAATGTTTTTGGTTGGCACAAGTGAGGTGAGTGCCAGGAGCACCTTGGAAGGTGCGCTTCATGCTGCAGAAACAGAAAAAAGCAAGCTGAAGCAGATATGAAACTGAGGGGATGGGGCTACTTGGGTTGCAAGTCAACGTTTATGCAGCAAGCAGTTTTGTATTATAAAGCCATACTGTTTGGGTATTGTGGGAATATCTGACAGTTAAGAGTCACTGCAATAAAAGCTACAAAGAGGGTTCACGGCCCCCATGACTCACCACACTTAACCTTCTTTATGGCCACAGAAGAACAGGTTGATTGACTGGCACGAGGGGAGGCTCAGTGGCTCGGCTGGAGTGCTGGCTGGGAGACTGGCCGGCAGGACAATGGAGTTCGGCTGGCAGGCGCAAACATAGGGCCACCAGCCGCAAACCATTCTTGTAAGTTTTATTTTCCCTTGTATACAGTATGGCAGCGAAGAAGAGTGTAACCATGGTGCTGTCGATTGTGTTGTGTTTGACAGCAGCAAAATACTCAAATGCGGGGCCACAAGCTGCACCCCTTCGCCCGGTTGCACAGGCATGGGTGGCCCAACTGTCTACACAACACCCTGCTGCTCGCTCACATCACCCCCGGCACAGCAGGCGGATGGGAGAGTCTGGTTGTAGGGGATCTGCCAGAGAGGCGCAAGAACGTGCATGCAGGCCTTCAAGGGCACGAGCAAGAGGGGCGGCTTCCATGGTGTTGAGCGGGGACTGGAGAAGCTGACAGTCACTGTAGTAACAGTACTTTTCTTCTTTTACACCAGTCACAGTTTTCCTTACTGTATGGCATAAATGCAATTACAAATTTGGCTGAGCTTGACACTGCAGTGAGCGCAACAATATGAAGTGAATTATGATAGTAAATACAACTAGACGTGATCATGTAAGGCACGAAATATGTCATTAGCACTGCAAGCTGAAAGCTACCATCTTAACAGATAGAGAAAAGCAGGAGTGGATCTACTTTTTACCATTTCCTCTGTTTCCAGCTGATTTAAGCTTTGGCATTCCTCCTTGAAATAGTCCTCCTAAACAAGGACCTCCACCACCACCAAAACCAGGGCCACCGCCGCCGCCACCACCACCGCCACCAAGGCTTCCACTACCACCTCCTCCGCCTCCTCCACCAACTGATCCTTTAGGTTCTGTCGAGATAAAAAAAATAATCAGCTAGAATTACACCAGGTATATACACAATGATGCACTTTTTCTTGAAAATAATTGATGAAAATGACGGTTACAGTATAACATCTCTGAAACCATCTGACCTGCAGTTAAGGTGGCTGAGCAAACCCAACTACAACACCACCATGAATGGACAATGCCTCATAGACAAACTTGTTAATGACAATTTATGACCTCACTGATTGCTGCTGGTACAACCAACAGCATACTCAGGCTTTGCTCATCTAATAGGAACACTGAGACATTAGAGCACAGTGTTCTAGGATGGCTTAACGTGAGTACGCAGCTTACATTTTTTCACAATACTTAAAGGGACGTATAATGAAAGTGTCATTGAGATACCGCAATAGGTGTGGGTCTGCACAAGTAACTGTTGCTCCAGCACCTCTACTTTGCAACACTCCATTAGTCATCAGCTTTGTGTCTCTTCGACTCGTAGTTTGCTTCTGCTGCACTATTCAGATCAACCAATATGTATTATACCTTCACTCCACAACCTTCGAGATGATGAGCCACCGTTAATATGTTATGCACTGCTCCGCCCATTGCTCATCCACTTGTACTACGCGCTAGCTTGTCGCAACTGTAGTCTTTGGCTCATTTGTTCATGAAGCCTTTTTTTTTTTTTATTAACAAGACACAAGTAGTTGTCTGCAATTGCTTGTTTAGCATTATCGACATATAAGCATTGCTATGAAGGTCTGGACTTCTTATTAGCCAAACGCGATACTGCAAAGCATTGGATCTCTCGGACGATCCCGCCTGTGCGACAACGGCTCCTGGGGATGGATAGATGCACTATTATGGAAGATCCATATACATGGCGAGCGGCTGTCTGCAGAAACATGCAAACATTTGGTGTCCTTGGACATTCGGCTTTGGTTCAGGTATAAGAGCACCGTATTCAAATATAGTCGCTATGAACATTGCCAAAAACCTGTTCACTTATTCAGCTGCTCTCTTGAGACTGGTAAATGTGTCTTGCATACCATTGTGTCAGTGTTGTTATATTGTTAATATAAAAAAACAATACAAAGAGATAAAAAAAATATACAACGTTGGTCTCCAATCATTTTTTGTCATATCCCTCATGTTGCATGGCTTCAGTTCTGTGTTCACTATAGAGAGATTGGTCAGATTAGATTAGAACAGGGTCCCCTTGTTAGAACTTCTTTCCAATATTACTGGATCACCGGGCACAACCACCAGATGAGTAATTCATTCCCCTCCAACCAGCATTCATGTCAACATATGCCATCTACATTGCCATACATCAGTTTTAGCTTATTAGGTGTCATATACAAATTGAACATCAATTTATACATCGTCTGAATGCCTATGAATATTTTGAGGAGGCCGTTCTCTTGGTTTCAACCCCGGCGAGTCTGCAGGTCCTTATTAATTCCTTTAATGATTTTATGGAAAGCATAGATTTAAAGATAAATCCGGGAAAATCTTTTACAATGAAGGAAAAGCATATCCCTTCTGTTTAAAAGAAAACAAGATTGCAAGCACGAAGCAATTTTGCTACTTAGGCTTGAGGTTCTCAGCTAATGGGGGTTGGAATGCGCATAGCGAAGTTAGTGCGGCTAACATGTCCAGGAACATTGAGGGGATATTTAGATTTGCCGCCAAACTAGGAAACAAACTTATACCAGAAATGTTAACTCTTTACAGTGCTAAGATGGTAACTGCTGCAACATATGGAGTGGGTATCTGTGGGCTTAGTGACAACAATATCCTGCAAAGACTAGAGAACAAATTTCTGAGAAGGTTGTTAGCGGTACTAAAATCAATCCCCAGATCTATTGTACATATGGAGTTTCCAGTCTATTTTGAATATTATACCGGACAAACCTTTGCTATTATGGCACTCAGTTTGGACAAAACCAGAGGCTCAACTTACCCAAGAAATACATAGGGATTGCATGGCCCTATGGATTAGGCACACAAAATACCGTGGTTGTCCCATGTTTATAAGAGGTTGCAACCAATAGAAGTAAAGGATGCAAACCTGTGGGAGAAGCCAGAAAATCTCACATTTCCCTAAAACCCTCAAACCGTATTACAATAGTATGTCTGGGATAAATGCTTGAGAACAACCAAATTTAGGGAGGTGTCTAAAAGTACTGTGATGGCATATACACCATACCTTAGCCATCAAGGCTTCAGAGTTATCGTCACAAGATGGAAAACATTTACCACAGATTTCTTAAGACAAGATTCCATTTCTCTATAATACATCATCTGGTAGCTTTCCCGATGGGAACAAAATGGACCCATAATGACGTTAAATGCCCATGTGACAATTCTTTGACACAATCCACCATGCATGTAACCCTCTTTTGTAAATGTTATCTTGAATGTACATAAAAGTATGTAAAACCTCTGTTTTTTCATGAAGGTTTGTATAGTTATCAAAAAGCATACCAAATTTTAATGGACATGTTTGACATCAAGGTCAGTTATGTTTTAGCAAAATATATTATAAGAATAAGGAAATGACTGCTGGAAAATTGTAACGCTTTATTATTGATAGATGCAGTCCATTTTTTTTCCAGCACTGTGCACTTTAGATCTTCAAAGACTAAATTAATTGTTAAGATTGTGGCCGATATTTTCTCACTTGTTTGCACTTTAACTAGAAATTCCATTAGAGAAATTGGGAATCAGCACAGTGCACTTTAGATTTCTAAAGAAGACGAAAATTAATTGCTAAGACTGTGACCAAAGTTTTCTCATCGCTTTTATTTTAATCAGAAATTCTATCTAAGAAAATGGGAATGGAGTACTGCCTTTTAAAATTTTATTACCTGTATTTTGATGGATTTTTTTTTAAGATGTTTTGCTTTTATGGTATATTAATGCTATAAACTGAATAAAGTTTATTTGATTGATTGAATATTTTTCAAATACCCCTCTGTAGTTATTGCCACTGGGCTGCTCTACCTTATTCGTATTCACCTGATCTGTACAGCAACGGGCTTCCCCACGCTTTCAAAAACTGCTGGAGGGTAGTTAAAAATTAATGAGATTAGGGTAACAGGTAAGTTTTTAGTTTCTTTGTAAAACTCATAAAATTGTTGTCTTTTCTCAAGCTAATCGGCAGAGAGTACCAGAGTTTGGGTGCCAGAAAAGTGAAGGAGCAACCTCTACTTCCAGCTCTCTCTACTCTGGGAACAGCAAGAAGCTCAAGATTGCTGGTCCAGAAGGCCCTGTTGGTCCGATGGGAGGTGACCAGCTTTTGGAGAACACGAGGGCCCATTTTATATTTTGCCCTATGTGTGATGCATAGTGCCTTGAATTGTACTTTACATCTTATCGACAGCTAGTGTAGATTTTTCAGCGCTGCACAGGCGGACACTGTTTTAGGGCTACCTAACAAAATTCGAGCTGCAGCGTTTTGGATAACTTGAAGTTTGTTGCTAACCGACAGAGGACTGCCTAAGGACAGCGAGTTGCCGTAGTCAAGGCACAAGAGAATCTTTCCTTGGATCACAATTCTCTGTGACTCCATTGGGAGCCATTTCAGAGTTTTCCTTAAGGCTCTCAAAAGACCAAAGCAGCTGCCAGCCAGAACCTAACAACTACACCCGTTTGCTTATAAGGAACACAAAGACCTCACATCCATTTTGGAAGAGGGCCGAAGATACAGAAGGAAAAATGCACAGCAACAATCTTCATATCCTTGGGATCTCTTCAGAGGTGGACAACCTAAGCCCTGAGCAGCTCCTTGAAAACTGGATTTGTACCTGGATCCTAAAAGACAGCCTGTTAACTTGCTTTATAATGTAGCAAAAAACACAACCCTAATCTTGTGACCTGTCCCATCTGGAATGCCCACATGACCTGTCATTGATAGACTGCTGAACCACAGAGATGAAGAAGCAGCCTTGAACAGGTTATGTTTGTATCATCTAAGGTTGTGGTCTTTCTGGACTAGACCCACTTTGTTCAGCGGCAACAGAGGTCACATGAAGACGTAAAGAAGAAATCAAGAGCCATGCACTTGGAGTATTGATGTCTGTTCCTGGCTAAACTCAGGGATAGGTCAGAATTCAGATAGTATTTGTCTTTCATGAAGCTTTCTCAGACCGGCCTGTGGAGCCCTAGGGGCCTGATGGCTAGAACTAGTGGAGGTCGATACAAGTCTCCACAGATGCACCACAAGGAAACAAACCATAGTTGGAACAAAGGACAAAACGGGCACATCACCATAGTGTGATCAGCGAGCGGCTTGATAAAGAAATGCAGGTGGAGCTGGACTGGAGAAAGCAGCCGCAGATTCTAGGCCATAAAGAGGACTCCAGCGGACTGTTTGTATGGCTTTTCCCTTGGGACAGGTCCACTGAACCTCATGCTTGAAAGACACGTCTGTCTTAGTAGCTGGCTACATGGAGGAAGCTTTTGCTGAGGAGGCCCCTGGGGCTGCTAATTAATTAGGTGTACAGGAGCCTGTCCCAGCTGGCACTGAGATTCACCTTCAATTTGACTGGGAGTGCTGTTGAGGGACAACTTTTCAGATTGGGCTGGTGAGTAACAATGACAGCTCAATTGTTGCCTCCCCTAGCCAGGTGACATGGTGCTCTGAGCTCCAATAGTTTGGGTTTAGGTTATATGAAGCTGAACAAGGGAGACAGATGCTTATGAGGCTGATGTGTAGGGTGGGGAGGCAGTGGGAGGGTTCTTCAGGGGGGGGGATACGCTTTTGAGGTAGTGTAGGGTGGGGTTGCAGTGAGGAGGATCTTCAGGGGGTGGGTGGAGTTGTACTGTCTTTTTCATTCTTGTTCTATTCAAGCGTGACACAGGGTTTGGTGAAAAAATCGTGCATGACAGATGCTGACACCATTGGAGAATCACACACATTTTGAGCGTTCATATGGAACATTAATAGACTGGGTGACAAGATTAAATGGGGTACCATATTGCAATACATGAAGAGGAGGTTTACACCGGAGGTGGCTACGCCACAGCAGACTCCTCTCCTTGGAACCAAGTGCAATTTCTTAGGTATATATGGCACTGTGAGTGTCCCGTAAGTAGTCCCGACTAACGGCATGATGTGTGGCCATACTTGTTAAGAAATTGTTCTCCTTTGAGGTCACAAACACCATCTTTCATAGTCAGGGTAAATACCTTGTAGTATTGGAGGTCCTTCAGTGACACCTCTGGACATGTATGCTTTCCCACCTTTAGTGAACACAACCCTGCGGTTACTGATTTGGCTGCTCCCACTCATCGGCGCGTCATTCTTCTGTGAGAGTTGGGTCACTTTATTAAGGAAACAGATCACAGTCTGGGCTGTCAAGCATCAAGGGCGAGTAAGGCATCTGGGGGCTTTGTGCTGAAATACCAGGCTGTGGCCTAGGGCCTTGGAGATGCATAGTGCTTCTGGCATCCTAGGGAGGGGCATATATGTTTTACTCTTTAGCCCACAACTACCATTCTAGATGTGACTACTTCTTAAAATTCACGACTGAGCTGCACTGCGTGTCAGGAGTCCAGATTCTAGCACAGAGCATCTCTGACCATGCTTAGTTGAGCTGGCCATTGAGCATCAAAATGGGGGCAGAGAAGATTTTGACAGATGACTGCACTGAGGGTCAGGGAAGATAAATTTACTGAACTTCTGCAAAATACTACTTTCATCAAAATAAAGGTTAGGTCCAGTCTTAATGTGTTCTTTCAGAATCCTTTAAGGCAGTGATCCAAGGTAGGGTGATGGCCTACTTGCAGAACAGGTAGATAGGGAGGCGGCCACAGTTGTGTTGGAGGAGGCCCTATTAGACCTCGGAAAGACAGCATGTGAACACTGGGGAGGAACAGAGGCTCTGCCAGATTGAGATTAAGCTTACATTGCTGAAACAGACAACCAAGTGCTGCTAAGAAGAGGTTGACCACTCACAACAGGAGATAATAATTAGGAGACAAGGAAAGAAAGATGCTATATTATCTGTCTGCATGTGAAAAGGCAGACAGACTGGTTGTGGGGATAAAAAATGATCAAGAATTAATGGACTCTAGGTCCCTGCAAATTGCCCAGGCAGACTACTATGGGCAGTTGTACTTCAAAGTTTGCTATAAACTGGTAAACAAATTTGCGCTGCAAGCCCACCGGCCAGAAGTAATTGGGTGTGCTTGTCAAGTGTGACCCTGAAGTGGCATGGGACTCTATAGCTCCTATTCAGGAGGCTCTTAGAGTGGATCTGTGGGACTGGAACAGGATATCAGTATCTCATACAGAATGTCAGACAGACATCTGAGGTCCCAGAGCAGGTCTTTATGGCAATGGGAGGACAGGTGTGCTCGTTCCAGTGGAGGTGAGGGTATGAAGGGACGGACTCCACAGGATGAGCCGGATAAATGAAGTCAGTCACGTATGCCAATGACCTGGGGATGACTGATGTCCTATTTTACTACTAGGCTGGCCACACTATCATGGTGAATGACTCATTGTTTGGGGACAGACAGCACCCAGCATTAGGGTTAAAGATAACCTGTTTAAAGATGCCAATCTGCTAGGTCTCTTGAACTGGAGTTAAACACTGGAAGACCTTCCACTGGCCACACAGTGGTGCTCATTTATTACTGCAGCACACTTAAAAGACTTGGGTGGGTTTGTAGCATAAACAAGAAGACAACAATGGTTTCATGTTTGGGTGGGAGAGGTGGCGACTTGCTGGTATTCTGTTCCTGGGACTTGATAGCTATGCCAGGTTTGAGGGTGTGTCTGAGTGGGAGATCACATTGGATCCTTTGACGACCTGTCCACGTATAACCTTCAAAAATCACAGTTCTATAAATTCCTGCATCTTACCAAAGCCCTACAGTCTCATTTCCATTGCCCACAGGTTGCTCCTGAATTCAGCCCTCTTTAATTAAGCTAAACACAGTATTGAGAGTCTTAAAATGAAAGCGGTGTCAAGAACATATAGAACCTTGATCATCAATGCACCAATTCTCTTTATATCCATCACAGAAAAATGGGAAAATGACGTGGGAACCCTTATTGATGAGAAGAGTGGACCCGTAGGCTACAATCGCTAAGGATGAAATAGCCATGTTAGCAAGGCAATCACATGATCAAATTTGAAAAAGGAATATTTCATTCTGAAGCACCTGAACTACCCGAGGTGTTTTCGCCACATGGGAGATTTTTACCATACAGTGTGGAGAAGCCGGGTGATCTGGGGATACTGGGAGGAGAAGGCCAGCATGACATCTGCAGTCGTAGGTGCCCAAAGGACATCAATCCAATGGTGGTCCTCTTAGGTTTCATACATTATTTGGAGCTTGTTATTAACACAAATTCTAGTCAATAAAAGCTACCGCTTAGCTAAGCGAGTCCTACAGCACTGTAGGCGGGAGAACGAGTGAGAGGCATGCATAGGTTCTCCTAGCTGGAGGCACCAATATACCAAATGAGGGAATGGCCTTGTAAACAAACATACATTTTGGGGTGTGTTGGGAATGCTTCATATTGCAGCTTCCCCTGCAGCAGATCCTGTTATCACTTTTCTTACGATTGGGATAGGATTGTCCTATTGCTTATTTGTTCTTCATAATAATTGTTCCCTTGAATGTCTGTATGTGTATAATTTCGGTTGTTGGATTTACTTCAAATTCATTATTGTGGTGATTGACCTGTAGCTGCTCTGTTTTTCATTACAAACGCCTATAAAACTCTTGAAGAAAAGAAAAAGATTGGGTGCATCATTGATACAGTCCTGTACATATGCTATAGGCTGATTAATGTTCAAAGTAAACAGAGACGGGGTCAAGACATCCAAGATACTCCACTGATGTGCATCTTGGATAACACGGAAAGGCTATTTTATTTATCTGTCAGGTCCCGTCTTATTTTGGCAAAGCTGCAGTTGTGTAGATGCGTTAGAACCTTAAGCAAATAATATATGGATTTGAGTGCTTTCCAAAGAAGATTATTTGAGTCCTTAACCTTATCAAATGTCGACATAAGTTCAACAAACATAAAATAAATGTCCTTTTCTCCGTCTACTGAATCTTGTCAGACACTGAGCAATGCATTACATTCGGTGGCCCAGTGTCTGTTCTCGAAATAATTAGTTTACCAAAGATTTTCACTAGGTGTTAATTTGCTGGATCATTCCTACAACCTTTCTTATAAATGGGTATTGCCCTCAAATCATGATTAAGGAATGGTGGCACTTTTCATTATGGCATTGGACAGCTGTAGTATATGCGGGGCTAACAGTTCTGCTTCAGACATATGAATGAGAAGGTATTCTGTCAAAACCTGGAGGCATACCACTCGTCTAGCGCTTGACGGCATTATACACCTTGCCTAGCAAGATTGGGCTAAAAGCCTACTTGAGCACTCAATTAATGTAATATCCTTTCTATCAGGTGTTGCAATTTGACTCCTTTGTTGACAGAGACAAAAGAAGTACAAACACGATTTTTCACCATGATGTGTAGCTGTGGTTTGACATCAGTTTCCCTGCAACAATATATGAAAAGGTAACATAAGGCATATGGTTCATGGCTTTAAACCAGCAAAACCTGTGTTTGTTAACATATTCAATTATTTATGCTTAAATTGATTGGCGGTTCAAGGAAAGGTAAAGTCACCTTATATACATAGGTTAAAGAGTACATCTTTGCATAGAGTCCCATTTCTATCTTCTTCTTATCAGTTATGGTCACTTTACTTTTAAGGCATTGCAGGAAGAATGGCGCAACATTTAAGAGTGCAACCACATCCTTTGAATTTTAAATAGTTCCGTCCTCCAGTGCAGAACAACTAGGCATTTATCAGATTGGTTCAGCTTGCAAGATGAAAACATCACCATTGGCTTTGAAGGATAGGCCAAGCAACTTCAGATACAGACAAACCACAGACTTTCCACCACCGACTGGAACAACTGCATGAGGTTAAACATCACCTCTTCTGCATCATATTAGTATAAATATCAGAAGCAATATCCCCAGATGGAAGGTATATATGGAACCCACAAGTTATTCACAGCATCCATCTCCTGTAGCCCCACTGAAAATGGATGCAGGAGTACTAAGCAGCATGGCCAGGCCAGGGCAGTTGCATAGTTGAGGTGTTCTGGTCAAATCCGCCTCGAGACAATGTATTTATATTCTGATGTATAGTCAAAGTTCTACGGTAGGCCAAGAAGATGTCTGGCAAATCATGAGCTGTAGGTTGTACAGGAACATCAAAATGAGGCTGTAAGAGTGCAGGCTGAAAAAGAAGCAGGAAATACGGAAGTGAGAGTGCATGGAAGTATGCTCGGATGGAGAGGCTTTTTTGCAGGTTGAAGATAGCGGAACATTTTTGAGTAGGTAATTGGAGGTCAGTGTCAAATCCTGATAGTTCCAGAAATTGTTGAAAGTCTCTCCTCTATTCCCAGGCTCCTTCGGACAGACAGACCGCATTCCCGACACAGAGGGAGGTTGTAGCAGGAATGCAGTGTGGATTTATCACACAAGATGCGGCTGGTCGTGCATTTGGGCTCACATATTTGTGTTATAGCAAGTACGCACATCATTCCTGTGGAGGAAAATCTGTTTACGCCATATAAAGTAGAAGGGCCAAGAACCTGTCATTTTAAAAAGCAGCATATTCCAGATCCTTATCAATGAACGGGAGGAAAAATAACTTCTTAGGATGGAACATGCAAATCAAAATTGCAGAGGTTTAGGACTGCACGTTCTTTTGAACAATTTTGAACCAAACAATTAACTCTTCACTTCTGCCAAAAAAGTGTTTTCCGGGATAGACTAAGGAGACAGCCAGAATGAGAGCAGAGCTCTTCTGGTCTTTTTTCTACATAATGCAAAAGACTTTAATTTATAAATGTAGCATGAAGCACATAATATAATCTGAAAATCATTAGTTAAATAGAGAAGGTTGAATTATGAAAAAAGATCATGAACACGTACTAAATTAAGCACCACAAAGTAAAGGACAAGTTACTGACCTTCAGTAGCACCATATCCTGTAGAGACAGGATCTAGCTGCAGACTCCTTATCTTACAATCCTCCCCCAGGAGCCAGGCTGGATCCGAACATTTTCCCAGCAGTACCTCTGCACGTCGGTAGAGGGAGTTGAGCAACGTCGTCTCTCGAATGTGGCGTCAGCAGAGTCCATAGAAGCCCTCCCCCGATGCGATGTCAGTTTCTTTTGTGACTATTTCTGCGCCAAAAACGAGGAGCCACTCAGAAAAACAATCTCTGGAAACTGTGCCAAAAAAGGGAAAGAATCTTGTATCAACAAGTATAGATTGAAAGAACTGTAGAAGTTTGCAAAGAGGAGATCTTGGAGAAAACAGGGCCCTTAGTTCACAGAGTGGGGAGGATGGGTAGGCCAATAAGGAATCTGCAGCTAAATCCTGTCTCTAGCAGATAAGGCATTACTGAAGGTAAGTAACTTGTCCATCTGATAGAGACATCTAGCTGCAGATTCCTCATCTTAGAATCAGATACCCAAGCAATATCATCCTTGGAGGAGGGGCTGCGAACCGACCTCACCAAAGATCCACAAGGAGGAGAAGTTGGTCCAAAGATAGAAGGGACCAGACTATCCGAAAAATGATAGGTGAAGCAAGCTGTGCACCTTAGGACTGATGTCCAAGAAGGACAAAGGAAAGCCCGTAGGGAGTAGAAACCAACAAGACTGAAAGAAACACGGTAAAGAACCAGTAAAAGAGGCAGTCCCAAAAAGGGGAGCAATGGGACCAAGGACAATGGACCATAGAGTCCAGGCTCAAAACCAACGGAAGGAGCATACACAGCGAGCTCAGCTGCCACGAAAGCATACAATGAATAAAGATCGCCCACCGATCATCCAGGAAACTATACTGAGAACAGAGTTTAAAAAAATGGACCTCCAATCATAGAATGATGGGGAAAAGAAAAAGAGAGAGCAAGGAATGCCGAAGAGCATCGCTAGTAAAACAAGAATGGTAAAGGAAACCACTCTTACACTGAGAACCTTGATAGATATAGAAGGAAAGCATCCGAAATAATGGAACGGAGATACGCATTGAGAGAAGGAAGAAACAAACAAGTGCAACCAAGAAGGTTGAACCAGGTCACCAAGAAGGATGTAGGTAAGATGCAGAGATGGACACGGTACAGAAGGCATCCAAACATAACTGTGTATAAGGATAAATATGCATATAAAAAACATAGAAATCCCCATAGACACACAAGTCATACAGGGTACAGCAAAAGTATATCCAAAAGGTCACCAACGTCCTCGGCCAGTGAGCGGGAGGACGAGAAGTGGAGGAACGAAGGATACTCCAAGAACAGAGGTAACCAAAAGGTAAAATAGGATTTTAAGACAGTAACTGAGGTGGAGACAGAGAGACAAGGCTGGGAGACAGCAACACAATGTTGCTAAATAAGAGTAGGAAGGGGAAGGCAGTGCCCACAATATGAAACAAGGGCAACCGCCCAGGGACCAATGTCATTGACAGAGGAAGGATGCCAGCAGGTGGTAGCAGGAGAAGCAAAGAATAAACAGCATGCGGAAAGCCCACCATAAAGAAGAAGAAGCAGACCTAGAGCGCGGCTCCTTCCCAAGCAGGCGTCGGACCCGTCACTACCGGAACTTTGGACACTTCTTAAAAGTTGCACTTGAGTGCATAGTTTGGATGGGGGGAGAGAACCTCACTTGTCCGGAGGAGGGGGTATTGGGGTTTTGTTAGAGTTTTAAGTTGGGGGCACTGCAGGCCACTAGACATAGGATTAGAAAGAGTTTGCAATGTTCACAATCGCCGAACCTGCCTACTGGGGGATCCCAGCCTGAGGATCAGGGGGAGAACAAGACAAATAATTAAAGATGAGGGATAGAGTAACATATAACCTGATAACCTGGAACATAAGAGAAATGCACTCCATGCACAGGCGACACAAAATTCTCATATACCTTAACAGATGTGGAGTACACATCGCCATGCTGCAAGAAACACACACCCTGGCTTCCGAGGGGGCAGCACTGCATCGGAGGTGGAGGGACCAGGCTTATTACACCTCGTTCTCAGCGTTTGCGAGGGGGATATTAATTTGGATACGGGCGGGGGTCCCCTTTCAGCACACGGGACACAAGGCTGACCCGGAGGGCAGGTACCTCATAGTCACAGGGAGACTGGATGGACAGGACGTTACATTGATCAACCTCTATGGGCCGAACACAGACCAAACAGCCTTCCTGGAAAAAATGAGTGGGGAATTGGCACCTTATATGACCGGCTCAATCATTATAGGGGGAGATTTCAACTGCGTGGCAGACCCGGCCTTGACCGTTCTCACCCTCCGCTACGTGACTCTCCTGTCCATAGGGCGGCCAGGGGTTTTCAGGACTGGCAGACCCGGTGGGATTGATAGATACCTGGAGACGCACGCACCCACTGGACAAAGAATACTCCCACCTCTCACATGAGCTCCACGTAAGGCTTGACACGGTTCTTTGCACTCCAGACATGCACACCGTGATGTGAGGAGCGGAGTACCTGACTCGCACAATATCAGATCACAACCCCCTCCTTGTGAGGATACAGTTGGGAGTCCTGCTTCAGCCCATCCTCAGACCAGAGGCCCTAAAGGACCAGGTATTCCAGCAAGAGATCAGGGGTCACATCGCCTCCTACTTTACTGATAACACCCACTCCATGGACTCCAGACTGGTAGAATGGGAGGCCTTCAATGCAGTGATAAGGGAAAGATGCATGGCAGCATCAATCGGGGTGAGACGGACATAGAGAAAGCCGACCGCGCGTTAAGAGAGTCAGAGGTGAGACGCCCCGAGCACCCGGAGCTCTGCCAGGAGCTGCTAGAGGCAAAGGAGGAAGTAGCTGTCCAGGAGGAATGATTGCGATGCTTTGACTACAAAAGGTACTTGGATCGGACACATGCGGAAAGGGACAGGGCAGGTAAACTACTGGCATGGTTGGCCAAGCCATCCCGCAGAGGGAGGAAAATGCTACTTACCAGTATGCATCTGTTCTTGGCATGTAGAGCTGCAGATCCTCACACTGAGCATTAGATCGCCATCTGGTGTTGGGCTCGGATGCTTGCACTTTGTTGTTGTCTTAGAAGAAGTCTTTGTAGTCAGGAGATAGATGACTCCTCCCTTGGACAATAGTGCGCATGGGCATCGACTCCATCCTCAGATTGTTTTTCGCCATAATGGGAAATGATGGAGTTAGTAGAAAAGAAAGAGATGTCCATGTGTGTATATCTAAGTAAGATAGGACTGGAACACATACAGGTCCCGGGGAGGTGGGTGGGCGTGTGA
This sequence comes from Calotriton arnoldi, assembly GCA_963921515.1. Lineage (NCBI taxonomy): Eukaryota > Metazoa > Chordata > Amphibia > Caudata > Salamandridae > Calotriton > Calotriton arnoldi. Next base: position 1,450,234 of record CAWUFW010002424.1, on the reverse strand, counting down.
GGATCTGCAGCTCTACATGCCAAGAACAGATGCATACTGGTAAGTAGCATTTTCTGTTCGAGGCATATGAGCTGCAGAGCTCACACTGAGCATAGACTGTACAGCAGTATCTCCCCTAGCGGTGGCCACCTGTATGTGTTGCAGTAGTTTGAAAAAGTGTTTTAAGAACAGCTTGGCCCACAGAAGCTTGTTGCTTGGCTTGCACATCAACACAATAGTGTTTAGTGAAGGTGTGTGTTGTAGACCATGTGGCTGCTTTACAGATGTCTTCTAGGGGAATGTTCCTAAGAATGCCATGGAAGCCCCTAGTTTGCGTGTTGAGTGCGCTCTAGGGGGAATTGATAATGTGCGCTTGGCTTTTTGGTAGCATATTTGGATACATTTAACGATCCACCTCGCAATCCCAGCTTTTGAGATGGGGTTACCTTTATGTGGTGGAGAGAAAGCTACAAACAATTGTTTTGCGAAATGACTTGGTCCTGTCCATGTAATACATTAGAGCTCTTTTGACGTCTAGGGTGTGGAGAGCTCTTTCTGCTACGGAGTCCGGGTTGTGAAAAAACACGGGTAGCTCCACAGATTGATTAAGGTGGAAAGGAGAAATTACTTTAGGAAGGAATTTTGGGTTTGTCCTGAGAACTATTTTGTTACGATGTATTTGTAAAAATGGCTCTTGTATGGTTAAAGCCTGGATCTCACTCACCCTCCTGAGAGAGGTGATTGCAATAAGGAAAGCTACTTTCCATGTGAGGAATTGAAGTTCACATTTATGCAGAGGTTCAAATGGGGGTCTTATGATCCTAGTAAGCACGATGTTCAGATTCCACACTGGAGAAGGTGGTAATCTGGGAGGTATGATCCGTTTAAGGCCTTCCATAAAGGCTTTAATTGCTGGGACCCTAAAAAGTGATAATTGTTGTCTGTTTTGTAAGTAAGCGGCAAGTGCTGCTAGGTGCAGACGTATGGATGAGTATGCTAAATTACATCTTTGTAAATGTAGTAAGTAGCAAAGGATGTTTTGTATGGAGGCATGTAGTGGCTGGATATTATTGTTATTGCAGTAAATAGCGAATCTTTTCCACTTTGCTGCGTAGCAAGCTCTGGTGGTAGGGCGTCTGGCCTCTTTAATGATGTTCATACAGTCCGGTGGTAGGTTAAGGTAACCGAACTCTAGGACCTCAGGAGCCAGATCGCAAGATTCAGTTGAGATGGATCCGGGTGCCTTATCTCTCCATGGTTCTGCATTAGTAGTGATGGGGAGAGGTGTAGTTTTTGGTGTGGGACTATTGATAGTTACAGCAGTGTTGTGAACCACGGTTGGCGTGCCCATGTGGGAGCTACTAGGATCATTTTTAGAGATTGTTGTCGGAGCTTGCGTACTACTAGCGGAATGAGTGGGAGTGGCGGAAAAGCGTACGCAAATCTGCCTGACCAATTCATCCATATCGCATTGCCCTTCGACTGTGGGTGTGGAAACCTGGCGGCGAAGGTTGGGCATTTTGCGTTTTGGTGTGTGCCAAATAGATCTATGTCTGATTGGCCCCACATCTGGAAAAAAGGTAGAAGAACTTGTGGATGTAGTTCCCATTCGTGAATCTGTTGTGTCTGTCGACTTAACAGATCGGCAATCGGATTGTGAACTCCTGGTAGGTGTTCAGCGAGAAGGTATATGTTTTGTGGAATGGCCCACCTCCAAATGTTCTGTGCAAGTTGGGACAGTTGTAGAGAGCGTGTCCCCCCCTGTTTTTGTATATAATACATGGCCGTGATGTTGTCTGTTCGGATCAGGACGGCTTTGTTTTGTACCTGGAGTTGAAAGGATTTGAGGGCTAGGAATATTGCTAGTAGTTCTAGATGAATGATGTGGAGCAGTGTTTGTTGAGTGGTCCACTTGCCCTGTGTTGTGTGATCTAACAGGAATGCTCCCCATCCTGTGAGTGATGCGTCTGTTGTTAGTACTATTTGTGGAACAGGCTCGAGGAACGGCCGCCCTTAGAACAAGTTTTTTGTGTTCCACCACTACAGAGAGCGATGTGTGCGGCTGTCCACCAACACCAGATCTGTAAGTTGTCCGTGAGCCTGATTCCATTGGTGTGCTAGACACTCTTGTAAGGGACGCATTTGAAGCTTTGCATGAGGTACGATGAAAATGCAAGATGCCATCATGCCTATTAGTTGAATGAACACTCTGGCTGGGAGAGAGTGTTGGATTTGAAACTTGGTGATGAGGGGCTTGTATACTGGCTATCCTGGCTGGGCTGGGATACGCTAGAGCTGTGGAAGTGTTTATTGTGGCCCCCAGATATTGATGTACATGGGAGGGCTGGAGGTGCGACTTGGTATAGTTGATTGTGAACCCCAAGTTGTGTAGTGTTTGAATGGTGTGATGAGTGTGTTGGATACACTGGTTGAATGATCTGGCTTTTATGAGCCAGTCGTCCAGATATGGGAAGACATGTATTTGTTGTCTTCGTAGGTGCGCTGCTACTACTGCAAGGCATTTGGTAAACATCCTTGGAGCAGTGGTGACCCCGAATGGAAGGACTTTGAAATGGTAGTGTTGTCCATCGAGTACGAACCTTAGATACTTCCTGTGAGCAGGATGTATGGGAATGTGGAAGTAGGCGTCCTTGAGATCTAGTGTGGCAAGGAAGTCTTCCTGTTGTAGTAGGGGAAGCACTTGTTGGAGAGTGATCATGTGAAAATGATCCGAATGTATATACTGATTGAGGGGTCTGAGGTCTAGAATTGGCCTTAGGGTCCCATCCTTTTTGGGGATTAGGAAATACAGGGAGTAAACCCCTGTTCCCTGGTGTAGTGGACTGGCTCTATGGCGTGCTTTTGAAGCAGTGAGAGAACTTCTTGCTTTAAAAGTGTAAGATGGTCTGCGGACATTGGACGTTGCTTGGGTGGTATGTTTGGGGGGGTAGCTGTAAGTTCCAGGCAGTAACCATATTGGATAATTTGTCTCACCCACCTGTCTGTTGTGATGGAGTTCCAGACAGGTAGGAACTGTGCTAATCTTCCCCAGACAGGAGTGGAATGGTCGGGGGAAGTGGAGGAAGTCACTGTTTAGCAGCAGGGGAGGTACGGGTGTTGGTGCTACCTCGGCCTCTCCCTTTACTGTTGTTCCCTCTGTAACCTCCTCTAAAATATCCTCTATTGGGGGATGTTTGGGTGGTGTTTTTAAAGGAAGATGAACTATGTGTGCTGATGTTCCTGGAGGCTCCTCTGTAAAAGGAGCGACGAAAGGAGCCACGCGGTTGCGGAGACTGCAACGCTCCCATTGACTTGGCAGTTTCTGTATCTTTTTTCATCTTTTGAAGAGCAGTGTCCACAGCCGGTCCAAAAGTTGGTTATGATTGAACGGCTGATTTAGAATAGTGGTTTGGACCTCCTGCTTGAAGCCTGAAATGCGCAGCCATGCATGTCTTCTGAGCAGTACGCTAGTATTTACAGACCTAGCGGCAGTGTCAGCTGCATCAAGGGCACACTTAATTGACGCGTTGGTGATTAGTTTGCCCTCTTGAATTAGGTCATTTGCTTGAGTTTTATACTGGTCAGGCAAGTGTTGTAAAAGGGTTTCTAACTGGTCATAGTGGGCCCTATCATATCTGGCCAGCAGTGCTTGAGTGTTGGCTATGCGCCAGTGATTGGCGGCCTGCGCAGCTACTCTTTTGCCAGATGCGTCTAGTAATTTTGATTCTTTATCAGGGGGCGGTGCGTCCCCTGAGGTTTGTGAATTAGCTCGTTTTCTAGCATTGGAGACTACTAACGAGTCTAGAGGCAGCTGGCCTTTAATGTACGCAGGATCGTCAGGGGCAGGCCTATATTTTTTATCGATCCTGGGGTTAAGAATCCTGGCGCGTACAGGATCTTTAAATATGTCAGGAGCATGCTTTCCTTTAATCATTGGCAATATTTGTACAGTTTTTTGGGACTGTTCAAATGTGTCTAACAGGAAATCCTCCTCTGGTGCGTTTGTGTGCATGTGTACCCCATGAAATACAGCAGCCCTATTGATGAGTTGGCCAAACCCAATGTTATCATCCGGAGGAGAGGGTTTTGTTGGTTATGGTAGAGGGCTTGGGAGGTCTGGGGGATCTATTTGATCATTGTAATCCCAATCATCTTGTGGTGGGTCATCTGGATCAGTGAATGGGTCATCAGGGTCACCACCGTCCCCTATGTCATCTTGATAATCATATGTAGGTGGTGTATGTGGTGGAGATGTTACAGGCTGAGGCGGTGTAACAGGTTTGTGGAGAGGAGGGGTGTTAGATGGAAAGACAGGGGAAGAAGGAGGCATAGGTGAAGTGGCACAGTCCTTGTTTTCCACAGGTACTGGCTTGTGGCGTGGTACAGCTGTGAGATGTCCTGTTTTAGGGTTGATGTGGATCTTTGTTTGCTTAGGATCAACAGGATCCGGATGAAAAAGCTCCTCTTCCTGGATAACTGGTTTCGGCGCCGATTTTTTCGGTTCTGAGCGGGGTGGTGGCTGAGTTTTATGCTCTTTGGCCTTAAGAGGCGTGGAGGAATCCTTAGGCTTGGTTGTCGGCTCCGAAGGCTTTGGCTTAGGGGCTGTGGCGTGATGTTTAGGTTTCGACGCCGGCTTATCCCCATGCTTCGATGTGTTCGAAGCGGGTTTGTGTTTAGAGGTGGAAGGAATCGGTGTCGATTTCGGAGCCGAGTGTTCTTTTAGCTTCGGCGCCGAAGGTGCCGGTGGGACTAGCACATGCGGTTTGCTCGGTGCCGAGGTACCGGAAGGCTTGAATTTTTTCTTCGGAGCCGGGCTCGAAGGCGGGGCTTCTGAAGTGTGTTTTCGGTCGCGACTGGGGCCGACGGGCGAAGTCTTGACCGGTGCCTTGTGCTTTGGTGGGGGGGTTGGGGTAGGGGCAGTAGTACTCACTCGTTGCCCAGGAATGATGGGGTCGTCTGAGTCTTCTGCCTCTGACACGATTTGGAGATCCTCGGAATCTTCTTCAGGGACATCTGGGCCTTCGTCGAAGATGTCCACCAGTTCCAGAGCGGATCTTTGCGCCATGTCGTGCCTTCGAGCTCGACAATCTCGAATAGTTTTCTTCGATCGAAAGGAGGCGCAGGCTGGACAGCTGGACTCGTTGTGGTCGGACGAAAGGCACAGGTTACAGACCTCGTGATGGTCACTGTGTGGGAATTTTGCTCCACACTGAGGGCATTTTCTGAATAGCGTCCTTTCCATGAGCCGTAGGCCTCACAGCGTCGATGGGCCCAGCGGCCCGCGTCGACAGCTGGAAAAGGAATCGATGAAAGGTGCGTCGAGATTTCGATGTCGATAGGAAAGTTTGTTTGAAGTTTTGCGCGTTGAAAAGTTTCAAAACTAAAGTTTCGAACCGGTGCGCAAAAATTGCATCCGAACCCAATGGCGGAAAAAAACAATCTGAGGATGGAGTCGATGCCCATGCGCACTATCGTCCAAGGGAGGAGTCACCTATCTCCTGACTACAAAGACTTCTTCTAAGACAACAACAAAGTGCAAGCATCCGAGCCCAACACCAGATGGCGATCTAATGCTGTGTGAGCTCTGCAGCTCATATGCCTTGAACATAACATTATAGAATTAGCTGACCCAGTGGGACGCCCCCTATACAAGCAGACAGAAATAAATAACAGGTTCCTCGAATACTATAAACACTTATATAAGAGCTCTGGGCTCCGGGGGGAGAGGCGATAAGCGATTATTTAGAGGGGATTCCCCTTTCCAATATATCTGGAGGGGATGCAGACCAGCTGGGAGCTGACACTTCGGAACACGAGATTAGGGTAGCTATCAAGGGCCTGGCGGAAGGCAAAACCCCAGGAACAGATGGATTCTCTACGGAATTCTACGCCACCTACGTGGAGGAGCTGGCCCCCAGGATGGTGGAACTATACACGGCGGCAGGGGAGGAGGGGATCCTGCCACAGACTACCTGGGAGGCAGTTGTGATCCCACTTCTAAAACACCCTTGACTGTACGGCCTACAGGCCCTTATCGATGCTCAACCTCGACTTCAAAATCCTAAGTAAAATACTGGCGTCCAGGTTGCTCCTGCACATGACCTCCCTGGTCCACCCCGACCAGGCGGGGTTCATACTGGGCAGAAATACAACCCTGAATATAAGACGACTCCTTTCAATCCTAGAATTGGGCAGCAGAGCAGAACGGGAAGGAGTGATATTCACCATAGACATAGAAAAGGCCTTTGACAGCCTGGAGTGGGAGTTTCTCTACGCTGTGCTGGCGAAGATGGGAATGGGGCAGGTGTTCCTGCGCTGGGTGAGAATGCAGTACACAGGCCGGACGGCGAGGGTGCCCACTGGCCTAACGATCTCAGAAAAGTATCGGGTGGAGAGGGGCACTCGTCAGGGGTGCCCCCTCTCTCCCCCATTGTTCGCCCTGGTGGTGGAGCCCTTGGCCTGCGTGGCACGGATGGGGGACAGATACAGAGGACTGCAGCTGGAGGGACATTTACATCGTATAGCGTTATATGCTGATGACCTCCTACTGTTCCTGAAAGACTCCGGGGAAGACCTGCGAGGGGCTAGAAATATGGTGGAGGAGTTTGGGGCTCTCTCTGGCCTAAAAGTGAATTGGCAGAAATCCAGACTGTTCCCCATAGTAGCGGACCGACAACCACCCGAGGGGCTGGGAGACCTGAGATGGGAGCCTCACTGCTTCCGATATCTGTGGGTAAAGATCTTTCACTCGCTCCAGGATGTACAGGAAGGAAACCTGGGGGGGCACTAAAGACCCTAAAAGACAGTGTGGGATTCTGGGGGAGACTCCCCATCTCTGTGGTGGGAAGGATCTCCTGGATAAAAATGGTGGCCCTCCCCAGACTGCTGTATTTCTTTGTAACGCTGCCTGTGTGGATCCCCAGGGCGTGGTTCCGGGAGGTCGACTTCTGCCTCCCGACATTTATTTGGGGATCTGGGAGGCGACGAGTGGCCCTAGCCACATGAAAGCGGCCATCGACGGAGGGAGGGATGGCGACCCCGGACTTCGAAGCATACTACTTGGTGGGGCAACTGCAGAGATTCACACAATGGGTAGTGGGGAGGATCACACCAAATAGGGGGGTGCACCCCTTCACCCCGGGGAGAGATGAGCTGCTCCGAACACTAATAAGGACCGCAAAGCCACAACACATACACACCAACGAACATAGAGTGATACAGAGGTGTTGGAATAGGTGCCTCCAGAAGAGCCAGACAAAATACCCATACTCGCCGGAACTCCCACTGATAGCGATCAGGGCACTGCCGCACCGGGGTCAATGGAGAGGCATAGACGAATGGGTACAGGCAGGGGCGACAAGGATAGGGGATCTCTACAGAGATGGAGAACTGCTCCCATTCGAGGACTTCAGTTCTGACTGGGATATCCCGCAGGGTCACTTTCTGCTGCACAGAGCAATCACGGGTGCGATGCGACGGCACTGGCAGATGGGTATAATAGAACCACCACGACATGCCACATGTGAATATATTGGGATAGCCAGAGCGGTTATAAAGGCAGTCACTTGCTTAGGCAGGGCGATTGGAGGAGACTCTGCTAGACCGCTAGAAGGGATAAGGAACCGCTGGGGAGAGGACGCAGGGCGCCCCCTAGAGGACAAGGACTGGGAAAATATATTGCAAAGGGCATCAAGGGTGTCTAGAAACACACGATTCAGGCTCATAAGTTTTTACACGCTGCATCAAGCATACATCACCCCGGAACGAATAAACCGATATTTCCACAGAGTAGATGCGGAATGCCCTAGATGCAGGGAAGTAGGAGCGAATTTCATCCACATGATGTGGAACTGCCGAGCATTGACGCATTACTGGCAGAAAGTCACGAGGGAGACGGCCCGAATCACCGATAAAATAGTACCATATACACCGGCACACTGTCTGCTCAACATGTTCCTGCACACGACCAAGACCAAAGTTACCGCCAGGTTTCAGGACCTGGCTTTCATATTAGCCAAGCGGGAGATCATCAGCAGGTGGAAGGCATCAGATGGCCCTAGCATCGTTAGGTGGAAGTGGGAGCTGGAGTGTTGGGCGGGCTGCGAGAGCAGGGTCCTGATGAGGAATGCGAGACGAGGCATAAGCAGAACAGAGAGGGCCCAAGCATGGGAGACACTGGTGGAGGAGATGAAACGTAATGGTCAAGAATCGGGCAATACCTCCCCAACAGCGGGATCCAGACATGGGAGTCCCCAGAGACAGGACCCCGTACCTGACCCAGAACTGGGACCCGGGAGATTGGCTCACAGAATTAGCAAAGCAAACTGGACCAAACATGAAAAGGAGATGTAGACATGAAGACCACACAGCCCACTAATGATTAATAGGGAAAAGCGACAAACAATGGAAGGCGAGGTTTGCGATGGCCTGCAGTGCGAGGGAGGGAGGGGGGAATTGGGGGGGATTTTGGAGGGTGGTGGTGGGGCGGAATATGAATTAACACAACCAATATGAAGATACCAAGACTGTAACTGGGTCACTAAGAAAAGCGGAATGCTATTCAATAGTAGATGGTTATGCAATGTATGCCCTGTAATCTAAATTGATGACAGTATGCGAACGTGTGTCACACCAATATTCAATAAAATAAGTGGGTTTTTTTAAAAGAAGAAGAAGCAGACCGCCGGGGGGGAATGAAGGGCTGGCGGAAACTAAGGACAACTTTGTTATGACAATCACACATAAACCACCTTATGGAAGCAGGAGAAACAGGTAAGAAACCTGGCCAATGCTTAATGGAAACTTGAGAAAAGTTAGGACATGCCCCAGGAAAAGTAATGAACCCCCCCACCACCAAAGAAAAGGGGGGTGCGGATGCCCTTACAGGCGGGAGTGAAGGGAGGAAAGGTAGAGAAATCTAGCATCTTGTGAAATAAGGATACCAGACAAGTATCCAAACAATCAAGGGGACCGGTGTCCCAGGTTAAGAGAAATGGAAAGAACAGCAAACACAACAGCTACCCCACAGTGTGATGGCAGAGATGTATAAAACAGACTCAAGAATATCAAACCGATAAAGAAAAACAGTCTCAGGATCACGATAAGGCTGGAGTGGTGAAACCCATGCCTCAACTGATAGGAACACAACATGAGCAAACCATGTTTTCCAGAGAGTAAAACAAAACAAGAGAAGGGCCACACCGAAGAGGGTCAAAGATGGGAATGAAAACAAATCCGGCCAAAGAGGTTGCCAGACTGTGGCACCAGCATAGCCCGTATGGACATACGGGCAGAGGAAGACGAAGTCCCTATGAGGGTACTAAATGCATAGGTAGCTCACAAAAATGCCTCCAAGGCATACAAAATACGGCCTCCAAGAACAGGGAACAAGGCCACAGTGCATCCGTACAACAAACAGAATACCTGCCACAGAGTAAATACTCAAGTAGGAATATTCAAGCAGCAAAAAGAAGCCATAGAGCAGACTCCCAGAAGACCGCAAAGTAAGATATGTTCCAGATGGCTGGAAACTAAACCTGTCACTGACAGCATAAATGAGATTAAAACTATCTACAGAAAGCAGGAATACCACACCGGGTGTATCCTTAGAGGGGAGAGAAGTACTCCAACCTATGAAGGTGGAAAAGGGTCAAAACAAGGAAACAAACTGTCCCCAATGACATTAGAACAACAACAGAGTTAAGACAGATTACCACCCGGGGGCGGCTGCTCCGCTATGGCGGAGGAGCGTCGCCTCACTGCTCATGCAGCAGGAAGAAGAAAAATAAAATGACAAAACTATTTTATTGTCAATTTATTGTGAAATGACAATAAAACTATTTTATTGTCATTTTAATTTTGACTGCCAATCCGTGAGTCTAGGGCTGGGCGGGCCATGTCCCATCAGCAGCAATGGGGGGAGGGAGTAGTGGTAGGCACTTAAAGTGTGCATGTCAGTTTGGCCGGCCATCCACGGACGGCCAAACCGACATGCATACTTTTATATCTCCAGGCTGTTCCTTGGAGATATCTCCAGTGCTCAGGGCACAGGCTCCCACTCCCTCTTGGAGCGTGGGTCCGGCCTGCTCCGACCAATCTCAGCGCTGCTCTCATGCTGGGAGTAATAGTATGAGAGCAGTGTTGGGATTGCGTGGGGAGTCTGTGACCCTGTGCTCCAGGGTATTGGAGTGTCGAGAGCAGAGGAGCAGCGAGGGGCGGTGCAGGAGCAGAAGATCGCGTTGGCCCAGCAGCGAAAGGTAAGTGGTTTTTTGTGTGTTTTTTTTCTCCCTGCTGATCCCCCCCTTCACCCACCCCCCCCTCCTTCCCCCAGGTCAGCTTGGCAGCAGCCGCCACTGGTACCACCATGACTATCCCTGAACCGGCATACAGCCAAGTCGGCATGTGCACCAAAAAGGGAGGTGCCATCAAAAGGCATGTCAATCAAAGTAGTTTGCACGACCTCCGAAAACCTGGAAGTACGCAACCATGCAGGCAGAAGTAGAGCAATGGAAGAGGTCATAGCTCAACCAACAGAATCAGTAGTATCCATACCACAGTGGATGCTAAGTGTGGCAGCTTGTTGCCCATCTTGTACCAGGGGAACAAGAGCATTCTGGACTTCCTCCAGAAGGGAGGATAAGAGGCATTCAACTGAGTCCCACAAGACTTGAGAGAAACGAGCAGGTACATGACAAGTGTCCAGAGAGCACAGGGCAGCACTAGAAGAAGAGAAAATATACCTGCCACAAGTGTCAATTTTCCTGGCCTCTCTTTCCGGAGGGACAGGGGGAAGAAAATCAATATTTTGTGTGGCTAAGGCAGCCTGAATTACAAAGCTTTTAGTAGAGGGATATCTAAGGAGACAGGAGAGATCCTCCGGGGCCGGGAGATGCCTGTGAGCAATAGAGAAATCCACAGGGAGCCCCATTTCAGGTTTAGCCCATGCACCCAACAGGATATCGAAAAGACAGTCACTATAAGTAAGTACAGGCTCAACATTAGACTGGGCAGGATGTAGAACACCAATTATGGTGTTTGTTGACAATTCCACCGAAGGAAGATGCAATCCAAGGCAACCGAAACTCGATTGAGCAAGTCCGCCAGTGCGGAACTTGCCTCCAGAGCCTAACCACGGGGAGACAGGAGGCTGGCAAAGATTCTAAGCCACTGGCGTCACCCAAGTAACTAGCTAGATAGCATAGGGGTGGGACCGTGTCTGGAATTGGAGGGGGACTCACCACACCGTCTGTAGTACTTCCACAACCATGGTCCTCAGAAGGAAGAACCAGAGGGGAAAAAGACGGGACGGTCGGCTATATTGGCGCTGCATCCGACATCGTGACTGAAGCCAGGTGACGCCTCGACGTCCAAAGTAGCGTCAATGGCACCACTATGGGAGCAGGCAGACAAGAGCCTGACACAGACATTGGAGTCGGCAGACCAGAAGCAGAAGTCGAAGTTTGGAGCAGTGATGGGCTGTTCACCAGCGCTGCTAGGGTGGCAAACACAAGAGGCCTGATCTGAAGCCAAGGGAGAAACCACCGGCAGAGTCACAGGCACGACCTCATGCACCTCCGTGGGACCCTAGAACAGAAAGAAGAGATTGAGAATATTGTCTCATCCTGGTCAAAGACGCACCAGCCCCAGGATAGGTGGGGAGACAAGGGGCGAACTCATGTCTCAGCACTTCAATAGAAGAGCGAGGATCAGCGGTAGGCGATGAAGGTGGAAGGCGCAGCGACTTCGACTGCAGGCACCGAAACGTACCTCAGATGTCGAAGGGGAATGACGCCCGCGGGAATGTTCCCTAGAATGGACGCGCGGTTGGCCTTTAGAGCACATAGGAAGACTGTCAAATCCGTGCTGCAAGGAGAGTCATGCAACGTTCCCTGGGTGCTTTTGGTCAGAGTTGTCGACAAGAGTCACTTGTTGGAGTCATGGTGCTCACCCAGACACCACATGAAAACCGAGTGAGGATCCGTGGCGGACATTTGTCGTCCACAGGACTCACAAGGCTTGAACCTAGAGGACATTGAATAGGAAAGAAAAGAGGGTACACGGCCCAGTCGACAAAAAAACTTCAAATAGGCCAAAAACAGCCGGAAGAACTGGAGAGCCGATGCACATTGTTAGCGCAGAAAAGAAGGAACTGACATCAGCGCGTCGGGGGAGGGCTTATATGGACTCAGCTGAAGTCACATTCGAGAGAAGACATCGCTGCAGAGCAACTCGACGCCCTCTACTGACACACAGAGGTACAGCTGGAACAATTTCCGGATCCAGCCTGGCGTCTGGGCAAGGATTCTAAAATAAGGAATCTACGGCTAGATGCATCAGATGAGGTGACTTCATTATAACAGATAAAATAAAAACCAAACAATATTCCACATTTAAGTCTACTCTAGGACACTGAATGGAAACGGAAGTCAAACAGATCGCTAGGCAACTGGAAAGATTAATATAGGGTGAGAGACCTGGAAAGTCTACAAGAAGTGCCATGCTAAGACAACTGAACCCATCACTCTGTACATGCCCTAAGACCCTAATACACTCACATGAACTTGTTTTGGTTGCGGCAGTGAAGAGCGACATTCAGGGAATCACACTGCCCGATGAGGCCTGGAGGCAACTGATCTGTGCTGCTACCTGGTCTGTGTTGTTTCTATCACAGTCTGCACTAGTCCCAAACAGAAATCTAAGTTATATCACATTGTATTGCAAACTGTATGCATTTTGTATGATCCAGAACATGTCCATGAAAGAAGCATGTAACACAAATGCCTTCACTGCATTCAAAACGCTTAACGATAGTAGGAACACGAATACATAAACCTAGAAACAATGGCAAACATCTAACTTTCTGATCAACTCAATATGGAGGAGCCTGCTGAAGCCATTACAGAAAAGACTATCTTCTAACCTAAAATAACTTTATAGAAATTAGATCCTTATATTGATTAACAAACCCAGTTAGGTTTCCCAGGTTATTCAAACCTTCTTTTCTCCACCTTACAATACGGGAAGCTAGGGGTGTCACGAAATCATGTCTTTAGCAGATTTGGGAAGGGGGGAGAACAGGGCGGTTCTGAGCGACAACACATTGAACGCTCGATTTATAGCTCCTTTTTCTTTAATTGGAGCGAACTGGTTTCCAAACAGTAGCTCATAAACACCAGTGTAAGAGGATAGTATGATGGACCTGTGGGGTGGGGAAACAAAAGAAACAAGAGAACATGAAGGGAAGAAAATATGCGAGAAAGATGGATGGATGAAAGAATGGATTGACTGTGGGATGGATAGATGTAACAAGAATGACGAAGTGGATGGATGGAAGCAGTGATGGACGGAGAGAAGGAAGGGTGGGTGGAGAGAATGGATGGGGAGGAGAGTGGATAGATGCAGAGAAGGATGAATGGATGAAGCAGAGGACAGATGGATGATTTAAAGAAAGAATAATAGAAAGATTGATGAATCTCTGGATGAATTAATGGAAAGAAGGAAGAACAGAAGAATGAAGTAGGTATGGATGTAGAAAGGAAAAAAGCAAAAAGACAAAGGCATGGAAGAAGGATAACTGGATAAAAGTAGTATGATGATAGTGAAGAATGGGTGGAAGGGTGGAGAATGGGCAGAAAAAAGATGAGAAGGAATGAAAAGAAATAAGGAAGAAAGACTGAAGAAGCATAGGGGGAAGCAAATTTCAGAAATCTCTGAGGGATAGCAATCGCCAGAATGCTTGCTGTGCTCACTCAATGCACTCGCTCTCTTATTGCCATTTGTGATATTGTTCAGAATGGGGGTTTATTTTATTTTTCTGGCTTCTCTCTTGCATGAAGGGCTCCCTTACCTAAAGAGCTGTCTGATGCTTTTAATTTCTTTTTACCTCAAAAATCAGTCCACGAAATCTCCACAAGCTTGCATCCTAACTAGACTTCAGCTGAGCATTGCATTCGACCGGTCTCTATCCTTTTCAGCCCATTGCTAAGTGCCTGCAAACTCGCCTGTTACCCCGAGGACTCTAAACATTCTTATTGGTAAACAACATGTTGAAGCAGAGGCTCTGCCTTTACAAGGCGGACCAATCCTTCCGCCATATTGGATAGAGAGCCCTGGACTGACCTGGCACTCCAGAGCTAAACCAGCCAGTGACTGGTGCCCTGGCGAACGCTAAAGAAAAATATGGCCATGCCGCGGATTCTTCTTTGTGTGTCGACTTGCAACGTTTGCAGCACATCAATGTCACCAAAGTGCGTCTTCTACTTGTCCTTACGGAAGGGGAACCAGTGTCGCACCTCAGACAGACCCTGCATGGTGGCCTTCACAATCTTGACAATGGCTTGTATGTTTGCCTTGAAACAACGGTACCTCGCTGAGAATATCTTGTAATACATATCCAACAGCAAGCCGTCTGCTCCTGCGACCGAGGGACAGTCATACAGACAGCACCGTGGGGACACGGAGCTCTCCATGCTCAACTCTAACTTGTGGAAAGCCCTTCTGCCGGACATTCAATGCTTTCCCATTCCGATGACATCCAGGAAAGCTGGAAAATTGCTAGCGCTCCTATAAACAGACTCCAGTCTGTCCGGAAACTGCTATTCTGTGCAACTAGGTGCGACTTAGGTTGCCTATATGTTTATTATAAACCCACAGCACAGAAATAAGTGGTAACATTGGAATCGCACTGCAATAAATTCCAATAGGCCTCCGTAACTATGTATTTCCTATTCTTTACCCTTTCATCTTTTTGCAGAACCCAAACGCTTACCCGATCGATACAATGCGATGCTTATATTAATGCATTTTATAGACATTTTCAAAGATGAAATCTTAGTGCGTCACCAAGTGTGAAGCATCAACGAGAACACCGGTCGCTCCAAATGTTATAATTTTATTTTTAAAAAGGGTAAGACCCTCCAGTCATTTATACAGACCCCCCTGGGTTTGACTTAAAAACATAGAACTAGTTTTGAAGTTCGCACATTTACTTTAAACCTCTTTGAGGATACAAGTCACTAACTTCCACCAAAAACTTTTCAGGTCATAAATGTGAAGGAAATGTCAAATGCTCTAAATCTATATGAAAAATATTATTTTGCTTGCTCTTTTATTAGGTGAACTATGTATTCACACAAGTATTTTAATATTATGATGAAAATATGTATTCTAAAAAACAACCAGCAGGGGTCATCAGCTAAACACAAGTTTGCAAAATCTATTTTCAAACCCCAAAGCCCGGGACAAACTGAGCCACGCAGATAATGCACGGATAACCTTATTGGTAGAAACATAAAGTCGCCCTTTTTATCATCTTCATTGTTCTGAACAGATCGTGTCTTTCGTTTGCATTTACCAGTCATCAACTAAAGACCCTGACCATATGCCGATCCTTACTGAGGGGGAGCTGAGTTAATTAAGATGGCACCTAGTTGACAGCCCTCGGTAGGGTAGGAGCAGTCCCAAAATACAGCCATCATTTTCACAGGCAGCTCCTCTGCTAAGGCGGAGAAGCGCCGCCCCACTGTTCTTTGATCAGCAGAAACAGGAAAAATAAACTGATAATAGCACAATGGTATTATCATTTTATTTTTCCGTACTGAAGCAGGTTTATGGGGCGGGGTGGGGCTGGCCTGTCGTCACAGGCAGCAGGGGAGGAGTGGTTGAGGCACTTAAGTGCGCGTGAAATTTTGGCCGGCCGTCTTGGGCCGGCCAAACCGTCATGCACACTTAGCATTTTTCCCACCCGGCTGCATTGCACAGTCTGGGTGGAGGACATGCACAAGCTCCCACTCCCTGTCTGAGCGCTGAACCACGGTGCTCAAACCATAGTTCCAATATCGGCAACACTCCTCAGTTCTCATACAGTGACATACATAAATAAACGACACAACACCTTTTTAGTGGAGAAATTTGCTGCAGGTTTATTTGCATAACCAATATGCCAACATGGTGGGTTATCTTACGGGCGATCCCAGGGCAGGCCAGCCCCTATGCCGCCTGCCCGCCTGATGAGCCAAATTGCACCGTGGCCGTCGCCAACCGGTGGTTACCAATTATTGGGAGAGGCCACCTCTCCCATCAGTGGACCGCCAGTCCACTCCCTTACTCACGCCCCCCAACAGGTGGGCGGAGCGTTCCAGGCAGCCCCCGGTTGCTCAGACCCACAACCGCCCGTAGGACTAACGGGGCGCCCTAGTTCTTCCAGGGGACACGCTAAGACATCCCTGGGTATCCTTGGCTTAGCATCCTTGTTGTGCTGCTGCAATATAGTACCCTTCTGTACCTTGCAGACTCTGGCTCGCCCTGTAACTCCTCCACAGCTCTGGGGGTGGCCACCGTCACCACCAGGGCCCCCCCACCAAGGCAGATATTCCTACCTACAGCCTGTTGCTTCCAAGGCCTCCCCAAGGTCCAGCAAAAATAAGTCCATGCCTACCCTTGAGAGGTGAATCCCATCCACTTCCCAGCATCCAGTAGACTTGGCATGAAGTAAACCATGCCTGATGAAGCCAAATCCCCTTTGTTCCGTGAATTTACGCATGGCGCTGTTCACTCTCCTACGTGATATCTCAATGGCGTCTCCAGATCGGGCTCCTTGCCAAACTGGGCGAGGTAAAATTTCAGACCACCACAGTTCACATGTCCCCAGCTGATTACTCAACTGACACATGATGTCCCTCATGTCTTGGAGCAGTACTCTCCTCCCCAGAGTCGTCAGCTCATTCCCTTCCAAGTGTATGACCAGAATATGAGGTGGACCGATCCCTCCCCCAAGTCTCTGCTGCAGCTTCCTCATCAGCTCGTTCCAGCGCATACCCGGGTAACCTAGCCACGTTATCTCTGTGGCGGAGAAGCCATGTCGCCACTTTCTTATCTCAGCCCACTGTGCCACTCTAACGATGCTTGAATGGCCAATTACCCAGACCTTGGTTCCTGGTAAATAAAGAGATGTTGTGTTTGAAAACCATATTTATTGTAACGTTTATATTCTAATAATCTACAATTGCACAACAAAACCACATCACTGCAACATCATTTGGCAATCCGGGCCAAAACCGTACACCTTTAAACACCTGACTGTCGGTTGCAACATAGTACCTAAGAGTCCTCTCGCCATATCCTTCCGCTCAAGGCCTTATATATCGTTTGTAGCATTGAGACTCCCAGCGCTCTACCTGCTTAATTCGCTCTGGCGGCATCCCTGATAGGAAGGCTGTGGTTGCCGCCCCAATCCTGAAGGAGTGGCTGCTGAATCTCTGGTCTCCCCCTGTCTGTCCTGACAATTGCAAGCATGCCTGCATGATGTGGTCTACTTGAAACTTTGTAACCGGAGACCCGTCCTCATGTACCAGGAAGTACCCCGCAATCCCCGGGCGGAGGGCCAAATAAGCCTTGCCCAAGAGCAAAGGGCAATACCTAGCGTCCCCCAGGCCCTGTAACAGGACTACTCTCCCTTCTCCTGCCTGATCAGTTTTAGACTGTCTCACCACTATCCTGAGACATGAAGTGCTAATGGTAACGTCCTTGATATTCAAACAGCGAGACGGGCAGCGGTCAAGAGACCGTCCAGTGGGCGGGGGAAGGCTTTTGTACCCCTGTCCCCCTCCCACGGCCGGAAGTGACGCGGCCAGCAGACCCCCTGGTCCCTAGCCCAGGGAGCCTAGTCCGCAGACTTCTGTGCCTTCCTGCGGCACTAAGGCGGCCGCCCTGTTGGAGGGTCCCCTACGTGGCCCCCCTGGGCAGCCTTGGCAATCACGACGCTGCTGCCATACTGATGACAGCAGTGTCGTGATTGGCTTAGGGGAGCCTGTGTGTGCTTCCTGCAGGAACAGAAAAGGATGGAGGCGAGGCAGGTCGGCAGCAAGGTATGTTACTTTTATTTATTTTTCTACTTCCCCACCCTTACTTCTCGGTGGCAGCCGCCACTGATCATTTTCCGTACAACTAAAATACACCACGGCCAGGACTGCGGATGCGATGTTATCGTCCCTGAGTGACAAAATCCTGAATCACAGCACTTCATCGAAGTGACATCAATCACGCATGTACGGAGCCTTCCGTGCCCCCCGATGCTAGGACTGGAGACAAGGTTGCTTTCTTTTGCATGAATGGAGAGCCAACCAGCAGATCCCTGGTGGAAGAGGTGAATTGATGCCCACCTCGTGTGCGGGGATGTCTGGAAAGTGCTCCGCTTTCTTTTGGCTAGGCGCGCGCTATAGAAATACCATATGCATGCTTAAATTCCGTAGCAGGAGACGGAGGCATTCTAGTCCTCAAGCAGTGCTGGAACAGCCACCGTGGCCATGGGTTTATTCACTCTTGGTGGGTCACCACGTTCACTCTAAATGAATCCAACAACCTGCAGCTCTGCTGGAATAAAGGTGTGGCCATATCTACTGCCATATTAAGCGCCGACAGAGAGGAGCCCCTGAAGGGACTCTCGATGCATTGTGTGAGGCCCGACACTGGTGACATAATAATAGAATCTGCTGACAGTGATACTGAAACTTGTACAAAACTAAAAAAAAAACTGCCTCGTGTCCTAATTCATGCTACACAAGAACATTAATTGCTTACAATATTTATTTTATTTAATATGGCAAAATCATAGTGAAACACCTACCCTCTTGTTCAGGCTTGAAGGCAAATTTGACAAATCTAGCTATGAAAAGATCACAAATCATTGTAGGGTGTGAGTCTCCATCAATCAAAAAGATGCTCTTACAGAAGACTTGCAATCTTGTAGACATTTTAGCCACGGCACAAGCACAGGGGAATTCCAGAGATGTGATGGTTCACCATCATGAGGGTGTGAGTCGTGCCATCTGCGGGATCAAGACAGGTGGGCATTGGATGGCTCTGCTCCAAGACAGTGCTGTCACTGTGGTTACAGTTTCCTGCATGGCTGTGAATGCATGGAGACTAACAAGCGACATAGCTGCGGAAGAGTTGGATAATTCCACAAAGTATGGAATCGTTGAAGTGTGAGTTGACATACTGCACTCCTTACTGCAGGATCCGAGAGATATATATGAGATATGTTGAAGCAGGTATCTATCTAGATCCACTCAGAGAACCAGAGAAATACCAAAATAAAGCAGTTCATAAATCAGTTTTAATTCCCTGAACAAAGGGAAGTCCAAACATGAAATATCTTCTCCAAAAGAAGTAGGGTTCTCAATAAGGATGATTATCTTATTGAACTGGGGCAAGAGATTAATGTCAATCTGGTGGAAGTCCCTTTCTTGGTAAATACAGGCCACGGCCAATACCTTGACTGATGAAGAATCCACTCACATGCATACAGAGATTCAACTACAGCCAGCAAATGCACTGATATATGGTTATGATTTCAAATGCCTTTCCTTGCAAAGAGCTTATGGATGCCACAAAAATGAGATTGATGTGACCTCTGTGAATATTATGTGGACACTGGCTCTTTGCGGAGTTTCGGTCTGAACCCAAGACGGGTTTACTTGAGATACTATTATCGGAAGACCTTGCTTTGGGGGAACTGTTACCAAACGTTTTCCAAGGCATAGGTAAACTGCAATACAGAAAGATAAGGTTACATTTTGAAGACTCAGAAAGGTGGCATCCCTTACAACATCCAACCACAGGCAAGGCAGAATTCAATGGTCTTCTGAAGAAGTGAGTGGGTGGAAAGGCCCACTTCATTGGTATCCATAAATTATTTTGTGCCAAAAGACAATCGGGAAGACAACTCCATCTATGTTTTGACAAGTACCGGAAGCTGAAAACAACACAAACACAGGGGGGGGAGAGAGAGAGAGAGAAAGAGAGAGAGACTGTGTTCCCTATGCCAGGGGTACAATGCACCAGCTGAATGCTGAGCAGTTTTTATAAAGTTGGAACTGGAAGAACCACCTTGGAAGATTAGCACATTTGTCACCCTCTGTTTTGGGGTATCCTCTGCTGCAGAAGTCTGTCAAGAGGAAACAGATGAGATAATCAGAAGAACTCCAAATGTTTTGAACTACAGTGTTGGCATTCTTTTATCTGAAAAAATAAAGCAAGAACCCGATGGCACGCTTTGCAAGACTGCAATGCTCTAAATGAGATGGGCCTCACAATTCTGTGATTCTTTCTGCAGTTATACGGGAACATCTTCTCGAGCTACCTGAAAATATGGCAGCTCTTCATAATATATCATCTATGTATTCAATCGTGGTTATGGCCAATGCTGTGCAAGAGACTTTGGCTTCAATATTCCACTTTTAAGAGGCCTCATCAAGAAAGGTCAAGCTAGGTTTAAAACACTTAAATCAAGCATCACGAAAACCTACTACATGTTGACCCGGCTCTGCACCCTGAATGACAATCCTTTAGGATTAGGGTGAAACACTAGCTCAGCATGAGGCTGATCCCGATTCCCCTCGATGCTCCATTGCCTATCTCATTAAGAGTGTAATGAGCTGGAAAAATGCCTGCTTACAGGCAGAAATGAAATCCCGATCCCCAGGTCCCCCATCGCTGAAAAGTATATGAGACATCAGAAAACAAGCTCGGCCTTTTGTGTTGAACAAAAGTGATATATTAAGAACATCATAAGAAGACCCCCAATGTACAAGCCATATCAGAATTGATAGACTCTCAGCAGCGGTGAGTTCTTTTAACAATGAAAGCTGCATACTAAAGGACAGATATCATTTTGACATGTCCAGATGGAGCTTGCGCAACACATGAACTGCCTAATCCTCCGAAGTTTTTGAGTAGTTATTCCTCAGACATTAAAAAAAAAAAAAAACAGGTTGTTGAATCAGCCGGGGAAGGCCAAAGAGGCACTGCGCCATCAAGAGACCAACAAGAAGGTATGGCTTCCATTCCTCCATGAGCAAATCGGAAAGGTGCTAGAGCCTATCACACCTTTCACAGATTGGAAAAAGAGATGCTTCTGTTATCTAAAATGTTGAAAAGCGTGGGGAAGATTTTTCATATTTTTTGATCCATTCTATCTTGCTGTCAGGGGTGATGATTCCTGGAGGTCATGACTGTGCCCTGCACCTCTACATAGTAAATGCAGAAACGAAAATACATCTGCGATGTACTCTCACCGCTGACAGTAGGATTTCTCTGTCTGAATATCCAAATGGGCAGCAGAAACCTCTTGACATGTAAGCTTTGGGTACATGCCCAATTAGTCAGTGCTTAATTTGAGCCGGTGGATGCAGGTGGGCCCACCGGCAATACTTTTGGGGGATCGGCACTTATTTTCCCTTATTAAACTTCCAGCAAGAGAGAAAAACACACAACAGGAAAAGAAGGAAGAAGCGAAAGACTGAACACAGTGATAAAGAAAAAAAGCAGGGACGAAAATTATCCTGAAAGAGTAAGATAAAGAGCAAAGGAGTACATGGGGGGGGGGGTGGATTAAAGCGGCACCAGGTCGAGTTAAGGCTCCACAGCCTTGGTATTGGGCACCACGACCTTCGATAATACCGGCCGTGGGCTCCTAAACAAAACTCTGGGCACTACCACTTACTTTATCATAGATTAAGTCCTGTATTTAATACATATGCAAGGAGGGCTGGGTTACTAAGAATCTGTGCAGTCTATATTGTGCATCAACAACCTAAGGGTATCACTGGAGAACCAGGGATTTGTGTGTCGTACAGCCCTAGGCACAAATATGAGGTGGTCAAATTGGTATGGCAAATTTGTGCTATGGATCGCATATCAGATGTATATAATACTAGCAACTTTGTGGTGGATGAAGAAAAACAGAAAGAATTCACCTAGAACTTTTACGTTTGCCTCAGAGTGGGATTAATACTTAGTTCAGTGACTCATGAAAAAAATGTCAGTGTCTCCTCAAGAGGTGTAGAAATGAAGTACCACTATTCTGGCCAATTTAGAAAAAGCAGTGATCTATATATCACTAGTTCTTACAATTCAGTGCAGGTTTGGTGGAGAGACTGACCCGAGCCATGATTTGGGTAAGAAAGAACATGGAATGTTTGGGGAATAAATAGTCTCATCTAGAGATGCAGAATTCGAACGATGCTCAATGTGAAATAGTTTTAGGAGAAACTAATTTAACCATGTAAGAACATCCTAAGATGGGATAGGTTTATAAGAGGCAAATACATTATTCTTATTTCACAGCAGGTCTGAGAGAGGTGATAACCTGGCAGTAACAAAAGTTCCTTTAAGGACCAATAACAATCAACTAGGGCAATCAGGATAATATATTATCCTACAGGAAGGGAAAGGGAAAAAGTTATGCATATTATTTATTGATTCTCCATATATACCTGAGACTTGTATGAAAAATTGATAAACAGTTTACAGAAGGTTTCACTGTTCTACAATATCTCTACTGGCATCTTGTATCACATGTTGGACTGATTTCCTACAGAACCAGAACCCAAATACCAGACCTATATCCAACCGTTGAGAGAATATACAGAGGGATGATCATTTAGCAGAGAATACATTTCTTTGGTTGTCTGTTCGGGGCCTCCATGCTTTCCCTGGTGGCCCTGAACATGAGAACAGTATGTTGCAATGTCTGCCCTAAATTGAGTGGATGATCTGACATACATTCAGCAATGGTTCAGTGGTAGAGAGGCCATCTGTCAAAGGTGTCTGACCACACAGTCTCACTAGCTTCCCCCGGCTCAAAATAGAGATGGGGAACTGGGAGTTTTGCATCCGGGATGCCCACAGTTTTTTGGCAATGTCTCACATCCACCAAATTCTAAATGAATCCCTTTGTCTTATTAGAAGGTAGTGAGGAATGATCAATTTTGGTCCACGTTAGACTGCAAGCATCTAACTGGTGCACTGTAAAGGGAGAATGGCCTTCTATCATTCAGACTGATAATTACAATTGGTGACCAGTTCACAATCTTACGAAAGAAAGAAACTCTTTTTGCAATGGATCCCACAAGAGTTAGAGTGCTCCTAAGTCTAGCAGCCTGTGGGAATAGAAGACCGAATCGCTGAAGCCCAGTAGAAGGATGTTGTTCTTAACTCATTTGCAGGTGAGGTAGCTGCCCTGCATCCAAATCTATACACCATCCTCCAGACACCCTACCAACCTTTCAGTATTCTCGGAGTCCTGCTGGAGATCCAACAGGATTTGAGCATCAAGGGCATAAAGTGGAACCTTAGACTACGGCCCAAAATCAGCTCAAATGCTAAGCGCAAATAGAAGATATCGCAAAGTTAAAATGTACAATCAAATTCAGCACCTGGAGTTTGTCATGAGCAGGGCCATTTCTGCACATGCTAAGCCCGAGGTGAATCTGAAAACCTTCTGACGAGGATGCCTGAATATCCACATGGCAGTTAAAATCATCGGTAGTGAAAATCATTTTACACATAAGATGCAGTTTTCAATCAATGGCTGCAATCGATTTCCATGAAAAACAGAGGAAAATTAGGGCAGGCATTATGCATGTGAACACTGTAGAACGAGATTAAAAAAAACAAAAAACAGAAATTTCCGTCCTCTTTTCCTACATGGAAACGAAGGGTGGTTCTTGGTACAATTGGACAACACAGGAGGAACTGTGGCTTTACAGTACAGAATTTTAAGCTTTGGAACTCTCTCAACATGAATAAGAAACCATCACTACCACCAGGAGTTTCAAAGATCTGCCAAGAAAATAGGCTAGTTCCAAAACAATTGACTTTCTTCCAAAGACAACCACCTCAATTCAGGGTCATATACAGGCAGCCACCAAATGGCAAACCCTCATACCAACGGGGAAGGTTGTGTTAACATCAAACGGTACTCTACCTACACCGCATCCTTCTGAACCATTGACATACCTAAGTGCTGCTCCAAGTCCAGAGAAGCATGAATAAAAAGATCTCCAACCTCATGCATGACATGTAAGGCTGCCCAGATAGAGAGCTATCATATTGCTAAGCAGATTTGTTTTCAGTGGACTTTTATTTCCAACTATTTTGAAAAAAGTTTGTTTTTCCTAAATAACACTAAAATGTATGTTTCAGAATGGCAAATCAGATCTGCATAAATGTAGGAAATCCACCTTTTCTGCGTGGTCACCCCGTATTTTTTGCCTTTTGCTGGTCGATATATTTATGCCGGTTATGCTTTTACCAGTGGTAAAATGCCTGTGCTCCCCTTCTAAACATGATTGAATTGGCATATTCCTCAATGGTATTTAACTTACCTATAAGTTCCTAATACATCAATTTGTTTACTTAGCTAAATGGGGTGCCAAATTGTGAAAATAAATAGCTAAATTAAAAATCAATAACATTTTATAACAATTGCAGGCTATTGAATGGTTCATCTATGGCACCAGTTGCCAGCAGCTACACTAGGGCCACCACTGCTTGAATCTCATTATCTTCAAAGGCCACAGACCACTGTGCCAATCCCCATTACAACTCATTAATTAACGCAGGTGCGCACCGTTCACCCGTTCATTTTGGGTTATTACCCCCCAAAAATGCAAAAGCATAGAAAAACTCAAAAGCCTGACCAACCAACTTTTGAAAAGATGAACAAGCAAAATTATTAGCCAATTGAAAGATTTGGACATATTGTACCGACACCTGAGCCATATAATCACAACTTGTCGAGAAAGTTGTCCTATAAGCAAAATGGGCATCAGATTGAAACACCACCAGCAAAATGTGTAATATGACATTTTAAGGGATAATATGACTCGTGAAACAGTGTGGCATATAATAAATTATAAGTAGGATATTATGCCAGGAGCAAATTTGCCTATCTGAATGCGGTTTCCAGAAGCTATAGCCCAGCAGAACATTATGCGAATATGCAAATGCTACTTGAAATGACATGCACCTGACATGATCACATTCAACTGAAAATGCTGGTCCACGAAGGAAATGCCCACCGTCCCTTGGAAGCTTAAAGACCTGTCTAGCAGAATGTCATGAAACCAATGACTACCATCAAGATTCGGGGTCACAGACGAAGTGCCTCAACCATTTGGATAGCTTCTACGAAGTTCTATGTGTAAGATTATTTGATGTCCAGCGAACTGAAAACATAAGGTGGAATAGCAGCCCACTTTGGTCTGTGGCATTAAGGGAACAAGGGCCATATGTATCAAGCTAAATTGCGATCGCAAACCCTGAAATTCGCAGAATTTCAGCGTTTGCGATCGCAATTAGCTGTGTGCAATGTATGAAAGGAAAACCCACTCGCAAAATAAGGAATCGCAAAATTTGCGATTCCCTATTTTGCGAATGCGATTCCTTAAATGCAATGTAGGAAGCACCCAAGTTGTGCGATTTTGGCTTAAGGAATCGCAAATTACCAGCAACTTCAGGTTGGTGGTAATTTGCGATTTCTTTGAAAAATGCACTTTTTTGCATTTTTCAAAGTGCCATGTGGCACACATACATGCCCTTAGGATATGTATGTGCGCCACATCTGCACCCATGCTTATTTCAGGGGTGCAACAGGGTGTCCCTTTGACACCCTTGCAATCTTGAAATTGCATTCGCAATTTGCGAGTACCTAATGGGTACTCACAAATTGCGAATGTCTCCCCATTCATTCCTATGGGCCTCTAGGCCCATAGGAATGAATGGGGAGGTATTCCTTAATTGCTCATCGCAATTTACGATTCG
Source organism: Calotriton arnoldi (assembly GCA_963921515.1). Classification (NCBI taxonomy): domain Eukaryota; kingdom Metazoa; phylum Chordata; class Amphibia; order Caudata; family Salamandridae; genus Calotriton; species Calotriton arnoldi. The sequence continues at coordinate 1,424,650 of CAWUFW010002424.1, read as the reverse complement.
CAATTAAGGAATATGTGGGATTTGCAAAAGTTTTTGAAAATCCGACATACATCGCGTTTTGCGATTCTCAAATAGCGATTCGCAAAAAAATCGCTATTTGAGATTCGCAAAACAACATTTTGATACATATGGCCCCAAGTCACAAGCCAAGACTGTTGGTCTCCATTTCTTCTGCAAAACCTCGTTGTGAGGTCTCACACATGAACGGATGTTTGAGAAAACACCACAAATGGAGATAAATATCTACATACACATGGCATAAATTGTGGCGTTTTGCTGAAAGGTTAACGCTGGTTCCTCCTTGGAACTGAATAAAGAGAGAGCCTCTTCATGTAAATTGTATCTAATACACAGTATTTATCAGGCTCATATGATTTCTACATGACCAATAATTCCGATGCTTGCTCCGATGTAAATTCATATGCTGCATGCCCTGTGACACAGACTCCCTTTCCCCCTTAGCTGCAGCATTGATCCCTTCATGCTACATGGAAGGGCACACAGCACTATAGACCTCTCATGAAATATCGACATTAACGTAAATCTGCATAATCTCCTCTGCCGTGTGCTGCCTGAATAAACAATAATAAAAGAGTAACAGGGTTTCCTTGTTCCCAGCTGCAAATAATTTCAAAGTTCCACGTATCAAACCCATGATTACCGCTTTCCACATGGCCACAACGCTTTCTATCTGAAATATTTGTAACAGGCCTGAGCAAAGTAAGCGTCGTTGGAATTGTGCAAACTCTTTCAAATGTTATATATTAACATCTGCTCCCATTCAGCAGTCAAGGGAATTATACATTTGTAACATAAGCACTGCTTTGACATTTCAACTTGTGAGAACTTTTGAGCATTTCAAATGGAGCTGCAGCCTTTCATTCTAAGAGGAGTCGGAGATACCTCTAAAAAGAATTTAACAAACAAAAGATTCCTGCAAAAAGAGAAAAGGAAGAATATACCATACTCACTTTCTATGAGGGGTGCACTTTTGTCGACTGTAACAGCCTTCTTGAGCTTTCTTCCTTTATGGATATCCGATAAGAGAGCATTTCTTCCTGTTTGCTCAGATCTGTTTAGGGACGGTTTATCTGTGTTTGCCTATAATGTAAACAAAAGACAGAAGATTTACAGAGTACCCATCATAACCTGAAATGGAAAGCTGGTGGAAATACCCAATTCAAACAATATTTGTTTATTGTGAGGACTTACTGAAATATACTCTTAATGGTACAAAATAAAGTGAGGTATAAAACTATGTATAATCATGCAATCATATCAAATACAATCATAGTAAAAACATGTTTTAAAAGAAAAGCTCTTTTACCTCATGCAGCCCTTATGAAAAGCCTATTCTTGAACAAGCTCAAAATCAAGATGCCCCCCACAACAGCAGTCACCTTAAACGAGAGCAATCATAAAAAGTATTTCAAATGAACACTGGTGAGTCAAGAGCTCGATCAAGGGTGTGGAATTTTCTAAAATATCTACTTGTCCAAGCAATAGGATGCTTCAGAATCTATGTGTGCCATCTGATGCATGCACTAAATTGACAGGTCGAGGCAGCTTTCAGATTATAGCAGAACTCTGATGATACCATCTTTTATTACGTCAGAGTTTGGATTCTAGCAAGTCTCCGATTAGGTCACATTTCTTATTGTGCTGGTCCGTGAACATGCCAAGGCTGTATTTCGGTCAAATCTTTGAACAGTCATAGACGTAGTTTATAAATGGGCTGTGTTTAGGGTATCTTTTTGATCACAGTATGGCTCTAAATATGCCAGCACTTTGGCTAAACTGGAGTTAATATTACACAAGGATATACCGCTGTTCTACATATAACGATGCTTTCTTTCTTACTTTAGTTTTGGAGGAAGCATTTTGTGAATTGCGGTGGCAAACTTACCTTTAAGCATTTACTTGCTTTCACAAAACTTTACTTTAAATAAACCCTGACCATATTTATGCTCCAGTGTCCAGGTTGCCATCTGAGGTTTAATGAGACCAATCAAGAGTGTGAAATTCGCTACTTGGGCACACTGTGTAATTCTTGAGCAAAGCATTTGATTTCACTTTGACTCAGTTCCTTTGTTGTCACATCAATGAGCAAATACCAGGTGCTAAATCAAGGACTTGTTTACATTTTACAACTAGATGAAATATGCCTGTTTTTGTAGAGTCAAAGAAGCTTTATTCGACTATGTAAGTCATAAAAGCATTACAGATAAAAAGTTAAAAAACAGTACAAATGTTAAAATCTAAGTTAAAACGTTTGTGCAAAAAATGGCAAGAAAGGCAATCAGAGCTATCGCTATATGAAACATTACATGACATAACAAGAATAAAAAACATAAAATACAGACAGTCTCATAAGCCTTTACAGTCGTGTTGGGCCACACAGGTCACATTATGCCCACATGCACCTACACGATGTTAAAAGATTTTATCATGATCGTTTTCCAGCCATCATTTGTTTGGAACGAATGTGCCACATCCACCTCAAGAATTTTGCCGCCGGGATCGCGTACCTAGGTGATGGATCAGAGCAAAGGATTCACAGGGCTATGCTGTGTGATCTTGTGCCCATATTCTTACTGAGCTGCGCCAGCCAAACTTTACGCGGGCGGCATAGGCAGGGCAGATAAAAAGCACATGCGAATATGATTCAATATATTTGGCACATATATGACATTTGTTGTCCCCGGTGGAAGACCATTTGGATGAAAAACACTTCAGAGGCAAAGATCCTGATCTGAACTGGAAGTAAAGTTTTCGGTCCAACGGCTTTTTGATGATATCCCAATGGGGCTCGGGCATGATTTTATCTGAAGAAAGAGACCCAAGAGTGAGGTGGGGTCATGGTGCCTAAACTCTTCATGTGCAACCATTTCCCAGTAGGTTTCTTTGAGGCTGTTGTTTGATGGGAACGTTGAGGTAGAAGGGGAATCCCACAGGTGTGATAAGCCCATTTTATTAATCAGACTTCTCAGATCTCGCAACCAGCTGATTTTGTGGAAACAATCCAAATTGATGATATCCCTTAAGTCTTCTGTATATGCTGCCAGTTCCGGCGTACACCATATTCTACGCCAGTATAGAATTGGCCGTAGCCTGGCTAGATCCGTCAAGGCTTTCCTGCCTAGGCCATTCCTTAGGGGGAGGGTAGGTGTACTCTGTGGCAGACTGGTAATCGCGCGCAGAAACGCATTCTCTGCAATTGTTAGCTGGGTCAAATTCTCTAGGCCCCACAGCTCAGCCCCATAAAGGACTGAGCTCACCACTTTGCTGTTATAGATTTGAAGTGCCGGACTAAGGGGCTTTGTCAGAGAGGTTTTAAGTTCCTTTCTAAGGGTGCCAGCTAACTGCCGATGCTTTAGTGCCATGACTTCGGTGTGTGGCTTCCACCTCATGTTCTTCTGCAGTTTGATGCCCAGATAAACAAAAGCATCAACCTGCTCCAGGGGTGCCCATCCATCATCATTTTCCCCTTGAAGGATCTATGCTGGTTAAATGCCATGAACATTGTCTTGGCAGCATTAATTTTAAGACCTCTCAGGAGACAAAACTCTTCATAAAGATGGAGGGCACGCTGCAATCCGCTCGGAGTTTTGGAGATTATCAGCGTGTCATTCGCAAACAATAGAATGGGAATTTTTCTTCCAGCTAAGACAGGAGCATCAGTGTGGATGGCATCAAGAAAGTTTGCGACTCCATTTATGAAGAGAGAAAACAATGTGGGAGCCAACACACAACCTTGACGGACACCCTTTCGCACGGGGAAGGGATCTGTCTTATTTCCTGCCGACCCCAACGTATTTGTGCACAGTTTTCCTCATGGAGGTGGGCAATCAAGGAAAGTAAATCGAGTGGCATCCCCATCTCCTTCAAGACCTCCCACAATTTATTCAGTGAGACCAGGTTAAAGGCGGATTTGAGGTCGACAAAGGCAGCATACATGCTACCCTTGCCGAGAATGATTATCCGCCAATATATAAGAACAAAGCAAAAGGTCAATTGTGCTAATATGGGCCCTGAAGCCTGCCTGGAGAGAAGTGAGAATGGTATTAACATCAATCCAGGCCGGGGCGTGGCCAAGCAGGCTACGATGGTGGCCGTGTCTCGCTGAGGCTCCGCGATCGGGCCAGCATATTGTCCAGTTCCTGGTGTCGCCTGAGCCTACAGAGACATCAGCCAGGTGTCGGAACTCCTGCTGCACCCCATGGTGTTGGGGGCGACGGCTGTTCGAGCTCCTTTCTGGCAGGAAAATACATATGTTGGCTGCGGCTCTGGGCGGCAAGATGGCGGCCGCCTGCCCCTGACGGAGCGTATCGTGAGCTTGAGCCCGTACTGTGCGCCACACGCTGAGCGCGGACCTGGCACAGTGACTGTGGCCCCCACAGAGGTGAGGAGACATCCCGCTGCGGACGCGACTCGACACGAGCCCCGGCAGACCCACGCGGCGGAGACCAGCACCGGAGAGGACGAGCGATAGTCCGCCATTTTGGCTGGTGGGGCCTGGCAATACGTGGCCCTCTGGCCCCCAGGGACTGGCAGCTCGCACTTACGCTCCTCCCGGGCGGAGCACCGACGGAGGTTTGCGGCGCTCCGGGAACAAGGGGGGTGGTCACTGCCCCCCCCGCCCAGCAGAATACTACGAGCCGGCTCCCGGCCGAGGCCGCCTGATGCTAAGATGGCGCCCGGGACCCGGTAGCGAACTTTACACCGCATCTGCAGAGGCCAGGGGAGGCACACAGCACCGGCACAACCAGAGGTGAGCGGCGGCGCCCACGCGTGGCGAGGCACAGTGGCGGAGCTCCCTACACAAGACTGCAATGCCCCTAGCGCATGGGTGGGACAGGCTGCCTGACCATACTATGGCGGCCATTTCGCTCTGAAGGCCCCCGCTGCTCAGAGACTGGGGTATCGTAATCAGGCGGTTGGGTCACCTGCGGCCCTCCCTATAGGGGCCTCCCCCCCCAGATTGCGCCGATCCAGGCTGTGCCCGCCATACCCCTGCGGCCGCAGAACGGCAGGCTGGACATCGAGGCGACTAGTGCAGGGACCCGGACGCCCACCGCGCTACCACCGACCACCACCCCTTGCCGGTTGCTCACCCGACACCCAACGAGCCCACCGGATCTAGCACTGTGATACTCTCCCGACGAGCCCCACACTAAGCCACTGCTGGCGACACCTGGGACGTGCAAGACCTCCGCGATCCCTACAATGGGGAAACCTAAAGGAACGCAACAAACCACAGTTCCGGAGACGGCCCCGGAAAACATGCCGCACTCCCGAGCAGCGGCCACCACGACTGCATCGCAGTCTGATCGGTCAATCTCGGATAAACTGGATCAGGTGCTGGCAGCCATCGAACTCTCCAGGGTATCCATGGAGGAGCGTCTTGGCACCCTCGCGACGGACGTCAACCTCCTCCGGGATGACCATCGTAAATTGGCTGAGAAAGTGAAGGAAGGAGAGAAGACGCTGCCCGACCTACAACCCACCGTTAAAACGCACCAGCGGACACTGCAAGAAGTCCTGAGCAGTCTGCGCACGGTGGAGGAGCGGGTGAACGATTTAGAAGGCCGCTCGAGGCGCTGCAACATCCGCGTTCTGGGTCTCCCGGAGGGTATTGAAGGCTCGGACCCGCTAGAATACCTGGAAACATGGGTGAAATCTTTCACCCCCACGGCCGAACGGACGGCATTCTTTTCTATTGAACGCGCCCACAGGGTCCCGGCCCGCAGGCCTCTGCCGGGGCGGCACCCAGACCGATGCTGGTGAAATTCCTACACTTCCGCGACCGGGACGCGGTCCTTCGAGCAGCCAGACGGGCAGGCACCCTGCACGTGGAAAACAAACAGATGATGATTTTCCCGATTATGCACGTGCGGTGCAGCAGCAGAGAGTCAACATTCCTGGATGTTAAACGCCGATTGCGTGCGCATAATTTACAGTACTCCTTGCTCTTCCCAGCCCGCCTCAAGGTTCTCTATAACGGTTCCGCCATCTTTTTCACCAATGCCGACGAAGCGCGCGACTGGGTGGACTGCCACTGCCCAAGCTCATCCAGAGCAGAGACCACACGATCTGCAACTTTCAAAGCACCACGGGCCAAGAGACATGACCAGAAACAGCAGCGCAACAGGACAAGTAAAATGCTCGAGACTCACACCCAAGACTCTCCAGACCTCGAACAGATCATGAAAGAACGCCGAGAGGCCCTACAAGCGGTGATCGACCTGCAGGCATCTCCCCTCGCTGGAGTCAGAGACCGACCTCCGCACCTCTTCTCATCAGAGGGAGAGGACGACACTGATGGGACACTGTCTAGCACGGACTCACCTGCACCTCCCCTGGTCACCCCTCAGACGGCTGAAATCATGTTGGATGGTCAAACGAACACTCTTTCATCCTGAGATAACCATACATGGGACTCCGACAGGACTTCTTTGCACCTAGACTCTTCCATCGCACACACGTAACATACATCTGATCCAACATGTTCCGAGCGACACCTCATGATCCTACAAGGGCCCGATCAGCGAAACGCCTCGCATACACGTACTACCACCCCCAAGTTATATTAGAGTACTCTCTCCATCTGTGAGAGCAGGTTTGGTCGCATCGTTTCCAGCGATGGGTCCTCAGTATTGGGACGGTTTCCCGACCCCAGTTATGCAGTTTATTACCCCCTGTTCCAAAATGTCCCGTCCCCTCATGGAACTTCACACAACAGGGTACCCGAACCACACGTATAGGCGACGTCTCAACTCGCACAGGTGCTTCACCCCGCTGGGAATCAGTGATCATGATGCTCCGACACATGCTAGCCACACTGACGCTCACTAACACCCCCACATGGCTCTAACCACACAGAACTCTGACATCAACCTCCTCACGCTCAACGCCAGAGGCCTCCACACACCGAGTAAACGGTATGCTGTATACTCCTATATAAAACGCCAAAACGCCCGGATCGCGTTTCTGCAAGAGACACATCTCACCACTACCAAGACACGTAAACTACAGATTAAATGGCGAGGAACCATATGTGCCACGTCATACTCCGCATACGCACGCGGGGCGCTCATATGGGTTCGACCGGGGACTCCATTTCGGGAAACCAAACGGGTGGTGGACGGAGAGGGTAGATATGCCCTGTTGGAGGGGCTCCTAGATGGGCAATCAGTGCTTCTGGGCAGTATCTATGCCCCGAACATCGACCAGGACAAATTCTGGGACCGCCTCACAGGGGTTTTTAGCCCAATTTGCCTCCATACCATGGATCTTAGGTGGCGATTACAACTGCACGTTAGACACCGCCTTGGACCGCTCCCACCCCCCGCCCACACATTCTCCTGCTTACAAACAAACCGAGCGGTTCAGGACCTGGGTCACACAAAGGGCACTCACGGACGCCTGGCGGATACGCCACCCACAGACTCGACTGTATTGGTTCCACTCCATCCCACATAATCTACGGGTCCGTCTGGATAGATTCCTGTGTTCGGCGGCGGTGTTGCCCAAGATTCGGCACACAGATTATTTGGGTAGGGTTATCTCTGACCATGATGCCCATATCCTGCAACTACACTGGAGACCCCCACACCCTCCCGTCCCCACATGGCGCCTACCGCGGGACTGTCTATCAGATCCGGTATTTAAAAACGAACAGGAGCAAAGCATCCAGGCCTACTTCGCTGACAACACAGGGACAGCATCCTCACTGTTAGTGGAGTGGGATGCATTTAAAGTGGTAGCCCGGGGGGAGTGTATTAAACAATTCGTCGGGGTGAAGCAAACACTAGAGCAGGCACTCATCGAAGCTGAACGACGACTCGCCGCCGCCACCAAGCGAGACGACACATCCGTGGAAACGGCGACACAAGTAGCTACAGCCAAAACCGCATATCAAGCTGCTTGCGTTGACCTCCGACGTTACAATTTTAGGACCTATGCCACCCGGATGCATAAAGAGCGGGACAAAACAGGTACATTACTCGCATGGTTAGCCAAACAAGACACCGCCGTCCAGCCCATAACGGAGGTGATAGACCCATTTGGTAACTTAGTACGATCCCAGGACGAAATTCTCTCAGCGTTCCATCACCATTACTCGGAGGTTTACTGTGGCCCAACACCAACTGAGCAGGACACTCCTGACCACTTTCTCAATCACCTGACGATCCCCAAAATTACGGACGCAGACAGGACAACATTAGACACGAAGATACAAGCCACCGACATTACACAAGCCCTACACTCCCTAGCTCGTAACAAGGCACCGGGTCTGGATGGGTTTCCCCTAGAATATTATACCACCTTCTCCACTCTGCTGGTCCCCCGTCTAGCAGCGATGTTTGCGTCTGCGTTGGAAAAGGGAGAGTTACCAAGATCCCTCCGAGAATCGGTTATTGTGACCTTCCTGAAGCCATACCGCGATCCGCAACGGATGGCCTCCTATCGACCCATTACACTGCTGTCCACCGACTGTAAGATCCTGGGAAAGATATTAGCGGACAGATACTCGCAAATTATACGGCCTCTGGTCCACCCTGACCAATGTGGCTTTGTACCCGGCAGAAACACATCTCAGAACATACGCCGACTTTTTCATGTCCAGGATCAGGTAGGTGACATATCCCCGGGCGGCATGCCTTATCCTGGACCTTGAGAAAGCTTTCGACACCCTCAAGTGGCAGTAACTCTTCTCGGTCTTACAAAGAGTAGGGCTCGGTCCTAACCTTTTGGCATACACGCGACTCTTATACACCAACCTCACCTCACGGGTTCGCATAGGGAGATACATCTCACCAGAATTCACGGTTCAAAAGGGCACAAGACAAGGCTGTCCACTATCGCCTCTATTCTTTGCCCTTGCGGTGGAACCTCTAGCGATCCGACTACGCCAGGAGGGGGAACATTGGGGCATCCCCATAGCAGGCGCCGTTCACAGTGTCTCCATGTATGCCGACGACCTTCTTCTATATATACACGGGACGTCGCCGCGGATCTGTCGCCCATCTGGGCAACACTAACAGAGTTTGCCAAAACGTCCGGACTAAAGGTGAATTGGGATAAATCCACAGTGTACCCACTACACCCGAACCTTCCCCCTCGCGACGTTCGGCTCGGCGATCAGACGATGGCCTGGAGCGCGGAGGCCCCCCGATATCTCGGGATCCGTCTCTACCACTCCCCGGCCGACATATTTGAGGGCAATCATCGCAGAGCACTGGCCGGCAGTGGGATTCTGGAAGTGCCTTCCACTAGCTCCGATCGGTCGGGTAGCTCTAGCTAAAATGATAATGGTCCCCCGATTGTTATACCACTTAACGAATCTGCCGGTAATTCCACCCAGTACATTCTTCTGCGACTTAGACTCACTCCTCGGCTCACTCATCTGGGGAGCGGGCGGACATAGGATAGCACTAAAGAAACTACAATTGCCCACCACACAAGGGGGACTGGGCGCTCCGTCCTTCGAGTCATACTTCCTTGCAGCACAACTGCAGTGGTTATCCTACTGGTCGGCAGGCAGACACATGAGTGAGACATGCACCACAACTGGTCAGGTGTCTATTCCGGAGCTTCGTCGCCTATTACTGCCGGGCGCCAAGCCGAGACGTACATATCCCCTACAAGTAGCAGTAGCGTACAAATGCATGCAAAGGATACACCGTATGTCACCGGGAACACCCCCATACTCGCCCCTACAGCCACTGGTCGGATGGCCCAAACACGACCGCTATTTCACACCAAACATGCTTCACACATGGACGGTTTGTGGCATTACCGAAGCGGAGTCACTATTCGGGGACAGACAGCTTAGACCATTCCAATGTCTTGTAGACGACTACGATCTACCCCCTGGCCAATTCCTACTTCACTGTCAACTTCTCGAGGGTTACCGCCCACACCACGACCTCTCGACAGGCGAGCCAGCCACACACCCAGTCGTCCACACAATCCTACATATGGGGGCGGGGAGACACTTGACCACATGGCTCTATAAAGCCGTCCGAGAACTCATAAACAGGCCCTTGGAAACCCTCCGAGCTACCTGGGAAGAAGAACTAGGGCGTCCCTTACACGAGACAGAATGGGAAAGGGCTCTCGAATACCCCAAGAAAGTATCCAGAAATGCACGCTTCAAAAACATACAATTCTACATCCTACATAGGGCGCATCTTTCCCCAGCGCGTCTCCAAAGATTTTATCCGGATACGCAATTCCTCTGTCCTAGATGCCGCTCCCCAGATGCAGATTTTTACCATATGTTCTGGAGCTGCCCTACCATACAATCATACTGGCAGACGGTTCATAAATCCCTCGGAGAACTCACAGGGCTTACATACCTGAACACCTGGGAAACCTCTGCCCTGGGTATTTTTCGGGAACACAAACAACACAAAGTGCCCATCAGATTTATCTCACTGGCCATCCTCTTAGCTAAACGGAGCATAGCCATGCACTGGCGATCCCCCACAGGCCCCCCACTCGCGGCATGGATAGGGGCAGTGCACAAATGGGCAGCAGCGGAAGAGGAGACATTGCGTGAAGAGGAGGTGAAAGGGATGCGCAAACACCCCATCTCCATGGAATGGGCCCTTCTATTGCACCACTTTAAACAATCAACGCCCCGGGAGAACACAGCTGGCGATCCACACACACCACCAACCCAACACCCACGTGCTCAAGTCCCGAATACACACACCGGATCCCCACCCGCAGTACCCACATGACATGGTCAGCCTCTGGCACCACGCCTCACATACCACCAAACGGCTGGCGGTTAGCGTTGAGCTGACAGCATCCTTCCCTTCATCTCTAACAGCACCAGAGGCACACCGAATAGTGAGTCATATGTCGCCCTGATGTCCTGATGTTCGTACCCAGAACTCCATGAACACTTCCCCAGTTCCGCATCCCAGTTCTAGTTGGCCTCCTCTCAACACCGGACCTTAATCCTGTCAAGAACCTTTGCATAACCAATATGAATGGCACTGTATTTCGACGTCAAGAGAGAGAAATGTAATTTTACCGAAATATACCCTGACACGTATTATGATTGTAAACTCTAAATGCCAATAAAAATATGTTATAAAAAAAAAAAAAAAAACATCAATCCAGGCCTGGACCCTGGCCAGAACAAGCCTGGCCACCACTTTCTGTATAGAATCTATAAGGCTTATTGGCCTATAGTTGCCAAGGCATGGATTTGTCTCCTTTTTTATATATGGGAATTATCTTCGCCCCCCGCCAAGTGGCCGGGATAGGTGCTCCTTGGGCTATGGCATTAGCGAGTAGTAGTATATAGTTGGTCCATTTTGGTCTGTCATGCAGGAAAATATCGGCAGGGACATAGTCTATCCCCGGGGCCCCAGCACCTGCTAAAGTACTAAGTGCACCACTGACATCTGCCTCATCAAATACCCTGCCAGCAGGGTAGGGATAGACAGTGAATGGTAATTTATCTTCTCCTTTGTCATCAGCGTATTGAGTGACAAAGTGGCTAACCAACACATCGGGGTCAACGTGATTTTCCGGTGACTGTGCTAATCCACCCCTGCCCGACTTAACCACGTTCCAGAACCACTTGGAGTTGTTACTGTCGCAAGCGCATTTTAATTCCTGCCATCTGTCCTCATCCCAAGATTTTTTGGCACAGTGGATAACATTCTTGTAAGTAGACCTGGCAGTTCGCACTCTAGCCACAACACCCGACTTAATTGCTTCACCAAGGGCTTTACGGGCACATCTACATTCATGATTATACCAGTGATGTTTAGAGCTGGTGCCTTTCGTACTTTTTGTAGAGTCAAAATGTTATGGGGCCTGTTGGACCTGGCCCTCTCTGCAGGGTCACCTCAAACATTTTACCCTCCATTTTTTGCTGAATTCGTTTTTGTTGACCATAGGACCCAGTGCACTTTATCACTGCTAACACACTAGTGCTAAAGTGCTTGTGCTCTCTCCCCAAAACATGGTTAAATTGGCTTGTACCCCATTGGCATATTTACTTTACTTGTAAGTCCCTTGTAGAATGGTATACTGTGAGAAGCTGGCCTGGTATATGATGCTCACTAATGTAAGTGGGCACCTTGCACCAGTCCAGACAACCCTTATGGTGATTTAAGAGGTCTTAGACAACCTTAGAAAGCTCTCTAAGTGGTAACTGTGGAAAGCAGCCTTCAGGCTTAGTCCAGAAGGAGTGTAAAGCAGCTTGTTTTACCAGAATGCAATCTTATAGTATAGATTAAGTAAAAAGCACCACAGCAAGTATTCATAAAAATATGTATTTATTATAGAATACTCTCTAGTACGTTCAAGTATCTCCCACACGGAGATAAACACAATGCACACAATACTTTAGCAAGAAATACAGTAAATAGCACGAAATACCCAGAGCGCCCGGGGCGGGGGGGTGGGGCGGGCACACTGAACCATATATTAAGAAAGTGGCATTAGAACCACAACTGGAGGCAGGGCGATGTCGAGAGGATGTAGAATTGCTGGAGACCCACAGAACCATCCAAGGTAAGTCGATAGGGACCCCACGGAGAGCGTGTGCAGGGTGTGAACACGACCACTTGTTCTATACAAGTCTATGTGCAAGTCACGGTTGGATTTTTAAGGATTAAGGACCCTTCCCAGTGGACCCTGGAAGAACCCCTTGGAAGACAGAAGGTTGGAGAGCCACCCCACCCGTGGATACCCTAGTACCCACGTTACCTACGCCAGGTGCATACGTGTGAAGTGGCATCGGAAACCACAGTCGAACCCAATGGAGGACTTCAGGAAAGTGCCGCTGCTGGAAGAGGAGAAAGTGGCCATGGGAATCCAAACGTTGAAGAGGAGTACCTGAAAGCAGAGGGGACAGAGTCTATGTCACTCAGGAGTGACCAAGAGACTTGGAAGACGAATGCCCTCCGATGTCGGGTGCTTCAGGGAAGATGGCGATGACCTTGACTCTGCAGCTGTGAGGACTAGGCGACGCTGAGGAAGACCAGGACCCGGGTACGAGCTGTCCCACGAAGGATGTCGAGTACTGAGGGGTCGGTGTCTGGCGGGAGCACCAACAAGCCTTGGCAAATGCAACCCACGCAGGAAGTCGAGAAGGTGCAAAGTTAGGACCAGCAAGGTCCAGGGGACTCACCACAAGCAGGGGAGTCAGGGCATGCCCCGAGCAATCAGGGGAGCCCAAAAGTAATAAGTGTGACCCTCAAATGGACCCACAGGCCGGAGGCACTGGAGTCGCAAGAGGACCTCAAGCAGCTCACCATAAGATGCAGGCCACGATACACACGATGCGCTATGGCTTAAGATTCTGGTCACAGGAGATGCTCGAGGTTGGGGCTACGTGGAGCCCGAAGATCTTCTTGGAAGGAAGCCAACAAGCCTTTGCAACTGCAAGTTGGACGCGGTGCACAGGGGTTTGGTTATTGCAACCCCCACGAGGGATACTGGCCTCAAACTGGTGAGAGGGCAGGGCAGGGTCTCGGGAGCTGTGGAAAACCAGCACCTGTGTTGCAGAGCCCACGGAGTCCGGAGGAGCTCAGGCTCTGCAGACCGGTCGACTTAGCTGCGGTGCCTGCAAATGCAGGGGAGAGAGTCCTTCACTCCAAGGGAGATTTCTTCAGGTGTCTTTGATGCTTCACAGGCCTTGGCAGGTTCCTGTATGATACACTGGCACAGACGATGCAGCAGACTGGAAGGGAGACGAAGTCCAGCCCAAACGAAGTCCAGAGTGCCCAGACGGTAGAAGTGCAGTGGTGTCTTATCTGAATCTTATCCCACGATGAATCTAGGGACCTACACCCTGGTAAGCCCTTAAGTACCCTAGGGAAAGGGTTGGGAAGATTCAGGGGACTCTCCCAGGGGAGGGTCTGGACAGGGGGGAGGTTACTCCCATGTCCTTTGTCCAGTTTCACAGCAGAGCGGGAGCCAACGGCTCCCAGGACTGGTTTGAACTGGACTATGCACAGGGACACCAAATGTGCCACTTATGCAGACTTTCTGGCGCTGGCAAGTGCACCCACCCAGCCCTAATACACTAAATCCTGTCCGGGAGGTGGTCACACCTCCCTGTGACAGGATGCCTATTGTTCTACCTTCTTCTGCTCGGGCTTGGCTCAGCAGCAGGAGGGCAGAAATGTGTCTCTGGTTGGCAGCAACCATTTTGTGCTGTCGGGGGTCTAGAAGCCTGGTACCGGGAACACAGAGCCTAACTGAGGGCTCTCCCAGTGCTTGGAATCATACCTCCCACAATGTTTACGGTGTGGAGGTATGATTCCAACAAGTTTGATACCAAACATGATAGGATTCGTTGCAGCCGTTTTCGAGATGGTCATCGCGTAATTACGCGGTGCCCCTCTATATAGTATATGGCTGCTTCTCTGACAACATAAGTGGAGTTGGATGCACACCTTACTTTTCTCTATTAAACCATTGTTATCAACGTTAATCTTCAAACGAAGGCGTGCTTACTGGATTCGTGCCTTGCCCTATTAGCACAAGCTTGATACACAACACACTGTGGGGCGGCATCTCGCCCCAATCCAGTAGCACTGCTAGACGGGATGATCCCAATCAATCTGCTATACTTTCAACCATATTTAGACCATATTAATCCAAGTTTGCCTTAATTTTTCATCGTACTCCATTTTATAATCCACGTGTATGGTGTCATGCTGTTTCACAAACTTCACATGCTCTGGATGTGTCCATCCGGACCTCGTTCAAGAACACGATGGAAACGCATGGTATGTTCAAAGCAGTGTTCTTTTATTAGACCCAATGCATTTCGGGCTTTACAGGCCCTTCTTCAGGGGTAACTGTAAATGAACAGACATTCACTATTATGATATTGTGCTCAGTTTACATAAATAACACTCTGTACAGACCATAAAATCTTATTTTGCCCCAAATACCTAATTATTTCTATGTGCAGCTCAAACCTTATAACAATCTTCATTATTATTTTATCGCATCCCCCACTGTACCCCACTAATATCAGTCACTCAAATTTCACCCACCATAATCCTAAATCTAACCTGTCACCACCCTATCCTATATAACACTTTTTCAACTCACTACCTTCCTGTCATATCACTCTACTATTGCCCAAACACCTATATCTAATACATAAATTAACTTAGGCATCCCAAGACATACCATATTCACATCCATACACTCCAAATTTTTCTCATACACGCACTTTAAACCAAAACATTATCATTTAAAATCCTTCCCACTCACACATTCTATCCCCCATATCACATTCTTACTCACACTGCACTCAACACTACTCAATCAATCTCCCCCACTTCACTCCCCCATCCTCTGCGCTCCCATTATAACCACCCCTTGCTCCCCTGATACCACCTGACATTGCAATCACTCCTTTTTTCACTCACGCATTTCCCGACCCACTCAACACCCTAACGATATTCCCACTACCAGTTCACCCGTACCTGCCAGAAAATCGCTTCCGACTTCCCTTCTCGAAACGACGTTACTACCCCCGTGACATCACCTACTTTTAAACCACAAATACCCGCCCTAACGGCTCACTCATTATGCTTCAAAACGAAACACCTGATATCACCATGACTGCGTCATTGCAGCCTCATTTACAAAAAATACAACTCCCATAGTGCACTGAAATCCCATTCCTCTGTGCTCAATTAATCGTAAACGGACAAAACATTTTGAAATGGATTTACAAAGTTGCTTATTCTTATGTATTAAATTTAAACATAACATTTCCACGAAAAAATATGAATGTCTTGATAAATGTTCGTTATAATGCCGACTCGAACTTGCTTAAAGAACTTGGTTATTTTCGCCGTGCACGTGGTGATGTTAATAAGTTCAGTTATCCATTTTTAACGCTGGGTGCAATCCAACGGAGGGCAATATTTCATCAGAATTCAACATAAGTGGAGTTGGATGCACACCTTACTTTTCTCTATTAAACCATTGTTATCAACGTTAATCTTCAAACGAAGGCGTGCTTACTGGATTCATAATCCTAAATCTAACCTATCACCACCCTATCCTATATAACACTTTTTCAACTCACTACCTTCCTGTCATATCACTCTACTGAGTGAAAAAAGGAGTGATTGCACTGTCAGGTGGTATCAGGGGAGCAAGGGGTGGTTATAATGGGAGCGCAGAGGATGGGGGAGTGAAGTGGGGGAGATTGATTGAGTAGTGTTGAGTGCAGTGTGAGTAAGAATGTGATATGGGGGATAGAATGTGTGAGTGGGAAGGATTTTAAATGATAATGTTTTGGTTTAAAGTGCGTGTATGAGAAAAATTTGGAGTGTATGGATGTGAATATGGTATGTCTTGGGATGCCTAAGTTAATGTATGTATTAGATATAGGTGTTTGGGCAATAGTAGAGTGATATGACAGGAAGGTAGTGAGTTGAAAAAGTGTTATATAGGATAGGGTGGTGACAGGTTAGATTTAGGATTATGGTGGGTGAAATTTGAGTGACTGATATTAGTGGGGTACAGTGGGGGATGCGATAAAATAATAATGAAGATTGTTATAAGGTTTGAGCTGCACATAGAAATAATTAGGTATTTGGGGCAAAATAAGATTTTATGGTCTGTACAGAGTGTTATTTATGTAAACTGAGCACAATATCATAATAGTGAATGTCTGTTCATTTACAGTTACCCCTGAAGAAGGGCCTGTAAAGCCCGAAATGCATTGGGTCTAATAAAAGAACACTGCTTTGAACATACCATGCGTTTCCATCGTGTTCTTGAACGAGGTCCGGATGGGCACATCCAGAGCATGTGAAGTTTGTGAAACAGCATGACACCATACACGTGGATTATAAAATGGAGTACGATGAAAAATTAAGGCAAACCTGGATTAATATGGTCTAAATATGGTTGAAAGTAAAGCAGATTGATTGGGATCATCCCGTCTAGCAGTGCTACTGGATTGGGGCGAGATGCCGCCCCACAGTGTGTTGTGCTTCTCCGACAACCCAGGAGCATGGACTCCATAGGCTGCAGGGGTGTCCTGCTCATGCAGGGGCACCCTCTCACTTAGAACCAAGCACCCTGCCTTCAGTGTTGTAAAGGCCTGCTATAGGGGTGACTTATAGGTTTTAAGTGCAGTGACCCTTAGATATAGCAAACCTTTATCTTTAGTAAGTGGTGCATGCACCAACTTACACAGGCTGCAATGGCAGGCCTTTAGTTCCATTTTGAATGGTCTCTCATGGGTGGCATAATACATGCTTTAGCCCATGGGAGGCCTCTGGGGTACCTATGCCCTGGGTACATGGGTACCATATACTAGGGACTGACAACGGTACCCCAGTATCCAATCTGGGATGTACCCAAGTACTGAACACAACAGTTTAAGGAGAAAGCAGATCTACTGGGGTCCTGATTAGCAGGATCCCAGTCAGACTAGTCAAAAACAGCATCACATCAAGCAAAAAGAAGGGGTAACCACAGAAGCAGATCCTACTTTTCTACATATACCATATAAGCAGGACCTGTTAATTAAATTCTTCTAGTGGGCCTGCAGCACTTATTGTGCCACCCACTTCAGTATTACCTTAAAACATATCATAGGCCTGTCACTGCAGCCTGAATGCAGTTTTGACCAGCCATGTTGACTCAGCATTGAAACCCCCTTGCCAAGCCTTAAATTCCCCTTTTATTACATATAAGTCACCCCTAAGGAAGGCCCGAAATAGCCCCTAGAGCAGGGTGCAGTTAACTAAAAGGTTAGGCATGCACTTTTAAGTTTTGCATGTCGCTTTAGTGAAAAATTCCCACATTTGTTTTTCACAACTGTGAGGGCTACCCCTCCCATAGAATAACTTGTGGATACTCTGGCAGAAAGGAGGACTGCTGTGCTGCTAGAAGAACTGTCACTCTGCTGGACTGCTGCTCTACAAGACTACTGGCCTGCTGGATTGCTGCCCTGTTTGTCCTGCTGCTCTGTTACCTTCTGCCTGGGGACAAGGACTAGATCTTTAACTGTCCCATTTTAGAGACTAAGTCCAAAGGCAGAAATCTTCATCGCGGCTTTGACCCAAGGATATCTGGCGATGACGCTCCCTCTTCGGACACCTCCTGAAGCCTTGAACCACTGAACTTTACCCAAGTCCGAAGGTAAGCGCTAACCGGGCCCAATTCACGTCTTGTAACCGAAACGCACTTCAGCGCTGTCGGACATATTTTCCGACTTTGACCTGGTCTCGTGCGACTAGATGTTAGTGGTTGCCGGTTTGAACTTTTTGGCGCTAAGTTTTACTAAAAATGTTAAAAATTCATAACTCCAGTTCTACTGATTGGATTTTTGTCATTTTCGTGTCAAATGATTTATTAAAATGTACTCAAATTCTTTTAATTGGTTTGGGATTTTTCTTGTGCTGGGTTTTCACTTTATTACTGTTTGTGTGCTGCATTAATACTTTTCATATTGCCTCACAGTTAAGCCTTACTATTTTTTGCGCCACACTACCCAGTTAAGTACAGGTTAATTTAGTGACTTTTTGTGGTTCACCCTGCAAGGTACTATGGCTGTTGCTTGACCAGGGTTCACACCTCAGTCAACCAACAACCCAAATTAACAGGCCCAATTCTCAAAGCTATCGATGCCTGTACGTTTTGCCTACACATACAATAGATAATTTTGCACACATAAATGGATTTATTTGTGTTGGAAGTCCCTGTCAGTTTGTGTACACCCACAAACCTACATGCTTAAAGGTATTCACCAACTCCTTTCCAACTCATTCCCAAAGCCAGAGATTTACTCCTGACAGGGGTACACGTAAACTTTTTCCAGGATGGGACGGAATATCCCCCTCCAATAAAAAGGTACATCTGTAGGAAATTGAGTCTTCCCAAATTGTAAAAATATTTTACCACTAGATAAAAAAGAAAAAGATAAGTTTTAACAAGTGAACTTGTGCTTGCTCAGCAGATTTTCACATGAGCAAATACATTCTTGTACATTTGCTCATGCGAAAATGGAATTCATAAACGTTTACTAAGAGGATTTTCTTTAAGAACATAGCCCCTAATTTTTTTTTTTTTACATGTTGTCTAAACACCTTTACTCCGTGATTATTTTTTACAAAATTGGCGTGCAGTATACACTTTTGTTTTAAAGAAATGATGCTCAAGAGAAATTGTATGTAAAGTTGTCCCTAGAATTTGCATAATAGGTTAGCAAAATTGCCTGCCTTTGATCTTTCTTTCAAATTGCAAATATTATTTGGGCATATTATATTTTGTAAACAATCAATTGCTTCTGTTCTTCTGCATTTATTTGCACATAATCAAGGAACACTCCGGAAACATAAAAATCCACAAACACTTTATATTTTGCCAGTTCAAATATTTTTATTAATTGTTTTCAATAGAGAATCATAAAAGAACAACAACGATACATGGTGTACAGCAGTGTAAAATTATCTTGATACATCAGTTGGGGAGAAACATGACATTTCCAGTTTGTCTGATAAACATTGATTATTATCCACATTACCATATAGGCCGCGTGAGAAATATAATGCATATTGATACATCAAGCTGTACATTAATAGCTAATCTTCATACGATCAAGAAATAAGAAAGAAAGAGAAAAATGAAATGAAAAAAATAGTTAACTAATAGGAACCAGGTAAAAGAATAGGAGAAGAAACAATAGTACGATCAGAACAATTAAGAGGCCTACACCTGTTTATGTTGGATGTTTGTCAAATGTGTGTATTAGAAAAAGACTTATGGTAGAGAATCTTTTCAAGGTCTATCATGGTGGTTTATGTGTACTGAAATATGCATCTAGGCTATCCCACATGTGTCTAGTGGAGGGTTTCCAAGGGGAGTTTTGAAGAGCGATATTGTCTGCGCCCCTAAGGTGAGTAATCCAGTTCATCCAGCATTTATATGATGCTTTGTGCGTGTCTTTCCAATTATTAAGAACAATGTTTATTGCGGATGTGAATAATAGCTCCAATAGGGCCTTGTCTGCATAGTTTAGTGTATCAGTGCCAAGAAAGCCGGTTATTAAAGTGGATAGCTCTCTTTTAAGATTACAAGAGAAAAGTTTTGATATAAAGTCAAATACACTGTCCCAAAATGACGATACAGCTCTGCAGTGCAGTATAAGGTGGGCTAGGTCGCCTGTTTCTTCCTTACAGTTCCAGCAAAGAGGGTAATCGCGGAGGTGTTGTGAATGTAAACAGGCCGGTGTCCAGAAGGCTTTGTGTTGAAGCCATAATTTTGTTTGAGATAAGACTCGAGATATTTTATTACTGGTGGTAGAGCTCTATATCTGAGGCCATTTAGCGTCGGGTATCGGATTAGAGGAGTGTGATTCCCAAAAAGCTATAAGGTTTTTATTGAGAGTTGAATTTTTAGGGCGAAGTAATTTATAGATCAGTGAAACTTGGTCACCTAGTTTATTGATCTTCATTACGAAGTTTGGTAAGGATGGAGTTGAGTTATGCAAGTTGGCTTTTGTCAGCGCAGCTCTAACCTTTAAAAAGTTATAAAATTCCATGTAATCCCGATTATAGCTAGATTGGAGTTCTTTAAAGGTAATCGAATAGGAGGAGTTTTGTAGTTGATGGGGGAAGAAGATCCCTTTATCAATCCAGGTATCAAAATGCATCGTTTTCCCTTTGTATAAAATGTTACGGTTGTCCCATATGGATTCCAATTTGGAGCGCTTTATGCTCGAGTCAAGTTTCTTATCTAATTTTAACAACGCTGCCTTTGTGTTTTTAAGGATAGATTTTGATCTAGTTAGATTTGTTTGGTTAGAGGTAAGCAGGGCAAAAGGGTCAAGATTATTAAGGATGGATCTTTCGACTTCTAGCCATACTGGGGTGTAATTGATGGGAGGCGAAATCCAGTAAGAGCCCTGTTTCGCCAAGAAAGCTGTTTGATATGTTTTAAAATCGGCTAAGTTGACTCCACCTAGGGATTTGTCCAACCTTAGTTTTTTAAGACCAATTCTAGCCTTCTTGCCTTGCCATATAAATTTGGATAAGAGAATATCAAGTTTACGGTGAAAATCTTCAGTTAATATGAGAGGGAGCATGTTAATTAAGTAATTAATTAGGGGTGTGATCATCATCTTTATTGTTTTAATTCTTCCCCACCAAGTGATACATTTTGGAGACCATGTTTCTAGAGGTTTCCTAATTTTTTCCAGAGTGGTACTTTCATTGTGGAGTAAAGTGTCTATTATATTACTACCAAATTCTATACCTAAATATTTTATATATCCCGGTTGCCATGCAAGACCTGAGTTGCCTAAAATCTCTCCGGTGCAATGGACATTTAGGGGCTTTACCTCTGATTTAGCCCTGTTTAGTTTGTATCCCGAGTGTATAGAATATTTCACTATTGTTATATCAGAGCATTAATTGAGGGTCCCGGATCTTCTGTCACTATAAGGATATCATCCGCATAGGCGGCTAACTTAACTTGAACATCATTAAAACGTATTCCTTTTATGTCTGTATTTTGTTTGATGTCCTGTATTAAGGGCTCAAGAGCAAGTAAGAAAAGTGATGGTGGCAGTGGGCAGCCTTGTCTTGTGCCTTGTTGGAGAGTGAAAGATTCCGAAAGTGACCCATTAATTGCAATACGTGCAGTGTGTAGGAAGGTGGAATCTGACTGCATGGTTACCCCCACTTTTTTCCTGGTGTTTTGCTGGTTTTCGACTAGTCTGACTGGGATCCTGCTAATCAGGACCCCAGTTTATCTGCTTTCTCCCTAAATTGGTTGTGTATGTGCTTTAGGTACACTCCAGATTGGATTCTGGGGTACCCTTATAAGTCCCTAGTATATGGTATACTATGTACCCAGGGCCTAGGTACCCCAGAGGCCTCCCAGGGGCTGCAGCATGTATTGTGCCACCCCTGAGAGACCATTCAAAATGACACCACAGGTCTGCTACAACAACCTGTGTAAGGTGGTGCATGCACCCCTTACTTAGATATAGGTTCACTATAGTTATTCTATATCACTGCACATATAAACCTATCAGTCACCCCTATTATGGCAGGCCTTATCAATCCTGAAGGCAGGGTGCTGGGTTTTATGTGAGAGGGTGCCCATGCATGAGCAGAGCCCCTCTGCAGCCTTCGGAACCTATTTTCCGGGGTTGTTTGTGATGCAGCCAACCATATATATTTAAGTGCATTATAACCTCACGGTAAATGCTAACTTTAAAACGGCTGCTTAGAAACATGTCGTGTTTGGTGTCAAACACCTTGGAATCATACCTCCACACCAGTAACTGGTGAGGGAGGTATGATTCCTCCCTTGTAGTACCACTACTATGGGGCACCGGTCTACCCGGTACCAGCTTTCTCGACCTGAGCATCACAAGATGGGTGCTGTCAGCCACAGACACGAGTCTGCCCTCCTGCTGCTGAGCCAAGCTCGAGCAGGGGAAGGCTTGACAATAGGTTTCCTGTCACAAGGAGGTGTGACCACCTCCCAGACAGACATTAGTGTATTGGGGCTGGGTGGGTGCCCTCTCAGAGTGCCTTGATGGCTGCACTGGGGGCACATTTGGTGTCCCTGTGCATAGTCCAGCTCAAACCGGCTGCAGGAGCCATTTGCTCCTGCTCTGGCGCAAACTGGACAAAGGACATGGGTGTAGCCACCCTCTGTCCTGACCCTCCCATAGGTGGGTCCGCAGAGTTTGTCCCACCCCTTCCTTGGGTATAAAGTAGGAACCCTGACTACAGGACTTTAGATTTTACCTGGACTAAACTCTGCTACAGAAACCAAGTACTTCGACGATCTGCACGACGCTGGACGACTGAAGAAATCTCCCTTGGAGTAAAGGAGTTACTCCCCTGCAAGGCAGGCACCTAAACGCATCTGACCGGTTTGCATCTCCCGAGCTCCTGAGGACTCCGAAGATTTCTGCAACACAGGAGGTGGGTTCCCGAGGTCTCTGAGGTTGATCTGCGCTCTCAGCAATTCTGATTGCAAAAACAACAGTTGATGGACAGAATGCAGAACAATGTCATACATTCACCCCAGTACAGAGATCTGGGCCTAAATCCATCGGTTTTTGCTCACCATGCCATTCCAGTTTGAACCCAGCCATATGCAAATCAGTCTTGACCCTGTGCCTCATGGGATCAGTCCAGCCCGAACTGTCAAGCCAGGTAAACTGGGGTGGCATGGAGAGCAAAAGAATGATGGATTTAACCCAGATCTCTTGACTGGGGGTGAATGTTTTGATTTGTTCTGCATTCCGTCCATCAATTGTGTGTCTTTTGCTCAGCAATTCTGAGGCCCGTATCCCTCGTGGGGACCGTGCATATGCAGCAGCATATGCTTTTCGGCGATCCCTGAGGCTGTGCTTTGGGCTATTTGTAGTCCTGACCCCGAGCAGTAATTCCACTGAAGATTTCCGGCCTACACTCCACGAGTGTTCCGTGGGCTGGTATTTTGTGATTCAGTTCGAGGTCCCTTCGCGATCCCTGGTCCGTTGGCCTGTGGGTCCCTGTGAAGGTAACTTTGACTTTCCGTGGGCTTTCCTGGTTGCTCCAGACGTGCCCTGACTCCATAGTTTGGAGAGTTCCTAGGACCTTGCTGGTCCTCACCGACGCTTATTTCCTCTGCCCGTGTGGGTTGCAGTTGCCAAGGCTGGTTGGTGTTCAATCCGGACACTGACCCCTCAGCACTCGACATCCTTCGTGGGACAGCTCACCTCCGGACTTTGGTCGTCGTCGACGTCTCCTGGTCCCCATGGCTGCAGAGTCAAGCATCACCTCTTCACACCTGAAGCACCCAACATCAGTGGGCATTCGTCTATCGTGCCCCGGGTCACCCTGAAGTGACCCAGACTCTGTCCCCTCTGCTTTCAGGTTCTTCTCACCTCGGATCCAGGCTTGGATTCCACCGAACACTTTTCATCTTCCCAGCAGAAGCACTTTTCCGCATCACGCCATTGAAAACTACGAAGGTTTCCGACATTACTTGACCCCTATGCACCCGGCTCCTCTGGGATAGGTAACACGGGTACCTCGGTACTCTCAAGGGTGCTGGCCTTAGAACCTTCTATGTTTGAAAGGGTTTCCTTAAAGTCCTCTCTGAAGTGTCCTTAATCTTTAAAATTCCAACCGCGACTTTCCCATAGAGTTGTACGGAGCTCGCGTCTGTGTTCTCACACTGCAGCCGTCCTCCGTGGGTCCCCTGTGTCACTACTTTGAGTGGTTCCTTGGGGTCCCAGCGATTCTACGTGCTCTAGGCACTGTGTCTAGTCAAGTCGTGGTTGTTATACCACTTTCTTAGTATATGGTTCGGTCTCCCCTGGAGCCCGCTGTGTATTGTGCTATTTACTGTCGTTCTAGTGATTTAATATTGTGTGCTTTGTTCTCTAATCTCATAAAGAGGTTAGTAGAGAGTGTTTAGTAATAAATACATATATTTTATATATTCCTTGTGTGGTTCTCCTTTCATTTGGTCACTTCTGATCTGGTGAAACAAGCTGCTTTACATTCCTTCGAGACTTAGCCTGAAGGCTGCTCTCCACAGCTACCACTAGGATAGCTTTCTATAAAGGTTGTCTTTAATCTAATCATCAATAAGGGTTGATTGGACTGGTGCAAGGTGCCCACTTTGTTTAGTGGACAGCATATACCAGGCCAACTTCTCACACAGTGGGAGCCGAGTAAAGGGCCATGACCATATTTATGTAGGGTTCCCCTAAAGCAAATGAATGCATGCAGTGTTTTAAGAACTGCCATGAAACCCTGTTGCACGCCTTTTCTGCGTCCAGGGTGATTGCTATAGACGGGTCCGGTTTCAAAGTTGCGTTTTCTAGCACATGGCAGAGCAGGCGGGTGTTGTCATTCGACATGTGATTCTTAAGAAAACCTACTTGTGAATTACTTATTAGTTGTGGAAGGACTACATTAAGTCTTGTGGCTAGTATTTTTGAGTAGATTTTACAATCAACATTAATAAGAGACATTGGTCTGTAATTGTTTGGTAATAGTGGATCTTTCCCTTCCTTAGGTATAACTATAATATTGGCTTCTGTCATTGAGTTTGTCGTTCATCCCTTCTGAGCTATATTATTAAAAACTTTTAGCATGATTGGTTGTATTGACTCTGCAAATGTCTTATAAAATGCGGCTGAAAAGCCGTCAAGACCCGGCGCCTTATTGTCTTTCAGGGATTTAATAGAATCCGTCACTTCCAATACGCTTATAGGGCTTCCTAGAGCTAGTTTATCTGCTTCAGTCAGTTGAGGGAGATTCAGTTTGTTCAAGTAGTTGGTGCACTCCTCTGAATTAAATTCTTGATTGGTCTTATACAAGTCTTCGGAGAAGGATTTAAAGGTGTTTAAAATTTCCTTTTGTTTAGTCTGCGTTTTATTGTTAGTATCTTTGATTGATGAAATAGTGTTTTGTCTCTGTTTGTGTTTAAGATAGGAAGCTAGCAATTTACCTGCTCTGTTAGCTTTGCAGAGTTTAAGGGCCTTAAATTTATTTATCCATACTCCAGCGCGATTACTCAAGATTTTGTTATATTCATATTTCTTTTGCGTTAGTTGGTTAAGGATATTATTATTGTTTAGCTAGTTGGCATGAGAGATCTCCAGAAGTTTAATTTCACGTTCTAAATTAATTAACTCAGAGTTAAGTTTTTTATTGATTTTCGTTTTAATCCCAATAATAACTATCCTAATGGTTGCCTTCAGTGCGTCCCAGAGGGTGTTTACATTTGTCTCAGGGAGATCGTTATGCTTAAAATAATCCGTGATTGCTTCTTCAATTTTCTTTTTGTCATCAGGATCTGAAAGGACATCATTATTAAACCGCCATCTTTTGGGAGAAGGCGTAGTGTGGCCACCAGCTAATTTAGTACTGATACATGAATGATCTGACACTAACCGTTTGGTCAATTAGGAGTGTGAATGAGCCGGATATAAGTATATAGTCAATTCTAGTGTATGAATTATGTGGGGCAGAATAAAAAGTGTAATCTCTAGAGTCTGGGTGTTGAAGGCGCCAGGAATCTTTGAGGTTAAACTTAGAGCATAAGTTCTGAACTATTCCATGAGACCTAGTGACGTGGTATTTGCAGGTGGATTGGCAGTCAATTATAGGGTCCAATGGAATATTAAAATCGCCGCCAACTATGAGAAGATCGTCTTGGGGGAGAGTTTCTATGATTTGTGAGATACTTTCCCAGAAATTGGGTTCGTCCGTATTAGGGCCGTATACGTTTACAACGTGTATAAGGTCTTCCCCTTTTTTCAGATGAGTAATCACTACTCTTCCCTCTTCGTCATGTGATTGTGATTCGAGGGAGATGTTAGCCTTCCTTGCTATTAGAGTAATTACTCCTTTCTTTTTATGATCTGCAGGCGAGCATGAGACGTGTGAAATCCAGTTATGTTTAATAAAGGCTGCATCTTCCCCAGATAATTTCGTTTCTTGTAAAAGTATAATATCCCTCTTTGTTTTAGCTAGATAGTCAAAGATTTTCCGGCGCTTAATTGGGTGGTTTAGTCCTTTCACATTTAGGGAAACAATGTTAAGGTCTTCCACAATGTTATAATTCTTATTTTGAGTCATTATATACGTCAGCGAAGATAGTTTGGATTGGTCTCATATAAGGTATGTATAGTATGATGATTGAAATACGCTCCAGGGAGCTTAACTCCATATGAGTGCTAGGCACACGCAGGTGCCTTATGTTGTTTGTAAATGAAGCAGTGGCGCTGCCAGTATATGTAAAGTAAGCCGTACGTAAGATCTCTAGCCGATCGAGAAAGAGAAGAAAGGAAGGAGCAAAAAGAAAGAAATAGAGATCAAAAATAACTAAAACTAATCTTATCCAAAACCACCCATCCCCCCTTCCACCCCACCCTCCCATACCTGAAGGTTTCGAATAACGGAGGTGCGACGACAGGAGCGTCAGTCTGACAACTTAGAGGAATATAACATAGTAAATAGCAATCTGGAGTGCATCAAGAGTAACAGACACTCTCTGTGTCTCTAGCTGAACTGTATCCAGTAATAATCTATAAAGTGTAGGCATATAGGCAAATTGTATATGAGATCGTTCAGCGCCTAATTTCGAAAAAGTAAAATAAGGAAATTACAGCCTAATGGTTTGGCAGTGATGCTGAATCCAGCTCGGTGAGGCGATCAAATACAACATTATTTAACTAAATTGAAGTAAACTAATAGGGCTACCGTGATACATAAACATAAAGTGTCACACATTGGTACGTAAACCCTAATCCTATGATAAGATCCTACTCAATAATGTAGGAAGCCCAATACTGAAAATACGACTGTATAACTGTTCCCTGGTAGGTAGGACCTCTGGCTCATAAGATTACATTTAAGTTTGCATAGTTGACCACATTTGGTAAGATATAATGCCCAGAGAGTGCTAACGATTACCAACTAGTGAACTCTAATACGTCTTAGCATTTATCGTACAGTGTATGTTAAACTTGTCTATCAAAAGGATATCATGACTTTCTCTTATTCGAAGCGGATGTGGATAAGTCCACGTCCTGAACTGTCGTTGAGTCTAGGTGCTTTGCCAAATCATTTGGGTTTGTGAAGAAGTGTGGTCTTCCATTTTCAAAAATTCGAAATTTCGCATGACCTGCAAAGGAAAATTTGATGTTTTTGTCTCTTAGTTTATCTCCTAACAGAAGAAATCCTTTCCTCGTGTCCACAGTGGTTTTTGAGTAATCCTGCGTAAATGTTATTTTTTGACCCTCCCAGGGGACCTGGCGATTTTTGCGGGCAAAGTTAAGAATGGCTTCTGTGTGTTGGTATCGCAGAGGTTTGCAAATGATAGGACGGGTCATTTTCCTTCTAGAAGAGTTAATGTTAGTACTCTGTGAGCACGGTCCAGTTCTAGATTTTGATGACATTTTATGCCCGTAATCTGGGGTATCCAGGATTCTAGAAATGCTACACAAGACTCGGCGGAGTCCTCTGAGCCCTCTGGGCTACTGAAAATTCTAATGTTGCCTCTCCTGTTGCGGTCTTCCAGGTCGGCAGATTGCTGGTGATGTCTAGAAGGGTTTTGATTTCTTTGTTGGCTTGAAACGCGGTGTCTTCAATGTCACTTATTCTTTGTTCAGCGTCAGTAATTTTAGAGTTGATTGTGCTCATATCTGCACGTATGGCGATTGGCTCTAGCTGCATTGTGTCTGTGTTTTGTTTCGTTGATTTTGCCAGATCATGGACATCGGCTAACTTCTTGAGGATCATTTCCATTGTGCTATTCACATCTGTTTTAGCCTTGATTGGTGAATCTGATGGTGAAGGCTCAGCCTTAGATTTTTTGTATTGTGCCCTGGGTTCTTTATCCGCCATTTTGGGTCTAGTCAGCGCACATGAGTAGATTACTAGCGTGTAGGTGTAAGCCCTTGGGACAATATTGTAGTGGCGACCCGTTCTAGGATGTACTTGGAACGTAACCGGACTGTAGCTGGGTTGTAACTAGATAGAGGGGACTCTGAACAATATTATCCCTGTACTGGGCGATAAGTAAGGTTGAGATGGTTCAGGTTTAAATGGACAACACTGTCACCGTAGTGCCTGGAGGCGACTCAACCATGGAAGTGAGGATTCCTCACAGTAATCGTAGGGCCCAGAATAGCGGCGCTGAGTATTGGTTACTGCTTGGCTACTGATTGGTATCTGGTTGGAGTTAAAGCTTGGATGCTACTGTGGTGTGTAATGGTATATAGCACACTAGAGAGGCACTGGATAAGCTGTATGGCGAAGGAGCCCTGTGTCAGCTCCCATCCTTTGTCAAAATGAGCGTTGAACAATATGTCCTCTGTGTCCTTTATGATCTTTAATTCTTTACTTATGACTGATTTATTTGCTTATTGATAATCTTATTTATCACCTATGGTACTACCAATTCGCCATTGAGGGCACCTTTTTCCCATCGAGTTTCTGCTGAAGCATCAGAATTGCATAGCACTTGTTCTTAAAGATGGCACAAGACCCAATTGGCTGTAAAGTTGAGTTAGCTCAGGCAACATCAAAAAGGGCTTACGACCTAATTTGCCAATAAAATATGTCAATCCATATGCCAATCATTACTGTCCTGAACGTGGTATGCAGACATATGTATCCCAGTGCGATTAAATGCAGATCAGCGCAAAGGAGCAATCACGCTCGAATCACACGAAGAAGATCTGAGCCACCGCCATTTTAAGGTCAGCCCAACGTTAATGCGGGAGCACCTTGACATATGTTCCAGAGTTACAAAAGTCCTTTGCCACTAATTACGGTTCAGCGCTGAGTAGGTAATCAAACATTTATAAGCAACAATGAGTCACTGCACACCTCGCCGCTTAAGAAAACGAAGACGCGAGGTGCTTCGTAGTGATTATTACAGGCGCCATTTTGGGGTCAGGCAACTCGTGACGGTGCAAACGTTGCGGTACAAATATATCGATTTAAGACAAAAGTCAGCAAGTCAGCCAGTCTTACTTTGCGGTGGTCTGTAATGCATACCGCTAGTTTAGCGGACCGACATGTAGGTGATTAGGAGGGAATGCGGCGTCTCCAACGGCGCGGTTAGGGTTCCTGTCTCGCCATTTTGTAGAGCCACCTTCCTCGGATCTTGTCGGGATCGGCCACGATTAGTTGGTGTTGCGGGCTTTCCCACAGGTGGTGGAAGCAACATCTGATGCCGCTTCACTTTAGGATGTGAATTCCGTGATTCATTTTATCTCTGCTTACGTTGGGCTCCAGATCGGAGGACAATTGCTTCCTCGTTGTGCAGAGCGACGGATTCAGGCAGCCATGAGCTCTGCCGTCCAAGCCACGCCCCCAATACTTTATATTTTGCAAACATGTTTTTATATTGCTACCACTGGCAGTAATGCCCTAATACTAAAAGCTTTGAATTAATTAACAATATATACAATATGTAACATCTTGCATATATATAAGCTGTCCTGTTTTCAGTGTTAATTTTTTGCGGATTTCACTGGTGATTTCTCAGTGTTTCCAAATCTATTGAAATCAATGCTTATAAGTATTTATTTAGCTGCCTAACCCCCAAAAAGACAAAAACAGTGTTTTTCCAATGTTTACAAAATATGTTTTTTTGCAGTCATTGTTATAAAGTACATATTTAATTTAAAGGAGACGTAATGCAAGGTATGTATTGTCTTCCCATCGGTAGTGTCTCTAACTGACTTTTGTTAGACTATTTTAAGCTCAGAAAGTTTGTGTATTGCACTCTCACTCGCACCTCATTACAGACTTGCTATTATATATGTGAAGAATAAGTTACTTTTGGTAGCACTTTTTCTGGAAGTTAATCTATTTAACTGAAGATTCACCAGCTTGTGAATCTCCCCAGGTGCCAGACTAGGTTATGAACTACATACGCTCTTGCAATAGCTCCTGTATGCAGATAGGTGGCAGCCTCAACCTCTGTTAGGACTCTGTCCAGCCTCCGGGCAGGACGACACAGAGATGCAACCTTTTAGCAGAATTGATGTGGAAAAGTCAAAATTTCAAAATGAAGCATTTATCAATAAACCCGATAGTTTGATTAGACATTAACTTGAAACCATATAGTATAAAAATGCACATAGGAAAATGTGCAAATGCACCAAGCAGCCATATTAACTGGTAGGCCGCAGTTAGCTTTCCTTTAATAAACAGAGGTTTTAGACATTGCTAAACCATGCACAAATGTACTTGATAGCTTGACCTTACTGTGACTTGCACAGAATTTTTGACATAACTGCAGAACGTTTTAGTTTATAATGAAACATCTTTCTTAAGCAATATGTTCTCGTTTGTACTAGGCTTGAACTTCCTATGTATCTTGCAATCATGTAATGTTGAATAGAAAATTGTATAATTTAACAATGACTCTCACATTCAAGAAATACAAAAAGTATTACCTACTCAGAAATCTACAAGTAAACGTTTCTGTCTTTAGTATAGCTCATTGTTACACAGTGAAACATTGAATAAATGGCAGAATAGATTCGGCAGCAAGCTTACCTGGGAACCAAGATTAACATTTCCAAATGCACAAATGTTTAGTGATATGTGTTACATACTGATAGTAGTCTATTTCATATGGTTGCCATGGGAAAGAAAGAACGAAGACTGCTCATCATCGAAAGATGTCTTCTCATTGGATGGAAGTGATCTAACCTGCAACTTTGTAATTATACATGTCCTTGCCTTTTATATTAGTGCGTGTTTCTAGTTTATTTCAGACTCTCCACATGCATTCAGACCCAGAGACTCTTTCAGAGAATTTTAACTATCTTTTTCCTTGTTCCCCTTCCTCGACGGTTGTAGCTACAGCTGCTTCTTTTGCCCCATACCTTTCCTGCTGGGACTTGATATGTACAGATTGCTACTGCAACTGTATTTTGATGCTCTTTGGATATTGAGGCTCAGCTGAGTTTCAAGAACAGCTCATTATGGAGAGTTCAACAACTTTATTTGAATTTGAACTTTGTGCTCCTCTAATCTCTCTCTTTTCTCGAACCCTTTATAGATTTTAATAACTCCTGATTCTGATCCTTCATTTAGAATAGGGTTTAATCCCTTTATGGAATGCACTTGTCGTTTTTGCATTATTATTGATTCTAACCATATTTTCCGGAGATATTTCTGTAAACTGCCGGCCTTGTGATGGTTAGGATGCTTCAAAGCATATTTTGCATTCAGACCTGGACACTGCAGATTCAGTTCCGAATACTGTGGGCACCATTGTCATCGTTTCTGACATGTCTCGATGTGTTCCACTACATTTTGAGGTGATGTCCAGGCTTCCCTAATGGTCATGCCATTTTACGACGCATGTACTATTGCAAGAGTGTCTGAATCCAGTCCGGCGCCTCAGGAGATTCACAAGGTAGGGTATCTGTGGTTAGAAGTAGCCATCAGAAACTGCTGCAAAGTCAATATTATAAGATGATTCAAGCTGTTCTGTACGCTGACTAAAAGTGCTCCCTAGTGCAGTGGTTTTTAACCTTCTGACTTTAGTGGACCCCCACTTAACATTTACTGGAATCTGGTGACCCCCACTGAGTCATTACTGGATGCCAAGGACCCCAGCCTAAGCCATGCTTTTAATTGCATTAACAGTACACAAAATACAGAAACAAGCATTCATCAAACAAATACACAAATGATGAAATATTTGATTTAATTCATAAATGCAAAAAAACCAAATACAAATTTTAATGGGAAGGTTAGAGCTTTTCTAAATTCAATTGAGACCACTCATCATCCATATTATATTGTTTGATGCACTGACTGCTCCCATAAATCAATCTGAGGATACAAACTTAATTTTTAGCCTCCAATTTCAAATTCCTTCACATTTACAGAACATTTAAAATGTTTCAATTTTGCTTTGTTATATATATATATATACATACCCTATACTAATCTGTTATTATTATTTAATTTTCTAAGGAGTTGCAGCCTCCTTCAGTAAGAATCATGTACCCCCAGGAGCGAATACTTATTAAGCTAGAAAGTAATGACATGACTCAATGTTTTAATAAACCGGGTTAAAATTGGAAACTTTAATCTGAATCTTTGGCTTGGTCCAGACTATGTAAAAGGGAACATATTTTCAAAACCAGAAATGCACAACACATGATATGTACAATCAATAAACACAAGGGAGATACCCTACAAGTCCAATCAGGGACAGGGAAAGTTCAAACAGAATTAACAAGCGAGTCCCTACTAGATACTATGTACCAAAAAGAAGTTTCAAAAATGTATTATATATATATATATTATGCCGGTATTAAAGGAATAACAATAATTATCACAGGGAGTCAGAATCAACATAAAAAATACAATAATAAGTGTAAGAATAACTAAAATTCACATGGACATATGTCAAAATAGATATTTATTAACAAAGTTATACATAGTATATTTACATAAAAAGTTTAAAAAACATTTCATTGTTATATACAATCAATCTAAAAACAAATAATATGAAAACAGAGTTGTCGACGCTGCGTTTCGGTGAGTAGATATATAGACACCTTCCTCAGGACAGTTTTCTAAAAAAGTGTAAAAAGCAGGACTAGAATGTAATACTTCTAGTTCTTTGTAAGTCACAATTGGTTGAGGTGAAGGAGTAGGAATGATCACCTCATCAAGATTCCTAAAAAGTGTAAAGCAGGACTAGAATGTAATACTTCTAGTTCTTTGTAAGTCACAATTGGTTGAGGTGAAGGAGTAGGAATGATCACCTCATCAAGATTCCTTATGATAATGAATTAAAACAGTGTATGTATGTACATTGATGCCACCGTGTATTTCTCATGCACTGGAATCCCCAAATGCAGAATTTTTGATAAAGCTGGAACCAATCATAAGGTAAATGATACGTCGTGATAACGATCCCCAAGATAGACAACAGTGCCGATAGTTTCGATCAATTCCTAAGGCAACAGTTGTTCAGGCAGATATACAGGATGTGACCCGGAAGCTGTACATTGTTTGCAAGGAGGCCGGATTTCAACGACGAGGTACCTATCATTTCGGCTGTATATCTGCCTGAACAACTGTTGCCTTAGAATTGATCAAACTATCGGCACTGTTGTCTATCTTGGGGATCGTTATCACGACGTATCATTTACCTTATGATTGGTTCCAGCTTTATCAAAAATTCTGCATTTGGGGATTCCAGTGCATGAGAAATACACGGTGGCATCAATGTACATACATACACTGTTTTAATTCATTATCATAAGGAATCTTGATGAGGTGATCATTCCTACTCCTTCACCTCAACCAATTGTGACTTACAAAGAACTAGAAGTATTACATTCTAGTCCTGCTTTTTACACTTTTTTAGGAATCTTGATGAGGTGATCATTCCTGCTCCTTCACCTCAACCAATTGTGACTTACAAAGAACTAGAAGTATTACATTCTAGTCCTGCTTTTTACACTTTTTTAGAAAACTGTCCTGAGGAAGGTGTCTATATATCTACTCACCGAAACGCAGCGTCGACAACTCTGTTTTCATATTATTTGTTTTTAGATTGATTGTATATAACAATGAAATGTTTTTTAAACTTTTTATGTAAATATACTATGTATAACTTTGTTAATAAATATCTATTTTGACATATGTCCATGTGAATTTTAGTTATTCTTACACTTATTATTGTATTTTTATGTTGATTCTGACTCCCTGTGATAATTATTGTTATTCCCTTAATACCGGCATAATATATATATATATAATACATTTTTGAAACTTCTTTTTGGTACATAGTATCTAGTAGGGACTCGCTTGTTAATTCTGTTTCAACACATGATATGAACATCAGGATGATTTTGAACTATAATGTTTTTTATTTGAAATCTTTTCATGGAAAACCTTTTCAGCATTACAACATATTGACTGTGCAACCATAAGAACATCCATCTCGTTGTGACTAAAGAAGCAGCCTAGAATGAGTCATAATAGCAAAAGAAAGAAATGCATACAGTGATGGAATCTCTTTTACAACATTTTGCCAGCAGGATGGATAGACAGGTCAGTAGCCTTTGCATGAAATTGTGCATAGTACAATATAATAAAACGAAAAAGGAAAAGTTACACACAAAACAAAAGGTCGGAACAGCATTATGTATAAAGGTTTAACATCAGGAAGGCCTCCAATTTAACTGCAAAGATAAGTACTTATGAGGTGTGGTTATTCATCGGTTATGCGGGAGAACCTGGGCTGAGTAATAGAATTTTTATATGGATTGTCAGAAGCCCCGGGATTTCGTTTCCCCCTCCTGAATGTATTGTAATCAAAAACCTGGAGTACTTTATGCTTAGGAGGATTGAAACAGGTATTTTCCAAGCGTGTGAAATAATCAATCAGGGGCCACCAGATGCAGGTAAATTTAACGTCAGAGTGTTTAATTCTATGTGATAAAAGTTCCATGGACATAATGTGCCAAGGGCGTTGAAATCATAAGGCCACCGGGGGTGCTGAGGATCGTTTCTAATGAAGAGCTATAAATTGCCCAACAGAATCTAGCGTATGGCTCGTCAATCGCCAGACCGTGTATGTCATGGTCTCTAACTCAGTAGGGGTAGGCCCAAAACCGCTCTGCAGTAGGATATGGGAGAAGGGATACCTAACTCACCTTTAATGTGACCAAAGATTTCCTTCCAATAAATGTAAATTACATTGCATGACCACCACATGTATTAAAAATCGCCAGGGGTGGAGTTGCAGTGCCAACAAAGATCTGATGAAGTTACCGGGGTCTGCACTTGGAGTCGGTGTCCTCTGCGGATGCGTCTGCGCCTTCACTGCCATAGGGGTCATCGGGTGAGGGAGCAATCATATAGTTATGGGACTCATCGGTTGAGGTGGGCGATGTGGTGGCAAAAGAGACACAGCAGTGGAACAGTGCAAAGGGAGGGGGTTCAATATGTTCATGTTGTTTTGTTCTGTATATTCTTTCTTTCGGTTCATATGTAACCAAAATGTCAATGACAATACTTTGTGGTGTATGATATGGCAGATGCCTTTTGTATTAAGGGGCTCTGCCCTATGCTTGACTATTGACACAATAAAATTTGTTTCTAAAAAAAAAAAAAAGATCTGATGAAGTGTGGTAAAAGTTGCAAAGACGTGTTGGCGTATAATACTATTGTGTCATCATTTTATATGCTGACTTGCGTTGTGGTATACTGCAGTAAATCCTAGGGATGTCCCGCCAAAGTGTCTCCAATTGCCACTGGGAAACACTATCAGTGGTATCGGCTAGCCATTGTGTTTGATATGTGTGTAAACGCGCTGGGCCAAAGTGTTGAAGGACCTGGTAAGTGCGGGATATTAAACCTCTTGTACCATCATAAGTTCTGACCAATATTTCAAATGGAGTAAATTGTCTTGTTGACCCTTGAGTATTCATAGGATGTAACGCCCAATGCCAAAGCTGGCAATATTGCAGCCTAGCTGTTTCAGGTATTTGGAACTCCTGTTGCCAGTTTTTAATAGATTTAATGGAAGTTCTTGTAAACAAATCGCGCAGAGTGCAGCAGTCCTCCTTTTCCCAGCTAGGGAATGTGTGATTTTCCAGGGCTGGGGAAAAGTCTGGGTTTTGGGCCAAGGGAGTGCTTGGAAAGGGGAACATAGTGAGCCCCCGTTTAAGCGCAATCTCATCCAGGATCTCCAGAACAGTCCTGGTAGGGGTCACGATGCAGGCACTCCGTGGTCTGGCATCTTTAGGAAGCCATGCAAGATCCCAAAGGGGTCTACAAGCGACAGCCTGATCCATATGGAACCAGTGTCTCATTTTTCATTGCTGTCCATTCAGATATAAATCAGAGATGGGATGCCCAGTAGTATTCAAGGAGATTGGGGTAAGCGAGTCCCTCCCCCAGCCCCCGGTCCCTAGGGAGCATCAGAACAGAGTTCAAGAATCTGGG
Source organism: Calotriton arnoldi (assembly GCA_963921515.1). Lineage (NCBI taxonomy): Eukaryota > Metazoa > Chordata > Amphibia > Caudata > Salamandridae > Calotriton > Calotriton arnoldi. The sequence continues at coordinate 1,388,153 of CAWUFW010002424.1, read as the reverse complement.
TCGTTTCCCTCCCCAAATAAAATCTTGAATGTCTCACTGCATATGTTAGATGTCATCCTGTAGAATGGAGGTTGGTAGCGTTTAAAATAAATAAATAATCTTGGGGAGAATAGACATCTTGACAGCACTGAGACGCGCCAGCCAGGATATATGAAAGGGCTGCCAACACCGAAGGTCATCTAAGATAGTTTTACAGTAGGATGTCCAGTTGATTTTTGTCCAAGACGACAAGGTGGGATTTAGTTTGAGACCTAGATAGCGAATGTTATGCGAGGCCCATTGAAAGGGTGCAAGAGTCTGCAAGGCGGGGAGATCTGATTTAGGATTCATCATATTTAAGGCTTGTGACTTGGACATGCTAACCTTAAAGCCAGAAACTTGCTCAAAATCAATCAGAGCCTGCAATAATACTGGGAGAGATGTCTATGGCCAAGTAAGCGTAAGCAAGAGGTCATGTGCGAAAATACTCGATTTGTGAGTATGACCACCAAACGGGATGGCGGCATTGGACTCCGTCTGTCGAAAAATAATAGCCAGGGGTTCGACTGCTAAAGCAAATTACAAGGGTGAACAGTGTGCACCCTTGTTGAGTGCCTCGCCTTAAGTGGTTCGGCAGTGCACGTTGTCCATTAGCCCGGTTGGAAGCGGTAGGAGCTGCATAGGAAGCCATAATGCGGAATATCATGTTCGGCCCGAGACCTATGTTCCCAAGCACAGCTCTGAGAAATGGCCAGCTAACCCTATTAAAAGCCTTCTCCGTATGAAGTGAGAGAAGGCAAGCGGGAATGTTAAGGTAATGGGCCTTCTCCACCAGGTGAGCAACTTGCTGGATGTTATCTGACTCCTGTTGGCTATGAATGAAGCCAACCTGGTCAGGATAGATTAGGCTAGGGAGATGGGGCTCCAGGCAGTTTGCCGGGCATCTGTGTTTGAGAGTGCAATAGAGAAATAGGAAGCACATAAAGTGGGGTCCTTGCCAGGTTTAGGGATAAGAAGGCCAATCTCCACCGCTGCCATTGCTGGGGTGAGGCCTGTTTCAGATGAGAAAGTGTTAAAGAGTTTTAACAAATGGTCCTGGATGGAGGAGAAAAAGGCCCGGTAGAAGGTCACCGTCAGGCCATTGGGGCTGGGTGCTTTACCAATGGGCAATACTTGTAGAACCTGCTGAAGCTCGGCAAGGGTGATAGGGGCCTCGATCAGTTAGGCATGGGCTGGGTTGCTGGGGTTCCACGGACAGGAACCCAGGTAAGAATCTATAAGTGCTTGTGAAGTGTTGTTCTCAGTATATAGCGCTCGATAACAAAATGTGGAATGCCTGTTGTTTTGCCTGCTCGGCAATGGCCCAGCACTCAGTATAAGATTTAATCTTAGCTATATGTGTAGGCACATATTGTTAGCATAGTCTACGGGCCAGCAGTGCTCCCACCTTATCTCCTCCTTTGTAGTAACGTTGTTTTAATGCAACCAGGGATCGCTCTACTCTATTAGTCCTATGTGTGCGCAGCTGGACTCTCAGCAAAGCCAGCTGCCTCTTATTGCGTCGGGAGGGGGCATATTGATCAAGCCGCTCGAGAGTCTTGATTTAAGACGGTAGATCCGTTTCAACCAACCTGGACTCCCTGGTGCAAGCTATTGCAATAGAGGAGGGCACTCCCCCGATGGTAGCCTTAAAACCATCCCAGAGGGTGTGGCCTGAAGTCTCTGGAAGGTCATTAAGCTCAAAATAATTCACAATCCCTTTTTGGATTTCTGCTGCATCTACCGGGTCCCCAAGAAGGTGTGGCGGAAATTGCCAATGCATCACATTCGCCTTGGACTCTCACCCCAATCCCACACAACCTCAACGTGTGTGTGATCAGATATGGAGATATCCGATATGGAAACAGAAATCAACTCTTGGAGCAGAGAGTGGGTGGTGAAGAGGTGATCTATTCTGGAATAAGATGTGTGTACATGTGAGTAAAATGAATAATGTCAGGGTGTTTATATCTCCAGGCGTCTATTAGTCCCAGGTCAGTAAGTTCTCATTTGAGTGCTGCCGACATTGCCCCCATGCCCTGGAAGGAGGTGGAAGTGCAGTCAAGTTGGGGATCCCATACTAAATTGAAGTCTCCACCCATTATTATGTCACCACTCACAGTCGCTAGCTGGTCCCGCAGTAAGTCCTGAAGGAAGAGATCTTGTGCCTGGTTTGGGGGAATAAACATTAAAGAGTGTGAGTAAGCGGAAGCCACGATGCATGGTAACCTTCACATAACGGCCATTAACATCGCGTACGATATTCAGTGTCTTAGTGCAAAAGCCCGCCTTGCACATGATAATCACTCCCGGCGTCTTAGTAGAGGCATGGGCACTAAAGCGGCGTGGGTATTTTGGGTGAGACATACGTGGGGCATCCTCCCGTAAGATGTGGGACTCCTAAAGGAACACAACATCAGGTTCCTGTAGCAGGAGATAACGCCACATTTGCTTTCTCTTATTAGGGGAGTTCAGCCCATTCACATTGCACCATATTTGCTTTCTCTTATTAGGGGAGTTCAGCCCATTCACATTAAACGAAAGTAATCTGGTGTGTCGTGTGGTGGTCATGGTCAGAGAGAGTAAGTAGATTAACGGAGCTATCCTGGGTAGACGAAGAACCCAACAGAACAAGATCACCTCCTCGCGTGTAGGCCATATACCAGTCCATTAGGGACGCTATGCCGACGGGTCGAAAGCCCAGAGAATGCCGGGGTTTGTCGCAAATGGCGATTGGAAAGAAACGTGTGTGGGACATGTTCGTGGACAACAGGACAAGCCTCCCTAGCAGTGTAATCGACCAACAATAAAATAAGGTTAGAACATAACCACAATCATGCTGAGACCAACAGGGTCTAACAACTCTATTCAAGTCCTGTCGTGGACAACAAGGTAAATAGCCGGACACACCGAAGACACTCTGCAGGGGTATGAATCGAGGGGGGACAGCCGCGGATGTCATGGAATTACTCAACAACAGGGAATAATCCGTTGCCAGACTGCTGAAATCGTATCAAGAGAGAGAGAGAAATGCAGTGTGTGACAGGGAATTGATCCTAGATGTTTAAGATCTAGCAGGTTTTGAGCGGGTGAGGCATAGAGTTTAAACAGCAGGGTTGCCCAGTGCAATGTAATTGCTCTATGTCTAGACTGCTACATGGGATTCCAGGCTCACGCTATGCAATGAACTAGTCCCAGGAGAGACAGGGACTGTACACGAGTCTGAAATGTTCCAGAGAGATGAGTCCTGTGGACTATCGCTCACATGCAGACAGGAACAAACTGGGGCTTGTCACGGGGTGCTCGCAGCTGATGGAGCAGGAAAGGATTGCTTATCCATATCACGAAGATGTTGAATAATGTCCTTTTTAGTTGCCTGGGAAGTCGAGATCTTGGTTTGGCTATCAGTACGGCACAGCGGTACTAAGGACCAAATTAGATGCAATGAGTCTCTGGACTGTGTCTGTGGTGGCAAAGTAGAGCTTCTTGATGTGTCCATTTGAAGTTTGAGAAGTTGTTCCGTTAGGGAGCGAATAGCTCGTTGTTTGTCCTCCCAAGGAAACATGATAGCGAATGGGTGGCCTCACTGATAACGAACATTGAGTTCTCACAGTTGGTCTGTGACAGGACGGAAGTCTTTGCAATGACGTAGGGTAACAGGAGATCTTAGAACAATTGAATCATATGGCCGCGAAAGGTAAGGTCCGCCTTGTTTCTCACAGCTTTCAAGATAGTCTCTTTCTCAACAAAAAAATTGACCCACATTAGGATATCTGGAGCAGGGTCCAGCCGTCCTTGGAGGGGGTGGGGGAGCCACTCAGTGTGCTCTATCTAAAGCTGGTGGTGAGGCGTCCTCGTTCCCTCAAACGGCATGGAGAAGGTCAGATGTAGGCCATTATGTCATCACCCTCCGTGCCCCTCATCACTCTACTTATACGGATGTTATTCCGTCAACTTCGATTTTCATGGTCCTCTTGCTTCATTTGGCACTCAATATGCTGCTCTTCTAGAGTTGTCACCCTCCACCAAAGCCTTTCCTGGTCTTCAGCGTGGGCGTCAATCGTACGTTCGAGATCTTCCACTCTCTCTCTCCTATGTCCGTGACCTCTCTGCGGAGATCTTTCAAGCAGGATTTAAAATCAGTTTTAAGGTAGCCAATTTCAGTACGGATTTCCTGTAGAAAAAGGCCGATGTAGGTCTGCGAGATGGGTAACAAAATTGCGTCTCCGGCTGCACCAGTGGGCAAAGGAGCAAGAGGTTTCATGTCTGGTGCTGGGGTTTTATTGCACAGCAAGGTGACTGGAATGACTCTAGAAGATCCCGCTGGTGTGTCCCTCGCTGTTTTGCCCCAAGGCATGATATCCGCCAGCAAGAGGTGCAGGGGAGCCGTGGTCGCTGCAGATTTGGGCATGACCCACAGATCTGTTGGTAGAGGCTAGCTTCCAGGTTATAGCGCTACAGCAAGCGCCTGAGCTCCCCCAAGTGTCAGGAACAGTCGAGAAGGGAAGCAGGCCCTGGTTTTTTTATACGTTCTGCACCTCCTAATCCAGGAGGGTCCCTGGTACCAAAAGCGCAAGTTAAGCAGGTTTGAGGGGTCTCTCAGCACCAGAAGCTTCTAGACCAAACGCGAGGGCCAGAGTGAGCATATTAAACAGAGAGGAGTAAGCAATCCAGGCTGCTACTGTACATGTCCACTGGAAGCGCAGCCGAAGAAGGCCATGGCCCCAAAGGACAAAGAAAAGTAGAGACCAGACTTGCAGATCAAGGTCGAAGGCTCCTTGCTACCCCTGCCACTGCTCTTGTGACCCCTGGCCTCCTCAATCTCAATGGCAGTACCAGGGACAGATGCAAAACAGGGCTATGATGTGCCCTGTTTACATTCTGCTGATACATACACTCTATCTAGGAAATATTAATTCATTATGATGTGCATCGCACTTAAGAATGCATTTATTTTCAGAAATAAAAACATTCTTAAGTGCATATGATGTACACTCTAATGAATAAAATGTTATCCTGTTGGTGAACTAACAAACACCCTCATATCATGGATCTGCCGGCATTAACTTGTGCATGCAGTGCAAGGCCTCTCTCTGCGCTGATATAATGCAGAGGGCCCCTACCTGATCTCTTTCTCCAGGCCCCAATGCCTTCTGCTGAACGTAAATATGTCATTTACATGGCCATGCAAAAACAACATTCCTTGTTTATAGCACCAGCTCCTACTGATGTCTATTGCAAAAAATCAAAAAGCAGTGATAAGGCCAATAGGTCTAGCTGTGACTGCTGATCTTTGGCCTATACCATTTCTTGTGTTCATTAGAAATTGTTTTTTGTAAAATGTTATACAAGAACAATTAAAAATGGCTGATGAATCATGCACACACGTGTACAGACAGGTGTAGATTTTCAAATGTTTTTGGAATACAGTTTTACAGAAACCATTGGAGTGTTCACCTTTATGTTCACATACAGGTGCACATATGGGAATTTTGGAACACATTTGTGATAACATTTTACAGAAACAATTTCAAAAGAAAAATTACAGTTAGCAGAAGACATTGCGCTCTACAGAAAGAGATTAGGCAGGGGGGTCACTGTATTTCTAAGATGTGACACAATGTAGCAGGACCTACTATCGGCATTTTTCAATGCCAACTCTCCCCCTTGTTCTGGGAAGACATCAGGGTCCTATGATTCTCACTTCCTATGATGTAATTCAGGTCAACGGCTGTGTGATGTCACTTGTGCCTTTTTGGTGAATCGACATCCATGCCCTAAACCAGGGGTCTCCAACCTTTTATGTAATAAGAGCTACTTATCTTCAACACAAATCACTGAGAGCTATTCACATTATCAGTGGTGTAATAGTGACTAAATCAGGCTGATTACATTAGAGGCCACCATATGCAAGATTACCAGCAGTGATCACCTCAGTGCATCAAGAGAGTTGCCAGTAGTAATGTAAACAAGCATTTGCAATGCAATAGGTCTCGCATTTGCAAGAGTTTGAGCTATTGGCATTGTAAATGACAATGCCTTTTATTTATGTGTTATGAAAACCTGCAAGCAGTGCGTAAACTCGCACTTTGTACATGTAGTCCTTGCAAGGCTGGCAGTAAAAGAGGCGCAGTTACTGCCAGCCTTGCTTGTTGTAAGCAACGACTCTAAGTACAAAGTGCATATTTACGCACCTTGTAAAACACATAATGGGAGACCTATTGAATTGCAAATACTTGTCTAACGTGATAGTTACTGGAAGGTATGTCAAAATAATTAACAAAGGGCTAGGCATTTGAAAACCGGGCTTTTTTGGCAATATGGGTTAGAAGAACATTAGTAAAGGAATGACTAACGTTTATTTGTCAGAACTTGGAAGACAATAGTCTGTTTTGCCTTCAGGGTGAATAAACTTTTTTATTTCTGCACAAGTTCTGTGCTGCGTAAATTATCCTGCATTGTGTGATTAATGGTGACCTTTGTTTATTATCCTTAGGAGACAGGATGTTTTTATTTTAACACACTTTTACTTATTTTTTAGAATGAGTGCATTACTACATAATTTAGAGACCTTATGATTATGCTGCTATTCTTATAAGTGTTGTTTATTAAGACATGAAGGGTTATTAACAAAAACAAAAAAGCAAAACAGGCATTAGTAAAAATGCAAGTGAAACCAACAAATGCCAATTAAACAGACAGTGAATAATGCCTTGCAAGTAACGTATCATTGGCAAATTGAATGCGATCTAAAAGTTTGTTTTGTGTTTAAATACACACCTAAATACTCCCTGCTATTTATTTATTTTGTTTTACTTGTTGATAAGACGTCCCCTTTGTGTTGCGACCAGGGAACTTTTCGTCATTTCTTTCTGGTAACTGCAGCACTTATTTGCTAACATAAAATAATGCGAATAACGCTCCTTTAAACAATGATTTGTAAAAAGGAAGCTTAGGGCAGGGAAAGGGCTGTCCTTATGAAGGAGACTAGTCTGGTCACTTTAAAAAGGTAGATAGAATCGAAATCCAGGGTGTGCTGAAGCTGTCGCATAACATTGGGCCACTTGCCAGTCACGTCAAATGGTACGATTTATATGTTATTGATGAATCTGACAGCGTAGGGGGGGGGATTCAACTGGCAAAACAGTGGTGCGGCATAAAAAATACATAACATTTGTCCGCTAAAGCCCTTATGAGAACAAAGCCCACCGTTAGTGCAAATTAACAAAAGCAAATGGGCTACATTTCACCGGTGGAATCCAAATTCTCAAGTTGACATGCTCACTGTGTACACTTCAACATACATAATGACCAATGTCTACGGTACTCACCCTCTCTGACCCCCTGTACTCTTATCTAAACTTATAAAACGGCTGTTGCACCGGAAGTGAAAGCATGAAGGCCGTAGACACTCTAGGTGAAAGGAGAGATATGCAAAAGAAGAGATCTGCAGGGGTTTGTCTAAATATGTAGACAGAGACAAAGGACATAAAAAAAACACCACGGCACGGTTCAAGCAGTGAAGGGACAGGGGTTGGTGGGACGTACAAGCCAAACCTGAAAATCAAATAAAGGCGCCTGGGAAACAGAGGAGAATGGGAAACGATAAAAGCCCATTGGAAATAAATTTGAAAAACGCATTTAAATATTTGTATTATATTCCTGCCCTTATATTTTTACAGCTCATTGACCGAGAAGTGAGTGCAGCGCGCAGCTGCAGGTATGTCATAGGAGCAAGAAAACAAGAGGAAGAACTCTTCAGCCCCTGCTCTATGTTATCTGACGCACCCCTTCGCAATGTCCGGCCAGTCCACGCCCCCTCTGCAACACCACCATGCTACTAACCCGTGAGGGAACTGCGGTGCTGCGGGTTGCTGCCTTGCTTCCTCCGGGACATGCTGGGCTTCCGATGTCCCGTCAGGATCCTAACACCACCTCCTTTCAGTGTGCACACAATCGCCAGGTTCAAGGTAGCACAAGCGAGACGGCGGGCTCCGGCCGTGGCCATGGGGGGTGGGGGGGGGGGGCATTGAATGAAGAAGCTGAAGCTGAACTCGCAGGAAAATGAGGCTTTGCCTTTAATGGTAATAGGCGCACGGGTGGAAAGCAACATTAAACGCGGTGACCCTGAAGCCGGCGCCGCGCTCAATGTTAAAGTTATAAAAAATAAAAAAATAAAGGAGCGCGGTGTCCCAGAAGCGGGCGCCGCGCTTATCAACATGAGCTCCAATTAAACTTACGGTGCGGGTAACTTTGCCCTCTGCCTTGTGTGAAGTCGCAGCGCCGCATAGACGCCGTGCATGTGCACATCTCCTGTCCGGCATGTGTCTGACTTGTGTGAAGCCGCAGAGACGTCCTGCGTGTGCACATCTCCTGGGCATGTGTCTGCCTTACGCCGTGCGTGTGCACATCTTTTGTCCGGCATGTGTCTGCCTTGTGTGAAGTCGCAGTGAAAGTGAAAGCTGAGATCGAGCGCGTGAAAGTGTGAGCGCGTGAAAGCTAAGATCGCCAGAGAGGAGACGCCGTGCACGTGCACATCGGCTGTCCAGGCAAGTGCACATGTCCTGTCCCCTTCGCCCACCAAACCGACAACAAGCTGATGGACACGCCGTGAGCGTGCACATCGGCTGTCTGGGAAAGTGCACATCTCCTGTCCCCCTTCCAAACTCAAGTCGACAACAATAAGTCTCGCTAGCGACAGCGCTTCGCGCTGCATCGCTAGGCGAGACCTAAAAAGGCTTAGTCAATTAGGAATGCCTGTACGTAGGTAATGCATGCCAGCTACAGCTGAAGTGCCCTGGCATGAAAGCAATCATATTAGTAATAAGTCTCCCCACATGATTTATCACTCAAATATTTTTGGCTTTAAATATATTTTGGAATTTCCTCCATTTTTTCTCCAAACGTTAGCATATGAGTTCTGAAAATACACACTTTGAATATACACTTTTGGCATACATATGTTAATTTAACCAAGCAAAACATTCCAATTTAGAAACTGGGATGAACACAGAACTACTGGTAGGTAGCTGGAGAGCTACCAATTAGCTCACAGGCTACTCGTTGGAGAAGCATGCCCTATACAGTGTAAATAGACTAAATAGAGCCGAAGGAGCATCTGCCAGTTTGTGGCAGATGTCATACAACCTCCAAACTCTACATAACTTTATGTGGGCATGCCAACATAACCATATTAAATAGAGATAGTCTATTATCTTTCCCCGGACAAAATCAAGCGATACTTTCATAGACAGGATGCGTGCTGCCCGCGCTGCAAGTTGGCAAATGCAGATATCTTACACATGCGCTGGTCCTGCCCTGCTCTGCAGATTTATTGGGAGAAGGTGCTGGAGGTGTTAGCCACCTGCACGGATAGGGAGGTACCGCGGACTTGGGAGACGAGGATCATTGCCGTCTTTCCTAGGAACAAAAAACACAAAGCATCCACCCGGTTTCTAAATCTGGGCTTTATTGTGGCCAAGCGATTGATTACCTGTAGGTGAAAGTCGGAGGAGCCCCCACCGATGAAAGCTTGGCTCCTCTCCATGCTGAATTGGGTGAAGGCTGAAGCGGTCTCCCTGGTACAGGAGGATACGTTGGGTATGCGTAAATTCCCCATCTCCGCTGAATGGAATACTATGCTGTGTGCGTTACAGGGGTTGCTGGTGCCAGATGATCCATTGGATGCTCCCATTCATGATGACTAATGTGTTCGGCCTGGGTAGACCCATGTCCCGAGTTGCGAATTGATGTGTGGACTGAGACCCCTGTCCCCTTTGCTGGGTGGTCATTTCTCCTAGCAGTCTGACGGTGCACCTATAGGGTAGTCGACAAGACACTGTTTTGTGACATCAGGGATCCGTGTTTCCCTCCCTCTCTCTTTGCAGCTCTCGCTTCCCTTCCCACCCCCCTTCCCGATAGTTTTCCCACGTTTGGTGTTTTCATAAAAATGTTTGACTCCATAAACAGATTCATGTGATATGGCGGAGTGAAGCCATAAGAACCGTTATTGTGTAATTTGTTACATGTTGCACAGTAGAAGTTATGATGCACCATAACGTGATTGTACAGCACTCTTGGCGGAGGGAGGAGATGCCATGGTTGACGGGATATACAAAAAGTTATTACCAGTCATGTTTACACTCACTTATGTAACCACGCCGTCATACTGTTGATTTATTATCTGGACTTGATATCTACCTATTGACTCTGAATGGTGTTTTCTAGGATGCTGTATCGCTCTGTATTCATGTTCACAAAAAACAAAATCTTTAATAAACAGATGAAACAAAAAAATTAAATAGAGATAGTCTATAAACCTCCTTTGGATGTGATCTGTTTAATTTGACTGTCCTTCCATCTAGTTTATTCTTATAATTCCAGAGGGTACAATTGATATTTGCTAGTATTCTTATTTTTTGAGTCTAAATGGCAGGGTATTTTAAGTGCTGATATATAAAAACTGATGATGACAACAGAGATCTTCTTGTCGTAGTGCACATAAATCTTTCAGAAATTTCGCGCAAAAAATCCTATTAATGGATCTAGAGAGGCGAGCAAGTGCTAGAATCGATGCAGTACTTGAGTAACATAAAATAGAGTTCACTTGCAAACAAGATGCTTATTGTATGCACACCCTACTAAAACAATAACAGGCTACAGTCTGTCTAGAAGCAACTGAACAGATTAAAAATAATGCTTAATGGGGCAATCTCTCCAATGTTTAATCTAGTTAATTAATTTTCTTTCAACCTGGGGAATTATCAGGTCTGATGCTATTATTATCCTTGCAGTCAGCTAAAAGATTTGTAAAATCCAGTGAAATCATGCCATTGGAGAAAGTCTGGGAGGGATCCCTAGGGTCATACAAATCTTCAAAAAATGTTCTTGTAAAATAAATCTATGTCCCTCCTGGCAATTATCATGAAACTATAAAAACAATTCAATCAGTCCATCAAGTAAACCAGTGTACAAACAAATATGACAAATACCTTCATAAAACTGAAAAGAATAATGAGATACGTTCCAAAAGAACGAACCAATATTTATGTTCATTTGTAACAAGCCATATAGATTGCACCAGAATACTTGCTTAAACAAAGAAAAACATACAATTTTACCTGTGACAATGTTGGTGGGGGAGGCGGTGGGGGAGGTGGAACAGGCATTGTCCTCAAATAGGCCTCCTTCTACTTTGCCTTTAAAATCTGAAAAGGGAAAACAAAATCTGAGATACTGTGTTTGCTTTATACTTCATAAGAAGGAAATTCACTATACTTAACAGTCAAGCTCCTTAGTAGGTGTGGCTTGCAATGCAATCGAGGGGTATACCAGAGAGCATATTTTAGTCTTTGGGAGAAAACCAGCAAATGTACTAAACCACATAAAAGTCATTTATGTTTCTTGCCATATTTATTTTGCTTATATCATTTTCACCAGCACAATTTGATTTATGTTCTCAAAACATTAAAACCATCATTAAAATCCAAAGTGATATAAATTTCTTAAATTAATAGTTTTAAAATATAAAGCAACATATCCGAATCCGCAACTGTCATTTAACTATTTGAGCACAAAGTATTCGACAGAAGCTGAATAGCTGAATTTTGACCCAACGCCAGCCAAGTAACCACTAAAGCAGAACTATGGTAAAACTCTTATGTGAGAGCACATTTATAGAAACATGTATTCACTTGTAAACACTTATCTCTTACATGGACTTTTGCAACTCAAAACTACACTCAACATTCTATGACAATAAAAATAAAACCACTGGTGGGTTGAAGTTAATGGTCATTCGTGGATAGAGGCCTGGATGGATTTGATATAACGATGTTACACAAGTGACATTGTGATGAAAAATGTCTTACAAATTAGGATAATAAATAGTACATTTGATGGTCAGGCAGGTATCTAAGTATTTACAAAGCACTATCATCATGATTTTTTCCATCGTCGTACAAAATTGATTAAAACTGTTTTGTTTAGAAATGGAACCAATCTTTTGATGGTTAAAATATTTTTCTCCAAAGAAGTAGAGGTTCACACTTCTACCTTGATGGACCACTGTTTTTTTCATTACTAGATACCTAGCTCAGCATGATAATGATTAAAAAGGAACATCATAAACCAGTCACAAGCGAGTATAAAACTTAATCTGCATTGTCAGATGTGAGAACAAAAACAACATGGTTTTGTATTGTGACCCAGAGAAGCCCATTTTGGTGACTGTTATTGCGGCAATGCTATCAATTGGCAGATGCACATGGCTTCGAGCTATGACATAAGGATCCGAGCCTTATGTTCAGTAATTTGAGGGGTGAGGGGATTGTGAAAAGAGGGTGGGTGTGGGGGAGTTTAGAATAGCATAACATTTCTTCTGGCAGTGGGGTCCCACTTATGAGGTTACAGGAGCCTGTCTACCACCCACAACAGGAGGTCAGTCACGTGGCTGGGGGAAGGAGAGAGAAGATGGACCATCATTGAAATCATGCTGAAAAAGACTGGGATCAGGCTACCATGGAAGGAAAGACCTACAAAAACATCATAAAATAAACTAGCAAGCCTTTACCTCTGCCCATGGAAGATGCATGCTTCTTTTTGGAGTATCAGGCTAAATTATGAAACAACAGGTGCAGAAGATTAATTAGGCCTGTGCATAATTTCCATTACCCAGGCAAAATCTAGCATAATTTGAGACACTGCATTGTGTGAAATGTGTATAATTGCTTACTATAAACGGTCGCATGATTTCTGCACAGGGGAGACTAGTTCAAATGGAAAATTACATTAAATCAAACCAGACATTTATGCTCAAACCATTCTCCTGTCAGTATCTCACCATGGCTTTTGTATGAGAAGTATGCCCTTGTGCAATTGCTCCAAAGCCAACTGCATTTCGTGTAATGTTGCCCAATTTTCCAGAGAATTACATGTATTACACAAAACAAAATGTAAATTTCACACACCCCAAGATGCAGTCGTGGTTTTGGGTCTCATTGAAGGGTGTATGATCAAGTGGCTTTGCCTGTCTTGATCAACATTCCTGGCTCTTGCCAGATGGATGGCAATTTAAAATGTGTTATAGTTCAGCACAACTGGGTGGATTTTATGCCTTCCTGCTGGTTTGAGTAGATTATGGCAGTGGCACTGCAAAAAGCTACCAGAAATAGCTGAATATTTTCAAAGAAAGAGAGGCTGCCTACAGCTCCAAGATGCTGATGTGAATGCATGACATCATGGGACCAAAGGCCATTGGTCTTTAAGGAGAATGCTGCCCCCCCACCCCTCCTCCAACCAAACTCCAATGTGTCTGGGGTAATCAAAGTCTGAAGCACCAAGGCCTTGGATAAACTGTTCTGGACCATTATCTAGGACCCATCAGACTAGATCTAGGAAAACGGAATACAATACAATGATGCCCTTTTTATTTAGTTAAAGTTTTTAGTGCATCGGGAAGCGAATGCCTTTCAGGGGGAAAAAGACATACGACATTAGGTTACATTTAAAATCTTCCGAAGATAGGAAGAGGGCGTTGTACATACTTAAAAATGTCAAATCATTGAAGAACAATAAATCAAACACCCAACACTGCTCAACGGGAAGGGAAAAGAAAGCACATGGCATAGGCGCAGGTCGCTGCCTTCATTTCAGATCAGAAGCTTCACCCAGAGTCTTGTCTCTGTCTTTCATCTGCGTCTCAGGCTTAGTGGAATTCAAGACAATATGGAATGCAAAGTCACCAGCCATGGACAAAACACTTCCTACTGTCCAACAACCTTGCTATAACCCTGCCAATCATAAACACCCGTGAGCTTTTGTTCTTTTCTAGTTGTCTCTGACGCTCGGTGACAGTTGTCCCACTGCTGGGTTCTGTCAGCATCACCTTTCCTGTTGAGTATCTGGCGTTTGCTTTCCAGTTTCTGGGTGCCTAGACATTTGTAATTCTCACTTCTGGTTTCTGGATGTGTGCACCGATCCGCCCCTCATAATATCAGACAAGCTGTCCATCACTGGGCTGTCAGGACCGACTCTGGTGATTTATGTGTGCAAAAACTGTTGTGTTGGCTAGTTCGGTTAAATGATAAAAGAAGGTTGTGAGCCTACAGCAGGAGGACATTAATGAGTGTTTGCAGTAAAAGGCATAATGGGTTAAGTTTGAGGGTCTAGGGAGATGTCTTCAAAAAAGCAAGGCAGTGTTTCTGTCGAAATCTGCTATTTGGCAACTTGATTTTTGTATGATTTCCTGGATGTTAGCCTTTCCCAAAGAATTGTCAAAATGAAACATCTGGAGCACGGTTGCACTGGGGTTGCAGATGTGTGACAGCAGCGCTACGGGCCTGCAGAGGATGCTTGCATTACTCATGCTGTAAGTTCCTAATACAGGACCCATGAAGGCAACAGTCGATTCTGCATATTCTATGTGCTAATGGGCTAATTCTACAATTCCATGTCAGAAGGAGTTAATTATGTTTTCTACTCAAGTTATTTTCGAAGAACCGTGAGCTGTATTTAGGGCAGAAAAAGGGGGACTGACTACTCAATAAATAATATCAATGCGCACGTGCTGCCGCATATCTTCCTGGCACTACATATTTTCGTTCTGGTACACAATATCATCACACTAGGAATCAGTGGACAATTCAAACTGTTATGTCACCAGAAATTCAGAACTAGTCAATTGTCTTGGTGGGTACATAAATGATGTTAAAACAAATTGATTTAACCTTTAAGTTGACATGAATACAGTGTAGCTTCCACCTGAGTTAATTTTACTATTGAACCTGCAAGGCACTGCACTACTTCGGTATCAGAAGTTTTGTTTCTTTTCTTTTTTTTTGCATAATGACAATTGTTTTTCTTAGCCACATTATTAGTTACGTCTTATTGACGACAAACAAAATCATAAACAATTGGTTGGAGCCGACATGTGGTTTATCTTTCTATGATGCTACACACAGTTGTCACTCCAGGACACAGGGGCACACTGAACATATCAAAACAAATGTCTTAAAAGTTTTTTTAAGAAAATCAAACTGAAGGTATTACAGTCGATAGCAAAAATGTGGTATCACATTAGATGCCTTTCGAAATTGGTCTATTATTCTCACTTTGCCCCGATCTGGGATTCACCAGGGACCCCAGAGTGCCTCAAGGATAAGCTGGCGGTACCCATCAAAAACGCTGACCTAAAGATCTGGGGGGACCTGACCCGGAGTGAAATCTGTTACCCTGGCAGGATCTAAACGGGTTGATGAAGGGCACCCTCTCAACGTTTAAATTTCTACAACTAAAAAGCTGGGAGCAAGGCAAGAAATTTACATTGAGCGTAGGCCACATTTTAGAAGAACAACTGGTAACAAAACCACCAGGAAATAAGGAAGTTGCACTCTGGTACTGGCATATTCAGGATATTATGGACGGAGAATTTACGCTGGCTGAAGAACTGTGGGGAAATTACTTGCCGAGGGAGCAGCTGCAGAATATTTGGCAAGTATCTATGCGCACACTTTACCTTATTGTCAAACCTGCTTTTTTAAGGGGAACCCGCCTCTTTTCACTCCATAGGGCATATATATCACCCGAAAAACTATCAAAAATGGGGAAAGGAAGTCGAACCAGCTGTGTTAAATGTGGTTTGGAAAAAGCAACAGACGTGCATATGTTCTATCAATGCCCCGCAATCAGAGTATTTTGGGACACACTCCGAGTATTAATCCGGTGCCGGTGTAAATTTACACCGTGAGAGAGAGATAGCCACAGGAAGGATAATGTTCATTGTGGTAAGCCCGTCAGTGGTCGGTATCTCTTTCGATAAAAGGGCGGAAAGAATGGACATTGGTTCTGAGGTGAATGAGGACAAAAAAAAAAATGTCATCATTGCAGTTAATGCATGCTTTGCTTTAAGCAGGGAAACAATCAGTGCTGCATCAAGAGCTACTGCTTTGTCAATTACAACACTTAGTTTTCCTAAAATAATTTAAGAGGCCCATCTATATCAAACTTCCTTTGAAGAACCCCTTTATATGTAGAGCCTTTTGCAACCACCTTGTAAGGAAGCATCATTAAGTGTTACAAGATCTTCAAGAGACAGTGCACCTTGCCAGGGAGTGTGAAGGTTTTGTACCCCTCTGTGTCCAATAATGCCCTGATTTTCTGAAACATCTACAAGCAACTGCACTGGTGGGTTCAGTACGAAGGAGTAGATTGCATCTATCTCTGCTGCTAATAACCTTACTTGGAATAGAAGCAAAGATCAGTCACTCTGTGGTACTGGTGCCCCTGTCCTAAGAGGGGGATCTTGAAAAAGATCCGAGCAGTCACATTAAGATTAGTAAGGGCATACTCTCTGCATTTACTTTTCAGGAAGTGAAGCAGGCTGGCAGAATCTCCCAAAGCATTGCCTTGAGTGGGTAGTGGTAAGTCGTAGACAGATGGCTTTGATGATTAGAGTAATCTATGTTGATTACCATACTCCATATTTTTTGTGACCGTAAAAGACTAAAGGAAGATCATTTTCTACACATAATTTGAAATTAAATTAATTTAAATTAGGATTAATAATAATATGCCACAATAACTCTCAAAAATGTTTGGGAACTAGAACAATTTTTTTGTGAGTGCTTACAAGTTGATATGGATTACTGCAGGATTCCTGTCAATTAAATTAATTGCGGTTTACAAATAATTGCACTTGTTCCACACCCTTATGGTTGAGGGCAGTCGGCCTGAAGAAAGTCTCAGCATTAAGTCATCAGCAGGGTCGCAATGCATCAAAACAATAGTCTAAGACAAACCTACGAAATGTCAGGAAAACAATTTATTACTTGCGTCCATTGTCGGAGATTAATATCTGCATCTGAAGTTTGCCCTGATCTTGTTCAGGATCGATTTTAAGACATCCACACCTATTGCTTGCTAATGTCACATTTCTAGTGTGCAAAACATTTTTGTTAAATTTTTAGTTAAATATTTTACAACCAAAGAAGATGACCCCAACTCTGGTAAGATGTGGGATCCCCGCTCATCAGTTACAGTCTTTGATGTAATATTTTTAAATGTTATAAACACAAAAAGGGGGCATTGAACACATTTTATTTTGCATAATTGTTTTAAGGCAGTTGCTGTCTGTCCTCCATTTTACTTTTGTTCTTTAGCCTCAAGACGCCTGTGGGTACTCATTGCGCTTTGCAAGTAATAAAATAAAAAAAGTAATACAACATTACTCGGAGTCAACTCCGATTAAATTACACAGTGTACACAATTATTGTTGGTCTATCCTTTTTGGTTGCATTTAAAAAAAACATGACAGTGTGGAGAGTGGTGCCACCACATGGCCACTTCCGCTTCCATAGCCAGCTCTAAGACATTTGCTGTTAAAGAGGTACGTGCATCAGTACATGTTTCAGATGTAGAATTAAAAAATACAGACTCAAAACAGTAGCAAATGTGGGGTGAATTCCCTACCACCCCTTTTTCAGATTCCCTTCTGTTGGGAAGGAGGTGAAAGACAAGCATGCCAGCATACCTGCAATTCCCAACACACATTTCAAGGAATCGAACAAATTCAATTTGCTGCATATGCAGTATTAATAAACACACAAATCAACTTTGGAATGAATAAATAAGGCACAACTATTTGAAAATAATGTGTGTAGTTATAAACCAATAAGATACCTTTCAGCTTTTCAAAAACTTTAATATAGATAGGCTCATTACAAGGATATGGATGCTAAGTCTGTGACAATGGTAGTCACCAATATTTTGTGGGATGCGTAGTCGTAATGGAGCAAAATTAAAAAGTTTAAAGTTAGGGACTAGAATAAACTCATTATAGGAATCAAAAGAATTTTTTATTTTTTATAACAAATATTAATTGGATTGATTTATAGTGCATTTATATGTTGTATTTATGGAGAACATACATATTTCTCTAAGAGCACATTTCCTATATTTTGGCATGTCGCAATCATGTATTTTATATGAGGTACATATATATGTGTGGATGTTTTAGAAGGAGAAAGCCATGCTAGATATGAAAACACTGAAAATGAGAATTACCATTTATGGTGTCATGGAGGTGAATTATTAAATCAATTAAAAACTGTTTTTCTTTGAGAAGCATCTACTAGGTTAGATGTCATGGAGGAACTTAAAAATGAACAAGGTAAAAAGCTCAACATTAAATTCAAACGTTTCTGGAAATAACATGGGTACATGTCAAGCTATTAAAAAACAATAGAAAGTCAAAATTATAAAACAACTGAAATGCTAATTTGTTCATACCTATAACCATTTTCATTTCTAAATATGATGAAATAAATGAAATGCATGAAATATTCATTATTTAAGATAATAGTTAAACAATCTCTTGCCCCAAGATGGTCTTCGGGTGTTTACGCAAAGGTAATTTGAATGTTGAATCATAGTGCAAAAGCAATTTTCTCAAAGAAAATTCACCAGAAATATATACTTGGGGCAACACAGTGGGTTTAGCAGGGTTGAATAGACTCCAATTTCTGGAGCAAACTCTAAATACATACTAGAATCAACTGGCTAAATTTCCCCCACAAGATTATCACTAAAGTGAAGGAGAATCAGTCAGTGTATTTCCTCCAGAAATGTGAAGACTTTCAGTTCCCTCTAAAGTCAAATTGAGGTCCTTGGTATCTAGTTCTGCAACAGCAGGTTGTGGTGAGGAAGGCACATTTAGAATATTCAAGGTCTATATTTCTCCTGCATTGTAGAGAAATCCTATAACAAACTCTTATTTCAATGATTTTGTTCATATTTCAATGATCTTGTGGGCTCAAATTTGAGAATATTTCTCTTAAAAATATCAGGCTTGAAAACAAGCGAGCAGTATTTAATAATTAATCTTCTTTGGGGCTTATTTAACTAGACAGACCTATATGTAACAGGTCAAAATCTGTGAACTATTTTTCCCCCTGAAAAGCAAGGTACTGTGCTCTTCATTTTCAAATAAAGCGTTCCATGAAGGTTTTAAAATAAGACAGTGTACGTGCAGGTAACCAATTTTTACATTTTGCCATTATAAGTTTGAGCAGCAAAATGTTTTTTAGAAGTACCGGAGGGCGCTCGTGGAGGAATCTAACCGATGGCTTCAGTACAAGAGCCATTTCACGAGCTTCGTGCCTGCCAGCGATCAACATGAATGACCAGCAGCTTCAGCTCCAAACTGACAACCCACTGAGGCCATATTAATCCATTCAACAACCACTTGGAAGCCATGCTTATTGCACATGATAAATCAGCCATGCCTCCACCTGTACACTAGTCTCCTGAGCCCCTTTGCGTGTACTAAACTCAACTTTCCGATTGTTCAATCTACTGAAACAACGGAGGTCTACTTTAATACATCACTATAACACTAACTTCTCACCAGAGTTGGATGAGCTAACCGGCTAGTAACATTTTCAATACACGTGTCAAGAGCAAGACAATATTAAGTCTGGAATAAGACACAGCTATTCACAGAAAAGACCTCTGTTCCATCCGATCATTAAATATTCAATAGATCAGCATCCCATGCTCTTCCAATTGACCAGCGACGTTGCTATGGGAGGCGGGACACATCCCTGTTGCCCATCCCTGTTTGCTGATGGCTTTTTATCCCATCCTCTTTTACTCCACTCTCCATGGAGGCCATTTCTGAATTAAACCTAGCTTTTTTTTATAGCTCTAAGTTTAAAAAAAAGTATACAGTTAGCATGTGTGCAAGAGACGTCTGGGTGGCTGTCACTTGTGTTAAACCTGTTGTGTGTATAAGAGAAGATTGAACATTTGCTGCTCATGCTTCATATGTTCTCTGTGTGAGAAAAGTTTGCTCTGCTGTATGTGTTCTTTGTGTATGGGAGGCTTACAGAGCTGCCCAGGTTGCACATCCTTCTATCAGGACAGCATATACTGATCTGCATGTCGACATGCACAGCCTGTGTGAGGGAAGCTTGCACAGCTACCGAGTGTGCTGCTGTTCTATGAGATGGAAACTAGCCTTGTACCTGCCCTGTGCGTGGCTGAAATCAGTCTGTGGATGTTCGGGTTCCTGTCTAATGTGGATCGGGCCTGTCAGTTGCAGGGGTGGTGGAAAGGGGACTCTTCCAAATGGAGCAGGTCCACATCTGATGTGCATGTGGCTGGCCTCTGTCTGAAGTGGCACAGTGGGCAAAATAAGGGACTGGAATAAGGCCGTGAAAAATTACAAGAGGCTGAGATTATTTCAAGCATTCCACGCATCACTTTTTTGTTTCTCTCTGTGTGTGAGAGAAGCTTGCTCTGTAGCTATCCACGCTTTGGGTGTTTTTGTATTCTAGGTGTGTGAGAGAAGCTAACTCTGCAGCTACCCATGTTTTTGGTACATATTCTATGGTTTTGCATGTGAAATATTGTTTTCACTATAAAACAG
The DNA here is from genome assembly GCA_963921515.1 of Calotriton arnoldi. Classification (NCBI taxonomy): domain Eukaryota; kingdom Metazoa; phylum Chordata; class Amphibia; order Caudata; family Salamandridae; genus Calotriton; species Calotriton arnoldi. Next base: position 1,367,710 of record CAWUFW010002424.1, on the reverse strand, counting down.
CCAAGCCGAAAGGATTGACTTTGTCAATTGCTTGATTATTTCACTAATCAGAATAAATGCAGTCTCAGCATTCTAAAGGGTGTCTGCCTTTTGGTTTAGGTAAAATAGAAAGTGGGTGGGGTGATTTATCGGCCCGTTTACATACAATTTCAGTAAATACGCACTTTGTGAGTGCCAAAATGAACCATAAACGTACAAGCCTGAAATTGCATGAAAGCTTTCACGAAAAGCACACTGACCATCTGCACAGCATACTTTGACGAGGTGTTCCTTTTTCATAATCTGTTTTTGTTGTTTGGCAAAGCAGCATGTAGTAGTCATTCAAGAATAAATTCGAGCCTCCGCGAGAAAAGGCACATTCAGATGTAACAGACAACCACGTGCTGCTGTCCTGACTGAAGCTGTCCTAGTGAGGTGAGTAGAAAGCTCAAACATATTTGTGGCTATTCACACATTCTACTTTTTTAGAGAAACACACAAAACACTTGTACTTTCTCTAACAAGGCACTTTCCAGACCCTCTCTCGAAACCCGGACATGTATTTATTTTTTGTCGGAACGCCGCAACAGTCCTCGAAAACCCGGGACTGTCTGGGTTAATCCGGGACATCTGGTCACCCTGACCCGCTCCTGTTTTGAACCTTTGTCTTGGAATCTTCTGATCTTGAAAGGTCTTTCTAACATTTCTTGTTAAAGCCACATCTTCACGGATCGTCCCTTCCGAATTTATTGATGCCCCATCTGTAAGGATCTCTGGACCTACTATTCTCTACTGACTTGGGCTACCCTCTGGTCTTATATTTAAGAGGAGCTCTTGATCCTCTTATGATGGCAGCCTTGGCACATTTGTGTGACCATGAGAGTTTGGGTTCTTATGTTGTTGGTGGGCATTGGTTTGTTTTCATGTACATCAGCTGTTATTTGCAAAATAAGAGCAGATTTCCGAAGCTGCTTAGAAACAAACATTTTGCTCCATTCATTAATTTCTGATTAAATTATATTGGGGGTGATGGAGCGCGATGGTACTCTTTTATTTGTAGGGGTGCATCATAACCACGAGTAGTCTGCACCTACATTTATTCTTTTGTCATGTTAACATTTGGTTATTAGAATGTACTTGGTAATAACATGTGAAAGCGAAATGATAGAATTATTACGTGCCATGTAAAGAAACTAAACGTGGCAGTTATGTTTTGAATAACGTAACCCTTAGCATTTGTTTGTAATCGATTAACGAAGTTGCTCATTTATAATGTAATGTATAGATTTAAACGTGCACCAGATTAAAGTTGCACTCGTTAGTTTAGCGTGTAGAAGTCGTAGGTTGCTCACAATGATTTGCGCATTTGATGTGTTTATGTGATATGATGGTTTAGGAATGCTTAAGTAAAATGCTCACTCATATGCATGGTTCGTAGGGCCTATGCTTCACTCTTATGTTGGCCAATTTCTGTGGGCCTGAATTTTATTCTCCCTGACTGCTCTCGTAATGAGGGAAAAAGCTAAATTCATGTGCATGTTGGATTTGTTCTGTTCTCACGTTTCTGTTGCAGGTGGAGAAAGTCGCCTTTGTTAGTTAGAATAACGTCTTTTGTTTTAGGAGTTAGGCTTGGGGAGGAGAGGATACTTTTATGCAAAGAATGCTGATAATTGGGAGTCGGTGTTCTTTCTCACTGAAGGAGGCCTGGGAATCAAGGTGATTGAGCCAGGAGCTGGGGGTATTGAAAGTAAATGAAAAATCACCTATAAGAAGTGCCCAGCAGGATGAGGTGATCCAGATGCAAGCAGTGGACGGGTTTTGTGTTTTACGTTTTGAATTAGGGACAGTGCCCCGGGGGTTGAGTCAGGAGAAGAGATGAGGAGATCGATGGAGAGGGAAGGAGCATCTTAGAATGAGCTCTGTAGCTTAGGCTACTTGACCCATACAACGTGAGTGCAGTTCTTAGGAAGTCTTCACGCGCTGACACCTTTTCCTGATCGTGTTTGGGGAATGCTAAGTTGGGATGTCACGGTAGTAGTAGCGTAGGGATAGACTAATGCTTTTCACTTATTCACCCCAATTGAAGACAGATCTTGACGTGGGGCCAATTATTGCCTGCGTTCTGGTGCTGGAATTCGTCTTTCTTTTCATGATACAGCATTTCAATCTCGCCCGTAGGTTTGGATTTGTATTAGTTCCAATGTACTTCTACAACCTTGTCTTGAGGTGTCTGTATGTCCAGTTATTTTTGGCTTTGTAATAAACCCACTAACTTGGAATTCGGAGTCTGTGATTCTTCAGAGTCCTGTTCCTTTAAAGTTGTTAGTTTGCCTTAATGAGTTATTTCTCCCCTCTACGCTCCTCAGCAGGTAATAAAGATCAATTGACCAAGGGTTCCGGAGTAAATTTGTAGAGAGGAACCCGGCCCTATCAGGGGTTAGACAGTCTCTCTGGCTGAGCATGTGTCAGTACAAACAAATCTGAACAGTTAAGAACAAGAGGCTAAGCCATGCTGGTAAACCAGAGTCTGCCTCTTGTCCACCATTACATGATCTAGACAGCAAATGGACTAATGCTATTTCATTGAGGAGGGCTGAAGAAGGGAAATACGTGCGATGGCTCTGGACTGGCGCACGCTGTACGGATCCCGCCTCCTATTGCTTAAATGTTAAGCTAAGGGGGACGCTGTGGAGCCCAATATTTGAATCAAGCAACAACATACAGCGTGCCGACACTGCATCAAGCAAATTGTAAATGTCACAGAAATTTAGATTTAGAAACAATTAGCACTGGTGTTATACTCAAAAAGGGAACTTCTCTGCAAAGATAAATAATTAAAACAAAGAAAATAAGAATCCCCTTCACACAGGTCACGTAAAGCTCTAAACAGTCATGCTCTCCTTATTTACATATCTAGCTTTTTGGAGATTAGGTGAACTCTGGCAGACAGCGGGGGTGTACAGCCAGCCTTCAAATAAGGTCTAGAAGTTTGTTTTTCAAGGGACTTATCTGGGGTTTAAGACAGGGACGTTTTAGCGCTTCTAATGCGACTTTTGTATTGCATTCTTGCAATCTGTGAAGATTTTCAAGTCGGGCCTGCGATTGGCATCCTCTCCTTCCAAGGGGCCTCTCTTTCTTCATCAGTATCAGCTGGGTTTGCTTTATGAATAATTGGAATACTTCAGTGGCTTTACCATTTAGATCATGTTACTGCCAGGCTCTTGGAAAAAAATGAGGTTGCTAATGTGCCCTTGTCACAGCAAAGCTGACCCTGCTGCAGGTTCGACCAATTATAGTAGCGCTGATTAGGCGCCCCTGTCATTTGTGTGCGTTTAAGGTGTGTTCCTCCTCTGTACACTACCGTTGACACTTTCGTTGTTGGCTTCATTTCTGCTCTTTGTAGCATCTTTATGGCTCGTCCATTCACTGGTATATTGCAAGACTGTCTACAAGACATTGTGCTTTATAGTAAATTCATTCTAAATTCTTTCTAAATGAGAAAGGAAACCAGCAGAGGTCTACAAAAAAAAAAAAAAGCAAATATGAATCGAACAAAACGGAAGGCTGCCAATATTATGAATTTGCTTCTGATCAAACAGAATTCGAGAAGGTTTAAGATCGGTCCGGTTTCAGTGCCAAGCATAACTTTTTACAAAGAGTGGAGTCCCTAAATCTAAACTCTACTGGAAGAGAAGATTGGGACAGATGCAGCTTTGTTCTTTCACTTCCTGTCAAAGCAGTCAACAGGAAGATTAATGCGCAGAGCCAACCGCAGCCATCCTGTTTCATATGCACTCTTTTCACAGCTGCAGTGACCCACCGAGGCCCCAGGCGCATAAGAGGTACAACACATACAGACCTGTGAGCATCCTTCCGGCACGAAAGGAAAACGCTACAACTTGGTTTACTGTTGTGCTCGTGCCATATAATTACAGTTTCCTTCATTACAAAATTAATAAACAATAACCGGCCAATATTTCTCCTATAGATGATTTTAATTAGAAATCGCCTGCAATGGCAAATGAAAGAGCCAGCGTAAATGCAATTCTTAACTCGCCAAAGAACAACCAAAGCACAGTACTATGTGGCCCCCATGTCATTGGGACACCTAATGTCAGAGCATTCTGGGAACTGTAGTCTTGGTTCAATTCAACCTAAGCAATTCATGACCAGGACTGGAAAGGTTGTGTTTTGTCAACATGGAACCACCTCGTATCATAACGTTACGTTTCATAAGCAAAACATACACTTCTCGTTGACACTAAACTATACCAATGTAGCCATGATGATTTTCGATAATCACATTTTAAATTGACAGGCTGTGCAATTAACATGGAAAGATGCTATTTTCTGTTGCACACTGAGTTGAACATTAGATAAAGAAAAATGGGCTAGTTCAATTGAAGTGACACATGTATCATCATGTCCCTTGTGTTTTGTGGAATGGTCTCTATACACTAGTTGTATCTGCTGTGTCTTTGATAGCGACACCAGTCGCAGCTACTGGCCTACTGCCTTGGTCTCTGCTCCAAATGTGGAACTGATGTCTGTACTCTAAAGGATGACAGGGCCTTCTCCTTATCGGCTCAGCCTTGTTTAAGTGATTGGTCAATTTGCAGCTATAGACTTGCGTGCACAGCCCCACACCCAGTAGTTTATAGTCCTGACTCTTCCATGTGTAGGAGAGTCTTAGAAGCTATGAGTCTCTCTCTCTCTCCCCTTCCCATCCCTCCCTCCCCTGGATAAGCCTTTGTAGATGGTGGCCATCTTAAAAACCAGGCACTGAGAGGGAGCATGGCCATGATGGCAGCCAGAGAACATCAGCTGAATTAACCTCAGCAGAGCGTGATTCCCCTATGAGGACCCTTGCTCCACTTTGCCACGACTGCCTACTAGTCTGTGGAGAGGGTTCAGTGGTGGTGCAGCCTGATAGAGGGTGAGAACGAGTGGGAACAGAGTAGAGTAGCACCTTGGCATGCAAAGAAATTGCTGGCTTATTTCAGGTGATGTGCAGGAACAGTTCTGCCCAGGGCACAGATATGGTCCTTAACTTGCATGGCAGTTGCGGACATGGCTGTAGTGTAAGAAGGGTGGAAAATGAATATATTTTCCAACCAGTGTCGATATTTCTTTTTTGAAATTGTTAGGACTGACACATTTTCTCGTGTTTAGAAATATTGCTTGACATTGCAACTTGCATTCAAACAAAAATACCCGTGTTTCCTCAGTACAGAGACTTTATCTGCAAAGGATGTTCATTGAAGAACAGAAGCAAACATAACAAGCAAACGCAACATGTTACACATCTGTGAAACCCGAAATGAAAAAGTGCTGGGTGAAACGCCGGGCCTAAATTGATCCCTTTAACTACAATCGGTAAAAACTTAATCCCAGTTAGTCCTGGGCCTGTACCCTTCTGACAGTTTTATACGCCTGTTCAATACCAATTTTAGTTCAAGAAGCATTCATATCAAAACATGGCCTGAACCCTGGTCCATTGGACATGAAAAAGGGTTTCTTTATCAATACGAAAGTGTATTTAAGCTATATTGACTTCTCTATGGTTTTTGACAAGAGCAATGAGCCTTAAAGGCCCTTAAATTAACCCTTCTGGTTCTGGTGGATAATCTGTATAAAGAGAGGTGTTTTGAGGAAGGGGTGGACAATCACTGCTACTGGCACATGGATATCTGACTAGTGCCTAGTATTTTATTTAGCAATATCAGCATCCTATGGCACAGCAAGGTCTTTAAGAGTTGCAGGATCCATGTCAAGACAGGAAGGAGGAAGGAGTGAGTGTTTCAACTCCTCATTTGTAAGATGGTGCAACCGACAAGATTTTGCAATGAGACAAGAGTTGAAAAGGTACTCAATTTTAAAATATAATCTACGTAATATAGAGAATCAGTTAATAAATATAATTTTCCTGAAGTGAAGTTATTAACAAGCACTTCAATATATTTTCAACAGATTGAAACCAATTTCAAACAGTTAATAGTAAGCATTCTCTATGCGATTTATAATACACATAAAGAGGGAGTAAGAAAGAGATTATGAGGATATAGATTTATTGGCTACAACACGTTTCTCAGGTCGAAAAATTCTCAGAGACCTGAGCAACAGGGAGCATTTGAGCATGTACAGATAATGCAGACAACTGAGGGACAGAGAAAACTGTGATATCTTTTTTGGAGAACTAAGTAAGTGGCATGCTTGGTGTAGTAGCAACTTGCGGAACAAGGAAGTGTTTCATGTGTTTAGGGAATGAAAAATGCCTGCATACGTTTGGCAAATAACACCTATAAATTACTAGGAGGGGAGGGGTAATTGTGTGTGATCGTCTCTCGTGCCAATGCACTGAGTGTTCCGCCGCTCTACTAGGATGCAAGTGAGCTAGGAAGGTTTTCAAATAGTTTAAACAGTTCTAGGCAACAATATCTATGCTTTACCCATCGACTATTTAAACTGAACACAAAATACAGAAATGTAAGTACCCAGAAAGCCCATTACAATTGTTACTACAACCATGAATATGAAATCCTGAAATGCACCAACGGTAAACCGAAGCTAATCTAAAGCCTGAACCTCACCCTAGACCCAGACATGATAATTAGTATAATGCTAACTCTAAAACTTACCCCTAGCCCTGTATACGGACCCTAAATGTAATGCTATTCCTAAGCCATGAACCGACTAGCCTAATGCAAACCTTCATTTAAAATCAAGAGACTTTAGTATATGCTTTCCAAATATATTTTTTCAAAATGAAAGTATTTCAAGTTCTCATGTTCATGTTTTAGGTTTAACTAGAATGAATGACTGTATACCAATCGAACTCAATAAACAATGGGGTGACCCTGTGTCCCTCAGAACCTGGGTAAAGGATTATAAAAGTACAATGGTTCTGTCGGGTATAACCACAATATTTCTTATAAGTACAATGTTTCTTATAATTACAATTCAGTTACATGGACAAATTATTTCCTACACAGATTGAATGTGAATACATTAGGCAAGGAACACACAAAGGCGAAGTAATCGGATTTTATGGGTAATACAATATTTAATATAAATTACATCATTTATATTAACCCACATTTAAAGAATTTATGTTGCATTCACAGCTGCCAAAATTGTGAAGATTAACGTAAGTGGTGATCAAGTGACATAGTGTGATGGGTGACACAATAAGTGCGTAATATGTACAAGGTGGTTAAAATATATACAAAATGGAAAAGGCCAGAATAAATACAATGGCCCTGCTACTCTGTACAATTCAGTGTTTTACGAGCAGGGACTCGAACTGAACCAGAGTAGCGTCGACGTTTCAACCCTATATGTGCGATTTTAAATCATCACAGCGGGTCTTCATCAGGACTGAAGTGGGGAAAGGAATGGCAGCCTAACAAGAACCAGGGTTATTCCTGGTAAGGCTCAGGTCAGAAATGATCAAGGGCCCATCTGGTGATAATCGAGAAAAATCTTGTAGTGAGTCCTACACGACTACGAAGGACGGCGACTGTATGCGATCAAGCGGCAGGAGTCTCTACTGCCCTTCTACCTGAAATCTCGGATTTGCATTCCATATCAAACACCAAAGACGCTCTTTATAATCGCCGTCCTTCGTAGTCGTGTAGGACTCACTACAAGATTTTTCTCGATCACCAGATGGGCCCTTGATCATTTCTGACCTGAGCCTTACCAGGAATAACCCTGGTTCTTGTTAGGCTGCCATTCCTTTCCCCACTTCAGTCCTGATGAAGACCCGCTGTGATGATTTAAAATCGCACATATAGGGTTGAAACGTCGACGCTACCTTCTGGTCCAGTTCGAGTCCCTGCTCGTAAAACACAAATTGTACAGAGTAGCAGGGCCATTGTATTTATTCTGGCCTTTTCCATTTTGTATATATTTTAACCACCTTGTACATATTACGCACTTATTGTGTCACCCATCACACTATGTCACTTGATCACCACTTACGTTAATCTTCACAATTTTGGCAGCTGTGAATGCAACATAAATTCTTTAAATGTGGGTTAATATAAATGATGTAATTTATATTAAATATTGTATTACCCATAAAATCCGATTACTTCGCCTTTATTGTGTGTTCCTTGCCTAATGTATTCACATTCAATCTGTGTAGGAAATAATTTGTCCATGTATACCAATCGAAGCATGCCTTCTTGCATAAATCAAAAGACACACAATTGATGGACGGAATGCAGAACAAATTAAAACATTCACCCCCAATCAAGAGATCTGGGTAAAATCCATCATTCTTTTGCTCACCATGCCACCCCAGTTTAGACCTGGCCATATGCAAATCAGTCTTGACCCTGTGCCTCATGGTAACAGTCCAGCGCGAACTGCCAAGCCAGGTCCTCCCTGGACTGAAAACATGCATCCTAGGACCAGTTTCGGGGTTTCACCCCTCATCAGCCTGGATAGCTAGAATCCAGTGGCACAGTGAGCCAGAGTCCCATGTCTGGGAATACCCGGCGCACTTGGGGCGAGAAAGCAAAAGACACACAATTGATGGATGGAATGCAGAACAAATCAAAACATTCACCCCCAGTCAAGAGATCTGGGTTAAATCCATCATTTTTTTGCTCACCATGCCACCCCAGTTTAGACCTGGTCATATGCAAATCAGTCTTGACCCTGTGCCTCATGGGAACAGTCCAGCCCGTACTGCCAAGCCAGGTCCTCCCTGGACCGGAAACATGCATCCTAGGACCGGTTTCGGGGTTTCACCCCTCATCAGCCAGGATAGCTTGAATCCAGTGGCACAGTGAACCCGGGACCCACGTCTGGGCATACCCGGCGCACTTAGGGCGAGAAAGCTAGCCTGGCTGATATGGGGAGTTACCCCGAAACCGGTCCCAGGATGCTTGTTTCCGGTCCAGGGAAGACATGGCTTGGCAGTTCGGTCTGGCCTGTTCCCATGAGGCACAGGGTCAAGACTGATTTGCATATAGCTGTGTCTGAACTGGGGTGGCGAAGTGAGCTAAAGAATGATGATGGATTCAAACCAGATCTGTGACTGGGGGTGAGTGTCTGAAAAGTTTCAGCGCTCCGTCCATCATCTCCTTGTGTTTGCTTTGTTTGCCCTAAGGTGGCAGGGTATGCCCAGACGTGGGTTTCTTGCTCACTTTGCCACTGGATTCAAGCTAGCCTCTGATGAGGGGTGTTACCCCGAAACCGGTCCCAAGATGCTTGTTTCCGGTCCAGGGTAGACATGGCTTGGCAGTTCGGTCTGGCCTGTTCCCATGAGGCACAGGGTCAAGACTGATTTGCATAGAGCTGTGTCTGAACTGTGGTGGCGAAGTGAGCTAAAGAATGATGTTGGATTCAACCCAGATCTGTGACTGGGGGTGAGTGTCTGAAAAGTTTCAGCGCTCCGTCCATCATCTCCTTGTGTTTGCCCTAAGGTGGCAGGGTATGCCCAGTCGTGGGTTTCTTGCTCACTTTGCCACTGGATTCAAGCTAGCCTGGCTGATGTGGGGTGTTACCCCGAAACCGGTCCCAGGATGCTTGTTTCCGGTCCAGGGAAGACATGGCTTGGCAGTTCGGTCTGGCCTGTTCCCATGAGGCACAGGGTCAAGACTGATTTGCATATAGCTGTGTCTGAACTGGGGTGGCGAAGTGAGCTAAAGAATGATGATGGATTCAACCCAGATCTGTAACTGGGGGTGAGTGTCTGAAAAGTTTCAGCGCTCCGTCCATCGTCTCCTTGTGTTTTCTTGCATAAATCAGCACAACAAATATGGGCAAATGGTTTGCCCAGATTACCAACTGAGCTCTTTTCCTTGTCACAGTCTTAACAGTATAAGGGTTTGTGAGGACAGCCAGTCACGCTTGTCTGCACACTCGCTTGGATTCTCTTCCTTCAGGTATATGTTCTGGCGCTTTAAGCCGAGTATCTGCAACGTCATTAGGTCAACAGTATTGGTTGTTACTTAAAATTGCTTTTCTTTCTCAAGCTCTGATCTGTCCTATGCAATCTGATCAGTTACTGGTCATGCATAAAGCTAACAAGCAATGCTTTCAGATCATATGCAGGACACCACTGATACAAATGGAAGGGCCCTCCTTTAAAATTTGGGTGGGGTCTGGATATTCCTGCACATTCAGTGTCTCTCTTCCCAAATGCCAACAGTGACTACTCAACTGGCCTCCTGTTAGTTATTCAAAGGCCTTGGGAAAACCCAGGGAGTTTAATAAGTGTGGAACACATTGGCCTAAGTGAACCCCCTTGACTCCAACCCAAGTTGTTGACATAATATTCAAGTACAGATTGTACAACAATGGTTGATTTGTCATTTTGATTTAGTTCTATCTAAAGAGACTGCGCCTGCACAATCACGTGCCCTGCATTGATCGCTGCGGGGCGATTTTTAGTCTAATTGCATAGTGTGCTGACACCGACAGAATGGCTTACATTTGACTTGTTATGACCACGCCTCGTATTTTTCCATCTAAAAATGATCTCATATTCATAAGACATCCACTCTAAAAGGAAAGAATCCGGCATGTGAAATGGACTTGAAGGCACAATAAAACCGCTGTTTGGCCACTGTGATCTCATCTTCCTGTTACAAAATACTTCAGAAAAAAGGGAACTTTATAAATAAATGAACTCTTGGGAATTCTTTCACTATGCCTCTGGTTTCAGGCTACAGCAGAACAGCACTTTAGAAAACTCTGTTTTTCATGTATTTTACGGCTGCTTCTATGGCACACTGCTTACAAATTAATTTAGTTTGAGAGAAGGGTAACTGAACAAGTCAATTTAACTATTGCAGATGCACAACACAGCTAATTGTAAGAAATAGATTTGACACATTATTTAGGATGAACATGTCCTGAATACCAAACATTGCCATGTTTTTTCAAAGATTGAATGTTAGAGTTTTGTGTTGAGTTACTGTGTAAATATCAGAACCACAGGAGCGCCTGTGCACTTTATGAAGACTAAATCTGACTTTCAAACATATTTTTCGCTACAAAAAGTAGCTTGAGACACAGAATGTTTTGAAAATTACTCTGGCCAGCGGAGACGGATTCTGCAGTCGTCCCGCGCATGCAGTAACTGATGCAACGTAAAATGTACACAAACACATCATCTACACAATGTTTATAAACCCGGCTAATGGAAGGAAGAATGAAAGAAAATGTAATTTCCTTTATCAACTATGAGCATTCCATTATGTTTCTAGACAACACAAAACGAACCAAATTATGCATGATCAGGCAAGAAAAGTAAAGTTTTTTTGCAAGAATGCCAGTTGTGCTGATACAAGCCGAGTCATTACATTACGGTAAGTACATTATAAGAACCTTTACATCACATTTTTTTTTTTATATTGGGAGTGCCTTTACTTCGCAGTTTTAAGGTAGATATATATATATATGAATATGAAAAAAACAAGGTCTAAAGTTATGTTATAGTTAGGTTTGGTTATAATATCTTACTTTGCTTTAAAAAAGACCAGAGAAATTCACTGAAAAAAACTAAAGCTAAAGTTTAACGTGACATTTGGGAAAAATGTCAGTTAAAACGGTAAACTCAAAAAAAGAATTGAAATTCACCAGTTATAGTTAACTCAAATAACTATAACCTGCACCCTTCACCACACACAGTGTTGTCATCAATGATGTCATTTCAGATGTTGCATTGATGTTATCAATGATGTCATAGAGCATGTCATGAGTGATGTAATATGTGAGGTAATAGACAGTGCACAGTAGATGAACCTTTTTTGGGGAAAGTTTTGTTAAGATTCATCAAACAGTGCCAAAGTTAATAGCAAACCAACAAAATCAATTTCCTATGTACTAGCTATAATTACACAGTAGTGAATGCCACTATAATAGATATATATCTATATAAAATTCTCAAAATTAATGTAAGTAAACATTTTTTAACAACTTTACGTTTTGAGAAATTAAAGACACATTTTGGCGTTAAGGTATACAATGAAGGTCTACATATAGCGGGGGATATTTCAAGGGGGCAGTGCTTTGTACATCTAGACAGCTTAACCCTTGGGCAACTCGAATTCGGCATCCAAGGCATCTCCCCCTTCCCTTCATTGGCACAAAAAAGAAACACCCCACAGTACAACATGTTAACCTCTTGTCCGATTATCCTGGAGGTGACTGGCTCCCTGCCACTGAGGAAGGCATCTCACACACCCAGGAAGCTCGCAGAGTCTTAGACATTATCATAGGTATCCCTCCAAACTTTTGTTGTTGCCTAAGCCTAATATATATAGTGAAGGGGCGCCAGGTAGTATCAAACTTAACCACTCTATCGCGGACAATTCTGTGAGTTATTCCATTGCATAAATGGACCACAACTTGCCCCACTACTTATTAAGTGAAGGTACCTGTTGCTGTTTCTACAGCTAAGTCACACTCAGACATGGGGCCAGTAGAGGGTGAGAGAATAGGTTTACCCATTGGGGTCGTCATGGGGTATAGGCAAAGTTCCCCCGGGTCTCCCAGGAACTAGGAGTGGGTCTAGGGGCATGGAGACATTAGCGATTGACTGTATCGTGAGGGGGACTTTGTTCCCAAAAACTTTTGAAATCTTGGGCATGATGCCATGTATGTAAGAAGGTACCGCTATCCCCACAATCCTTCCAGCATAGCTCCGAACCCCCAGACATTTTATGAAGGCGCACTGGCGTGAGGTACCAGCGTGTTAATATTTTGTAATCATTTTATAAATAGCTTAGGCAAATGGAGGATTTTGAAGCCCTCTGCCAGATAGACCCACAGGTTTCCTTGGTGATGTCTATATCCAGTTTCCTTCCCACTGTGCCACAAAGGCATGCTTCTTGGTGGGGGGGCAAGACCTAAAATATAACGGTACAGCCAAGATATCCCCTTAAGTCGAATATTATTGGTGTATAGGGTTTCTATTGGTGTCTCATCCCAAAGGGATGCTCTACGAGTCGGCTCCCTCCCCGTCAAGTGTAGGGCCTGCATAACCATATAGGTGTCCCATCGGGTCAATGCATATTTCTCAGTGAGTTCCTCCCTTGTCCACAGGTCCCCATCATTGTAGAAGTTCTTCAAAGCAGGTGACCGACCCTGGTCCCAACAAAAAGGACCAGGGTCTGATTTGCCTGGAGGGAAGTCGTGGTTATTGACTGGGGGGAGGGGTCAAACGGAATGGCTAGGTTGGAATTGCATGCTTTCGTCGTACAATTTGCCAGTGATTCAGTAATGTGGCCGTTAGTGGAGAAGCCTGTCCAGGCCGAAGCTGGAAGCCACAGAAGTTCTCCAAGAGGGACCGGGGAGAAAGCTTGTTCCACCCGTACCCAAGGTTTGCCCTCTCGATCATAGTTCCAAAGGAAGGACGTATGTGGGCCACCAGAATGTACGTTCTAATGTCCGGGAAACCCAGATCCCCCTCAGCTATGGGTTGGGGCAAGAAAGACTTTGCCACCCTTGGTGGTTCAAAAACGTCCTTACAATGTAATGACTTCTGATGTAACTCGTCTGATGTAATGGTGTCCGATGTATGGCCTACATAGTAAAGGTAACATTCCACTTTGCAATCTGGATCCTATTTGCAACCTTAATGCTTTCATTTGGATTGATGACTTTGTGAATTATTATTTGGACTAGACTATGCTGCTGAATGCTCTGACTTACTGGTTTGATCCACTCTGAACCTGAGACATATTAACCTCAAACCTTCTAACTGTAGTGTGAATCTTTTTTTTTTTTTTTAAACACATTTTATTTGCATTTTGGTAACAGTAATACATTCTCATGGCTTTTCTTGTTCACACACATTCTTGGTTAGTATTTCAGATTTACATTCACTGTCTAGTCAGCTGTTGTTCACGCCATGCGTCCTATTTCATGCCATGCTTCACCTAACTATGCTGTTCCCGTTGTAAGGCGCACACATTCCAGTAAGGTGGTCTAACGTTTCCTCCCCAACTTTCCCTCCATCCCCTCCCCACCTCTCACTGCTGTCGACTAATCGGTCACTTTGGCTCCCGCCTTGTGTGTCGTCTGGGTCACTCTCTGTATTTCTCTACCGAGGCAGGTCTCACCCAAACCCTCAGGGCTGTAGGCGCTGTGCGGCTGTGTTAGTTTTGTTATGCACATTACTCCCTCTCCTGTTCCTGGTTGTTAGGGCTATCTGCGCGGGACCTAGCCTGTGGGGTGCTGGGAGTGGACTCCCGGTCTGCATTTTTCAGGTCATCTACTAGGGCTCCCCAAGCCTGCACTCTCTCCAGTCTGCCTATGCCACGCTGTGCATTCCGGAGCAGTATTCTATTTTTGTAGCCCGCCCATTTCTCCAATTCCCGGTTCCAGTTTAGTACACTAGGGCCCGCTGGGGCCTTCCACTTGCTCGTTAATTCGCGCTTTGCTAATATATATGCTAGGTCCTGGAACCTCACAGTGACTTTGGTCTTGGCGGAGTGGGGGAACAGGTTAAGCAGCACGTGGTTTGGGGTGCATGGTATCTCTTTTCCTGTGACGCGCGCTGTTTCCCTAATCACTTCTTGCCAGTACCCTTCAAGCTGTGGACAGCTCCACATCATGTGGATGTAGCTAGCTCCTGCCTCCTGACAACGTGGGCAGCTCGCATCATCTCGGTAGAAATATCGATTGATTCTGTCCGGTGTGATGTATGCTCTATGCAAAGTGTAAAAGCTAATTAACTGGAATCGTGCATTGCGGGATACCTTAGTGGCCCTCAGGAGTGTATTTTCCCAGTCCTTATCTTCTATGGGAGTACCAAGGTCCTCGAGGCTCCCACTTGGCCCGCAGGCCCCTCCAGTGGCTGCGTGGAATCTCGTCGAATGGCTCGGTAGAGGCACGATACAGCTTTGATGACGCCCCCTGCTAAACTTACATATTCGCATGTGGAGTGTGTAGGCGGCTCGGTTGTCCCCAGTGTCTGCGCATGGCCCCTGTGACCGCCCCATATATTAAAAAGTGTCCCTGTGGGATGTCCCAATCTGCTCGGAAGTCCGTGAATGTAAGTAGTTCCCCGTCTCTATAAAGATCCCCTATTTTAGTGACCCCCGCGTGCGCCCATTCTTCTAACCCTCTCCAGTGACCCCCCATGCGGGAGCGCCTCTAGTAATGCCACCGACATCTCTGGGGAGTAAGGACGTTTGGTCTTTGTTTTTTGTAGGCATCTAGCCCAGCAGCGCCTCAGAACTCTATGCTCTGAGGAGCTCATCCTTCGCGGTTTAACGGTGCCCATTAACGTGCTCATGACATCGGCCCTATCTGGGGTGAATGGGGGCTTCCTCCGATCTGGATCCAAGCTTCCTGCTACCCATTGCATGAATCGTTGGAGCTGTCCTGCTAGGTAGTAGCTCTCCATGTCCGGGACCGCTAATCCCCCCTCCCCCTGCGCCCTCCTCAATGTGGTCAAGGCTACTCTGTTTCTGCCTGACTCCCAGATGAAGGCAGTGATAAGAGAGTCAAGGGATCGGAACCATGCGCTGGGGATCCACACCGGTAATGTGGTGAAGAAGTATAACAGTCGGGGCAGAGCTATCATTCTCAGTAGGGAAATTCGCCCCGCTACCGAAAGGGGTAGAGTTCCCCAGAAGGTCATACAACTCTTCAACGATCGTAGGGCCCCCCCTACATTCCCCTCCTGGACATCAGTGAGGTCGTGGTACACTTTCACGCCCAGATATAAAACAGCGCGGCTCCCACTGCTGTCCCTCTAACCCCATATGAGGTGGGATATCCCTTGTCGCTGGAAAGAGTCGTGATTTCTGCCAGTTGACGCGTAGCCCCGAGAGGGCTCCGAACTCGTCCATCATGTGCCTGGCCCCCCTCAGATCCGTATCAGTGTCTTTTAAAAATAGCAGAAGGTTGTCCGCGTATAATGCAATGTGGTGTGTCTGATCAGCTAGTCGGATACCCTCATAGGGCGTCCCAGAGCGCGCTCTACACGCAAGCGGCTCTACCGCTAGGGCAAATAAAAGGGGGGAGAGGGAGCATCCCTGTCTCGTACCCCTTTCCACCCGATATTGTGCTGAGATGGTGCGACCTGGGCGGACCCTCGCCACTGGGTCCCTGTATAGCACTTTAACCCACCGGACGAACCCCTGTCCAAGCCCCATTCGCGTGAGCACCGCATTTAAAAGTTCCCACTCAAAGCTATCGAATGCTTTCTCTATGTTGATAGCAAATATCGCTCCCCCCGGGGCCCCCTCTACGCTCCGTTCCAGGACGGCGAAAAGACGTCTGATATTGAGAGTTGTATTTCTGCGAGGAATGACTCCTGCTTGGTCTGGATGGACTTAAGAGGTCATATGTGGCAGCAGTCTGGTGGCCAATATTTTACTTAGTATTTTAAAATCTAAATTGAGCATCGATAGCGGCCTGTATGCAGTGCACTCCGTCGGGGCCTTGTCGGGCTTGAGCAGGGGGATCACCACTGCCTCCCGTGTAGTCTGCGGTAGACTCCCTCTGTCCCATGTCTCCGCGTATAGTTCCACTAATCTAGGCGCTAACTCCGCAAGATATGTGGCATAAAATTCCTGAGGTAGTCCGTCTGTGCCCGGGGTTTTCCCCAGTGCCATGGCTTTAACTGCCCCCCTGATTTCCTGTTCCGTTATCTCAGCCCCTAGTAACTCTGCCTCCTCTGCCTCAAGGGTGTGCAGTGGGAGGGGTGACAGATAGTCAGTGATCCTTTCTACCTCTCGGTGGGCGGAGCTTTTGTATAATTGGGTATAATAGTCACGGAAGCGGTTATTAATCTCCTCCTGTCTATGTAAAGGTCGTCCCGCCTGGTCATGAATTGTTAGTATGGTACTGCCTCGCCTGGACGGATTGGCTAGCCATGCCAATAGGCGCCCCTCCTTGTCTCGTTCAGCGTGTGTCCTATCTGTGTATGTCTGGTAGTCAAAGCAACGCAGTCGCTCTTCCTGCACTGCTACCTCTTCTTTGGCCTCCAGTAGTTCTTGTCGTAGTTCCGGGTGTTCCGGCCGCCTATGCTCTAAGTCCCTGAGTGCTGTATCTGCTCTTTCTACGTCTGCTGTAAGTGTCCTACGAACCCCAATAGACGTTGCCATACACCGTCCTCTGATGACGGCCTTAAAGGCCTCCCATTCCGTGGTTCTAGAGTCCGTGGAGGCGGCATTGTCAGTGAAATATTGCATGATATGTTCCCTAGTCTCTTGCAGGAAGACTTGGTCCTCTAGGGCCTCTGGTTTGAGGCGCCATGTAGGGATGGGTTGCAGTAGTGTCCCCCCCTTAACTTAACCATGAGCGGGTTGTGGTCCGAGACCGTTCTGGTCAAGTATTCAGCTCCCTCCCCCCCCCCCCCCCGAGATGTGTATAAATGTCACGCGAACATGCAAATCGTGGGTATGGGAGAGGTGCAAGTATTCCCTGTCAGCAGGATGTGCACTGCGCCATGTATCCACTAGTCCCCAGTGAGTTTGCCATTCCCGAAAGGATCGAGCCACATTGTGCACAGGGGAGTCTCGGAGCGGTGGGTGTGATCTGTCCAGGTCGGGGTCCGCTATGCAATTGAAGTCTCCCCCTATTAAAACCGCCCCTGTCATGTATGGTGCTAAGACTCCTGATAACTGCTCTAGGAAGCGAATGTGGTCCACATTTGGGCCCTATATATTGACGAGGGTAATGTCCTGCCCATCAAGTCTCCCAGAGACAATTACATATCGCCCCTCCGGGTCAATTTTGTGCTTGATAGGCTGGAAAGGGACCCCCGCCCGTACCCAGATCAGGACTTTCCGGGCAAATGCTGAATATGATGTGTAAAATGCTTGACCTCTCCAGCGTCTGCGCAGCGCCGCACCCTCTGGGGCCAATGTGTGGGTCTCCTGAAGCATGGCTATTTGTACTCCCCGCCTATTCTATTGAGAAAATATTTTATACCTTTTGCGCATGGAGTGCATGCCCCTAACATTCCATGATATTATGTTATAGGTGGCCTTTTGTCGGTTGCATTAGTGCTCAGATTCTCCTGTGCTCGTGCCCCTGTACCCAGATCAACCTTGAAACTCCGGCAGGTGTCCCATGCGGGATGACATGGTGTATTCCTTACCCCTGTCGACAGCAGCGCCCCCCCTGTTACTTCCAAAACTAGATAAACATCCCAACTCCCCCTCCCCAGGACAAGTGAGAACGTCTCTCCCATCCAAACCTAGCACTCTCGTGCCTTAACAGTCGGAGTCCGAAAGTGGTGGCTAGGCCAGTGTTCGCCTGGAGGACAGCCGTCCTCTCCGCCCCCCCGGTTACCCCCCCCAGTGTATAGGTCAGATTCAAATATATAGGGACCCCTCTTGGCGTTGTGTAGGGCGACTCTAGCGCCATTCCCCACTGCCCAACAGTATAGTCCCAGTTGTACATACGTGTTCGATCTGCATTACATCAGGTCGTCGGCTGATCTTGGGGTTATGAGCGGCAGGGCCTGGTCGGTATCTCCCATCATGCTCATGCTGGTCTCAGAGTCCGAATCTCTTTGTTCCCCCTCAGAATGCAAGGGAGTGTCCCGGGTGCTTGCCATGCTCAATGAGACCACCGCTGCGATCGCACTTGCTCTGTCCCTGTGTGTCTCCTCCAACGTCGGGTGGCCCTTTGATTTCGCTCCTCTGTCAGGGGAGCGTGCATGTTTCGGCTCAGCTGGGTCATTGTCTTCTCCGGTCTCTGGGGGTCTTGCTCCTCTATCCACTCCCAAACCTCCCGAGGCATAGTGAAGAATGTGGTTCCCCCTGATCGTACTATGCGAAGTCTGGCTGGGAATACCATTGAGTAGGACACCCCCATTTGGCGCAGTTTCCTCTTGGCCATGACAAAGGACTCTTGTTGACGTTGCACCTCCCGGGAGAAATCAGGGAAAATCCTAACAATGCTGTTGTCCACTTTGAGTTGTCCTTTGAGGCGTGCTTGGCTCAATATATGATCTCTGTCCTTATAGAAGAGGAGGCGGGCCACCACTGGTCGCGGCGGTCGGCCAGGCAGGGTGCTCTAGCGGGGACTCTATAAGCCCGCTCCAGGGTGAAGAACGTCGACAGGCCCTCTTCAGCCACGGTTGTGCGCAGCCAGTGTTCAAGATA
Source organism: Calotriton arnoldi (assembly GCA_963921515.1). Lineage (NCBI taxonomy): Eukaryota > Metazoa > Chordata > Amphibia > Caudata > Salamandridae > Calotriton > Calotriton arnoldi. Next base: position 1,348,640 of record CAWUFW010002424.1, on the reverse strand, counting down.
TGCCACCATATTGTTCCCTTTGACTTTTTCTGGCAGACCTGTGACCCTAATGTTATTGCGGCGTGCCCTATTTTCTGCATCCTCCGCACGCTGTTCTAGAACCAGGACTCTTTTTTCTATGACCGTGACTTTCCGCGCGGTCTCAGTTACTGGTGGCCTCAGGCTTTCCACCTCCTCCTCTGCTGCCGTAACCCGGTCAGTAAGCTTTCTGTGGTCTGCTCTTAGTAGGCCCAGGTCTTCCCGGATTGTGTCGATCTTGGTCTCCACTGCTGTCTGCGATTTCTCTATGGCCTGCAGGATGTCTTGGAGTGTTAGCTCCCCTTGGGGCAACACCTGGTCGGTTCGGGTCCCCCCGCGTGTGCGTGCCTCTCCGTTATCGTCGCTCGCCGATTCCTGGTGTTCAGTATCTAGTTTCTTGGTGACCCGCCCCATGTTGCTGTCGGATGGAAGTGGGTCTCAGTTGGCTCCTAGTTGCCCTACTGTCCGTCCCCGCACTCTCCGGTGCGGGCAGCGCACTGCCCGCCGGTATCCCGCCGAAGGGGGTCTGGTGGGGCCTTGGTGACCCGCCCCATGTTGCTGTCGGAATATGAGATGTCTGAAAGGGCCCCGGCCCAAGTGTGCTCAGTTCCAGACTCACCCAACGTCCCCAAGCCAGAAGAGCAGTTGGGCTTGTCGGCTGGTGGTGTGTCTCCCTGTGTTCCGAAGGTGGGCTGTCTCGTAGTGGCCCCTAGGGTATTCCTCGTCCCCCGCTGCCCGTTCCCCTCGTTAGTAGGGCATGTGGACTTGTAGGATGGAAGTGGGTCTCCCTGTGTTCCGAAGGTGGGCTGTCTCGTAGTGGCCCCTAGGGTATTCTTCGTCCCCCGCTGCCCGTTCCCCTCGTTAGTAGGGCATGTGGACTTGTAGGATGGAAGTGGGTCTCAGTTGGCTCCTAGTTGCCCTACTGTCCGTCCCCGCACTCTCCGGTGCGGGCAGCGCACTGCCCGCCGGTATCCCGCCGAAGGGGGTCTGGTGGGGCCTCAGGTGGCCGCCCGTTCACTTTGGATGCACTGGTTCTCGTCTCTTGCTGCCCCTGGGTCCTGTTTTGCTGTTGCGTGCTTTGCCGCTATGGACCAGGTGGGGCTCAGCGCGGCTCTTCCGCCTCGTCCGGCAGCGCCCTCCGGATTGGAGGTGCCGCCTCTTCGTTTCCCCCAGGCCTAAAGCAACCTCGGGATAGTGTCGCTCGGGCCCCACTCTTCCTTCAGGGCCTGCTACAGGTGTGGCCAGGTACCTCTCCGTTCTCGGCGGGAGCCCCCGCCCGCCGCTCTGCAGCAGTTCTCGGTCTTGGCTCCGCTGCCTATGTAGTTGACTGCGTGGCCTGTCGGAGGGACTGAGCAACTGGTGGCCGTGACGGTTTGGTGTGGCGTCAGTTATGGGGTCGTGGCCTCCATTTTGGGTCGCCTCTCAGTTCCACGGGCCGATGCTCGGCCTAATAGTGCCACAACCCACCTCGACGGGAGGCCCCGGTCGCGCCGCTTTCCTCAAGTGTGCGGCTCAATAAAGGTATCAGCTGCACAGCACGCCTATGCGTCCCAATCTCTTGGGCTCAGAGTCGCGGCAGCGACCCCAGTGCTAGGCTCCGTGTTGCTGGATCTGATCGGGTCCCAGGGTTGGCGTGTTTATTGCTCCCTCTTCGATCCTTAAGTGCCGTTAGGATCGGTGCCGCTTCTACATTATTCCCAGCGTGGGGCCCCCCGCATGCCTGGCCTGGCGCTCACCTGCTCTCGGCCTCGGGTGTCGCTCTCTGTCCCCTCCGCTCACCTGAGTTCCGCAGTTCGACTCATGAGCGCTGGTCGTTCACTGCCATGTGCGGTTGTCCAGCAGTACCCACAGACTGTCTGCAATCTTCCGCCGCTGCAGGGAGTGCCCAGCGCCGCTATCAATTCGCGGCCGCCATTTTGGGTGGGCTTGCGGTTCCGCCGCCTGCTTCCTTTTCAGAGCATTTAAGTGCGGTGTGCTGTTAGTGCCCAGGCTGCTCTGTTGTCGCAATGATTTCGCCACTGCCTATGTCGGTGCCCTGGGTCCGCTTCCAGAGCGGGCCCCTAGTAGGTCTGGCCGGGTGCTCGCCCGCCCACAGCCCCGGGCGCCGCTCTACATCCGCTTAATGCCGCCTTCTTACATGTGGGTTCCGCTGCTCAGTCAGTCGGCATTGTCCTCTCTCTGCCCTGCGTGGCTGTCCGGCAGTACCTTCAGCGATCGTCCGCGATCCTCAGCCGGCACGGTGCGCGCCCAGGGTTGCTACCACTTCGCAGCCTCCATTTTGTTCAGGCTCGCGGCTCCGCAGTCTGAGTCTCAGTTTATGGCTTTGTTAGGGCGTTTCGCAGCTGGTGTCGCTTTCGCACTTATGCCCCAGTGGTTCCGACGCTACATGCGCCGGTTTTGGTGTCTGGGGTCCCCCTCTATCGGGCAGGATGGTGCTGGAGAGGGGATCACCGGCGGGAGCTCCGATTCAGGCTCCGGTCTCCATCGGCGTCAGGCCACGCCCCCGTACTGTGAATCTCTTCATGATATACTCACATTGTTTAATGGCAGGATTACAGATTTGTACTTCAGCTTCCCCTAAACCATCTTCTGACATTTCATGATCTCCAGGGCTGCACACACTTTGTCACAGCCACTCTTCCTATGCTTTCTACAATCTACCTCTCCTTCTGGCTACTTATCATGGCGAGGATAAGACCCGCTAGCAATTTCTAATTTCCATCCCCAGTACATCAGTCTTCTCAGAAATACTACCTTCAGTTGCAACATGTGGTGGAACAGTTCTCCCTTGATGTTCTGTATATGGACTCAGACATTGTTTCAAGCTTTTCAAGATCATTGCCAAGGCACTGGCTGACCGATTGGTCGGAGTCATCTCCTCTCTGATCCACTCGGACCAAGCAGGCTTCATGCCCAAACGAAACACTTAACATCAGATGACTGCATAATGCCATAGCCCCAGGAGAGACTGAAATGACTGGCGGCAATATTGCTGGCAGGCATAGAAAAAGCCTTCGATTCAGTGCCTTGGACACATTTATTCACCCTTCTCTGATGTCTTAGCTTTGGGCCTAACTTTGCCATCTATTTCAGACTCCTGTATACTGATACAGCTCATGTAAGGTTAGGGACCAAGCTATCCAAACCATTCCCCACACAGAGAGGCATGCGTCAGGGGTGCCCGTTGTCGCCGCTTTTATTCGCCACCGTCATAGAACCTCTGGCAGAATGGTTCCAGATTGATTCACAGATAACAGAAATCGAATGGGGAGCACGGCTCTCAGACAGAATCGCCCTATATGCGGATGACGCACTAATCTTCCAGACTGATCCTGAAAGCTCAGGCCCACGGGCGCTCCAGATAATTCGAATATTTGAGGAAACGTCTGACCTCTCTATTAATCTTATTAAGTCCTCCGACTTCACAGTACCTCCCCACCCTCGGAGCCTACGATGGGCATCTGACATTCCAGTTGTCTCACAAGTTTTTACTACTAGGGAGTCTAAGTAACTCCGAAAGTAACAACTGAGTGGGAGATGAATATCTAACCATTGTTGGACAGACTGACGGCTGATGCCAAGGCATGGTCAACACTTCCCCCTATCTCTCATGGTGCGCTCGGCTATTTTTAAAATGGCCTCGCTCTCCCTTTTCTTATATCAGCTGCAAAATTACCCATATACGCTACCACAATCCTTCTTCTGCAAAATACAATCCATACTTTGTAGCTTTCTATTGAATGAGGGCAGCCCCTGCATTACAATCAGCAAAAGCTTTACATCCAAATATGACGGAGGCAGCGCAGCAGCCGACATGGAGTCATACAATAGGGCCTCTCAGTTAGTGGTCATTAATGAATGGTAGTATGACACTCAGAGGAACCCACCCTACGTCTCTGAGACATAGGGACCCCACAGAACAACAATGCATCACCTACTATATGGAGGGAGGGTGAGAATGAGCGAAAGCTAAGGTATTCTCAAGACATTCAGCGATAGCTACACCGCTTCTCCTTCTCCAGCTAAAATATTTCCCCACATCTTACCTTACGAGACATATGTTTTAATGATGGGGTTGGTTGCTTCTTCCATTTGCCTGCAATATAATGCCCAGGAGGGGGACTTCTTACATACTACATGGGGATGCGCAAAACTACGCCCCTACTGGGAGTGAGAACTCTCCTGCTTGGGTCAGGTGCTGAAGCAGCCCATATTACAAAACCCAAAATTGATTCTCCTCCACACCACCATTGATCTTGATATGAATCATTACAAATTGATACTGCTCTGGCTGGGCTTAACTGTGGCTAAAAGGGATATTGCATGACAATGGAAAGCGGAGGCCCGGCCTTTGCTAGAAGAGTGGTGCATAAATATTGTGCATAGATATTGAACAACTAGTCCATGATGCTAGAGGATGCCCCCCAGAAATATACGCTCCAGGATAATGAAATCCAAACATATACAGGCCCGGGATTGTGACTCACGACTAGTGCACAATTTTATGTGTAATGGCCAGGTGGTGAATCAGAAGGATGGAGAGGATGGGGGACTGGGAAGCATAGCACCTCTGTTGCATTGTTGATATGTTGTACCTTGTTGCTACAGTCTCAAAAATGAATAAAATGGGTTATAAAAAAACAAATAAGGCCAAAACCAGTCTATGGATCTATGCGCTCAACTTCAGAGGGCACATGGTACAGACATTCTAACTGGCCTGTTCATATGCCAGCAAGACGATGGCTGATGTGCATATGGCTGCTCCAAGTCTGTACAGGCATAATGAGCAAAAAACACAATGGATTCAATAAGGCCAGAGTAATTATCAGTGGCTAAGATAAATTCAAGCATCACCCCATAACTTGCTTGGTGTTCTAAGTAAGATGCTCCTATTGTGAGAGGGATGCCCAGACTTGGGTCACTTAGTTCATTGTGCCGTATGGTTCACGTTTCACCTTGTTGATGAGGCTGAAGAAGTCCAAAACAGGACAGGGATTCTGGGAGTCATAGCATTCCTGTTCAGAAGGGACATGTCCTAGCCCTTTAGGCTGGGTTTCTCTTACTAGAGTAGCACCATGGCTGACTTGCATATGGTGTGTCCCAGTGTGTAGTGACACTGTGAGCCAAAAATGACTGGGTAAATGCAGCTTAGTGCAATTATCAGCGGCTGAGTATAATTAAAATATTCTACCCATCACTTTTTTTTAATCTGCCCTGGGAGACTAATGGCTTGTGACAGTTGCATAAATACTACAGCACTGCATTTTACCATTTATGGAGTGAAAGCTTATGGCCTCTCCTCGGCATACTGGTAAAATTCCACTCAGCCCACACTTAACCTAAGCCCTTCACTCCACATTTATATTGGGACATGTGTATGGCCGGTGTTCTATGTGAGGTCACACATGATCTAATCTTATTTAATAAGGCTGATATCAGCCACAAGCCTTCTAAACATCAGAATGATACGAACCCGAAAATTCGCAAGTGGGGAGCAATGAAGTCCCACCCTGACCTTAGTCCTGATCTTATCAGCACTACACCCACCCTTACTGTTAATCTCGGTGAGGACCTCTACTTGTTCAACTGGATTTTCAAATCTGCCTCAAAATTATCCTCACTAGCCCATTCCAAGAACCGCCGCTCAAAAGTCTCAGCTCCTTGGTTTTCATCAGCTTTAGTTCAGTTAAAACTTAACTGCAAAAAACTAGAACATTGATGGCGTTTAGCCTACAAACAACATGATCTTGACCAATATAGGATTGCCCAAAAGACATACCACAAATCAATTTTAGAAGAATAGCAGCATTTTTTTGCTTCCATAATGGAAGAAGCTAGGTCTGATTCAAGAGTGATTTTCAACGTGGCAAAATTATTTCTTCAACCTAAAGCTTTCATTTCGGGAAATTCCTCCCTCTCAGGCTCTTTGCAATCAAATATCAGGTTTTTTTTTAAGATATCAATTCCATCATTCAGCAGAGTTTCAGTCCAATTTTAAGTACCACCTTAGCAAATGACTTGCCTGTACCCATCGGTAACACTATCCCGAAGGTGGGGCTATCCCAAATTCATATAGCACTCAGTCGTCAAGCTATCTTGACATGCAAATCAGGATCTCCATTTGACCCCTGTCCTCCATCTATACTTCACGGAGCTATTGACGTGGTAAATCCCATCATCAACCACATCATAAACATCTCACTAGAAGAAGCAACAGTCCCAGTCGAGTGGAAACTGGCAAACGTCAAGCCATTACAGAAGAAATCCCTTTCAGATCGAACCATCCTGTCCGACTTAAGACCTATTTCCTTCCTTTCAATGCTTAGCAAGGTCTTGGAAGAAATTGTCAACCAACAACTAATGACGATTTTCTTGAGCTTTTCGATCTACTTCACACCCGGCAATCAGACTTTAGGCCCAAACATTCTACAGAATCAGCACTCCTTGAAGTCTCAGAAACTATTAAAATAACCCTAGACTCAGGGAATAATGCAGTGCTGATTCTATTAGACCTATCCACTGCATTTGATACCATCTCTCATGCCATTCTAATGCAGCGGGTTCAGAACATCGGAATCTCGCACACTGCCTTTGCTTGGCTAAACTCTTTTCTGACCAACAGAGGGCAAATGGTCGCTCTTGGACAATTTGTATCACGAGAAAGAAAAGTCACTGTGGGAGTACCACAGGGATCTTGTTTGAGCCCAGCTCTTTTTAACATCTATATGACTACCCATGTCTCCTTAATTTCTTCATATGGGATTGCTACAACATCCTATGCGGTCGATACCCAACTGATCCTGTCTTTGGACAAAAACGTATTCAAGTCAGAAGCCAATTTTCGGAACTGCTTAACTGACACCATTCAGTGGATGCAAGATAACCATCTCAAATGCAATTCTGATAAGACGGAAATACTCCTCTTCGGAAGATCCAGCTGTTTTGCCCCCATTATATGGTGGCCAGATTCGCTTTGGAACCCTTCTAAACCATCCTATACACAGCAGCCTGTCTCATCAAGGGGTTTATAGAGGTTCACCCACCTCAACCCAATGTTCCAAGAATTACACTGGCTTACTTTTCAGGCCCAGATAATTTTGAAGAACTGCATCACTACACCACAGCACACCTGGCTAAGAAACGAACCACCTCCGGTAGAACGCGCCACACCAGGAGCCACATCATTGATAGACTGGAGACAGAGAAGTGCAAGAAGGAAAAGAGCTGAAGGCAGGTTTTGTACAACTTTGAAACCAGGATCTGGAACAATAGTCCCATTGACCTAAGACCTGCCCTGATCCTCCTGTAATTCAAAATGAAGTTTTAGACTTGTATTCAAGAAGCATTACCCCACTACGCCACACCCACCTGATAGTACCCACCTATAACTTGCCCTTTGTAAATGCTCTGAGTTGTACTCTTGGCCTCTTCAAATTGTTAAGTGATCTACTACTTTCCAACTAGTTCTGCACTACAAATGTACTGTTACATACATAAATACCTGCAAGAGGGTTCACATGCAGTGACCCCATCTTCCTTCAGTCTCAAGGATATCTAAACTACTATGCAATAACGTAATGATCTAAGGAACGCCGGCCCCGAACTCTTTGTCATGAAATAATGAACAGAATAAATTATTGCTACACAAGCAAACCAGAATACATTAACGATAAATGTTATCTTTATTCTCAGCTGTAAAATATAAGATGTTCCAAAGGCTGCCATTACCTTTTGCTATGTTATCCTTGAGTATATGCTTGAAAGTTTTAAATATGCTACTGCAACTTTCCCTACAAAATGACAGCATTGTATGATCTATATTACAAAACTAGGCCAGTGGCCACAAAGATTAAGCATGATAACAGCTCGTTTTAAATGTGTACATCAGGCTTGAAAAACATTGATGTCTTGGGGACGACGGAACGACAATAAGTATACCATCGCCACCCCTGGAAAGAAGTGACGCTAAACGAGAAAAATGGTATGGCAGTGCTGCATTAAGCAAGCTTTGACACACACATGGACACACACCCAGCAAGTGGCACCAAAGCAAACATGACAACATCCATATAGGCATCCATGTTAAGCCAATACAGAGGGACACACACTTATTTACACATACAATCACAGCAAACACACATACAGGCCCACAGATGTGAATGGGAGGATTCATAAATGGGGACTAGATGCAGAGTGTCTGCAGACAGCGGTATCTATGACTGTATGGATGGCTGAAGCAACAGATTCATTAATGTGGCTGGACCAATGGGTGGGTGGGTTGGAAAATTGGAAATATGTTTGGTGGGTTGGGTCATGAGTAGATTGACAACATAATTGCATAAGAATGACAAATAAAGAGCATATTTGGTGTTTAAGATTTTGGCAATATGATCGATTTTGGCTTTCCTAATTTCAGGGGATCTAATTTGGCTCATATGTTGATAACTTGCTACTGTCTCCTCTTCCAAAGTCGTCACAGAGATTAAGTCAACTGATGAAGGATTATTTTGCTAAAACAAATGATGTTAAGATGCAGTTTGCAAACAGAAACAAATAATGAATATAAAATTACCCAAATGGGTCATAGACCCAAAACAAAACAATCATCATACTGGAACCTCTATGGTCATTGCCTCCTATTAAAATCTAATACAATATCTACATTTCTCTGGAATAGGAAAATAACTAAAGTACAAAAAAAACAACAAAAAAACGATAAGTATTCCTTCTACGGGTGGCATCGACTGTCTCCTTCTATATACACAGTACTAACAATATAGATTACTGAAATCATGCCAAGTGAGCCCATTGTAAACCAAGTTATACTTTTTTAATGTAATACTGACAATACTGCAAATTAATTGTTTATAGTTTGAAGCAAATAGTTTGATAGACATAAATGAATGTTTGCACAGAAATGGGCATTGGTTTAAATCTACATTTGGATTGAATATTTTGACATCCGTAATGCTACAGCTGATCCAATTTCGAACGCTAAAACTCAGCCCCGCTGTCAACATAACCCTATCGCTGTTTCCATCCCACCCCTAGATCTATCCCTACCAACAGCCTTAATCCCTACCTTTTCCATAACTTCTCTCGCTTTTTTCACACCAATGTTCTTTCTAGTTTTTCTCACTAATTGTTTTACAAATCCTTTGGATTTACCTACATGTAATTCTAACCAATGGATCTGGGCTAGTCAATCAAATCCTCTACTCAAGGCCTATTTTTCCCCCCAAACAGTTGGGGGAAATGCTCTTTGTCACCACACACAGTCACGATCAGGAGTCCAGTGACCTTCTCAAAGCTATAAAGAAGTTAATACCAACACATCGTTATTTGTTCCAAAACACTCACTTGAGAATGTGTAGGTTTACTGCAGACACAAATCATAAGGCCAGATGTATGAAGTAATTTAGCACTCGCAAAGCCTGCAATTTGGTAAATCACAGTGTTTGCAACTACTAAATGGCTTTCACAGATGTACTACACCGATTTCTCGACTCAGAACTCTTTTTCAGCAAAAGCACATAAATTCCGCCCACATTCTGCATAATTATGCCACACTTATGGCAAAATGTGTTACCACAGTAGCATGAAAACAACGTAATTGACCAGAAGGCAAATGTCTATCATTCATGGTACTTGAACTATTTTATCGCACAAAATGCGATCTCGAGTCCAAAATGTACAGAAGGGCTGATTACAGACTAAAATATAGTGCTACAGGCCAGATTTGCAATTCGTGTAATGTCACATAATTTTTTGACATTTCTTTAAATTGCCCAAGAGCAATTTATGCGAATTTCGCCCCCAGTAATAAGATTAGGGTTGCAATCTAAATGGTGAACGTGAAAGGCACAGAAGCAAAACGTTGCACAGGGGATACTTATTACAAAGGGCCAGTATTTTCTTTATGTCTGCAATTTGCCAGAGTTAAATTAGAAAGTAAAAAAATTATCTGCAACTCGTACGTAAAGTATTCATTCACTGAAGAAGGCAAGGAAACATTTGCTTTGAAGCACCACTTTTTGGTAAAACATTCAAATGATCAAGAAGTTAAAATAGAATAAACAGGCTTCCAACGTTTTAGAGCGAACTTCAACTAAACGGTAGTTCAAGGAGTTCACATTTTCTTTGCTTTTTATCCTATGGATGTGGCCAATGTCCACAAGCCAGACTGTGAAAAACATTTATCTTGGAAGTTAAAAATCAATCAAAAACATTCACAGGGGAATACATACTGAAATAATACATTTTGACACAAGCAATGCCGAGAACTCGTGAGTTTGTACAGAAATCATTTGATAGTAATTAATTTTCATCATGAAGCGCTATTTTATAGGTGAATAGATGACAAGCTCAAACACATGTAGAAGTGTTTTCCTCGTTGTCAAACTTTATAAAGATGCGTTCCAATACAACAGGTCTTTCTAAAATGCACAAGACATAAGGATCTGTTTTCAAACCCAATAAAGCAAAAAGAGAATACAGGAAATTGCCCAGCTGAAAATTGCAAAGCAATATGCAGCAGCTAGGCTCACCACACAGCAAAGACAGAGTGAGTAAACAATTCTTTCAGCCCGAGTTAAACTAGCACAGAGGCACCAACTCTAAAGGGAAAAGTTAATTTTATTTGTTTTTTTTGGAAAGGCCTTTTAACTATGAGAAATTCCGTTCCTTAAATCTCAGGTCCGTTCACGTATGTTTAGTAAATGTGACTAACTTTTAGCATGTCACTGACAAAATTAAAAGAGGAGCTACTTAAATGGCAAACTTCATCTTATGTTTGCATAAATTGCCCTTGGGTACTTACCTGGGCAGGTAAAGACTGCATCGGTATCAGAAGTTCAACTAGTTCGAGAGATGGGTATGTCTAGACCTATGTACAACAGTGAGGAATATTTTAACTTAAGATCTGTTGTTACAGGTGTGTGGTAGCATAATGCATTACAGTTTGGTAAGCCAATTGTGGGTGTAAAATAGGCAAGATCCCAAAGTGACAAAGTGGGGCATCATGATCAAACATCTGGTGCCACTCAATGGCTTCAGGTTCCGGAGTGTTCAAGCAGCTTTGGCACGTATACTCTCTCGATCCGGGCTGGGAAGGAAATTCAGTATGTCCTGTGCCAATCAACTGTTCCATCAAGAAAACAAATGGTCAATGTCAATGAAGTTGTTTAAATGTTCTGCTCCGGCCAACTATAAATTTAGGGCTTGATTATGACTTTGGCAGTCCAGAGACCATTGTGGCATTCTGGCGGTCTGACAGCCCACATATCTGGCATAATGTGAGCAGGGAGACCGCCTCTAGACCGCTACTATCACCAAGATAGGAGCTAACGCAGTGGGTGTGGTGTGGACAGCGGCGGTCAATGGTGGCAGTGCCGGCATGAGCATCGCCGTGGGAATTATGACCTGCCTTTCAGCTGACCTTTTCATGGGGGGGAACCCGATTAGCCCATGGGGATTGTGGCTGGGGGCACATGTTGTGACACCTATGACTGCACTGTCGTGTGCGCACTGTGTGCCATGCACGACATGGTGCATGGCAACAGTGCGCCCAACTTGCTGGAGGCGCAGCAGTGCGGTCGGCATTGCCTTCAGGCTCTCTCTTAGAGATAAAGCATGCCGCCGCTGTGGTTGCGCTGCCAGCACACCACCAGCCCTGGGGTAAACTTGTGATGTGGCTGTCGGGATACCGCTGGCTTGGAGGCGTTCCCTCGACTACCGCGGGCTGGCAGTATGCCTGATAATCTCCTAATTGGGAATGTAGTATATTTCAGAAGGAGATTATCAAACTGTTTGCACCGGATAGGGTGCATCTTTTGTATAAGAACACAAGGCCTTTACTGTAAACAAAGTTAGGATGCAATCATGGTCAACGTAGTCACTTCCAGTGGGGGTAGGTCAGGGACGAGACATGCACCCCTGCCAGCTGCATGTACTTTACCAGAAGGAAATAAAAATCAAAGATGATGGACAAAATGTATGGCACCTTCTCTGGATTTAAAAATGTTTTAAAAATTATTTTGCCTGTGGATTTGGGAGTACTTGGGTTCAGGTTCTCAAGAAAACAAAAAAGTGAAAGATGAAATGCCTGCATTGATCTTAGTCATGGATACTTACTCCAGGCTGCTTCCCGGTAAGTGTTTTTTTGCCCACTGTATCACCTCAGACAGAAACCAGCCGTACGCAAATCAGCCCAACAAGAACAGTCCAGCCCAAAAGGCCAGGCTGGGTCGCCTGTGAACTGGAACACAAGCAACCCCAGACCAGCTTAGGTTTTACTAGGGAGAAATAGCTTGAGCCCTGTAGCACAGCGGTAGCAAGACCCACATCTGAGCATACCTGTTCAATTTGAGTTGAGAAAATAAATAAGTGGTGGGTGGGATGCTTTAGTGAATCTCAGCCACTAGTAATTGACAAGGCCCGCATCCATTCCTTAGTTTTTTGTGACCATGCCGCATCAGGAACTAGCCATATGCAAAACAGCCATGGTCCATTGGGAACAGTGCAAGCAAACTGCAATGCAGGTCCTCTTCAGACGGCAACCCCAGCCCGGTGTCCACCAGTTTGGGTCTCGTCAGTGAGGAACAATGAGCACCAAACCCATGTCTGGGCATACCTGTCCCACTTCGTGTGTGTACTGCAACGAACAAGGTGATGGAAGGAAAGCTCAAATTAGCTGTGTGTGTGTACCCATAAGCTTCCAAGGAGGAGACTTTCTATTCAAATACAGAAATTAGTGGCAGCTCATTCTCAGGCTTCCCAACTAAGACTGGACTGCGTAAGCACCAATCATCTCAGGGCTTGCGGGTCTCTATGGAAAGAACAAACCAGGAGCAGAGTAAACATAGTAACAAACGTGTCTGTATCACAAGTTTGGTGTCTCTGTGGAGTTGTATAATATGAGAATATAATACCAAGGTGCAATGAACTAGAAATGAAGCAAGAGATCTTTAAAGGACCTTCATCCGAAGAGGTTGAGTAAAGAACATTTTTACGGAATGCACTGAAACAGGTCAACTTGCATTTCTATAGCCCCGGATAATAAGCACATTCGCTTCTTGTCTTCACAGGAGAGATGGTTTAGAGGCCAGGTTTGTACTATATGTGGGTAGGTCTGGTTCTCAAATGCTATCCATTTATATTAGAATGTGGGAAGAAAGCATTCGGACACAGTTAATTGTATTACAATCGAACAATACGCCATGAGCAAGAATTAAGGTCCACACTAAACACTCTACTTCACAGGTCACTCCAAAATGGGAGCCATTGTAACCGTTGTATCTCCTGCTCAACTTCCCCTTCACCTTTGTGTTCAGTCCCATAAAAGAAATTATTCTTTCAAAGGCATTTTGGAGACTGCAGTGTAAAGGACACAATTAGCTATTTATTCATTAATGGTAATTATAGAGTGTGTGCCTATCCAAATGGGCAGTGCAGAACTTTGCAAGTAAAAATGGGAAACAGGAACATAACTCCACTTCTAGAGGAGGAGTCCAAACATAGGAGTAAATCTGGTCTTTAAGTTAAGCTCTGAAGAGTCGCATTGTTAGATCCTTCTGAAGGGATAGAACGATAGTGTGGTTATGTGGATATGATGTTTTTAGCTAGGCAGTTCCATAGCCATGGAAAAAGAAAACTTTATTAAGAGTTTGGATCTTTCATCTTTCTAGGAGTAGGAGTAATTCAATTCTTGTACTTTTTTGGCCCCTGTGCATCATTTTGTTTTTGCAGTCTTTATTTTAGATTTTCAACACAAACAATACAGAACATAGGCTCAGCCGAGCAACACAATACAGGACCGTAGGCTGGGAAGGTGTCAATAACAGAGGACCTCACAGTAGCAACACATGCCGCCAGAGATATTAGTGCTCCTAATCCAGGGAGAAAAGGTAGCGAGAGGGGAGGGAAATGGCCAGGATAGCGGATGAAGGGTGTGGGGGTTCAGAAAAGGCCAAGGTCCCCGGCATCCCTCCACACAAATGTAACAACGGTAACAGCGACGCCTATCCTGGACACAGCTTAAAGCACAGGGCCCTCTTAGGCAACCGGCCCCTGTCCATCACGGCGCGTCATTGAGAAACAGGGTCCACACCTGAAGGTAGACGTCCAGCTTATCATTGAGCAAATAAATGAGCCGCTCATAGGATGCTATTTTAAACATTTCCGTCAGCCATTTAGCATGCGTAGGGACATGTGAGGAGTGCCAATGCCGCAGGATATACAACTTTACCGACGTAAAGGCTATGGCCAGGAACTTCATCCAAGACAACTGGGGAACAGTGGTAAGGTCATACAAGAACAGGGTGGGGCGGGAGAGTGGAGAGGAAAGAGGAACCGTATGACATAGTGTGACCTGTACCTCCACCCATAGCCCCCAAAGGCCGGGACAATCAAACAGGATATGCGGAACGTAGAAGCCGGGAGGGCACAGTGCCAGCAGCACGAGTTGGGAAGGAGGCCCACTGATTTTGGGAGACAAAACTTCATTCTGGCCTCCCGCACACTGCTGTTGAGACCCTCTAGAACAGAGGTCTTCAAATTTTTTTGCTCTGAGCCCCTATAAGCAAAACGCTTTGAAGTCGGGCCCCCCTCAAAAACCTTATGGCAAGGATTGGGGGATTGGAGGGACATGGCTGAGTGCAAGGAGCGGGGCTTATAAGGTAATTTCAGGAGTACTTTTTCTACAGATCATAAACCACATTAAACATGAGACTTATAAAACAGCAAATGCATAAAACAAAAACAAGTACTGACCCAAAAATACTGCCATCCATAATTGGGTTGTTGTGAGCCCCTCATACTCCTGGACAGCAATGCAATTACACCTGCTGCACTAATGAGAACTACAGTCCTGAGTAGCGGGCTATCTCCTCTGCCTCTTTTAACTCTTCCCCACCATGCCTGACCATCACTCCAATCTTGAAATAGGTCCTCTGTCCCTTTAAGAAAGAACAGAGCTACCACGTGTTCTCTCCCTTTTTTCTGCAAGGGTGCTCTCTGTCCTAATGCTAGAAAGGAAAATAAGCTCCCATTCCCCTTTTGTAAAGTGAGACAGTCATAATAGTGATGCAGTGGGTCCCTCAGAACCCTGGGCCCAGTGCTTCTGCATCGGCTTCATTATTGATAACTACTCCCTTGCAAAGAGGGAAGTTCCCTCTGCCCTGGGACCATGGACTCCCCATGGACTCCCATCTTGCCATACCCCACTCCACCATCTGTCTGAGGCCAAACTAAGGTGTCTCCTCTGCTTTAATTTTCCCCTTTCTTGAGCCATTGCTCCGAGGTCCACATCAGCACTGGCAAGTGTGCAGTGGGCCCCAACACAAGCAAGGAAGGGTAGAAAAACAGCCAAAATTGGGATTTGGTTGGCTTCTCCTAATGATGGGCCCTGGTGCCATTGTACCTGCAGCACAAATTATACTTTCTACCCCTTGGTGTTAAATAGCTCGAAGGGTGACCTAGTCTCTAATGATAGCACGGAAAATGGGCCCTTACTCTACTTTGTCATGGTAAGACAGCCATAATTGAGCAGCAGTGGCCACTTACACACCTGACAGCAGTATCTGCTGCACTAATGAATTGCCCTTTTATTTATTTTTTAAGGGTCACTTATAGTGCCTCCTCCCTTGGGATATCTCTCTGGGGAAGATGTCTCTGGCCATTTGTAAACATAACAAGTATTTGCAATGCAATAGGTCTCGCATTTGCGAGAGTTTAAGCTATTGGCATTGTAAATGACAATGCCTTTTATTTATCTGTTTTGATAATTAACACATAAATAAAAAGCATTATCATTTATAATGCCAATAGCTCAAGCTCTTGTAAATGAGAGACCTATTTAATTTCAAAGAAGCGGATGCCATTGTCCCGGGCTACTTGGAAAGTGAAAGCGTGCATTGCACGAATGTTGCATGAAAGCATTTCCTGTCTGCAGTGGAAGAAGCATGTTAAAGAAAATGGTGCTTACAGACTAAATAAGACGTATCGTGCAATAACAGAAGTAAAAGGGCCAGTCCTCATGGGAGGTTACAAATGAAGACAAGGCGGTACTAAGGAGGGACTAACAAGTCTAATAACGAATCAGAAGCCAGCATTTACAAAGGACAATGACACAAGCCAATGAAAAATATGGGCGGAGAGTGGGCGAAGCTTCAAGTTCAAACTCGAATACAGCATGGCTCGCAGACCTAAAACTGTCTGTCCTACTCCTGATGGAGACACAAAGGAGAACAACTGGAATTCAATGGTGTCCTCTAAATAGTTCTGACCCAGTTTCTCAGGATATAAAGCTATGCAGTAGAGCCACAAGGCATCTGAAGAATCTATTTTCTTCAATTTGTAAAGAAGACACTTTGGAATAACTCCATATTGCAGCACCATAACATACAATAGATCAGCATTTGGCTATTAGTTTTTCAACAAAGCTGTAAAAGAAAGTAAAACCAAGTCTAGTGGCAAAATTAAATACTACCCAAGAGCTGTGACAAACTGCTGGTGTCCCAAAGTTGGGAGGGACGGTCACTTGTTAATACTGTCAAAAGGTACAACCAAGTACAAGTAGGAAAAAAAGAGTTAACCGACCCAATTGCTTTATTGGTGATCCGATAGAATCTAGTTTTTGTTTCCTTGGGACCTATAAACATACGGAAAGACTTGGAAATAATAATACTCAAATCCAACAAAAACAACCTCAGGAGCTTCTTTGGTCCATTGTCTGTTCTAGCTACAAGTACAGCATCATCAGCAAACAGAAGTGCCGCAATTAGGCGGAAACCCACCAGAGGTATCCCCGGTCTGTGCTTTCCTACACAGACTCCGAAATCATTAACAGATAGAATGAATAAGAACAAGAACAGGGCCAAAATACCTGGCAAACTCCCCTCTAAGTCAAAAGAGTCCATACGTTCCCCACATAGGCTAAACCATACACTAGCACACAGATTACTTTGTACCAAACAAAGAATTTTAATGATGGTGTTATCAACCCTACATAACCTACATGATTGATCATAATTTGGACCCATCAACTTGTTCAAGAGCAGAGTAGATGTCCATGAACTCCAGATGCAGTGAGCATTCTTTAGCAGAGGTGAGTTATTGGTTAAGAGGTGTAAATTAAAGTATTGTTCTATGGTGCCAAAACCTGGACGGAAACTATATTGGAGAGCAGATAAGATGTTAGCATTATCGCCCTGTCACATAGTCTCTTTGTAATGACCCTACCCGGGATTTTAATAATAGAGTCTTTTTGGGAGATTGGTCAATAACGAGCAGAGACTCCTTTATTGCCCTTCTTGTATACCGACTGCATGGCCGAGTGGGCTCCAGATGAGGAGAGACAGGAATCAGAAGTAGCGTTAAGGATATTAGTGATAACAGGATACCTTACATCAGGCTTGCTTTTATACTAATCCATTGCGACTCCATCAGGTTTAGGAGCCTTTCCTTTAGGGATGTTTGCAATTGTTTTATAAATTCCATCAGGGTCGGAAATAACGGAAGGGACCGACAAGGCAATGGACGATACAACCTCACCTATGGATATGTGGACT
Organism: Calotriton arnoldi; assembly: GCA_963921515.1. Classification (NCBI taxonomy): domain Eukaryota; kingdom Metazoa; phylum Chordata; class Amphibia; order Caudata; family Salamandridae; genus Calotriton; species Calotriton arnoldi. The sequence continues at coordinate 1,331,055 of CAWUFW010002424.1, read as the reverse complement.
TAAGCATACCCATTGGTGGTATCATGAATAGAATAAATATTACTACTGTGGATGAACCATCTATCAGCCTTAATGTGAGACTAGAACAGCAGTATTATCACCAGTAAAAAGGGCAAAAGTAACCACCCACAACAAGGCACTATGATAATTGAGTGCACATGCTGCCTCTAATTTTTCCCAGGCTTCAGATCGAAGGGTCGATTCCCCATGTCTTAAGGGCTTTTCTGTAATTCTCTCTACATATGGTGACAACAGATTTATCATGGGGTCTTTTTAAGTTCAGACGTAGAGTGTAAAGTGCATCAGTGCATAATCTACAGAAAGTAGTCTTTTGGCAAGGTTAGAAATTGAGTTGAAATATATTAAAGTGCCTTGTAATTCATGTTTAAATCTAAAAAACAAAACACCTCTTAGGCACACATTCACAATAAATCCCCTAAGAAACGATCTGGATTAGCCAATTCCCATCAAATTCTGTGTCCTTGGTCTTGTAATGTCTCAGATCTGACACAGGTTAAAATGCTAACATCTAAGCAGTGGGGCACTCCTGAATTCCCAGAGCTGTGGCTTACAAAGTGATGAGGACGCAGGGGCAGGTACATCCTGAAATGTAGTGATCTGAGTGGAGACATTGAAAGAGCTTTAGGTGGTAGCAGAGTGGTGGTGTTAGTATTGATACAGGGGATGCGCTGCATCAGTGACGGGTATCTGAAAGTTAGGAACTATGATAAAACAACATGTATTGGGTTGAAAAGGCACATATAGTTGCGTTGCTAAATGGAGTACAGTTTTTTCCAATTGCTGTCAAACTGGTTTGTACTTGCACAAATAATCCTTTAATTGACGATTCTAAATTCACCAGAGAGTTATCAACCTTAGATGTAGTTTAAGTGATTAAGCCTTTCCTTGTTTGAGAGAGTCCAGAGTCTGAATATGTGAACTTAAGCTTACCCTTTGATGGAGTTCCTAACGAGTCAATTTTAAAAAGATTTTTAGGAGGAGGTACTTTCACTCACCATGTGAAGGGATTTCATGAACGTCAACTTCAATGGTAAGGCAGTTGTGTGATATACAGGGGTTAATAGCCAGTAAACTACTGTACATGACCTGGACATTAAGGATAGCTGAAGCCTTCAAAATGGCGCATGCAGTCGCTGCACAGCTTCTGGGATGCTGTGCAGCGTTATCAAAAACACGGCAAAGCAAGGAGGTCATCAGGTCATAAAGGCGAGAAATAATGGCTTTTCAGATTATAGTTTTCTATGCTGGGGCAAAGATTCTGCCTGTCTCACTTAAAAGCGGACATTAGGTATAAATAATGCTGACCTTACCTGAAGTCTCTGTGTCCCTCAACTTATGCTCTCGAGTGCCCAGAAGTAATTAGTTTCGCAGAGCAGCACCACACAAGCCTCATCATAGAGGCAATTTTTGGCGAGTGACACAAACTTTTAATAAATATACATCTGCAGGAGGGGGCAAACCTGCACAACGAACCCTACCTGTAGCTCATGAAGGCGATGGATGTAACCCTTCACACAGAGCCAGTAAAACGCCTGGAGCCGACTGGGTCCTGGAAGCTCCTCGTAGGTCTTCAGTCACTTCTTCGCACGCTCGGACGCCAAGGTGGTCTTGGTCCTCAGCTGGGCCCGATATACCCAGGGTGGTCAGGCCCCTCTTTCTAGGCCCCTGAGCATGCGTAAGGATGTGGGAAGCATTGCAGCAAAAGGTGCTCAGAGTCAGCCCAAAAAAGCATTTACAATGCAATAGGTCTCGCAATTGCGAGATTTTGAGCTATTGGCATTGTACATGGCAATGCCTTTTATAATATTAAAGGCATTGTCATTTACAATACCAATAGGTCAAACTTTGGCAAAAGTTAGACCTATTGTATTGTAGAGTGCGGTGTCCGTGAAACGGGCGCCGCGCTCACCAATAAAGTAAAAAAATAAAAAATAAACAAACAGAGCGCGGTGTCCCTAAGTGGGCGCTGCGCTCCACATTACAGTTAAAAATAAATAAATAAACTGAGCGTGGTGTCCCTAAAGCAGGCGCTGCACTCAGCATGCAAATTTATAAATAAAAAAAATAAAAAAAGGTGAAAGAAAGTAGCCATTGTGCCCTGAGTGCTGTGGTGGTAGAAAGCTGCCACTTTTAAAGTTAGAGCGGCATATCGCTCTATACGAAAAGCGGCCGCCATTGTCCTGTGTGGACGCGCTGTAGATGCAAAAAAAACAAAACAGCCGCCATTGTCCCCATTAGTGAATAAACAAAATAGTGCTCACCCACATATAATACAGACCATGTAACAAGCCAAATTAAAGGTCCAGTCGTTTTGGGAGGTAACAAAGGCAGATAAGGCGGTACCAAGGAGGGACTAACAAGCCTACTTATGAATCAGACGCCAGCATTTACGAAGGGCAATGACACAAGCCAATGACAAATATGGGCGGAGAGAGTGGGAGGGGCTTCCAGTGCACACTCCAATACAGCATGCCTCGCAGAGTGAGCAGCGCATGCGCGCTGCCCTTAGGCTCGACCTAAAAATGAGCCCCCACACATTGCTCCCTATGCTGGGCGTTCTCTTTGACAATTTCCATGAATCTTGCTCCTTTCCTCTTTCTCCAGGACCATTACTGTGAGGCCTCAGGGGTCAAGGAGCAGGGCTCTGCATCTGAATGCAACCATGCTGGCCTCTTCCTGCCACCTCATGGACTTAACTTTCACAAATAAACTGCCTCTGAACTGTTAATGCTGACATTAAAGTGCCCCTGGATAAAAGCTAAGGGGGTGGTGGTAGTGCAGAGAGTTAAAAAGGAAACAAGCCTTCTTACCAGTCGTTAATTGATTGAGTTAGTTAAAGCTAGGGCCACTGCAATTATGAGTTTCTGCAGCAGCAGCGTTTTCCACATAATTATGCGTTTATCGCATTTGCTACATAATCCATTGTCTGCCGCATAATCTGTAGATTTTAATAAAAAAGATTTGATTCTAGCCCAAACGGAACAAAAGTTACTTAAAACGAGGCAAAGTGTTCTGGAGCAGTGAAAGGCCCTTTAAAAAGATTGACTGGTAATCTTGAAATTGCTTATTGGGGTATTTGGGTGTTAAATTGGTACTAATGAGCTGAAATATTTCCTCTGACCATGTTACCAGGAATTAAAATGACAAAATAATGGAGTAATGCTAACCACAATATGTGGCGCATTGCGCTGCATAAGTTACCTTTTCTTGCTGCTGCTGCATAATTTAGTCAACCCAGCCACATAATTTAGTCCTCTCCTGCCACATAATTCCAGTGGCTCTGCTTAAAGCTTCATAGTGGAAAAGATTTATTCTGTTTGATATGTAATGTAGAGTGTTGTCAGTTAAGTTCTGGAATAATGGAGACAAAAATGTTTGCATAGATACAGTCTGATTACTTATTACTGTACTATATACTATATTTTGTAAGAACTTGTTTTGTCTCAAACACTGCATCATTTTGCAGCAGCCTAGCTTAGACTGTGTGAAATACTATTTTAAAATACTGCCTTACATATTCACAGTGCTTTCTGCCAGAGGCAGGGACCTCATAGCACTATAAATAGGGCCACTGGAATTTTGCAGCAAGGGCCGAATTATGCGGCGTGGTTAACTAAATTATGCGGCAAGAAAAGGCAAACTATGTGGCATAATGAGCCACATTTTGTGATAGTATCACTGCATTATTTTGTCCTTTTTACACTTGTTAATATTGTCTAGGCAAATATTGCCCCTCATACGTACCAGTTTAACACCCACATATAGCAATAAGCAACAGAAAGGCGGCCATTCTTACCTGTGCATCGGGCCTTCCACTGCACAGCAACACATGTTGCTGCATGTATAGTAACTTTTAACTGTTTGAGCTAGAAACCTTTTTTTTGTAAAAATTTGCAAATTATGCAGTAGATGATGGATTATGTGGCAAAAATCTATAATTATCCAAAAAACGCCACAGCTGCACAATCGCATAATTCCAGTGTCCCGGACATAAATACAAAGGTCACTACTCTTCAATGCACCAACGAGGGTTCAATTATTGTATTGTATTGTAATTGCATTTATATAGCGCTTACTACCCCTGACGAGGCGTCGAAGCGCTTTTTCGGCGAGTAGCACGCTACTCCGGGACCCATAGAGGATTAGTGTTGAATTAGTATAGTGAAACATGCAAGTAAATTTTAAGTGGTGGATAGGTTAGTCAGTTATTTGGATTTGGAAGGATAGCAGAAGGATAGAAGAGGGAAAAAAAACAACTTTGTATTTATATAGCGCTTGTTACCCCTGATGGGGTGTTGAGGCACGCTACTCCGGAAACTCAAAGGATTAGTGCTGAATTAGTATGGTGAAATATGAAAGTAATTTGAGTGGTGGGTATTAGTCAGTTATTTGGAGTGAGAAGGGTAGCGGAGGGATAAAAGGGAAGAAAGGTTTGCATTCATGTAGCACCTGTTACCCCTGATGGGTGTTGAAGTGCTTTTCTGGCGAGTAGGACGCTACTCCGGAACCCATAAAGAATTAGCGTTGAAAATTAGTATAGTGAAGTATGAAGTAATGTGAGTGGTGGATATGTTATTCAGTTATTTGGATAGAGAAGGGTAGGTTGCGGGATAGAAGAGGGAAAGAGGTTTGTATTTATATAGCGCTTGCTACCCCTTGATGGGGTTTTGAAGCGCTTTATTGGCGAGTAGCACGCTACTCTGGAACACATAAGGATTACTGTTGAGTTAGTATGGCGAAACATGAAAGTAATTTGAGTGGTGGATATGTTAGTCAGTTATTTGGATTGAGAAGGGTTGGGGAGGGGTAGAAAAGGGAAAAAGGTTTGCGTTTATATAGCACTGGTAACCCTGATGGGGTGTTGAAACGTAAAACGCTTCATTGGCGAGTAGCACGCTACTTTGGAACCCATAAAGGATTAGTGGTGAATTAGTATAGTGGAATATGGAAATTGAGAAGTGAACGTGTTAGTCTGTTATTTTGATTGAAAAGGATAGTGGAGGGACAGAAGAGAGATTTTTTTTTTTTTTTTTTTTGAAGTCATAGCAGTAGGAGGAGGCTTTTGGATGAGTAAAAGGGGTTTTGAGGGGAAGAGTCAGAGGGGAGAGTTTATAAAGGTTTGTTTTGGGGGATCGGTATAGTAAAAAGAGGTGTCAGATGATGCACGGAGGGTAGAGTAGGAGAGAGTCTAGAAAGGGTTATTTTGGGATCATAGCAGTGGTATGGGATAAATGAGAGAGTGGATGTAGAGGATATATTGATAGATGTATAGGGTGAGAGATAGGGTAGTGCATTGGAAAGAGTAGTAGAAAGAAGTTTGAGATGAGTCAGAAGGTTGGGCCAGAGGATATATTGAGAGAAGTATAGGCTTAGAAATAGGGTAGTGCATTTGAAATGCTAAATTAGAAGAAAGTGATAAATATATAGATCCATAAGTACATTGAAAGTATATAGATGCATAAAGGAGGTAAGTATATATAGATTAAAGATATTGATAGAGGTACAGGATGAGAAATAGGGTAGTGCATTGGATATGCTTTTTCAGGAGAAAGGTAACAGACACACAGATCCAAGTACATGGAAGCTACATAGATGCACAATGGAAGTAAGTACATGTAGACCAAAGATGATTTTTATTTATTTATAACAACATAATTATTCTATATGTTTATACAAAGCAATACACAAAGATAGGTACATATCTATTGTGAAAATAAATATATACAGAGGAATATGCTGTAAATTTCTGTTTGCGTATGGTGCTTATGTGGGGAAGAGCCAATTCTTGAGTAGTTTTCTGAAGATAAGGTGGTTGTCGGTGGATCTTATGTTGGGGGTAATGAGTTCCATAGTTTAGCTGCTTGAACAGAGAAGGATGTGCCACCCATTGTTTTTTTCTTGTATCTTGGGATTTTGAGGCGAGATGCCCCTTTAGAGCGTAGGTTCCATTGTTGAATGTGTTTGGTGATTTTATTCCTGATGAAGAGCTGTCCCATCCCATGTATTGCTTTGTGGGTGATACAAAGTAGCTTGAACGTGGATCTTCTGGCAACCGGTAACCAATGCAGGGCTTTCAAGGCAGGTGAGATGTGGTCTCGCGGTTTGATATGCAAGAGTAGTCTGGCAGCCGAGTTCTGAATCCGTTGTAGTCTTTCCAAGGTCGTTAAAGGTGATCCATGGTAGAGGCTATTGGCGTAATCGAGTTTGGACAGAACAAGGGAGATGGTAGCTTGGACCTTGTGTGGAAATCCCAAATGAGGGAAAATTTGTCGCAGCGTTTTTATAGCGACAAAGCTTGATTTTGCTAGTTTGTCCACTTGGGCATTCATCGACAGGTTGGAGTCCATGGTTATTCCGAGGTTTCTTACTTCCTTCGATAATTTAGGTGGTGATCCCAGTTCATCAGGCCAGGCGGCAAGCGGGTCGTAATGTTTCCAATCGCCACACGTGAAGTATTTCCGTTTTTAAAGCATTCAATTTGAGATGGCTCCAAGTCATCCACGGCTCTGAGAGCCGACTCCTAATTTGACTAAACCATATCTTGTCAATAACACCCTCACCCAGGCACTTGGCACAAACTCCTGATACGGTTCCATCCCTAATGTGGTTTGAACCATCAGGTACTCTCCATTAGCAGGCCTCCTCAATTCAGACAGCTCTGTTTCCACTATTCTGTGTTACTTAAAGCTACAATTAACCTAACTTTTATCCCTCATGAATAAATTGGCAGGCATAGAAAAATTACCAGGTCTACCTTCCTTGGCACAGGTATCCTTAATGTACTTTAGCCAGGGGAAATGATTATCCTTGTCACATAGGAGACAGTCCATGATAATCTCCTTGTTCAAAGTGGCATCGGGATTACGCCAAATAGTGCACCATAACATTAAGGGGGCCAAGTTGATGAAGCCAGCCACATAGGAGAGTCCAAGTTCTTTGTATACAGTATATATCAGTGATTGAAGAAAAGATGGAGGCAGCACCAGGGATGAAGTCACACTTAAGTCAATATGGTCTTTTCAATATTCTTTATTCTTCTTTAAGATAAAGATGACAGGACAACAGCTAACGCTTTGCCTTTTAAAGGAACTTCATCAGGGCAAAGGTTCCTGTACAGACAGTGTCCCACTGTGTGCATCAAGGAATAGTCAGTCCACGGTGCGGGCAACGCTATATTTAATTCCGATCGAGTGATCAGAAGAAAAGTAATATATGGAGGAGTTCCAACAACAGATGGTAGCGATCAGCGATCCCACAGCGCGGATGAAGTAATAATAAACTTCAGCCAAAACAATCCCATGAGCCTTCTATTTTGGAGACGGCAAATATGCCCGGACCAACAGCAGGCTGCTATTGCCGTTGTTGGTCCGGGCATATTTGCCGTCGCCAAAATAGAAGGCTCATGGGATTGTTTTGGCTGAAGTTTATTATTACTTCATCCGCGCTGTGGGATCGCCGATAGCTACCATCTGTTGTTGGAACTCCTCCATATATTACTTTTCTTCTGATCACTCGGTCCGGAATTAAATAGAACGTTGCCCGCACCGTGGGAATGACTATTCCCTCGACGTACACAGTGGGACCTTGTCTGTACAGGAACCTTTGCTCTGATGAAGTTCCTTTAAAAGGAACGAAACGCGTTGGCTGTTGTCCTGTCATCTTTTATCTTAAAGAAGAATAAAGAATATTGAAAAGACCATATTGACTTAAGTGGGACTTCATCCCTGGTGCTGCCTCCATCTTTTCTTCAATTTATGTTTCTGGATTTCCAGTGATACCTAACTGCGGCAGGTCTCGGAGGTTGATTGCACAGGACCCTGTTATTATGTGGACATTATTAGTGAGGTGCTAAACGTGTAGTCAGCTGCAGTATCTATATCCGTTTACAAAGTATATATCAGTGACCCTGGCGAAACACTGAGGATGCGCCTACGTACTCTATTTTCCTCATCCTGCAGACATTTGACGACTTTATAACCCCACATTCCAGAGCCATGCACTTTCTTTTGCAAATTTCGGTAGGAGAGCGGTGGGCTTATTTCCAATTTTGGAGGTCAGGCTGAATAAATAGCTAATTGAGTTACAAAACTTTTGCCTTCTCTGTTTCACGCAGGGGGCTCAAGTCCCCTGGGAGTTAAATGTGACCCCCAGATATGGTAATTCATGAATTGTTGCTATTGGGATGCCCCAAAGGGCCAAACATTGTGACTTCAGGTTTTTGGGGCCACAAGCCATGACCAAGGTTTTGGCTAAGTTTGTAGCCAGACCTAGACCATCCATACAACTAAGGTGTCAAGAAGTGACTGAAGAACATTAGGTGTTCTTGACATTAAAACAGGATCGTCTGCATATAGAACGACAGGGGCAGGCTGGCAAGTCATGGTCGGCATGTCCCTGCCCTTTCCAAATTGGATAGAATCCATGGTGTTGATATATAAAAGAAATAAGATATGCACCAATGCGCATCCCTGCCGTATACCTCGACCCATGCCAATACTCTTTGTACGGTCACAATTAGGCCCAAATCTAATGGAGGCGTTAAGGTCTAAATGGAGTGCTTGTTGAAAAGAAACCAGGCCACTTTCTACCTCCATGGATTCTAACATATTCAATAATTTGGATCTAACCACGTTATCAAAAGCGCAGGCAGGCAAGATTCCATAAAGACTAAGTAAACAGGACCGCTATAGCATATTTGCTAATTAGTAGTTACAAATTGAAACACTGTTCCTGTGTGCCCAAACTGGCTCTAAAGTCGTACTGAACATCAGAGATAATTTGTTTATCAGTGACCCACAACATGATTCAGTTAAGGATAAGCCTGCTAATAACTTTCACCCGAGGAATCCAATAAGGAAATTGGCCTATAACAGCTAGGGGATGCCTTGTTCCCTTTGTTAAAAATGCGGACAATGATGGCTGAGTGCCACGACTCAGGCAGGCCGGTCTTGCTAGCCGAGTTAGCATAATTTGTAATGATAGCTGCCCATAAATCCACCTCCAGCTTGTATAAATCCATGGGTACCCCATCGGGCCCTCGGGCTTTGGGCATCGGACTTTCACAAATTCTCCAGCAACTTCATCCACTGAGAATTCAATACCCAGGGGAAAGATTGGCACCCCGGTTTCAGATTCCTGACTGACTACATCAGACGTGAGGTACACTTGTCTGAAGTGGCCCACCCAGGCGTCTGCACTGGTGTTGGCACACATCAAATTGTCTGCTTTAAAAGGTTTATCATTGGCGGTATGCCAAAACAGGCTGGTATTTCTGCTTCTGCACTTTCCATGTTTCACGCAGCGCCAAGACGCCTCCAGTAGGGTGACCAACCGTCCGTAAATTTCACGGACTGCCCGTTATTTGGGCCTCTTGTCCGTTGTCCGTGAGGAATTCTTTCACGGACGCATTTTGTCCGTAATTTCAGACATTGGAGCGAGCTGCCCCCTGCAAGCAGCCTGAGAGTTCTGTAACTCTCACTGCAGGGGCCAGCTCTGCTCCTGCTGTGATCTTAAGGGCCGGCAGGAGCCCCTCCCCGACCTGGCACAGGCTTCTATTGGCCCATTATCATTCTATATGTCAGCCTTATCACATACAGAATGATAATGGGCATCTCTGCGCAGTAATGGTACAAATACAATTGTCCTTTATTGTTTCTTTTGCTCCAATAGAGCAAAGTTTCTGCATTTGTGCTGTTATTATTTTCATGTTTGCCCTGGCCCCCGAGGCCCCTTAGCTTTTACACATCACATCCCCTTGGGATGTTTGATCGGATCAGGTGTTTTTTTTCAATGGAGGAGAGGGGGCATGTAAGATCTGAGAAGCCTTCAGCTTTGATCTTTTTATATATATATATATATATATATATATATATATATATTTAATAAGCAAACGCACGTGTTTAAGTTTCACTTGTACACACAACAGATGCAGTGCACGGTTGTCTCAACCTAATATAAACTTATTTTGACTTGTGCTTCTGTTGGTTGTCTATTTACTTACGTAATATTGCGCAACCTCCTCTGATGTGTCTGTCACTTAGCTTTAAGCACACAGATATATTCAGTGATGGTATTTGCTCACTGAGGTTTCATAACCTAAAAGAGTATATTGATCACCAGTTAGTTTAACCTGCATTTAATTTTTCAATAAAAATTAAGCTGTTAGTGCATTATTTTATAAGCAGTTACCTGATGGTGAAAAAACAAAACACTTAAGAGTATTTTGTTCTTTTATTTTAGCCAGCGCTTTGACCCTGCCACCACACTCACTGACCCTCGCACCCACAGCACTCTGATCACAGTTCTCATTCTTTTTAATCCACTTCAAGGGCTCTGTGTAAACAAAGACAGCCTGGAAATGCAGCAAATAAACAAGGCCACACTTCCAGACCATCAACATTTACATGTACTTGCAGAGGCATTTGCGCCCCCCCTGGGAACCCTTCCACAGCCATTGCAGCATCTGGCACTTTCAGCCCTAAAGGTATTTGCGGCTTTAAGATTATTTTATTTACACCTGACCGAAATTTACAAACTGGCTCCTCACAGGTATAAATGCATTTACTACTAAAGAATTCTCCACCAAAAGTGTGGAGAAATATGCAGTAGTAAATCCCAATCAAAAGGGTGGGAAGTGAGTGATACAAAGCATGGTTTGCGACTGCCCACAAACAAACATTTATTTGTGAGGGTTCACAGACTGAAATCCGACCTGTTCCCACCATGGAATGGGTTGGACAGTTACTCCAGCCTCAGGCTGCGGTGGCTCCCCTTCCAGGATTGGAAGGGCAAAGGCTCCCTCCCAGATATGCTGGGGGTTCAGAGGAAGCACTTTTTTCACAGGGAAAAATGTTTTGCCACAGAGAAAATACAGGAAAAGAAATAATGTGCCATTGTACAGTAGGTTCCATTCCCCTGTGTGGAAATCTACACTATGTAGATTTCCATTGACATTCCGAAAAGGATGCCTGGAAACATGCGAGATGTGAAATTCTGTCCATACGTTTACATTTCTTTATGTGAAGTGGTCCTATG